>OX463241.1:94349051-94956743 GCA_949820135.1 Sylvilagus floridanus | reverse complement strand
GATGTCAGCATCCTTGTATATGGCATCCCATATAAGAGTGCCAGTTAGAGTCTTGGCTGCGCTGGTTCTGGTCTAGCTTCCTGCTAATGCATCCAGGAAGGCAGTAAATGATGGCTCAAGTGCTTGAGGCTGTGCCACCTACATGGGAGCCCAGAAGGTGTCATAGCTCCTGGCTTCGACCTAGCCCAGCCCTGGCCATTGTAGCCATTTATAAGTACATCAGCAGATGGAAGATTTCTTTCTGTCTTTCCCTCTAACTCTCCTTTCAAATAAATACAATAAATCTTAAAATGAATAAATGCACTGTGGCATATGAAAAGGTTTACAAAATAAAGAGGAACTGAGATCACAAATATAAAAAGATGGGCAGGTATTTGGCCTAGCAGTTATGTTGTTCGGATGCCTATATTGCATGTCTGAGTGCCTGGGTTTCAGTTTCCACCCTGTTCCCAATTCCAGTTAGCTACTAATGCAGCAAATGATGGCATAAGTAGTTGGGTCCCTGCTACCTACATGGGAGACCTGGACTGGATTCCTGTCTCTGGAGGCTTTCAAATAAAAAATAAATCTTAAAAAAAAAAAAAAAAAAAAGAATGTAGGGGGCGATGCAGGCTAATGCCAAAATGGTCAAATATCAAGGGATGCTGTAGAAAAAAACCTGTGCATTCAACAGGAGGTATTTAGAACTTTAAACTCAGCAACTCTATTGCCTGTCAGGTCAGGTATGCCAAACCATGACTGCATAGAAGTCATGGATGAAGTGTTTTCTAGCCAACCAGACTTGACAGATTAGCCCATCAAAGACCCAGATGCATAGTATTTCACTGATGGCAGTAGTTTCATCAAAGGAGGAAAACACCTCACGGGATATTCTGTAATGACCCTGCATTCTACCACTGAGGCCAAACCCCTGCCTGCAGGAACTTCAGCATAAAAAGCAGAACTCATTTCGCTGACCCTAGCTCTCCAATAGCAGCAGGAATCCATGTCAGCTTATATACAAATCCCAAGTACGCCTTCACCACCCTCCATGCATATGGGGCTTTAAATAAAGAAAACAAACTAATCAATTCAGGGGAAAAAAGGCTGTTGGGGCCATCAAAAAGGGGATGCCACTATGGTCCAGGAAAAACAAAGAGCCAACCACAGAAAAACTAAGCTCATGGCTATCAGGGATCGACAAAATTGATCTCCATGACCGCTGCCTGTCCCCTAGTCCCCTAGTGGAATAGAGCTCAAACTACTCCCAGCAGGAGTTAATTTGGTTCAACACTGAACGTGGAAGTCACATCCCAGGTGGATGGCAGAAATTTGAAGAAGGCCAGGTGGCAGTCTCTTGTGTCCCCAGCCCCAACTTTCATCAAGCAGTTGTACCAAGGGATTCACACTGGCCAGACATCCCTGGAATCCACGTCGGGCCAACACTTTTACATCCCTAGACTCTCCAGCATCACCCGAGTTTTATGTGAACAATATGAGGTATGTACCAGAAACAACTCCCAGGGGCCCAAGGTGACCACCCCCCCCCCCCATACAAAGCATAGGAGGACCTCCTTTTGAAAACATAACTATAGGCCGGCGCCGTGGCTCAACAGGCTAATCCTCCGCCTTGCGGCGCCGGCACACCGGGTTCTAGTCCCAGTCGGGGCGCCGGATTCTATCCCGGTTGCCCCTCTTCCAGGCCAGCCCTCTGCTGTGGCCCGGGAGTGCAGTGGAGGATGGCCCAGGTGCTTGGGCCCTGCACCCCATGGGGAGACCAGGAAAAGCACCTGGCTCCTGGCTCCTGCCATCAGACGAGCGCGGTGCGCCGGCCGTAGCGCGCTGTCTGCGGCGGCCATTGGAGGGTGAACCAACGGCAACGGAAGACCTTTCTCTCTGTCTCTCTCTCTCACTGTCCACTCTGCCTGTCAAAAAAAAAAAAAAAAAGAAAACATAACTATAGGGCCGGCACTGTGGTACAGCGGGTTAGCCCCCTGGCCTGAAGCGCCCATGTATATACCATATGGGCACCAGTTGTAGTCCCGGCTGCTCCACTTCCGATCCAACTGTCTGCTATGACCTGGGAAAGCAGAAGATGGCTCAAGTCCTTGGGCCCCTGCACCTGTGTGGGAGACCCAGAAGAAGCTCTTGGCTTCAGATGGGCCCGGCTCCGGCCATTGCGGCCAGTTGAGGAGTGAACCATTGGATGGAAGACCTCTCTCTCTCTGCCTCTCGTCTGTGTAACAAGAAAGAGAGAAAAGAGAGAGAGAGAAAAGAGAGGGAGGGAGGGAAGAAAACAAAACATAACCATGAACTTTACTGAACTCCCTCATGTTTGGGACTGACAACTCTTGGTTTTTGTGTGCACTTTCTCAGGCTGGGTAGACATTTTCCCAATCCACAATGAAAAGGCCCACAGAGTGGCCCAGCTTCTACTAGAGGAGATTATCCCACACTTTGGTATCCCGATTACTACTGGGTCCAACAACAGGTCCACATTCATAGTGGAAGTGGTACAAAAGTGGTACAAAAGGACTAGGAATCATCTGACAGTTACACACAGCCTATCATCGCCAGAGCTCAGAAAAAATGAAATGAATGCTCTGACACAATTGAGTAAACTGTTCCAGGAGACCCACCTACACTGGGATCAACTCTTACCAATAGGTCTGTTAAGACCCGCATCTAGCCCTATCAAGCAAACAGGTTCTCTCTTTTTGAAATCTTATATGGGTGCTCTCCACCTACTGTCAAGAGAATATATGAAGACGTAAAAGAAATAGGCAACCTCACTCTGAGGCAACAGACGCAACCCCTCAGCTTGAACCTATCTTCCATCAATCATTGAGTTAGGGAACGACTACTGTGAACTTAACTACAGACATCCATCCCTTTAAGCCAGGAGATACAGTATGGATGAAAGAATGGAATGTTCAATCACTAAAAGCCCTTTGGAGAGGTCCATTCACTATTGTTTTGTCCACTCCTATTGCAGTTAAGGTGACCAAAGTAGTCCCCTGCATCCTCCACAGCAAGGCAAAGCCAGGAGCTCGCGACTGGGAGTGCATCTCTGACTGGGGGCACCATGCAAACTGACCATCTGGAAGAAATAAGCCTCATCACAGGAGACCTCCAAGGACTATAGCCTGTGTTAGTCATTCTGGGAGCTGATCAACCTACTTATGACAGAAGCTTGAGGAATTGACCACCTGATGAAATATATTGATTGTTCTTGTTTGCTTTATCAGTCCTCCTACTGTAATGCATAGTAACTCCCTGCACTTATCTGTTGCTATTATTTTTGCCCTGATCTTCAACATAGGGTTGGCAGAAACTGTCCCAGGCAACTGGACCTGTGGCAAAAGGTTTCTATTTTCACTTTTACCTCCTTGTGATAGGATGCTTAGCTGCTATTTGCTGCTTATAATCTGGCCACCTTTCATGATCCTAAGAACCTCAGCCTGTAACCAATGTATTTGCTTAATTTCATCAGACCAGGGTGTTGCCAAACCCTACTTTATCATACCCATCTCTCTAGCCAGGGAACAGTCTCAGGGATCTGTCGACATAACAAGACCACTGATTCTATCTGCCAACAAAGGGAACAGTACACTTTTTTGGCCAGCAGTACCCCTCAGGCAAGGAACGGCTGGAGGTCCAAAGTACCATAAAGAGGGAACACTCCTTAACTGGACCCAGATCACTGACTTAAAACAACCAGTATCATTTTTTTGTTTGCAAAGTCATAGACAAAAACTTACAACTAGGAATGTGCCATGAAGAAATTTAGTTTGGGAACAAAAACACACACTCAATGATTAATAGATGCGTGAACAATCCAGTCCTGGGTCCCTGTGTTCAGTTGAAGATTTGTGTGTCCCAACTAGGAGCTATGTATCATGGTCCTCTTGGCAAAATAAGGACAAAACAGTCCTCCTCCAAAGTGGTGTCATACAAATTGTCAATCAGGATCCTGAAACCCCATTTACTTTACCACTCTCAACTCGAAGGACTCTAGTGAAAATTTGGCCACAAAATTGCTATATCTATCCACAGGCAAGGACAAGATCCTGGAACTATACCATATGTCAAAAGGGTCTCAACTTCACATAAAACCTCATCTCATGAAGACAACCATTCCTTTTATGAAAAATGACCTCCCCATCATATCAATTACCACCAGAAATCTGTTCTTAATGCTGGCAGACCTGTAGTTCAAACTTTCAATGTTTCATCTTGGCCTCAGGAAGCTAGTGAACTAGATCCCCACAAACTTTATAATAAGACATGGTATCCCTGCCCTGTTATTTTGATTAAAACGTCAATAATTAGATGGCACTGTCTTGCCTGAAGAGGACAACAATTTAACATCTCTGACAGAAACGTGATATGCCTAGGCCAAAAATTCTAATAACACAAGCACTCAAAAAACCCAGTATGGAGGTTCCCAAACCATACAGAACCAAATCCTCACCCTTCATCCAACTTCTCTAACCTCCAACAGGCCTGGGAAAATGCTGCTGCAGATATCCAGTGATGGGCCCCAGGGGGAGGACAGCCTATGCTGTACTTCCCCCACGTTTGCCGGTATCTTGTGTGTTGGAGTCCACTCATCCTTCCTTCTGTTGCTCCCACTAGCCAGGGAAGAACACTGGGGAGTACAAGTGTATGAGGACTGGGGAGCCCAAAGAAAGTGACGTGACTTACAAATTGGCCACTGGAAGGATGACAAATCGCCCCCAGAACATGTTATTATGGCCCAGCCACCTGGGCAGAAGTTGGGTCCTACAGGTACCATACTCTCATTTACATGTTAAACCACATCATTAGAGTACAGGCTGTTGTTGAAATTATAACAAAACTGCAAAAGGTCTCAATATATTGGCCAAACAACATACTAAAATGCCATCTACCAGAACCACTTAATCTTAGATTACTTACTTGCCTCCAAAGGAGAATTTTGAAGAAAATTGAATTTGAGCAACTGCATTTACAAATAGATGATGAGGGTATGCTCATAGAACAAATTACTGGCCAAATGATAAAGATTGCCTATGTCCCATTCTAGACCTGGAGAGGCCGGAATCCCAGTGGGTTGCCTGTAGGATGGTTCTCAAATTTTGGGGAATTCAAGACCCTCATAGGCATTGATTTTAAGAGCCTGCCTAATTCTACACTGCCTACTTCACTTGGTTTTAAAAACTGTCACAAACCTTAACTAGATCACGGTCAAAAAGAAAAATGGCCACACATGTGATAATATTATGGCAACATAAATCTTTAAACCATCACTATGTTCTTTGACCCTATGAAGGAAGGGTCCAAGAATGAAAGTGGGGGAATGTGGTAGTGGTCTTACAGGAAAAGGGGAACAAATAAGAGTTAGCTGGCCTAACCATATCTGTGTGCGTATGCACAACCCAGTTGCAATCCTGAAGCAATCTTGTAGCCAATCAGAATGTATGTAACCATATAAGGGAGACAAAGGGACTAAAACTGTAAAGAGGAACTAATCAAGAATATAAAAAACAACAGCCCATTACATTAGAGACTCAGCCTTTGGATGTGAATCCACTGAGCCAGTGCCAGCACAAATAAACACTGCTTCCAGCTAAAAGCCTGGGTGTCCCGTCTCTCTGTTCCTGCATTCTACTACAACAGGATTTTTTTTTTTTTTTGACAGGCAGAGTGGACAGTGAGAGAGAGACAGAGAGAAAGGTCTTCCTTTGCCGTTGGTTCACCCTCCAATGGCCGCCACCGCTGGCGCACCGCGCTCATCCGATGACAGGAGCCAGGGACTTATCCTGGTCTCCATGGGGTGCAGTACCCAACCACTTGGCCCATCCTCCACTGCACTCCCTGGCCACAGCAGAGAGCTGGCCTGGAAGAGGGGCAACCAGGACAGAATCTGGCGCCCCGACCGGGACAAGAACCGGGTGTGCCAGCGCCGCAAGGCAGAGGATTAGCCTAATGAGCCACGGCGCCGGCCTACAACAGGATATTAAGAATAAATATTTGGGGGCCAGAGCTGTGACATACAAGAGTAAGCCTCCACTTGCAGTGCTAGTCCCACATGGGCATCGATTGGCATCCTGGCTGCTCCACTTCCGATCCAGCTCCCTGCTAATGTACCTGGGAAAGAAGCAGAAGATGGCCCAGGCCCTTACGTCCCTGCACCCCTGTGGGAAATCCAGAAGAAATTCCTGGCTCCTGGCTTTGGCCTGGCCCAGATCCAGCCACTGTAGCCATTTGGGGAGTGAACCAGAGGATGAAAGATCTCTTATCTCTGCCTTTCCAATAAATAACTCTTTAAAAAACAAAAAACAGGATATTAAGAATAAATATTTGGGGGCCAGAGCTGTGACATACAAGAGTAAGCCTCCACTTGCAGTGCTAGTCCCACATGGGCATCGATTGGCATCCTGGCTGCTCCACTTCCGATCCAGCTCCCTGCTAATGTACCTGGGAAAGAAGCGGAAGATGGCCCAGGCCCTTACGTCCCTGCACCCCTGTGGGAAATCCAGAAGAAATTCCTGGCTCCTGGCTTTGGCCTGGCCCAGATCCAGCCACTGTAGCCATTTGGGGAGTGAACCAGAGGATGAAAGATCTCTTATCTCTGCCTTTCCAATAAATAACTCTTTAAAAAACAAAAATTTGTGGACATTCCTGTAAAACTTCTGTATTGTAATTAATAGTCAGGATATAGATCATGTAGTATTAACCATGAAAATTTTGTGAAGTACTAAAATAATAAACTCTTTGGACTAGTAAATGAATCAAGTCTTATAAACTGGTAAAAATCTAGATTTAGCTCTTTGAAGTTAAAAAGTCAATGACATATAGGAGATTTTGTAATATTTCTATCTCTAAGGAAAAAGGCTAAAATATAGCAACCTTCAGTATTAAGATAATCATGTCAATAAAATAAGATCTCACTGTAACAGTTAAGAAATTACAAATAGTGTCACAAAAAATCATTGGAACAAAGTTTAAAAGCATCTAAAAATCTGGTAAGAAAAAATGTTCATATCATTTCATTTACATATTCAACAAGCAACTTAAAACAAATATACTAAGCTTCCTCCCAAGGCACTGGCACCCCATATGGGCACCAATTCATGTCCTGGCTACTCCTCATCCAATCCAGCTCTCAGCTTATGGCCTAGGAAAGCAGTGAAAAATGACCCAAGTGCTTGGGCCCCTGCACCAGCATGGGAGACCCAGAAGAAGCTCCTGGCTCCTGGCTTTGGATTGGCCCAGCTCTCTCCATATAGGGAGCAAACCAGCAGATGGAAGACCTTTCACTCTGTCTCTCCCTCTGTCTGTACCTCTCTCAAATAAATAAATTTTAAAATATACATATATACATATATGTATATATATACATATATTTTATATATGTATATATGTATATATGGGTGTCCCGCCTCTCTGTTCCTGCATTCTACTACAACAGGATTTTTTTATATAAAATATATGTATATATATTATATATATACATATATATTATAAAATATATTATAAATATATATATTATATATTATAAAATATATGTGTGTATATACATATATATACATACATATATGTATGTATATACATATATATGTATATACATACATATATACAGTTGCATGTTATACATGTATATACATACATATATATGTATATATGTATGTATGTATATTTTAAAATTTATTTATTTATATGTATGTATGTATTAGGGTAGGCATGGCCTAGTCATCAAGATGTCCACATCCCACATGAAAAAGTCTGGGATTTCTAACTCCAGCTTCCTGCTAATGGAGACACAGGGAGGCAGCAGTGAGGCTCAAGTAATTAGGTTTCTCCCACCCATGTAGGAGACCTGAATTGTTTTCCTTGCCCCTGGCTCTGGGATCCAGGCTTCAGCCCAAGCCAGTCCCACTGATTGTTGGCATTTCAGGAGGGCAAAGTGGATGGGAGCTCACTCTGTGGAAACAAGTCTCTCCCTGTCTCTCAAATAAATTTCAAAAACCAAATATACTAACAAAAGTACTTAACAGCATTTGAATAATAAACCATTTCATCTATTTGAAGCAGTACTTTGTTCCCACATCTTATTCTTTTCTTAAATTTTTAATTAGTTTTTAACAGATTCAATGTGCTTTGTAGATACAGTTCTAAGAACATAATGGTATTGTAACTGCCATCAACCTAGGGACACAATGAATCAAGATAATTCTATAATTTCTTGCTTGGAGGCTTTTTTGAACACTACTAGCAGCATGAAAAACTGTGACCCTGAATAAGTATTAGCTTACATTCAAATTCTCAGGGAAAATATTTTTCTTTTACTCCCCTCATTGAGTGCCAGCACTGGGACATGAAAGTTTCCTTTTGTTCCCTTCTGTAGGAATGTTTATCTCCTTTTTTTTTTTTTTTAACATGAAGGTGTAGCCGTTCAGTTTCCCACCTTCACAAAAGAGTACCTCTCAAATGTTTCAGATTTTCCCTTAGTGGCAACACAAAATAATGGTATATCATAAAATTGACAACATCTTAAAATTAATCAAATTTAGTGAATCAAATTAAATTGCTTCTCCCAATATTATGATAAAAGTAACAGTAACATTATACAAAGAAAATAAAAATAAAGTTGTAAATACCTGTCATTTGGATACACTCTCAAAAGTCTTCTATCAAAATCACTCTCATATCTAAATCTCTCATCCATTTCTTCACTTACTTCAGGATCTTGGTCTGGTCTATAACACTGTCTATCAACAATGCGGTTGTCATTAAACTTGCGAAGTCTTCTATCTGGAATACCAGTCTTGCTGGCAAAACTTTGCTGCTTTGTATTAGAGATGCCCACTTCTTCATTCGTTTTTTTAATATTTCTTCTATTCCTTAATTCAATTTCATCATCTAATTGTCGATATCTGCCCTCCTCTAGTCGTCTTTGGTTTAGAAGCTGTTCATATGCCTCTGAAGGAATTAAGATATCTGTCGTGGGACCCTCTGAATTTTCGCAAGATGTTTGTATTTGTGAAGGTACATCAGGTTTAACTTGACTAAAAGATTTTTTAATTCCTTCACTGTTGGGCTGTTCAATTAAAAGAAAAAAGTAATTAACCTTAATGAGAAACTATCTCTTAAAAGGTAATTAAATCCTCAAATTCTGCTTAGTTTATTTAGCAACTCAACTCTGTTTATAATTACCCATAAAAAATTTCTTTAGGAGAAAAACTTCAAGGAAATTGTGTCTTGCAATAAAGCATTAAATACTAATACACAGGTAGCAGCAATAAGTGGCTATGAAAAAAAGAATAAGCTAATGGCAAATTCCTATCCCCAGGAGATACTGGACATATTTTGACAGTTAAACATTACTTCAATATAGTCCAAATTAAATTCTTCTCAACAAAAAGAACATAGAGGTGGTAAACTTTTTGGCCCTATTAATATCAATCATCCTTAAATCTCAAAAAAAAAGATATAGATAGAAATTTCAAAAATTTTTTTAAACTTAAAAATAAAAAATAAACACTTAAAACTGATAGCCAACATTAAATCTCCTCAATGAGGACACATTTTTAAAGGTAGGGTAAGTTCTTCAATATAAGACAAAATCATTTCTAAAACAAAATATTAAATGTTCTATGTTTGGTTTAATAAGACTTATTGTGTCAAATATTTACATAAAAACAAAGTGAAAAATCTAAAACAAAAAAATGTTCATGTAAGTACAAAATATTCATCCTGTGGTACCAAATATTCACTTTAAAAGCAAAAACCTACCTCAGTACTCTTTTCTACCTGTTTGGACTTTTCACTGGATTCTTCCTTAACCCTGAGAAACTGATTGTATTCTCTGTTGCGTTCAAGTTTCAACCTTTCCTTAAAATAGAAATCAAAAGGCAATATTAAAATCAACTACAGGAAACAGTACTTTAATTTTAAATCAAAATCACACAAATCAGAGCTTTCACCCAGAATCAAGCTTTTTACTAATAAAGAAGTCATTGCCAGGCACGGGAGAAGAAAGGTTTGAGATAGCCAATTCAGCTCCCCAGATCTTTCCTTCCAGAAGAGAACATGCACGCATGTCTACATGCTTTGGTTCATTAATATGAGGTTTCTAGTAGAAGGAAGCTGCTTTGGTTATGAAACATCTCCATTTTATACTGCAGTAGTTAGAGGTTAGATGGCATTTCCAAAGGGCCACATCCCATAAATCCAAGTTTGTTTAACAATAGCAATCCTAAACAAACCTCAGGTGCATTTTGCCAAAAGCATCCAAAGATAAATCTCTCCAACTATTAAATATGACGAATGTGTTTGCCAGGTCTGTCATTACAGGTTCTCAAGGAGATATGACTGGGCTACCTTTCTTCTTTCCAGGGACATCTCTTACCTCTAAACCCCCACTCCACTCCCCAAAACACTTGCTGCTAATCATTTCCCTCCCAAGGTCAACGGAAGAATCTTCATTATATACTTTTTAAATAGAAAGGTAAAGTTATGATAAAACCTAAAATATTGTAACAGAAATGTTCTGTTGAAAGACACATTATTTGGGGCCAGCGCTGTGGCGCAGTGGGTTAACACCCTGGCCTGAAGTGCTGGCATCCTAAATGGGCACCAGTTTGAGATCCGGCTGCTCCACTTCCTGTCCAGCTCTCTGCTATGGACTGGGAAAGCAACAGAAGATGACCCAAGTCCCTGGGCCCCTGCACCCACATGGGAGACCGGGGAGAAGCTCTTGGCTCCTGGTTTAGGATTGGTGCAGCTCCGGCCGTTGTGGCCATCTGGGGAATGAACCAATGGATGGAAGACCTCTCTCTCTCTCTGCCTCTTCTCTCTGTGTAACTCTTGACTTTCAAATAAATAAATCTTTTTTAAAAAAGACACATTATGTAAGGAATATTCTTAAATCCCAATACCTCCAAAGTCAATGAAATAACACAATCTAAATCAGTATTACATAAAATAGGCCTGTCCTTTGAAACATATTAATTGTCCATTTTATCTTTATAAGTGGTGGATAGTACTTTATTGCTACCACCCTTAATGAGCAAGGACATTAGGACTGATAAAAACATACAGAGTGCCCCTACCCACAATCCACATAAAAGCTCACATTCACTCATTTCACTAATAACTTCATCACATGGTATACAGTCTATAGTTCAAAAGCCAATATTGTATTAATTCACACAGTATTATCATTTTGTGTCTCTATGCGAGGGCAAACCGTTGAAATCTTTACGTAATATGTACTAAATTGATCTTCTGTGTATAAAGAGAATTGAAAATGAATCTTGATGTGAACGGAGGGGGAGAGGGAGCGGGAAAGGGGAGGGTGGGGGGAGGGAGGGAAGTTGTGGGGGGGGGAGCCATTGTAGTCCATAAGCTGTTCTTTGGAAATTTATATTCTTTAAATAAAAGCTTTATATAAAAAAAAAAAGGCAATATTGAAAAATTAAGCTCTAAATATTCAATTATGTACAATAAAATACAGGAAAACAATCAGCATATCACAAAAATGCATCAAATTATATGGTTACAAAGTAATGTTCAGAATTTTTTTAAGCAGTATAGCTAGAGACTTCACAGATTTTTAAAAAAAGAAATATTCCATTATGGGGAAAACAATGTAAACTTCCTTTTGCATTGAAATCAGGAGTATGTTCTTTTATGATTTTGATGGTTCAGAAAAACATTACCCAAAATAACTACTCCTGTCCACCTACCTTGGCAGATAACCTCTCACCAATAGGAAGAGAAACTCCCAGAGTAGATGGATCTGTTTCACCCGTAGATAGAAAATTTTTCTGTATATATACACATTAAAAAACAGATTACCTAATTGCCTTCAAAATTGTTTTTACATTATATATTCTGAATTATCACATTATTAAATGAGTAAAAAGAATGAAGATGAAGACAAAACTTCATATGGATAGGGACTATATCAAAAGTAATCAGGAAAAAAGAAATCTACTGATTAACAACTCCCTGAAACAAAGAATCAGGTATTAATTTTCAGTTGCAATCTGCATTCAAGGGTACTTCCAAAAGTTAATGAAATGTGAAATCAAAAGATGTTTGTTTTAATGGAAAAAAATTTGAGGCCGGCACCGTGGCTCAACAGGCTAATCCTCCGCCTTGCGGCGCCAGCACACCAGGTTCTAGTCCCAGTCGGGGTGCCGGATTCTGTCCCGGTTGCCCCTCTTCCAGGCCAGCTCTCTGCTGTGGCCCGGGAGTGCAGTGGAGGATGGCCCAAGTGCTTGGGCCCTGCACCCCATGGGAGACCAGGAGAAGCACCTGGCACCTGGCTCCTGCCATTGGATCAGCGCGGTGTGCCGGCAGCAGCGCGCCGGCCACGGTGGCCATTGGAGGGTGAACCAACGGCAAAGGAAGACCTTTCTCTCTGTCTCTCTCTCTCACTGTCCACTCTGCCTGTCAAAAAAAAAAAAATGAAACCCATGCATAGTTTTTTCATAAATAGTCATATTTCATGAACTTTTTGAAGACCCCCTCATGTATCTATTGATTTAAAATGATTAAAAAAGCATTAGGAAAAGCAGACATTCCCAATTTATATTCCCCCTCTCAGTACATATTCGCCATTCTCAGTGCTCTCTTGTTCTTTTGTTCATAAGGTAAATTTAAACTTCCTCCTTGGGGTTGGTGTTACATCAGTGGATAAAGCTACAGCCTGAGAAGCCAGCATCTCACAATGAGTGCCAGTTTGTGTCCTGGCTACTTTTCAGGTCCAGCTCCCTGCTAATGGCCTGGGAAAAGCAGTGAAAGATGGTCTAAGTGTTTAGGTCTCTGCCATCTATATGTGGAGACCTGGATGAAGCTCCCAACTCCTGGTTTGGCCTGGCCCAAGCCCTGGCTATTGCAACCATCAGGAGAGAAACTAGTGGGTGGAAGGTCTCTCCTTTTCTTTGTAACTCTGACTTTCAAATAAATAAATAATCTTTTAAAATAAAAAATTTTTAAAAATCTTCCTCATAGATATCCTTATGCATGCCAAAATGTTTTTTTATTTTTCCTACAATCGTGAACGGACATCTACTCAAATGCAAAAAGATATAACCAAGAATGTTATTTCTTCATTTATTTCTCCTTTCTTGTTCATTAAATATGTAGATAATGCAGCAAAGTGGAAACCAAAAGACTCAGGCTCTAGGACTAGCCCTAAAACATATACAGTTGTATAACATGGAATAAGTTAGTTAACTTCTCTTACAGAGACTTTCTTACTCCTTAAAATGGGAATAGTGCCTGTTCTCCCTGCCTACCAAAATTATAAAAGGATCAAAGAAGATAAAAATGCTATGTTCACAATATTACAGGAACAGAGTGACTGATAAAATTAAGTGATAATTGGGGCTGGTGCTGTGGTGCAGCTGGTTAAAGCCCTGGCATCCCAAATGGGCGCCGGTTTGAAACCCAGCTGCTCCTATTCCAATTCAGCTCTCTGCTATGGCCTGGGAAAGCAGTAGAAGATGGCCCAAGTCTTTGGGCCCCTGCACCCATATGGGAGACCCAGAGGAAACTCCTGGCTCCCGTCTTCGGATTGGCGCAGCTCTGGCCGTTTCGGCCATCTGGGGAGTGAACCAGAGGATGGAAGACCTCTCTCTCTCTCTGTCTCTACCTCTCTAACTCTGTCTTTCAAATCAATAAAAAATAAACCTTTGAAAAAAATTAAGTGATTATTAAAATTTCATTTAGTCTGAATCTACAAATAAGTTGTGCTAGAAAAGCAACTTACAAGTTGGTTGATGAAATTAAACTTCTTTGACAAGTATAAGACACATGACTAAATCCCTGAGTCAATTTACCCCCAACATATCAAAGCACACCACAAACCTAATAATTTTGTCAAGTTATAAATGCATTAAAAGATAGAGTTCCGGCCGGCGCCGTGGCTCAAGAGGCTAATCCTCCGCCTTGCGGCGCCGGCACACCGGGTTCTAGTCCCGGTCGGGGCGCCGGATTCTGTCCCGGTTGCCCCTCTTCCAGGCCAGCCCTCTGCTGTGGCCCGGGAGTGCAGTGGAGGATGGCCCAGGTGCTTGGGCCCTGCACCCCATGGGGAGACCAGGAAAAGCACCTGGCTCCTGGCTCCTGCCATCGGACAAGCGCGGTGCGCCGGCCGCAGCGCGCCGACCGCGGCGGCCATTGGAGGGTGAACCAACGGCAAAAGGAAGACCTTTCTCTCTGTCTCTCTCTCTCACTGTCCACTCTGCCTGTCAAAAAAAAAAAAAAAAAAAGAGTTCCAACTCTGTAAAGACAGATATAACATCCTCATTCCTTCATTGAGCAATTTCCCACCTCCAATCCAAGTCCAGCAAGATAAATGAAAAAACAGTAAGAACAACAGAGGTAAGTTTTTCAAAAGGCTGAATTTTAATCATTCATTCAATAAATATTGAGGAACTACTATATGTCCAAATTCTCTTATACATTTGGAACTCAACAGTGAAGAAAACAGATAAAAAAAATCTCACCCTCCTAAAGCTTATTCAAGCAGAGGAAACTGACAGGAAAACAGGAGTTTCTTTGCAGATATTTTCTAGAATATTCTTAACATTTTAGATACCAGTTAGATTTCTAAGTGAGAATGCCAAGTAGGAAATCAGACAGAAAACTCTAAAGTGTAAGACAAAGAGCTCTGGGTCAGAGATAATAATTTACTGATTCAATTTAAAAACTGCTTTGAATATATGTCCTTTTGGCACTGTTACACTGTTAGGCATCCTTTATTCTTAAAAAGTATAAAGACGACAGTAGTAGTTTGTTTTAATAGCCTTTCTAAGCAAAATTAAAGTTTCCAGGCAATCCAATAGTCTAGAAGCCAACAAGAAACCCAGGAGTGGGTCTTCAAAACAATACATATTTTAGAGATCCAGAAAGCTGCAATTACCTTCCCATATTCTATGTCATTTTCTTTTCCCTTTGCTTCCTTTTCCACTTCCACCTCCTCAGATATAAACCAAAGATTATCGCTTTCACTTTAAGAAAATAATTCCTCTTCTACCACACTATTTTATTGATAATCCATCACAAGGAAATTCCATTATATGTCTTTAAAGATTTATGCTCCTTGATCTCTAATTTTCATAAAGATAATTTCTTCTTATAATCCCCCATCATTAGACCATGAAGTAATGCCAGGTGGTAGGCATCCGGTACCAAAAGAAATTCCTATACCAGAGGAAACCGCCCCCCAAACACAATGAGGTACAAGTCAAGGGAGTCAGGATGGAACATAAAAGTCATGGATAGCAAATGTTTCATCACTGCCTATCACACACAAGTTAAAAATCTATTGCTACCTGATATTATCCTATCATTCTACGCAATTATGTTGCATTACTCTCAAAAAGAATCACACTCTGACCCAGTCATAGTAGCAAACCTAAATGTCTCATTCTATAAAGCTTAACCTACCCTCCGAGTCGTTCTTCATTCTGTATTTCTTATCTTGAAAGATTTCTCTCCTTGATCTTCCTCTAGATAACCCAGATTCTATTATATAATGCCTTACAAAATAACACCTCCAACTCTGAAGGCCTTTCCTGACCATTACATCCTTCTTGTTGTAGTTATCTCTGAATTGTGTGAACACTGTATCTCTAAATCAAGATGCTATATCTCCTGAAAACAGAATTCATGCCTAATTCATCTTCAGCTTAAGTGTTTAAAAAATGTCAGTTTAGGAGTTAAGAAATGTGAACATTCTTTTTAAAAACAGATTTGTAAAAGTACTAAACTTTTCATCTGCCAATATAAGCTTACAAATGCAATCCACAACTTTTGGTGCAAAAATATCAAGTAATCCAAATTGTCACAAAATGTATTTCAAACATCTTCAATATTCTATGATTACATTAATCTTATTGTGATTAGCATAACCTGAAGAACAAAAATTAGCATGCTGAAAACAAAGTTGGGGAATATTTACAAAGAGTGCATAAGAAAGCAACAAAAAAAGGAAGCGCAAAGCAGGAATCAAAATCAATGATTACAAGAATGGAAAATTTTAATGTGAAAACTGTCAACTTATTGGAAGCAATGATACTAAATAGTACCATTCAAAAGTCTCAGAAATGACAAATGAAATTTTTTTCCTAACTAGTTTGAATCTCATAAATGCAAATGATTGCAAGCAATTAGAAAAATAAATAAAACCAAAGAACATTTTGCAGGCAATCCTACCTTTCTTTTTGCTTGTGTAATGCCCTAAAGTCAAGGAAAGAAGCCATTTATAAAATGTATTCAGTCAAAGTCCATTCTCTCCATATGCAAATCACAATAAATAAGAGACTACTTATGCATTTGGAACAAACACTATTAAAAAGCAGTGAAAAACTAAAGAATATCTTAGGATGAGTTAGAAACGACATGATTGTTTAAAATCCTTTAATAATCCAAAAAGTAAACTGTATTTTAAAACTTACATAAACCTTTAGTTATTATATAATTTAACAAAATATATTTAAAACAAGTATTCTGCTAAACAAAACATTAAATCATAAAGCAAAGAGTTTGGTTATTAAATAAATATATTAAATGAATTTGATAAGCTTAGCTAAGAAGAAAATATTTAGTAACTCGACATGTGATTTTAATACATGGTGGGGGCCAGTGGAAGAGTAGGAAATCATAACTGGGTATTGTAAGCCATGATAAATGTACAGCAGTATGAATAAACAGAAATTATTATATCATTTAAAACTAAAACTCATTGCCTTACTCCAAAGATCAAGAGTCTGTGTAATTTTATGGCACCGATTCTCAGGACATTTTTCCCTATCAATATCAACACGTCACTTAATTTTATTACTTTGATAGATACCACTGAAAACTTGAAAATTAACACGTCTAACACTTTCCAAAAACAAATTTACAAGATGAATTCTGAAGCATAAGGTTCAACTTATTAATTGAACTCCTTACCTGAGTAAGATAGCGCCTGTAATCTTGCCGCAATTCTTCCTTTAGTTTATGTTTCTTCCGTTCATATTCTTCTCCAAGTGGTAAACTTAATCCATAATCAATTCCTAGGAAGAACACAATTTAAGTAACACAGTTCAAACCAATCTCAAAGTTCTAACTCCTGGAACAAAGCACAGTAGGAAGAAACACAGTTACACTGATTATGAGACTAGGATCATAAATTCCTCATTTAAGATGGTTCAATGGGTGACACACACAGTGGAAAAGTATCATTCCCATCACTCCATTCTCCTTCCTAGTGCAACTAACACTCTGGTTTTTCTATTGTCTTCTTATGGAGCTTTTAAAAAGTGTCTGTAAGGCTGGCACCATGGCTCACTTGGCTAATCCTCCACCTGTGGCGCCGGCACCCCGGGTTCTAGTCCAGGTTGCTCCTCTTCCAGTCCAGCTCTTTGCTGTGGCCCGGGAGGGCAGAGGATGGCCCAAGTGCTTGGGTCCTTGCACCTGCATGGGAGACCAGGAGGAAGTACCTGGCTCCTTGCTTCAGATCAGCACAGCGCCAGCTGTGGCGGCTATTAGGGGAGTGAACCAACGGAAGGAAGACCTTTCTGTCTGTCTCTCACTGTCTATAACTCTCTCTCTCACTCTGCCTGGCAAAAAAAAAAAGGGTCTATATAAAAATAACTTTGTATTATTGTTTTTCTTTTAAATATTTCTTTTATTGATTTGAAAAAAGAGAGAGAGAGAGAGAGAAACATTTTCTATCTGCTGGACCACTCCCCAAATGGCTGACAATCATGGTTGAGTCCACCCAGAGCCAGGAGCCCAGAACTTTATCTGGATCCTGACATGGATGGCAGCTGAGCCATCTTTCTGTTGCCTCCCAGGATTATTAGCAAGAAGGTATATAGCACAGAAGAGCTGTGACTCATTTGGAATATGATACAAGATGCAGGGTCCCAAGCAGCGGCTTACCGCATTGAGTAACATACCTCTGTGTGTATTACATTTACTTTTTTCCTGTCTACAGAAATGGTCCTATATTATACAGCATTTGCTTTTTCAAGGACAGGAAAATTAAAGCAGAGAAAATATCCTTCTTGTCACTTCTTCACTTAATTATACTTAGTGAAATAAGCCACTCCCAAAAAGACATGTATCATATATTTTCCCTGATCTGGGGTAACTAATAAAGTACTTAGAATGTAATATATTGGAGTGAAATGGACATTTTGAGATTTGATAATTGTTTACAGCCCATGTCTCTTCTGTTGAGGAACAGTGTTTTTTCTTCATACTATTTGTTGAACTCTTTACTTAGTGTAGGATTAACCTTACGATCATTAAGTAAACTGAAAACAGATCTTGGTAAAAATGAAGAATGAGAATAGAAGAGGGAGGAGGAAGAAGAATTGGAGCATAGGCAGGAGGGAGGTTGGGTGGGAAGTATCATTATGTTTCTAAATACATATATATATATAATACATGAAATTTGTATAACAAAACTTAAAAATATATACAATATTTTAATGTGCTTCTTAGAAAATTAACACATATTTTAGCATAAAAATATATTTCCTATAAAATATATTTCTGAGAAAAAATATTAGGGTCAAATTTTAAGACAATACTTCCAAATAATTTGAGTTAAACCACCAATTCTCATTCCACATAAGTAGATGTTAATATTTTTACTATGGAAAAATATACATAAGGTTTACCACTTCAACAATTTTTAAATGTACAATTAAATGGCATATTTATATACATTCACAATGTTGTATAACCATCATCATTACCCATCCCCAGAATTTTTTCAACATCCCAAAGATAAAGTCTGTAAATGGGTGTTAATTTTTACAGAGAAACTAACTTTGAGTATTGTTTCTTACATAAGGATTAAAATATAAAATCACAGGGGCCAGCGCTGTGGTGCAGCAGGTTAACACCCTGGACTGAAGCGCCGTCATCGCATATGGACACCAGTTCAAGACTTGGCTGATTCACTTCCCATCCAGCTCTCTGCTATGACCTGGGAAAGGAGTGAAAGTTGGCCCAAGTCCTTGGGCCCCTGCACCCATGTGGGAGACCTGGAAGAAGCTCCTGGCTCTTGACTTCGGATTGGCACAGCTCCGGCCATTGCTGCCAATTGGGGAGTAAGCCAGCAGATGGGAGACCTCTCTCTCTGCCTCTCCTCTGTGTAACTCTTTCAAATAAATAAATAAATCTTTAAAAAATAAATAAAATAAAATATAAAATCACATTTAGGGATGACAACAATAGTGATGACTATACAACTTGGAATAAAAACAATCGCCAGATTGTATACTTTAAAAGGGTAAATCTGGGGCCAGTGGATTAAGCCACCACTTATGACACTGGCACCCCATATTAGGGTGCCAGTTCAAGTTCTGGCTGCTCCACTTCCAATACAGCTCCCTGGGCCCCTGCTACCCATGCAGGAGACCAGAATGGAAATCCTGGCTCCTGGCTTAACCGTGGCCCAGCCCCAGCTATTGTTGCCATATGGGGAGTGAATCAGCGAGTGGAAGATCTCTTTCTTTGTCTCTCCCACTGTTACTCTGCCTTTCAAATAAATAAAAAATAAATCTTTAATGCGTATGTGGCTGAAAAGCCCACGAGAGCATTTCAGGCATGGAAAGCCAAAACACTGTGGCAAAAAATATCCTACATGAAGGAGCTCTGTGAGTGAGACCCCAGTGAAAATAAAGGGCCAAAGAAGGATGTACTTTTCTCTGAAGGGAGGAGAGAATTTCCACTTTGATTATGACCTTGTCCAAGTACTTGACGGAGTTTGTGGTCACAAATGGCTTCCATAGCCTTGGCAGCTGATGGCAAGAGCCTCGGGTGATCACTGACATCATAAAAAAGAGTGTCAATTGTTAAATTAACAACAGAAATCACTGAGCACTTACTCCCCTTGTAGGACTTCGGTCCTTAATGAGTTGAACTGTGAGAATTAACTGCAAAACTTGTTCTCAAGCAGTACTTTATACACTGTGTGTGTACAAACTGTTGAAATTTTTATTTAGTATAGAGTTGGTCTTCTATACATAAAGTTAAATTAAAAATGAATCTTAATGAAGAATGGGAGTAGGAGGTAGGATGGGAGTGGGGGTGGGAGGGTGGGTATGGGGAGGAAGAACCACTATATTCCTAAAGTTGTACCTATGAAATCTACAATCATTAAATAAAATCTTTTAAAAATAAAATCTTTTAAGAATAAAAATGAGTAAACATTATGATATGTAAATTATACCTCAATAAAGCTGCTAAAAAACCAAATACTTAATACTTTTCAAATATTTAATATTAAAATACGATGTCAAGAAGCACAGATATGGGGGTCACCATTGTGGCATAGCAGGTACAGCAGCAGCCTGCAATGCCAGCATGCTATATGGGCACCAGTTTGTGTCCCAGCCACTCCACTTCCGATCCAGTTACCTGCTAATGGTCGGGGAAAAGAGTAAAAGATGGTCCAAGTATTTGGGCCGCTGCCACCTCTGTGGGAGACCCAGATGAAGCTCCTGGCCCTGGCCATTGTGGCCATCTGGCAAGAGAACCAGCAGATGGAAGACCTCTTTCCTTCTCCCTCTCCTTGACTCTTTCAAAAAAAAACTCTCCATTCTTTTGGTAAGAATATATGAAAAGAATATTAAAAAATAATTTCTGAACACAAAATTTTTCCTTCAGAGATTCAGCTACAAGCTAAAATAACTACCACTTATAAACTACCATGAAAAATCATTTTTCTGTTTTCCTACACAGCTAACTGATGATAATTTACAAATGTGTCATGTTCATGTTACTGCTTTATTACATCACTGAAATATTTCAGAGCAGGAAAGGCCAAACTAGAACACAAATGACTGACAACTGTTTTGTACGGGACATGAAATTTAGCCTTCCTCTATAAACACTGTGGAATTATCTTGATAAACACTTCTGGACTGTTTAATTTCTTGAGGATAGAGGGTATGATAGAAGATTACAAGCTCCCAATTCTCTTCAAAAGAATCTGAAGTACTGCATGAACTTGGATTTATTTATCATCCTAGAAAGGAACATTTTCCTCACAAAAGAACCTAAAACTTATTTTTAAAAAGATATAGTATTTAAGTTTATGGAGAAAAAGTTCTAATTCTCACATTCAGAATGCAGTATAAAATATGAAACCAAACTGTAAAATCCATGAAGGCAATTCTCATGCTTTATTCAATTTTATAATGTCTGGCATACAACTTGTACTCAAGAAATGTTTACTGAAGAACTAGGCAAATGAATATATAAGCAAATGCCAGAGGAAATGTAGGGAAAAAGGGGAGGAAAGGATATACTATTCTTAGTATTTCATTTCTGCTTTTAACAGACTGCATAGACAGGAGGTAGTAACACTGAGTAGAGAGGAGGTAGTAACTAATAATAGTTATGCATCTAGTTACATATGGTCATAATGGATGTTCTATTGTGTCAAGCAGAAAAGGACAATAATGCAGCAAGGATGGTATCTCCCAAGAGACTCATTTTTCCCATACAGAGAAAAAGCAATTTATAGCTTTCTGAAAAGCCATATATTTAAGGAAGCTTTTACTAGTGTGCTTCAATTCTACTTGGTGAGTTTATATAAAAGAATGTGAAAAGCGTAATTCATTTTCATTTGTAAATGTTGAAATTAAGTTTAATTTTATTTATCAAGAGTATCTGCTTTTTCCACTGATTCAGTAACAGTAATAACTGTCTTAGTAGACCAATAAATTATAAGGCTTTCTGAATTATTCATAATTTTATTAATTGAAGCTTAATGAAAAACACTATTTCTTAATTTTTTCACCTGACACAAACATTTTGTAGCATCAGAGGTTAGGTTATAGAAATAAAATTAAGAACTGTATGGAGCAATTTTTAAAATCTGTTCATTTTTATCTATGCATTAACATTAACAATGGCACCTCAATTAACTAAATGAGCTAAGAAACATGGTAAGACTTACTTATTCAGCTGTTGTCTTCTGATGGTTCTGGTGGCAAGTAAAGCATTAGTGTCATTTTAGGGTCATTTGAAGTGATGTCACTTCATCAGTACAACATCAGTGACCCTCAGATAGTTTGTTTGACCCTCAGATAGTATGTTGCTATAACAATTGGAAGTATTTGGTTTCTATGGTAATTGTGGATCAAATTAAATATTTAATGCTAAAAGCATACAATCTTTAAAATTAATTCACCTATAACAAAGTACTCATAATGAATAGAAAATATAAATTACCATAAAAGTACTCATAATGAATAGAAAATATAAATTACCATAAAATATAAATTACCATAATGCTGTGTTGTGGTACTGTAATAATGAAGTATATTTCCTTGAATTTTAAACAAAAACAAGTCCACTACTTTTATTCAACAAATAATACAATTTTTCTCCCTTCCTCCCCCACTCATCCCAAAGTCTCTCTCTCAAACACATACAAAGTTCCATTCAGACTTCCCAATTAACTTCTGGTTATATTATATACAGTTATGATTTCCATAAATTATAACCAAAGCAGTATCACATAAAATAGACAAGTTCTCAATACAAGTTATTTTTATATGTAGCCTATTTAGTCATGAAAGATTCCAAAAAGGAAAGTTACTAAGATCCCAAAGAAATATTTTATTTTTCTGACAGATGAAACTTTTTTGCAACAGTCTGTTAACAGATATCTTAAAATCAGCTTAGCATCTCTAGTGACATACCTAAGGAACCCCTGGTTTGTTGACTGTTTGGTGGTATGTTTTCCTTAGCCATGGAGATTAATATTTTACTGTTTTCAGAAAGCTTCTCTGATGCCTTACCCTGAAAGAGACATAATATTTACAAAAGCAGGGGCAAGAAAATCCAAAAAATATACAATCCATCTCAAAATTTTTACTTTAAAAACTTGAGAAAATTACATGGTACAGGCTGGCACCACGGCTCACTTGGCTAATCCTCCACCTGCGGCCCTTGCATCCAAGTTCTAGTTCCGGTTGGGGCACCAGATTCTGTCCCGGTTGCTCCTCTTCTGGCCCAGTTCTCTGCTGTGGCCAGGGAAGGCAGTGGAGGATGGCCCAAGTGCTTGGGCCCTGCACCCACATGGGAGACCAGGAGGAAGCACCTAGCTCCTGGCTTCGGATCAGCGCAGCGCAGTGGCCGTAGCGGCCATTTTGGGGGTGAACCAACGGAAGGAAGACCTTTCTCTCTCTCTCTCTCTCTCACTGTCTAACTCTGCCTGTCAAAAAAAAAATTTTTAAATAAAAAATTACATGGTACATCAGAAGAAATTTAATACTGTAATAAATATCCTAATATTTAATTCATTCACTTACCAACAATTATTCACTGAGTTTTTAATAAGTATTAGGTATCACTCTTAGTGTTGAAAATATGAATTTTAAAAAATAAGAATTTCTGCCACCACAGAGCTTACAAACTACTGGAAAGACAAATAATAAATTAACTCGATAATGTAATGTATAAAAATGAGAGGGAAGGACTATGGAGAAAAAAATACAGCAAGGTTGGGAATGCTGGAGGACAGACAACAAGGCCTCACTGAGCAGGGGACTCAAACTAAGACTTGAAGATTATTATTTAAAGCTAGAGATTATAGGGTTTGGCATTATGGTATAGCAGGTTAAGCCACCACTTACTATAGCAGCATGCTACATCAGAGTGCCAGTTTGAGTCCTACCTGCTATAATTTCTAAGCATCTCCCTACTAACGCATCTGGGAAAGCAGTGGCTCTAATACTTGGGCACCTACCACCCATGTAGGAAGACTCAAGCCAAGTTCCAGATTCCTGACTTTGGCCTGGCCCAGGCCTGGCCATAGCAGCCACTTGGGGAGTGAACCAGCAGATGGAAGATCTCTGTCTCTCCCCATCACTCTGCCTTTCAAATTAACTAATTTTTTTTTAAAAAAGTGCAGATTATAAAGCTGTATTTAAAGTTATGTCCTGGGAAAGCAGAAGATGGCCCAAATCCTCAGGCCTCTGCACCTGAGTGGGAGACCGGGAAAAAGCTTCTGGCTCCGGACTGGCACAGCTCCTGCCATTGTGGCCAACTGGGGAGTGAACCAGCAAATGGAAGACCTTTCTCTCTCTCTCTCTGCCTCTCCTTCTCTCTCTGTGTAACTCTGACTTTCAAATTAATAAATCTTAAAAATAGTTATGTCAGCCTAACTATGTAACTCTGAACACTGTAAACTGATGCAAAGTACTAGACAGTAATTAATCACATAGCATTTGGAACTGGATGAAGGCTCCAATATTTAACCTAGCACTATTTGGACATTAGGAAATTACTTAACTGTTTTGAGTCTCGTTTTCTTGATCCGTAAAATGGAAAAAAATTCTACCTACTTCACAAGCTCCATGGTAGATTATTATGGAAGAAAGGTAACCTACTATAGTGATTCAGAACAACACTGGAGTCAGGATGCTAGAAATAAAATCCTAGTTCCTCCAACTCTTACCATCTTAGTCTCCTTATTTAACTTCCTGGTGCCTAAGTTTACTCATACAGAAAATTAAAACAGTACTTATCTCACAGTTTACAGTGAATTATAACCTTTTTTTTTTTTTGTTTTTGACAGGCAGAGTTAGACAGTGAGAGAGAGAGAGAGAAAGGTCTTCCTTCCATTGGTTAACCCTCCAAATGGCCGCTACGGCTGGCGCACTGCACCGATCTAAAGCCAGGAGCCAGGTGCTTCCTCCTGGTCTCCCATGGGGGTGCAGGGCCCAAGCACTTGGGCCATCCTCCACTGCCTTCCTGGGCCACAGCAGAGAGCTGGGCCGGAAGAGGAGCAACCGGGACAGAATCTGGTGCCCCAACTAAGACTAGAACCTGGGGTGCCAGGGCCACAGGTGGACAATTAGCCAAGTGAGCCGCGGTGCCGGCCATGAATTATAACCTCTTAAGACTATGCCTTGTCCATAGTTTGCATTCAATAAATGTTAACTATGTGAGTAAAATAACATAATTAGCGTGATCATGTTATTTATCATCTCAACGAGGGTAACTTATGTCCAGGATAAATGCTAAACTAGATGAAAACATTAAGACAAAATGTAAACCAAAACTGTCTTGGGCAAACCAATTTATTTGGTTATTCTAATTATGATGGACCATATGGCAGAGATGAATTGACATGCTGCATCTTCTACATACTGAACCCATGACAGAAGGTACCATGTCTAGATTAATGCTGTACCCTGAGAGCACAGCACAATCTCAATAATGTATTTGCTAAAAAGGATTACTCTTGCACCAAAATTAAGAAAACTTTACAAACATTACTTTCAGAAACAATCATTTTAACAAATATTCTAAAAATAGAAACTAAACTACTCAAATGAACTCTATAGAATCAAAAGTTAACTGATTCAATAAATGAATTTTTTCATTTCATTCACAATATGAAAACTTGATTTTATATTTCTGTTTTATATTCCAGATGTTATGTGTACTAGAATAGGTCTCATAATCATCTTATGAAGCACACAATTATTCTTTAAAACAATTGAGAGGAGAAACAGATATAAAACATCACAAAAAACTGCATTCAAAAACCACTGAAATCTTTTCTGGAGTCAGGCTCTCAGAATTACAAATGACAGCACAAACTAAAGTATAAAACAAGATTCTCACAGAAGAAGATCTTTGCATTTATACAAGAATAATCTTCCAGGATAATTTAATGAAACACGTTGGAAGAAAATTATAAACTTTACCTTCATTTCCATGTAAGGTGGATCACGTTCCAATTCAGCTTTGTCTTTGGCCAATTTGGCTTTTCGCTCTTCAATAAATTCATCCAACTTATCAGCCATTCTGTAGATTCTAAAGGAAAAAAAAAATCCTTCAGTGAGCACAACTATATTATTTTTAGCCAAATTATTACCATGTAATCTTGGACCACTTAATTTCACTTAAACTGAGAACTTCAAACTTAATTAAGCTTGATCATAAATGTGTCTGCCTGGAGCAGGTGTTGTGGCATGGCAGGTAAAGCCACCATCTGGATCCCATATGGGCACATTTAATGTTCCAGATTCTGCATTTCAGGTCCAATGGCCTAGGAAAGTAGCAAAAGATGGCCCAAGCATTTGAGCCCCTGTCACCCACGTGGGAGACTCAAATGAAGCTCCTGGCTTTGGCATGGTCCACCGCAGGCCACTGTGGCCATCTACAGAGGGAACCAACAAATGGAAGATCTTTTTGTCTCTCCCTATCTCTCTGTAACTCTGCCTTTCAAAATAAATGTTTTTAAAAATTAAAATTATTTTAAATTTTAAAATTAAATATGCATGGCACCAGTTTTGTAGTGTATCAAGTTAAGCCACTGCCTGCAACACTGACATCCAAATGGGTGCCTGTTTGAGTCCTTGCTGCTCCACTTCCGATCCATCTCGGTGCCAGTGCACCCGGAAAAGCAGAAGATGGCCCAAATATTTGAGCCCCTGTACCCCTGGAAAAAACTATCTCCTGGCTTCAACCTGGTTCAGCACTGGCCGTTGCAGTCATGGCAAGTGAACCAGTGGAGGGAAGACCTCTCTCTTAGTCTTTCCCTCTCTCTGTAATTCTGCCTTTCAAATAAATAAAAATCTTAAAAAAAAAAAAAAAAGAAAGAAAAGTCCTGCAGGCCGGCGCTGTGGTGTAGCGGGTTAAAGCCCTGGCATCCCATATGGGCGACAGTTCTAATCCCAGCTGCTCCTCTTCCAATCCAGCTCTCTGCTATGGCCTGGGAAAGCAGTAAAAGATGGCCCAAGTCCTTGGGCCCCTGCACCCACATGGGAAACCCGGATAGAAGCTCCTGGCTTCAAATCAGCGCAGCCAACTGGGGAGTGAGACAGCAGATGGAAGATATCTCTCTCTCTGCCTCTCCCCTCTCTGTGTAACTCTGACTTTCAAATCATCTTTAAAAAAAAAAGTCCTGCCTGTTTCCTCTCCCAACTCCCCTGAAAAGCTTACAACAAACTTTAAAAATTTGGAGAAATAAACAAATACATAGAACTCAGAAAACAGCAGCAAATAAATTAAAACCTTTAATTCTTAAATCAAACCACCTCCCACTGCCAAAAAAAAAAAAAATACTCTTTGGAGATAATTCCTAACTTATAGAAAAGTTACAAGAACACCTATATAGTCTTTACTAATTCCCTACGTTTAAGATTTTGCTCCTACTTGCTTTATCCTTTGCTGTACACACAAGGCCACTGTCTACACAAACTTTCTAAAATTATTCAGAGGATAAATCACATACATCAAAACCTTCGGCCCCAAAAGTCTTTAGTGTGTATTTTTCAAGGTTATTTTCTTATATAATCTTAATACAATTAGCAACTTTGGTAATGATTTTTTTTTTTTGGGGGGGGACAGGCAGAGTGGACAGTGAGAGAGAGAGACAGAAAGAAAGGTCTTCCTTTGCCGTTGGTTCACCCTCCAATGGCTGCCGCGGATGGCGCGCTGCGGCCGGCGCACCGCGCTCATCTGATGGCAGGAGCCAGGTGCTAGGTGCTTTTCCTGGTCTCCCATGGTGTGCAGGGCCCAAGCACTTGGGCCATCCTCCACTGCACTCCCGGGCCACAGCAGAGGGCTGGCCTGGAAGAGGGGCAACCAGGACAGAATCCGGCACCCAGACCGGGACTAGAACCCGGTGTGCCGGCGCCGCAAGGCGGAGGATTAGCCTGTTGAGCCACGGCGCCGGCCTGGTAATGATTTTTTAATCTCATCTATTTTCCACATTCCAGTTTTGAACTGTTTTGTCAACTGACCCAATTGTGGCTTTTACAGCATATTTCTCTCTCTCCAGATCAAGATCCAGTCTGGGTTAGGTATTGTTCTTCATTGTTATTTCCTAGTCTTCTTTAATTTTGAACTTCTGTACAACCTTCCTTTGTCTTTTATGACATCAATATTTAATACAACCCAACCACTATCCTTTCAATTTTTTTTTAAAACTTATTTTCACTATGTTTGAAAGGCAAAGCCTAAGAAACAGAGAAATACACAGATGACCCATATGCTGGTTCACTTCCCATGTGCCTACAATAGCCAAGGCAGGGCCAGGTCAGAGCCATGAGCAAGGAACAAACCCAGATCTCCAACATGGGTGGCAGACATCCAAGTCCTTGAGTCATCACCCGCTGCCTTCTAAGGTATGTGTTAGCAGACAGCTGGATTGGAAATGGAGTAAAAGACTTGAACCAGACACTCTAATATGGAATGCAGCATCTTAATCACTGTGCCAAAAACGTCCATGTCCACCCTCATCTGGGGTATGCTTGACTGTTTTTCATCAGTAAATTCAGGCTCCACATTTTCAGGCAGATTACTACTTGGGTGATAGTATCCTTCTCAATACTCCTGGCCCCTTATTAATGATATTTTTCAATCACTTGGTCAGAATGCTATCTGATTCCTATACTACTGTTCCCTTCTAACAATAAGCAGTTTGTGAAAATTTTATTTATTTGAAATAGATGACAGAAATCTCCCAATACTGATTCACTGAAATACCCTCTACAGCAAGATTTGGGTCAGACTGAAGCTAGGATCACAATCCAAGTTTCCCACACTGGTGGCAGGGACCCAACTACTTGAACCATCTGCTGCCTCTCAGGATAAACATAAGGAGGAAGCAGGAATTGGGAGTTCCGGCACTTCAATATGGGAAGTTGATGCACATCTCAAATGGGATCTCAACCTCCAGATGCCCACCTGAGATAGTTTTAGATAATGCAAATTTCCTACTCATCACGAAAATCTCCCAACTAGAGTAAGCACTGATTGATGATTGATTCTTAATTGAATCACTGACTCTAGATGGCTGCAAAATGCTAATTTTCCAATTGCAACACTCTACGCATTTTATTTCCTAGCCGGCACTTATCAACCTTTTGTAAACAAGATCTCTTTCTTCATCCTCATTTATTGGTTTATTATCAAATGTATAATACTTTTTTCTAATTAGCCCTGGGATTTCCTTTAAATGCATTTTGCTCTAATTGAGGAATAATTTTTTATAACGCTTTTATTTAAAGAATATAAATTTCCAAGATAGAGCTTATAGATTACAATGGCTTCCCTCCCCATAACTTCCCTCCCATCCGCAACCCTCCCCTTTCCCACTCCCTCTCCCTTTGCATTCACATCAAGAGAGGAATAATTTGTATGCCATAAAATTCACCTATTTTAGTGAACAGCTCCATGAATTTAACATACTGCTTCTGAGAGTCATCTTTGCTAATAAATAGTGGCTGCTCTTTTATTGCTAAGTAGTTCATTGAATGGGAATATCATTTTGTTTATCTACTCAACTGTATCTGGACATAGCCATTCACCTAGAGTTTCCATTTTTTTGCTGCTATGAATGAACATTCATGTACAGGTTTTAGTGTGGACATATGAGGGTACTTCAAAATGTTCATGGAAGATGAAATTAAATGGTAAGTTTGAGGCAGACATTTGGCCTAGAAATTTAAGATGCCAATGGGATGAGTCCATCCAAGTTGGAATCACTGAGTCCCAGTTCTGCTCCAATTCCTGCTAATAAGGACCCTAGAAAACAGGAGGTGATGGCTCAGCTGACTCCCTAACCCTCAAGTGGAAGACCTGGATTTAATTTCCAGCTACCAGCTCATTCTGGCCATAATCCAGATGTTGTGGGCATTCAGAGGTGAACCAGTGGATGGGAACTGGGATGCCTTTCTCTTTCTCCCCCCTTCCCTACTTTCACTCTTCCTGTGAAATAAATTTTGTAAATATTTTCGTAAAAAACTCAAAATCTATGCATACAAGACTGTTTCAAAATGTTTATAGAAAATGCACATGATGCAAAAACTACGCATGGATTTCAAAATTTTTTGCATCAAATTAAACTTAGTTTTTCATTCTTTTTTCATTAACTTTTTCAAGTCTCCTTGCCTGTTTTTAATTCTCTTCCATATAGAGCTAGATCCCTCTATATGCTGGGTCATATGAATTCTATGTTCAACATTTAAAGGAACTATTAAACAGTTCTTCAAAGTACCAAGTTGATTTACATGGTGGGCATTTGATGCAGGGCTTAATATCCTACTTGTGAGAGGGAGGCGGAGGAAGCAGTTGAGTCATGTGTAATCATTCTTATTATCTCAAGACCTAAAGGATATGGGTTTGGTTCCCCTTGCTCTAAAGATAAACAAATGGGGGCGGGGGGAGATTGTGGCATAGTGGATTAAGCCACTGCCTCCCGCACCACCAGCATCCTGTATAAGCACCAGTTCAAGTCCCAGCTGCTCCACTTCTAATCCATCTCCCTGTTAATGAGCCTGGGAAAACAGCAGAAGATGGTCCAAGTACCTGGGCCCCTGACACCCATGTGGGAGATCCAGTGGAGTCTCAGGCTCTCTCTCTTTCAAATTTTAAACAAGATGAACAGACCAGGCTTTAGGAGGCCAAGGCTAACTTAGATTGACTTATGGCTCATTATTTGTCCATTGTAATACATTAGCATGCAAAATAACATACCTACCAGCTACCAAGACAGAAAATATCAGACCATATAAGACTCCAGGAAATTTCCACCTACTTCACCGAGAAACCATGAATATTCCTCAACTTAGAATGTACCTCTCCTTTCATTACATGAACACATAACATTCAACAGTTCAGACATGGCCAGCTCCCCTCCAAAGAGGCCCCATTCTATCTGGGGAGAGTATATCTTTACTTTCTCAATATAACACTTGCTGGTTGCAAGCTTTGCTATTCTCCAACTAGCTCCTGAATTTCTCTTAAACTCAAGTCAAGGATATGAATAACAGGCAGCTCTGGCTGCCTGGGGCCACCTGGACTAACAGCTCTGCTTCCCATCCAGCTCCCTGCTAAAGCACACTCTGGGAGGCAGAAGATGGCTCAAGTACTTGGGTTCCTGCCACCTACATGGAAGGCCCAGACTGAGTTCCAACCCTAGCTGTTGAGGGCATTTGGAGAGTGAACCAGTGGATGGAAGATATCTCTCTGCTTTTCAAATTAAGAAGGAAAAAAAAAAAAGTGGGTATGAAATTGTATATTCCAATTAGCAATATATGAAGGCTGTATTTCCATATAACCTTGTCCAGGCTTGGTATTTCAGTCTTACTGATCTTATTCTACGGGTATATCATAATCTTTTTGGTTTAATTTGCATTTTTCTAATGACAATGTTGGCCATTTTTTCATGTATTTACCATTCATATATACATATAATCATTAGCAAATGTCAATTCAAATCTTCTAGCCATTTTTACAATTGGATTGCTTTCTTATTATCAGGTTGTAGGATTTCATTATATACATGGATACAAGTCCTTTATCAAAGAAGTCTAGTAAATATTTTTTCCCAGTCTCTAGTTTATAAATTTTCTTAATGTTTTATTTTTTTAATGTTAACACCAAAAGTATTTCATTTTTACGAAGTCCAGTTTATGAATTATTTAGCAATTTTAATCAATTATGTTTGTGATATGTCCTAAGAAATCTTTGCCTAACCTAAGATCAAATTTTTTTCTATTTTCTTTCGTAAGGTATTTTTTATAGTTTACAAATGATGGAAGGTAAGGGTCAAGATTCAGGGTTTTTTGCATACGAATATTCTCATACCATGTTTTTGAAAAGACTATCCTTCCCTCATTCAACCTAGGATGCTTCTGAAAATATTTTTAAAACCCATCCAATTTAGGGACTAAGTTAAATGTCAAGAAAAAAGGAGCTACTAATGACCAGTTTTTTTTGTTTTTATATTTTATGGCCAACATTTTAAGATCTGGAAACTAATGGTGGAATCCTGGAGAGAAAGAAGTCAGAAAAAGTTGGCAGATTTGGAAAGGTTTGGTTCACAAAGTTGTAGCTAGTAAAAGTTGCTAATGGGAATTTACAGCAGATGGTTAAAAATCCAACACTCAAATTCAAAGAAATTAAACATATTAGCCATGTTTATTTAAGAATTAACTATTGGGGGCCGGCGCTGTGGCCAGCCCTGGTTAAAGCCCTGGCCTGAAGCACCGGCATCCCATACGGATACCGGTTCCAGTCCCAGCTGCTCCTCTTCTAATCCGGCTCTTTGCTACAGCCTGGAAAAGCAGTAGAAGATGGCCCAAGTCCTTGGGCCCCTGCACCCGCATGGGAGACCCAGAAGAAGCTCCTGGCTTCAGATCAGCGCAGCTCCAGCCGTTGCAGCCATCTGGGGAGTGAGCCAGTGGGTGGAAGACCTTTCTCTGTCTCTACCTATCTCTGCAACTCTTTCAAATAAATAAATCTTTTTTTAAAAAAAGTTAACTATTATAAAGGTAATAGTTAACACCCTAGTAAATAAGTACAGGTAGAACACATGAGATGAGCTAGAACTAAATGTTGAGCAATGTTCACATGAGAGGATGACAGAAAATTTGAAGCTGGTAAAGAACAGAAAGGAGAGAGTGGGTGTTTGGTCTAGTGGTTAAGGTACACTTTAAGATGGCCCACATCCCACAACAGAGTGCCTAGGTTCAAGTTCTGGCTCAACTCAATTTCAGCTTCCTGCTAAGAGACATTCTAGGAGGCAGCAAGCAATAGCTCAAATATTTGGGTTCCTGACACCCACAAGGGAGACTTGGATTGAGTTTCTTGCTCCCAGGTTGGGTCTGGCCCAGACTCAGCTTTTGAGGGCACTTTAGAGTGAACCAGAAAATAGGAGTTGCTTGTCTTGTCTTTCTGCCTCCAAAATTTAAAACAAAGAAGGAATAATTAAAAGAATATAAAGAAAACCAAGTTAATATAATTAGTGAAAAAAAGAAAACAGAGAACTGATGAATAACAAATGCCAGAGTTAAAGAAATAAAACATCCACTGAATTTCATGTCTGAGGGTCAATGATAATCTGCAAAAATGCAGAAAAGCAAGCTTTACCTGAGAGCTATGTTGAAACTTTTATCTGAAAAGTAGTATATGTGACCCTCATGTTATTATTTACTTCCAAAAAGAGCACTAGTTTTGAAATACCACTTTAGCAAAACATTCTGAACAAAATATATTTCATTTTTAATTTGTTCATTGTCATGAAGGATTATACGAGTAAAAGTTCAGAACAATCCTACAAGTTTTAATGTTAAAATAAACTTCTTAAAATAGTTTTCCTATTAGTTTTATATCTGATAGAAGTAAAAGATAATGAGATAATGCATTTATTTTACTATAGGATTTTATACAGGATTTGGCAGAAATGTTAGTCTTAAAAAAAAAAAAAGCTAAGAGGCCTGCTTCAGGGGCTAGCCTCAAGTAGCAATGGGTTAAGCTGCCACCTGTGATGCAGGCATTCCATAGGGGTGCCAAAGCTGCTCCACTTTTGATCCAGTCTCTTCTAACATGCCAGGGAAAGCAGCAAAACATGGACCAAGTACTTGACTCCCTGCCACTCTACTTGGTAGACCCAGATGAGGCTCCTGGCTTTGACCTGGCCCAGGCCCAGTCATTGTGGCCATTTGGAGAGAACACAAGCGGACGGAAGATCTTTCTCTCTGTAACTCTTTCAAAGAAATAAATCTTTAGGAAAAAGAAAAAGTAGCAGCAGTCTCTTTCACACTGATTTAATGTTTCCATACATTCTTAATTTCTCTTTACTATAAAAATTTAGCATCAATTATTATAAATGTTTTAAAGGTTTGTTTGTTTACTTATTTGAAAGGCAGAGAGGTCTTCCATCTGCTGGTTCACTCCCCAGATGGCCCAATGGCCGGAGCCAAGAACCAGGGGCTTCTTCCAGGCCTCCCATAAGGGCGCAGGGGCCCAAGGACTTGGGCCATCTTCTACTGCTCTCCAGGGCACATTATCAGGGAGCTGGATCAGAAGTGGTGCAGCTGGGACTTGAACCGACACCCATATGGGATGCGGGCACTGCAGGTGGCAGCTTTACCAGCTATGCAACAGTGCTGGCCTCAATTATTATAAATTCTAGTAGTGTTAAGTAACCATCATGGTAATAAAACGTATCTTTAATCAATGGTAGTAAGCATAGTATTTGCCAAAATACAAGATTAAGAGACTTTTTTAATCATTAATTTTGTCCTACTGCCTAATTCGATAACATCTTTAACATTAAATTAGGGGTGGGCATTTTACATAGTAAAGACACTACTTGGGACACCCGCATCCCATATCAGTTCTGCCTGGGTTAGAATCCTGGCCCCAGTACCCATTCCTACTTCCTGTTCATGCACACTCTAGGAGGCAGTAGGTGATGATGGTTCAAGTAATTGGGTCTCTGACATCCAAGGGTTAGACCTGGATTGAGTTCCAGGCTCCTGGCTTCATTTTGGTCCAGGCTTAGCTGTTGTGGGCATCTGCAGTGTGTCTTTCAAATAATTTTTTTTAAAAATTAAAGAATCAACGACACTAACAAACTTTCTCTTGTTAATAACCTCCAACCTCCAAAAACCAGAAGAAATACCACTCCAGCTGAACAAGTTGGATTGCCTACTCATTGTATTAAGGGATGCACTGAGAACGCACACCACGGGAAACCTCAGTAAGGTGTTAGAAAAGACTTACATGATTGGGGCTTATGCTGGGTGACCTGGGATAATACTTAAGAAATCAGAACTTTGTTCAGGATTGAATGCTACCAGGAAGCAAGGGTAATTCTGTCATTGGAGACCTTAACAAATCTTACCTACATTGTGATGCTTAAGCTGTAACTGGTAAAGCTGCGGTTGTCAAACACATCAGCTGGAAAAATACTTGTCTGGTATTTCAAAGCCTAGACAATGCTCATGTTTTGTCTGCTTGGTGATCCATTATAGAGTAGCCTTCACTTGATGCTGATATTGTTTCTGCACCAATGTTTATCTTCAACTGAACACTAACTTATTGTCAATGCCAAGCCAGTTCCTAGCAACACCAAGGCCAACTTCTAACTATCCCGCAGTTTTCTTTCTCACTCCTAAAAGTATGTAAGAAATATGACTAAACAAGGAAACTGTTCATGAATTAGTGAATAAGAGACTGTGTTGATGGTTACAGCCTATGTACCATAGAATATTTATAATGTAAACATTGTTGCAAGAATAATCAGTGGAAACCTAAATAGGATTATTTATCTTTCTGAAACTCTGTAATGTAAAATCACAACATTTTCAGGACATTACCAGGTATTTTCCCCCAGCAGCTGTATACACAGATTATAGATTATAACTGAAAGACCTGGATTTAAAACCCATCTTCATCACTAATTGCCTACGTCATTGACCTCTAATATGTCTGTTAACCTCTTTCTATGCCTGATTCCTCATCTATAGAGTGGAAATACTATCTACTCCAGAGTTAAAATGTATATAAAATGTATAAAATAGAACCTAATACCTAGAAACCAACAAATCAGGTATGTTACTAATTACTGTGTTTTCATAATCTTTTCTATATATATTCACCTTTAAGAAGAAAATCTTCAAACTTAAAGTATGCTAAGATTTAAATCACCAGTACTCAACTCTTTTTTTTTTTAAAGATTTATTTATTTGAATGGCAGAGTTACAGAGAGGGAGAGGGGGGGAGAAAGAGAAAAGAGAAAGAGAGAGAAAAGAGAAAGAGATATCGAACCTCCATCCACTGATTTACTCCACATATAGCCACAACAGCCAGGGCTGAGCCAGACTGAAGCCAGGAGCCAAGAGCTTCTTCAGGGTCTCCCACATGGGTACAGGAGCACAAGCACTCGGGCCATCTTCCACTGGTTTTTCCAGGCCCCAAAAATTGACTCTTGATTAAAACAATGAAATACCAACACCTCCTGGGGCCCTTTACATTTACCATATATTTAGAAATATGAGCAGACCACAACATATCCATTCTACAAATCCAGAAAATAGAACCTAAAAATACTGAGCAATTCTCTCTCAAATTTTATAAATCACAAAGAAAGGTGGAAATGTTGTTCCTATCCTTTCTCTCTCAAAGAATGGAATGTAAATTTCCTCTCCACTACAGAAGCATGAGAAGGAAAATGACTCCCCTCCGAAAGCAGGAGATTGATAGATTCTTGAAGGATAAAGAGTAAAAGATGTCCTTGCCCTCAAACCTAGCTAGAGTGGGTTTTAGGGTTTGAATGTGAGAAAAACCAAACAAATTTGAATGTCTGGAACTCAGAATAGAACCTGGGAAGGATATAGAGATTTAACAGTGATTTAAATAGTCATTAAGGGGGGCAGACCTTTGGTGTAGCAGTTAAAGAGTTGCTTGAAACAGCTGCATCCCATATCTGGGTTCAAAGTTCCAGCTCCTCTTCCAATTTCAACTTCCTGCTAACACACACCATGGCAGCAGTCGATGGCTCAAGGAGTTGAGTTCTTGCCACCAACATGGAAGACACAGATTGAGTCCCAGGCACCTGGCTTTGACCTGGCTCAGCCCCAGCTATTGTAGGTATTTGGAGATTTAACCAACAGGTGGAAGTATGTGTGTGCACACAACTTTCAAATAAAAATAAATTTTAAAAAAATCATTAAAATTGTGAGAGAAGTTATCTGGAAAAAAGTACCCTAGAATAGAACAGAAAAAAAAAGAAAAACCTCAGATAGATAATATATGGGGAGGAACCTGTGATCTTTCAAGCTTTAGAAGACAGGGAAGGACGAAGGAGATAACCAGCACAAAGTTTCTGATATCCATCCATATGAGCAACCAATTTCCATGGGTATATCCAAATGTCAACAAATATCCCAAGTGCTGCTAAGTAGTAAACACTATGTTGCTGAGCGAAGAAAGAGGTTGGAAGACAGGATTAAAAGATAGTGCATAAAGAAATAAAATTTTGAGTCTTTTAGCAGCTACTAATAATGCCCATGAGGGATGCTAGGAAGAGATAAAATTTTTTAAAATATGTCTGTAACTCAAAACATCCATGACAGACACAAAGATTTACCAGTGATTAAAATAATCAGTAAGGGGTGGGAAACTGGCATAGCAGTTAAAACCCCGCTTGCATCCCATGGGAAAACCTCAGTCCAAGTCCTAGCTCCACTCCAACTGCAGCTTCCTGCTAATGCACACCCTGAGAGGCAGCAGGTGACAGTACGGAAAATAGCTGGGTCTCTGCCACTCATGGGGGAGACTGAGCACCAAACTCCCTGCCACTGTGGACATCTGGTGATTGAATCAGGGAAGTGCTCCTTCTCCCAATCTTCCCCTCAACTAAAGTTTCAGGAAAAAATAGTAGTTAATGGAGACGAAGAGCAACAGTACACAAGAATACATTAGATGGCTTTCAGGTTATGTCAAATTGCCAACTCACTGATTCAAACACCTGTGTCTACCACTCAGGAAGGTGTTAAAAGAATAATCTGAAATTTGTTCAAATACATAAGTAGTTAAGTAATATTTGTCTGAAAACTTCATTTGGGGAAAAAATATCCCTCACTGAAAGTACCCTGTTTCAGTTTCTTTTGTCTAAATACAGCCACTCCTCCTAGATGATTATTGGTGCTGCAAAAAATCCAAAACTTCACCCATGTGAGTATTTCCACAAATATTTGAAGAGAAAGCAAACCAGTCTTTCCTATAAAATAGAACCTCTCAAAGGGTAACTGGCATGAATAAACTCATACTGGTTGCTTGCAGGTCCTTGCATCTTCCAAAGTGTACAGAAACAAAGTGGTGGCTCACTTCGGAAGCCTTCCCTAAAACCTAGTTAAGCTTCTTACTTCTACAATCTCGAGAGCCAGCCTCTCTCAAACGACGAAGATTCCTAACATTTACTCAAAACTGGTTTTAAATTCCAAATAATAATCCTAAATGAAAGCAGTTAAAAAGTTCAAGCTCCAGGGACCAGGCAGGCGCAGGTGGGAAACAGGGTAATAACAGCACCGCCCTCACAGGGCTATGATGAAGACTGAACAATTCCACCTGCAAAGCAAATCACTGCGAACAGTGCTTTGGCGTGCAAGCACTCCTAGGTTAAACATTCCCCAGCACCGCGGAGGAGGAAAGGCGCTCCGGGAGGCTTAGCAGAGCAGCCGGGGCCCGGCCATCGGGGAGGGAAGGCACAGGGGAGCCGAGGCATCGCTTCCCTCTGGGCGCTCTGGACTTCCGACCCTTTGGGAAGCGTCAGGGCGTTGTCAGGCAACCGGCTCCCAACAGCACCCGAGGAGGCAGGGGCGACCGCAGAGGCGAGCGACTCCAGACTCACCAACGCACCGCCCCCGGGCTGGGGAACTGCGAGGCCCCCAGCCACAGGCAACTGCCGACGCTGCAACCCAGGCACCGCCCCGGACCGGCTGCCGCGAGACCCCGCTGGCAGGGAACCCTCCCCTCCGACCCGTGTAACCTCCTTACCGCCGCCAGCTCGACTACCCTCCTTGCCTCTCCCGTCCCGCTCCGCAGGCCCGAGACGAGCCCGTCGCCCGGCAAGAACCCCTCACCGCCCGGCCCCTGTAACTCGCGCACCGCTGCCGGCCGGGTCGCCGCCAGACCCTCGCCCCAGGTCCGCGAATCCAGCCCGGACACCCTCGCCTCCACCTCACCCTAGGCCTCACCCTGCCGTGCCTGCGCCCCACCTGCGGCCAGCTGACTCAGACCAGCAGGCTCGCGTCCTGGGAGACGCACAGCGTCCTACTAAGGTTCTTAGCGGTTCCCAGAGGCGGCCGCGGCCTCGCGGCGCGCGAACACAGTCACAGTCAAGCCGGCCGGGACTCCGCCTCCCAGACTGGGCCCTCTGCCCGCCTTCCGCCAACGGCCAGGCGCAGCCCCGCCTCCAGAGTGGCCGCTTAAGACCGCGCGGCCGAGGGCGCCCCCTGCCGGCCCGGAGGACGCACAGCCACCCACCTGCGCCCCGGGTTTTGTTAAACCGTGGGAGTCGCTTCCCAGGTTGAATTAATTCCTGCCTTCCAACCCACCACTCGGCGGTCGATCCGAGGACAGCCTGAGTGTAAGGTCGGGGAAGGTAGAGGCAGTAAGAAGAATACCAGTGGCACACTCAGCTAAGCCAGGAGTCTGGTCAGCGCAAGTCCTGGGCTTTCAATACCATTTTCAACGTGTAATTCAATTCACACCAATACTAAGTAATCAAATGCTCCCACTGAAAAAGATTTTTGACTTCGCAAGAAACTAAGAATGCTAATGTCTCCTAGGGGCCCTAATTTATCCTTACTTTGCAAGTCGACTTTAAAGGCAAATTTTAAGCTGAAAATGTCAAAACCGCAGACTGTGGTGTGGATTCCATAACCCTAATTTTCTATTTGTTTTATCGATCTGCCACGCACCATACTAGGAGTGGAGGATTCAAGGCAGTGCGAGGTATCCTCAACTCTGAAAAAAAGAAATCTCCAGGTAAACCGATACTCGTACATAATTACAACACAATGCGAGTTAAGAAGTACCTGTCTTATAGACTTGGAGACACCGTGGAAGAAATGGTCCTGGAGAGTGAAGGCAGATCTCAGACCTGTGCTTTGAGATTAATATGAGCTCGCAGGCAGAAAAGCCAGGGAAGCGCGTATTAATCAAGCAATACTGACCACATCCGAGTACTGTTGTGCTAAGTCCAAGTGTGGGGAATGGCACTACTGGAATGAAAGGTTTCAAGGGCGATCTGAAGAGAGATGGAACTGGAGAGGTACGTAGGGACTAGGTTATGAAGAGCTGCGATGTTTTCTTTTTTTCCTAGCAAAAAAATTTTATCCCTAACATCCAGGTGTTAGAAATAAAACAAAGAGCACAGAACTGGTCCCTGCGTCTTTAAACGCAGAATCTAGTGCGGACGGAGAAGAGAGGGAAAAACGCGTACACCAAACACAGGAAACAAACATAGTATCAACGGGAGGAAACAAAAAAGTTGCTGATATTAACTCCGTCCAGGCTATTAAGCGCTGCATGAGAACTGAGTATTGGACATTTGCATCACTAACAGCTCATAATAAATGTAGGGACATGAAACGTCTACGTCACAGCATAAAACCGTAACAATTCACTCGCTTTCGCCGCCTCCTGCGAGCGCTAGAAAACGCCCACCTGAAATCCACGAGCCCGCAGTTCTACGCAGGTGTACTGGGTCACCTGGAAGCAAAACAGGATGCCACATTTATCTTCCTCGCAGCCAAAATCCAGTGCTTACATTTAAATTTCTGCAGACATCCTTTTTGTTTTTTTTCCTAGTCTTTCAAGAAACTTTCCATCTAAGACAGCTACACCCACGCAAAAGCACTTTCCTCAGCTCAACTTGCAGCTCCGCCCACATTTAATATGGCGGAGGATGCGCCTGCGCAATATACTAACAAGAAGCCACCGCAGTTTCTGGCATAACGTTAATGTGCCCTTCTTCCGTTGTGAAAGGCTATACCATTCCCATAGCAAATGATTGTGTTTGCCCTATTTCATAGATACAGTTTTCCAAGACGATATGTTCTCATTTAACCCACATTAATATTCCTCTTGCCACAGCTGTTACACTAACTTCCGATTTATCGTCGCTTCTCCTAACAGCCCCCTCCATCCCCGAATGGTCCGTACCAACTTCACCTCCGGTTCTAGGTGTCATGGCTGCCTCGAGAGTCTAGGAAGAGTTTGCACCTGTGGTGGGAAGGGTCCAAAACCCACACCCAGCGAGCTAGAAAAGTAAAGTTGCGTCTCGGTCGTAGAGGCGACTGCTGCTCCGATTCCTCGGCGATGGCGGCGTCCGGGAGCGGTATGGCCCAGAAAACCTGGGAATTGGCCAACAACATGCAGGAAGCCCAGAGTATCGATGAAATCTACAAATACGACAAAAAACAGCAGCAAGAAATCCTGGCGGCGAAGCCCTGGACTAAGGAGTGAGGAGGTCCCTGGAGACTCGCAGGGGAGGGACGGGGTGGTTAGAGTTTGAGAGACCCGAGGGTGGGGGAGTGGGAATGGGAGGGGGTGGACCGCTTGGCTTTTCATGGTCCAGGAGAGATTATGCACCTGAAACAGAATTTGATCTACCTTCATCCCCGCACGTGCAGTGTATGCTCCTCCGCTGAGGCCTGCTTTGCCCCCCGTTCTGTCTATTAACTCATTTGCCTCTGGAGGATGTAAGGGATGAACAGCCAGCAGAGATTTCGGTTATCACTTTTCAACATCCTGATTTTTATACCTGCCAGTATCTGCTTCGAACCCTGTGTGGACATACACCTTGTTGGGGCCTTCAGCTGGTCCCTGACGGGGACCGCAGCTCTTTTCAGAAATTGAGTCAGCAGCTCACCTGTCTTGCAAGATAGCTATAAGCCATCTTTTTAGAGATCTGTAATAGTTCTTTGATTGCTGGTAATTATTTCAGAGGCACAGTCAGCCTCTAACCAGTTTCTAAAATATTACTCCACCAGTGTCACCTAAGTCTGAAATTAAAAAATAGACCTTAAGGCTCTTTGCCCTTAGCAAAATTCATGCATCCCTGGGAGTGATGACAAGTCAAGGGTTATTAATCCATAACATTTATCCTTTACCAAGAGCAGACTTTTGTTGGGGAAAGAGTAAAAACAGAGCAAAAGAAACAGTTTAATAGATACAAAGGAGAGCTGTGGTAAGCCCAGGACCTACTTCGTGCCACACCGTCTTTTACAAGCCTAGCTTTAACTGTCAGTTAGGTGCAGCAGTATTTACTGATAACAACATGGGCCAAACACTGAGTTAGGGATCTGCATTTGTCATTTTAATCATCATGACAACCCAGTACTGTACTTTCATTCGTTTTTTGCAAGTAAGGAAACAAGCAAATACCTCATGATCACATTGAGGCAATGTAATAGGAGCACAATAACAGTTATCTTTTTTCTTTTCCCGGTAGGACAAAATTTTAATTTGTATCTTAACTTCCAACACCAAGCCTCTATGTTTTTCAGCTTGTGAAATCTGGCAAAGGTTGGGAATTGTTTCTGTGCTTTTCTCTGGGCAGACATTTGGCTCAGAAACACCAACTAACCACTCTGTACAGTGTACAGGCTGGTTAGGTTGCCTGGTTGTCAACGTCTATAGCAGCTGTACATTTTAGGTTGATGTCCTCTGTTAGATATTTGGAAGCCATCAGTTTGTTACACTGTCTCACAGTAGTTCTAATTATATCCCTCCTAGCTGTCTTGGACTGCATCAGTCAGACCAAAATATAGTTTTACTTAAAAGTTTACTTACAGCCACCACTGACAAATTCAAGAACAGTGATCATGGGACAACTAAGGATATTAGAGACACTTTTTAACTTTGAGGCTGATATTACAGAGGAAAGCCACATCTTTCAAAATATTGTTGTTTCAGAGTACTGAGAATACTGTAACAGACATTAATAATGCTAAAAACAGATAGCATTATTAAGGTTTTACTTTGGATCAGGCACTAAAGCTAGGCCCTTTATTATTTCATTCATTTTATTTCATCCTAACAACTATGAACTAGTCCCACTTACCCTAAGGAATGTAATGTCAGACACGCAGACATTAAGAGGTTGTCCTAATGTCACAGCTAAGGAATGGCAGTGCCAAGAGTCAAACATAGGCAGATAGATGTCAGAGCCCACATTCTTTTAACCATTAGACCAAAAGGTTAGGCCTAAGAATAAACACAGCCATCCATCCAGTGTTAGAATCAGATATTTGATCAAAATATCAAATAAACAGAGGAAAAGTCTCTTGAACTCATTGTTATTTCCACATTTGAATAGCATGTTAAACGAGAGAGAGGACTGTTTCAGACCCTCCCTTCCCCCAAGGGGGAATATTTTGCAGGAGTATGACATGTTTGTTATTTCCATACCCATGCAAGTCATCTGTTCTTTACTACTTCTTCCCACATTCTACACAGCCCTTATATCAATTTAAATTCAGTAACTTATTTTTTTTTTAAAAAAGTCTTTGGATATTTTATTTCAAATAAGAAATATAATTGCATTGTGATTTTATTTTGTAGTCATCATTACTTTAAGTACTGCAAAATCTCAGCATTGGCTCTACTGAAGATGGTGATGCATGCCAGATCAGGAGGCAACTTGGAGGTGATGGGCTTGATGCTAGGAAAGGTGGATGGTGAAACCATGATCATTATGGACAGTTTTGCTTTGCCTGTAGAGGGCACTGAAACCCGAGTAAATGCTCAAGCTGCTGCCTATGAGTACATGGCTGCATACATAGAAAACGCCAAACAGGTAAAAAATCTTGTTTATTAAACTGTGGTAACTGCAAGGTAGAGTCTCTAGGTAACTTTTGAGATTCTGAAGTTAAGGCTATCCGCTCAAGGTTAAATTTTCTATTTTAAATTGGATATTGTATAAAATATATGCGATCGTAAGCCTCGTAAAACCATGGGCTTTTTAATTTCCCAAGTTTCACACTCATTATCAGATTTGTGCTTAAAATGAGAAGTTTGGGAACAAGCTAAGTGTTTCTGAGTATAAAACCAGTTAAATAAATTATGGTACAGTCATTAGAGGACTGCCAGGCAGCCGTTAAAAAATAAAATAAAAGGTTGCTGCCTATATATATTTACTTATCTGGAGCATAATCCAGAATAGTTTATTGAATGAAAAAGCAAAGTGTAAAACACTGTGTGTTGTGCTATTGTGTGTGTGTGTCCACCTACATGTATTTTAAGAACATCTGTTAGGTAGGTAAGTAATTGGCTGTCACTATAGCTTCTGGGCTGAGAAACTGGATAGCTGCAGGGGAAAAATGGGAAGAAGACAGAATACTTTTACGTGGTTTCTACATGTATTTTCAAAACCTTTTATTAAACTTTATTAAATAGCAGATGCTATTAACTGCTGTGCATACTGTTAGTTTACCATAATATAGTTCCCTATAATGCTATGGAAACAGACTAATGACACCAGGAACCTCAAGCTCTACCACCCTCTTCATTTGCAGGTCGGCCGCCTTGAAAATGCAATTGGCTGGTATCATAGCCACCCAGGCTATGGCTGCTGGCTTTCTGGGATCGATGTTAGTACTCAGATGCTCAATCAGCAGTTTCAGGAACCATTTGTAGCAGTGGTAGTAAGTATCTTCACAACCAGTTTTAATCATAAGTTCTCCATGAAAATTTACTAAAGCAAGTATACTGAGAACTAAAAACAGTGTGATAAAGAGCAAAGCTCTGTTTTCACTCTGCCTCAATTTAAATCTAAATTCTGCCTCTTTTAAGCCAGAACATTGAGCAACTTACTAACATCTCTGCATCTTACTCCTGGCTTCCCTTTATAAAGTGAAGGTAATCCTAGCACTGTCTCTCAGGGCATTCAGTCTGTGTTGACTAAAGTGAGTAAGCAGGAATTGCTAAAGTGGCTGTTGGGACATTAAAGTGTTTTAGATGCTATCCAGGTTTCAATGAGGAAGGTAGAGAGTATTCATCTCTTAAAGGGAAAAAAAGAAAACATTTTAATAAGATGAGCCAATCCTCAAAGAATATTCTTAAAAATATGGCCGGCGCCGTGGCTCAACAGGCTAATCCTCCGCCTTGCGGTGCCGGCACACCGCGTTCTAGTCCCGGTCGGGGCGCCGGATTCTGTCCTGGTTGCCCCTCTTCCAGGCCAGCCCTCTGCTGTGGCCCGGGAGTGCAGTGGAGGATGGCCCAAGTGCTTGGGCCCTGCACACCATGGGAGACCAGGAAAAGCACCTAGCACCTGGCTCCTGCCATCGGATGAGCGCGGTGCGCCAGCCGCAGCGCGCCATCCGCGGCAGCCATTGGAGGGTGAACCAACGGCAAAGGAAGACCTTTCTCTCTGTCTCTCTCTCTCACTGTCCACTCTGCCTGTCAAAAGATTAAAAATAAAAAAAATAAAAAATATAATAACAAAGTCTAATCTCTAAATTTAAGCTGTGAGACAATTTTGCATGTAACCATTCTATTGAATATGGTGGCATTTTGGCTTGGCAACTTTTTTATAAGTATTAATTGGTTATCATTGTGTGTGTGTGTGGCGTTATATGGGGGTACTTCAAAAAGAGTTTATAGGGTCCGGCGCTGTGGCATAGCGTGTATCCCATATGGGATATGCCATATGTGGCACATATGTGGCAGTGCTGGCATCCTATATAGGCACTGGTTTGGGTCCTGGCTGCTGCACTTCTGATCCAGCTCTCTTCTAGGGCCTGGGAAAGCAGTAGAGGATGGCCCAAATCCTTGGGCCCTTGCAACCATGTGGGAGACCCAGAAGAAGCTTCTGGCTTCAGATTGGCCCAGCTTTGGCTATAACAGCCATTTGGGGAGTGAGCCAGTGAATAGAAGACCTCTTCCTTTCTCTATATCTCTCTCTGCCTCTCTGTTACTCTGCCTTTCAAATAAATAAGTCGATCTTTAAAAAAAAAAAGTTCATAAAAAATGTCATTAAAAGATGTTTATTTTAGTGAAAACAATTTTGAAATCTATTCATAGTTTTCTTATTATATGTACCTTCCTGTGAATTTTTTGAAGGTCTTGCGTATGTATTTCTGAGTTTATAATATTTTAATGATTGGAAGCATGTAATGGTTTTATGTCCTCAGATATTAAATATACCTTTCCTTTAGATTGATCCAACAAGAACAATATCTGCAGGAAAAGTGAATCTTGGCGCCTTTAGAACATACCCAAAGGTAATTTTTAAAATTATAAGATTTTAAAATTTTTTAAATTCCAGATATTTGACTTTTTTTAAAAGATAATCATGTTCTGATTAGTATTTCTTTTTGTCCTAAAACATGTTCATAATATTTACAAAATAGTAAAACTACCATAAACTACCTTTAGCAAAAGATAATGCATTTATCTCATGGATTATTAATTTTACCAGAAAAGCAGTCTTTGTTTACTAATAAGTTTTGTTTGCCTATAGCATTCTAACAGGTATTAGAGAAACAACAAGCTAAATAGATCCATTTACTTCCCTGGAAGCAGCCTACAATCTGAAATTAGCACATGTGTATATCACCTAAGGACAAGAAAAAATAATCTTTGAGCCAATTCCTTAATCTGGCAATATACTACTAGAATGTTTATGTTAAATATTTGGCTCACCAAAATTAATGCTCCTACAAATAGAAAGCAGCATAGAAAAATATGTTTTTCTTATTTTATTGTCTTTATAATCTTTTGGTGTTGTTTAGGGCTATAAACCTCCTGATGAAGGACCTTCTGAGTACCAGACTATCCCACTTAACAAAATAGAAGACTTCGGTGTACACTGCAAACAGTAAGCAATTCAAAGCATATATCTGATAACAGCAAGCATAAGAAAAACCCTTAGAGATCGGATCAAAGTCCCTTATTTTACAGATGAGAAAAAAGCTCAGACAAAATGCATTTCATAAAATTTTTGACCTGATAGTAAAAATATATGAATTTAGAATACTCAATATTTTTATTACTAATTCTTTTGATCTTGCCTAGAATTTGTCTTTCAAACAGCCATAAACATTTTCTCAATGTATAAGATACTTAGCCCATAAAAAATGAGCGATTCAGAGATGTTGTATTCAGGGCCAGCCTGACACTAACATGTCTGCAGCCTTTAGAATACTCAGTTTCCACCTAACAAAAATTGTTTTGTTTTGTTTTAAGATTTATTTTATTTATTTGAAAGAGTTACAGAGAGGGAGAGACAGAGATCTTCCATGCACCAGTTCACTCCCCAGATGGCCACAGCAAGTCAAGGCTGTGCCAGAGCAAAGCCAGGAGCCTGGAGTCTCACCCAGATCTCCCACATGGGTAGCAGGGGTCCAAGTATTTGGTCCATCTTCTGCTGCTTTTCCCAGACCAATAGCAGGGAGCTGGATCGGGAGTGGCAGCCATTTGGGGAGTGAACCTGCAGATGGACGATCTCTCTCTATATCTCTACCTCTTCCTCTGTAACTCTTTCAAGTAAACAAATAAAACTTGTAAAACAAAACAAAGCTTTACTTAATTTTGATTATCTTCAATTTCTTACTACTTTTATTTCTTCACTGCTAAACTTTAGTCAACTTTTTTTTTATCATGCCCATATGACTTTATCTTCTGCACTGAACCTTTATCTCTTCCCAGCTGACCTGCTGCAATGGCTTCCTTTGTGGTTATTCCTGCCTCCAAAGTTTTGGTACTGCCACAGCCAGCTTTCTAAAACAGCCCTTTGGCTGTGTTATTGCTCTGCCCAAACACCCTCCTTGAATACAGGTACCTAGAGGGTAAAATTTAAATTGCTTAGTCATTTATCTGATGTCCTCCACCAACTGGACCCCAGCATAGCTTTCCTTCACATAATTCTTCTGCTTTTTCTCAATTGTCTAACCAGACTGGCTTATTATCCCATATGTGTCCTTCCTTTTCATGTGTTGGTGCATTCTGCTTAATGCCCTCCTTGCTGGGAACATATGCACCCCACAGAATCATCTAGTGATCACCCTAAATCTTGCCTTTTCCCTGTGCTTTCAGGCAGTTCTAGCTTCAAATGACCACTATCTATCCTGTACTCTAAGAGTACTCATTATCTCTTAGACTTAATTGATTCATTTCAATTAAATCTGCACTGCAGCATCACTTACACCAGTAAGTATTCAGTGTATATAACTATATTTTAACTTTTTGTGAATTCATATCACATCCCTCATATAAATGGTAAGTCCCTCAAGGTAAAATAGTCTAGTGCTTCTTTGTATCCACTGATATACAAAACCTCTGAGATATTTAAATATTGTTATCTTAAAAAGAATCAGTTTTTCAGACATGTAGCCAAATTGCCCTTGCTCTACACCTTATTATAAATTAGGCACTTTTAGAAATGCAACCTTCTTTTAGGCACTTAAAGACATACTTTAGAGTTTACTTTTTTGAAAAAATAAAGAGGACTCACTGTAAGGGTATCTGGAGGGAAGTTGCAACAAAACAGTAGCTGCAGTTGCCACAGTTGTATCCTCTGCTTTACCATGTTTCCTGTGGTCAGAAATGCACAAAGTCCTCTCCAAGTTCAAAGCATTCAGCAAACAATGGCAAGGAAGACCCACCAGGGACGTACACTTGATTTTCATCACAAATGTGGTAATGCCGGATTAGCTGGTAGAGCCACATTCTGTAATGTTATATAGATATACAGCAACACAGATTGGAATAGAATAGAGCCTTTCTCCTGTTGGCAGTCACTCCACAGGAATGGAGAGATCAGTAATTATCCCAGTTGGTGTGATACTGAATAGTCTCAAAACCAACTCATTACTGAAGCCAAATAAAAGCACTGTACCCATTACAGTACTGCATTGTTGAAGAAATAAAATATATCTGAAATCTTCAAAAATAAAAAAATAGGCAGTAAGTCCTAACTAGAGAATTAGAAAAGGGAATCCACATGTCATTTTCAGTATTTTTTTGAACATTAACAAAAATTACAGCAGACCCTAGATAGTTAATTTAATATGTATTATTAGCTGGAATCCATGAACTCAATAAAATGAATAAACGTTATTTCAAAGTTCTGATTGGTTGTTAATAACTTCTTGGAAGTTTTGAGCTTTACAGAAGGAAAACAATACAACTTAGACAAGATTTGAAAGCACAGCCCCTGAAGAATAAGGAAACATAACTATTTAAATATAAAATATAGTTTGCTTAAGTTTTTCCATAACTTTTATATAATACAGCTGAACTTCTTTTCAATTACTAAATTTGTCCTTTTGTTTAATAGATATTATGCCTTAGAAGTCTCATATTTCAAATCCTCTTTGGATCGCAAATTGCTTGAGCTTCTGTGGAATAAATACTGGGTGAATACGCTGAGTTCCTCTAGTTTGCTTACTGTAAGTATTATACTTGCAAGGAATGCATGTAAATTTTACCTGAACTACATTAATTGTTTAATATCTGAAACCCAGTTTCACAAGAAAGGTAGTACCTGACTTTGCCAAAATACCAAGACTCTGTACCACCAAGGCTGGATCCAGATACAAGACCAATTCAAGGTCTGTGTCATATGCCAGAGATACCAAGTCTAATTGGCAAATAGAGTGGCCAGACCAGGATGAGACCTGCCACTCCCTTAAAAAGACCTCCAAGGGAAAAAGACAAATCTTCCAGGGGTTTGAGACATGACTGTGGTCACAAGTGGCAGCATATCAAAAGAAATTAGTTTAAACAAAAAGGAAATCTTATAAGTTACAAGATCTAGAGGTACAGCTTAACTCAGGCACAGCTAAGTTTGCGTTTAAGCAGTGTTGTAAAGTCTTAGTTTTTCTCTCTCAACTTTGATTTCATCTCAGTCAGCTACAATTTCAGTCTTTTTTTTAAAAGATTTATTTTATTTATTTGAAAGTTAGAATTACACAGAGAGAGGAGAGGCAGAGAGAGGGAGAGAGGGAGAGAGGGAGAGAGGGAGAGAGAGAGAGAGAGAGAGAGAGAGAGAGAGAGAGAGGTCTTCCATCCAGTGGTTCACTCCCCAGATGGCCACAATGGCCAGAGCTGCAACAATCCAAAGCCAGGAGCCAGGAGCTTCTTCTGGGTCTCCCATGTGGGTGCAGGGGCCCAAGCACTTGAGCCATCTTCTACTGCTTTCCCAGGCCATAGCAGAGAGCTGGATTGGAAGAGCAGCAGCCAGGACTAGAACCAGTGCCCATATGGGATGCCAGTACTTCAGGCCAGGGTGTTAACCCACTGCACCACAGCGCCAGCCCCAATTTCAGTCTTAAAATAAAAGCATGTTTATAAAATAAACATAGAAAGGCAGCTTTAACTTCAGACCTTAGTTTCATCTTCAAAAGAAAATCAACACACACAAATACACACACTGAAGCATGTACATATCCCAGCATATTTCTAGGCAAACCTTATGGTATCTCACTGGGTGGCCATTCTTAGACCTGCAGTTGGCCAAGGGAATGAGTTTATTGAGTGACTGAGTCAGAACAAGTGCTTCCCTGCTGGGCTGGGGGGAAGCAGCTCCTTCAGGAGTACAGGGACTAACAAGGGGGAAGCAGAGGTCCCAGAGGATAATCAGATGGTCATTATCTTAAAGCAACAGATTCTGCACAGCCAAAGAAAAAGGATATTCACTGAATATTTTCTGGTAAATGATTAAATGTAAGATATTTATTTAACATTCAATTATTGTATTAATTAGTAAATGTAAGGATATTTACTTAACAACATTCTCTATATTTGGAACTTAGGAACAGCTTTTTTAAAAGTAGGCCACTCCATATACTGCAGTATACATAGTGATTAGTGCTATGGGATTTGAAATAAATCAGATTTGAAAAGAATGCTGCCACTTTACTGGCTCTGAGTGATGTTTGGAAACTTATTTAATGTGAGTGAGCCTTTTCTGTATATAAAATAATAACATAATTAAGTATACTGAGAAAATTAAATGAAATACTTGATATAAAGCAATTAGCAAAGTGCCTGGCATATAATAAGCCTCGTAAATAACTATTATTTTTGTTTGGTGCATTGCATTCTTGAAAGAAAACCTCAGTTGAGCCTGTTTTTTATCATTTTAAACACAATTCTGACAAGTTTTCTGTTCTTATTTCTTAATCCTCGGTGGTCAGAAGTAGCAGATTGGAAGGAAGGAAAGCAAACATGATAGCAAACATTTATTAAGTGCCTCCTGTGTGCCAGACACTGCTAAATGCTTTATATGTGTTGTTTCCTTAGAGGCAAGTATACTAATAGCAACCAGAAGTGAGACCTGATGCAAGGGGAGAAAACACTGTGTAAGACCAGAGCAGTCTGAACCTTTGTATAAAGGCAAGCAGATCTACCTACTCAGCCCTATGGCTATCCCTGTATTCCAGCACTGCATATATGAGGACATTAATAATCAAGAAAAGGTTAAATTACATTTTCTCCCTTTCTGTGATTTTATATACTCATATAGGACACTGCTGCATTTTAAGAAAACATGTAAATTATGTTCACTTTCTCTTTGTCCAACTAAAGCAGTTAATTATAGCATAAAACCTAAAAGCTACCAGAGAAAATTTTTTTTAAGAAATTAGTTTCCTGTATTAATTTTCTGGGCATTTGAAATGTGATTGGGTATGTTTTACTGACAGTTTACTAGTATAACTATTTCTGCTAGTTTACATTTTTATGGGCTCTGTAGCTAATCTGAATGTGGAGAAGCTGTAAACCTTAGGCTTTTCTCCAAGTCTGTGGGGTAAATGTTGATTTCCTAAACCATTTAGATTCATTTAGCAAAGTAAATATAATTACATTATTTAAAAATCACCATAACTTTGAACAATCATTTGAAGAACTGGTAGCATTTTAAAGGGCCTTCTGTGGTAACTGTGATGATAGCTATAACATTTTATGTTTGGTAGTTAAACTGTATTTATTGGAAGCTGTCTTTCAAACTGAGCAACTAAAATAGCATGCTGATTTTCTCCAGATTGCTTATTTATCCTCATTCTCTTCTACAGAAGACTAAGGAAAGAAATGTAATATATGCTTTACAACTTTGTAGGTTTTCCTTATATTTTAGACTAAAACTAAAAATGGATATCTCATAACAAACTCTTTAAAGATATTACAGTAATGTAGACATATAACTTTTTTCTCTTTAAAAAGTATGTCATATTATAAAAATATATTGTCCTACATTTTCTAAATTTTCTGTAATAATTTATTGTTATTTTCTGTAATAACTTATTAAGCAAAAACAAAAGTTATTTTTAAAAATATTATCCTAAGTACAAATTATAAAAGAATAGTAACAAAATTAGCTAACAATTATTAAGCATTTAGTGGGTGCCATGGACCAGCCTAAGAGCTTTCACACATTATTTCATTAATTTTTCACAATAGCCTTAACATAGAAATTGCTCCCTTTTCCCATTTTCTGAAGAGGACCAGCAGGCATGTCCCAAGCCTCCCAACTAATCTGCAGCAGGTGAGGAGCTGGACTTGATATGTGTAGGCCAAGGCCTCTTGTAATAATAATCATCATTAGACCTAGAGTCAAAGAGAAAAATTCCAAATTTAATCTTGAAATTAAAAAGAGAATATATCTACATTGAACCACTTGAAAAGTTGAAAAAGTTGCAAGATTTTGCATGTGTAATTTGACTTCTTCAATAATCATCCACTCAGATCTTATAGGAGGATTCCTTGTAAATGAAATGTTCTTTATAGAAGAAAATTAATTTACATTAAAATATATATGTGTGTATGTATATATATATATTTTTTCTTTTTTTAATGGTAGACTTGCATACTAATACAATATCATCTTCTCCACAGAATGCAGACTATACCACTGGTCAGGTCTTCGATTTGTCTGAAAAGTTAGAGCAGTCAGAAGCCCAGCTGGGACGAGGGAGTTTCATGTTGGGTTTAGAAACACATGACCGAAAATCAGAGGACAAACTTGCCAAAGCCACAAGAGACAGGTAAGAATAAGATTCCTTTTACTTTCAATTTCCAAATAATAGTAGGAACCAAATTCCTTACAGTTCAACTTAGTTATCACCTAGTCAGAATAATATCTGAACATTAAACTTCTTGGGACCTTTAAAAGTTGTCAAACGCAGATTTTAACTCTGAAAATTTAGGAGACATTAGGTCAGAACATTAAAGGCTTAAATCAAAGATGTAGGTAGTGACATGGAGTACTCCCAGTCATCTCTTCTAGTTCAGCTCCAAAGTCAAAGAAAGAAACTAATCTTCCTCTGGGTCTTCAAATTTAAAAAAAAAAAAATAAGGCCGGCGCCGTGGCTCAACAGGCTAATCCTCCGCCTTGCGGCGCCGGCACACCGGGTTCTAGTCCCAGTCGGGGCGCCGGATTCTGTCCCAGTTGCCCCTCTTCCAGGCCAGCCCTCTGCTGTGGCCCGGGAGTGCAGTGGAGGATGACCCAAGTGCTTGGGCCCTGCATCCCATATCGGATCAGCGCGGTGCGCCTGCTGCAGCGCACCGGCCTCAGCGACCATTGGAGGGTGAACCAACAGCAAAGGAAGACCTTTCTCTCTGTCTCTCTCTCTCACTGTCCACTCTGCCTGTCAAAAAAAATAATAAATTAAAAAATAAATAAATAAAAATAAAAAAAAATAAAAACAAGCCTTTGCCAAAAGAATCTCTTGGTTTATTGTCATATAAGCATCTGTAGAATTCAATTAAGAGATGTTAAAATTTATCAAATTTTAGGGTTTTTTCCATAAAGTCTTAAATCCCAAGATATCATTGGAATGAATGTATCTCTCTTAAATTATGCTTCTAAAATTGTCCTTTATACTGTAATTTGGTCCTCTAGATTTTACCAAGGAATTTGTAGGAAACAAACTTAGGATGTTTTCTGTTGGCTTATGAAGTAACTGTGTGGCCCTCAGATACATAGACTATACAGAGGTGAGACGACTATCTAAATAACAGTTACTCTCACACTGAATTTGAGTTTAAATGTGATAGGGACAGAAAGGAAGGGAGAAGAACATCTATATAAACTGATACATTGCTGTCTATTTTAAGACAAATTATATTCGTCCATAGGAAAAAGCAAGGAGAAGGTAAAGTGTATCCTGGTTGTGGAAATTATCTTGAGTTAAAATTCTGTCTCACCTTCTTCATGGGTTTTTAGAAAGTAGAGCTAGTGACCTGGATAAAGATTATACTTTTCTTTGGCATTTGGCCTTATTTTTAGTATTTGCTTTAGTGTAGTGTGTGTTTTTGCTCATTTGTCTTTATATCTGTAATTTGCAGTGTTATCTGCATTTACATTTCAACCTCTAATCAAGCAAACATTTCATTATGAGAATGTCTTCAATTATAAAAAGAGAAAGTAGAAAAGATAAAAGTAATGATACAAAAGTAGAGAATTTTCCTTTTGGAGATGGCTTTATAAGAATTGCTTCCCTTCTGAATATTGGTGGAGTTTTATCGTTGTTTCTGCTTTTTACTTTTTAAAATTTTTTATTTATTTTGAAGCCAGAGAAACACAGATATATGGATAAAGTCAGGGAGACAAATCTCCCATGCTTTGGTTCACAGCAAGTGCCCAGAACAGCCAGGGCTGGACCAGGCAGAAGCAGGAGCCAAGAATTCAATCCAGGTCTCCCATGTAGGTGGACTCGACTACGTGAGCCATCACTTGCTGCCCCTAGAGTATGCATTAGCAGGAAGCTAAAAAGGAGAACAGAACTGGGACTCAAACCCAACCACTCAGATGTGGGATGCAGGTGTCCCAAATGGCTGCTTAACTACTCCAGCAAATGTCCATCTCTCATTTTCACTTTTTATCATTTCTAAAATCTAAGTACTTTATTCACTTACTAACTTTGACTTACAATTGTTTGAATGATATTTATGATTACTAAAAAAAAGGATTCTCTAAAAATTATTTTTTAGTATTCTAAATGATAAATGACAAGGAGTAATAGAATTTAATATTGGAATCAAGCTATAATTATGGAGTATGTGTATCTTATGAAGTATATATAATTTTACATTGTCATTCTACTGTAAAGGTTCTAATAGGCAATGAAATAGTCAAAACACATGCAGAAGGCTAAAAATCAAAAAGGTAAACTTCAAATTGATATGGCGCAGAGAACATGAATAAAACTGAAAATCATTAAAGGGGGCTATAAGGATAGACATTGGGGGAACTCGCATGTTTGAAGCTTTCAGTTTGTGACGTTATGTCATGTATTTTTTCTTTCCAGCTGTAAAACTACCATAGAAGCCATCCATGGATTGATGTCTCAGGTTATTAAGGATAAACTGTTTAATCAAATTAACATCTCTTAAACGGTCACTGAGTAGTACTTTTGCCTGAAAGTTAGTATAAGAAAATACTAAAGTAACACTTTAACACCAGTTACCAAAAATCTGATTAAAAGTAAAAGGTACTGTGAAGTATCCTGTATTAAAACACTTTAAAATTAAATTGTCCTTTCTTGTTTTGTGTGTGGGATTGTACTGTTTTTCCAGTATCCTTTATTGTCCTTGCAAATGAGAGAAAAAATATCTACTGGAACATTTCTGCTTTATTAAGAGTCTTGCCTATCTAACTTAGTCATAGAATTTCAGCATTTCACTTGCCACACCGATTATCGGAACCACTGTTTAATGTTACCTGTACCTTTTTTTGACAGTCATTTAGATACATAACATTTTTATGTTCCTGCTGACACATTAGCAAAGTCACACCAAAAACTATTTTTCTGAAAATCAAATAACTTAATAACAACAAAGCCTAGCACAGGGTGTCTGGTCCTTCAAATATTCACTAAGTATCTCCTTAACCAGGCCATTTTACTCTCCAGAGATAGGTTAAACAAGCTAAACGCACTCATTGACTTCACAGAACTTACCTTGGATGCCATAGCTAAGTTAACAGGAACTTAACTATACCTCTGAGGAGGGGTAATAAAGTGTGCTAGGGAACTCTAGAGGGGTCCACTTATCCCACAGAGGAGTTAGCAAGGTAGGCCCTCCTGAAGGTGGTCACCTGACCATTAACATAAAATTTGAAAGCTAAATTACTGTTACAGGCAGAGTACAGAAATATGTGGAAGGTCAGAGGTAGAAAGCAAGAACCTAGAACCTTCAAAGAAATGAGACTCAGTAAAATGAGATGATTGAGTAGGACTTGGGGAATGACAAGAGAAGACTTAAAACACAGGATGAAAGTAGATCCTGAAGCAGCCTTTTAGAGTTTATCCTAACAACAATGGAGATGTTGAAATAATTTTAAACATGTACTAGATTGCTTTCTCTAAGAGCAGATTGTTAAGAAACTTGGTGGTAAAGGTTCAGTGACAGTAGATGAGATATCCTGGCAGGGGTGGGGAACATTATTTCTGCCAAGGGCCATTTTGATATTTATAACATTATTCGCAAGCCATACAAGATTACCAACTTACAAATTAGCCTGCAAATTCATTGAATTTGAAGTCCTACTTGCTGTTGCCTTGGCAGAGCCAGACCAAATGATTTCACAGGCAAGACTTTCCCTACCCCTGTTGCAAAGAATAAAGGATGAGAAGGAAGCTTCCAGACTGAATTTTGGAAATAAATTTTAATAGGCAGAGGAAGTGGAGACCACTGAAGCCGAGTAAGAGTCCTTAAAAAAGAACATAGCAGTGACATCACATGCTTCCAAGAGGTCAAGGAAAATAAAACCTAAAGCTTTTCTGGTAGATGGAGCAATAAGGTGGTTAAGAGGAGGAAACAGATTAGCATTGATATCCAAATACTTTCTTGGATACTTGATGATACTGTAATTTATTGGTCTTGTTTTTTATACCTTTAAGTAAAAAGTAGGTACCCCCCAAATATCAGATCACTCAATATGACCTAAAAGAAATGACTACACCCAAAGAATGGCCAAAATCCATAGGTACTGCAATAGTCTCCAGCAATACCAACACCATATTGGGTCATTCTGTTATGAATACTGACTGATGGACTTAGCTGAATGACTAAGGTTTTGATATGAACAAGGAATCATTGAAATCACCATGAAAACCTACTAACAATTTTCTTTTTTTTTTTTTTTTTAAGTTTTTTTTTTTTTTTTGACAGGCAGAGTGGACAGTGAGAGAGAGAGAGACAGAGAGAAAGGTCTTCCTTTGCCGTTGGTTCACCCTCCAATGGCCGCCGCGGTCGGCGCGCTGCGGCCGGCGCACCGCGCTCGTCCGATGGCAGGAGCCAGGTGCTAGGTGCTTTTCCTGGTCTCCCCATGGGGTGCAGGGCCCAAGCACCTGGACCATCCTCCACTGCACTCCCGGGCCACAGCAGAGGGCTGGCCTGGAAGAGGGGCAACCGGGACAGAATCCGGCGCCCCGACCGGGACTAGAACCCGGAGTGCCGGCGCCGCAAGGCGGAGGATTAGCCTGTTGAGCCACGGCGCCGGCCAACAATTTTCATTCTAAGACCCGAATACAGTTGCCCACGCTTAATTTAATATTGATGACCCTAATCCATTCAGATATCTTTGTGGTGGAAAATACCCATGCTTTTGACAGAAAATTACCAGGAAAACAGCTCATTTTGAGAAGTTAAAGTGTTTTGATGCTGATATGGTTGAAAGTAGCCAAAACAAAAAGTAGTTACTTTAATGAATTTGTTGGCCCATCTAATTTCAGAGTACAGAATCCTATCTGGCACAGGTTTCTTAGACTTCCTGTTATGGTTTTCAGCTCTGACCCAGATGTTGACCTAAACTTCAAGCTGATTTTCCCCAAACTGGCTTGTACAGCATGCCATCTAGTTTGGGTAAGAACTACTTATCAGTCTCCTATAAATAAGGCAGACTTCACTGTGATTAGTCTCCCATGGGTCATTAGTCCAATCCTGGAATAATATATAGTGACTGATGTAACAGACTGATTAAAATGCAAGACTACTACACAGTGGGTGAAGCAGATTCCAAAGAGACTACCAACAGTGTCCCCTCAATGAACCATCCAGCACAGGTAAACAGCCCCAGAAACAGCATTTTCATTTTACTTAAAAGGTTGTTAGGCCGGCGCCGCGGCTCACTAGGCTAATCCTCTGCCTTGCGGCGCCGGCACACCAGGTTCTAGTCCCGGTCGGGATGCCAGATTCTGTCCTGTTTGCCCTTCTTCCAGGCCAGCTCTCTGCTATGGCCCAGGAGTGCAGTGGAGGATGGCCTGAGTGCTTGGGCCCTGCACCTGCATGGGAGACCAGGAGAAGCACCTGGCTCCAGCCTTCGGATCAGTGCGGTGCGCCAGCCGCAGCAGCCGTTGGAGGGTGAACCAACGGCAAAAAAAGGAAGACCTTTCTCTCTCTGTCTCATTGTCCACTCTGCCTGTCAAAAAAAAAAAAAAGGTTGTTAATTTATTAGAAAGTAAAATCTTAGGGCCGGCGCCGTGGCTCAACAGGCTAATCCTCCGCCTTGCGGCGCCGGCACACCGGGTTCTAGTCCTGGTCGGGGCACCGGATTCTGTCCCGGTTGCCCCTCTTCCAGGCCAGCCCTCTGCTGTGGCCCAGGAGTGCAGTGGAGGATGGCCCAAGTGCTTGGGCCCTGCACCCCATGGGAGACCAGGATAAGCACTTAGCACCTGGCTCCTGCCATCGGATGAGCGCGGTGCGCCGGCCGCAGCGCGCTGTCCGCGGCAGCCATTGGAGGGTGAACCAACGGCAAAGGAAGACCTTTCTCTCTGTCTCTCTCTCTCACTGTCCACTCTGCCTGTCAAAAAATAAAAAAAAAAAAAAAAAAAAGAAAGTAAAATCTTAGGGGCCGGTGCTGTGGCGTAGGGGTTAAGACGCTGCCTGCAGTGCCACCATCCCATATGGGCGCTGGTTCAAGACCCAGCTGCTCCACTTCCAATCCAGCTCTCTGCTATGGCCTGGAAAAGCAGTAGAAGATGACCCAAGTCCTTGGGCCCCTGCACCCACGTGGGAGATCTGGAAGAAGCTCCTGGCTCCTGGCTCCTGGTTCCTGGCTCCTGGCTTCTGGGTTCGGATCAGTACAGCTCCGACTGTTGCAGCCAATGGGGAGTGAACTAGCAGATGGAAGACACTCTCTCTGCCTCTCCTCTCTGTGTAACTCTGACTTTCAAATAAAATAAATCTTAAAAAAAAATCTTTACACATATTTTCTAAAGCATATCTTTAACTTTTGAAAAATTTTAATAAGTTTATAACAGATTCAATATAGTTCGTAGATAGAATTCAGAATTCTAAGAATGATACTCCCTTTCTCCTTCCCACTCTCCTAACCCTCTTCTCTCCCTGACCCTCTCTCCCTCTCTCTGTTTTTGAGATCTTTAATGTTTAATGTATTTTTATGATCACTTTTGGTAGAAGTGTTCCAACTTACAACACTGAGCTATTAGGAAATCAGGGTTCAGTTTGCAGCCATCATTCAGAAACTCGAGAGTTGGGGTTGCCTTTTCCTGCCAAGTATTACCTTACAGCCTTGGGCTATTCAGGAGCTGAAAAGAACATAAGTGAGGTCTGCTCTTTGTTCAGTTTCAAACTTTTCAGAGATAATTTCTCAAGCATTTTGGTGATAAAATACAGGAAATGTCAATTGTCATTTAAAAAGCTTAATCCCAATATCCAAGTAATAAAAGAAGCCAGAGGAGGACTAGAAGGCAGGATGGAGCAGAGATGGAGAGAGATGTCTATGGAAACGAAAGGAGACTGATGGGGTCCACTTAAGGGGTACGGCAAGATCCTAGAAACAGAGTGCTCTAAATTTTCCAGGCTATTTAATATTTTGAGGCCCTAGTTCCAACAATTCAACAACATGAACTTTAGAGAGAGAATTCAGAATTGATGCATTTCATGCCATTTTTATGTTATTCTATCCAGTTGAATGGGTACTTCAATCTACATGTTTTATCTATTAATCAAGATAACACACCACACAAGTTGTCATTTTGAAATCCGTAGTACTGCTAAGAACAAAGGAAACAGTGGGAAGAGCAGCCATTTGTGTTCCATTGTTTCTGAATTTGGAAAATAAGCTCCGATACCAGATGTCACTGGCATTCTTCAAGGGATCAAATCTAACGATTGCTATCATAAATTTGCATGACTACTTGGTATTCAGGACTTTGAAAAATCACTTCATTGCCCAATAGAATAATAAACAGCCCTATAGTGCAGCCACTTGAAAATAAACACTCAAGACCAGGAGCATAAGTAACTTTACAGTGAATCAGAGACACTGAGTGGGGTGGGTGGGGAGGAGTTGGAGTGTTGCATATTGCAGAGGTTCAGTTTCCAAAACCTGTCCTGTGAGTGATGAGATACAGATGTATAAGGCATGCATGCAGAGAAGAGTTCATTTATATTACTAAGTCTGCACTGTTTCCACTTGTAGCTGAATAAACTCAACTGAACACAGACTGTTCAGTTTCCAAGGTTTCCTTATATTTTTCTGGATTGTCTTAACCATAACCTATGACATATATTGGTCAGCAATGTGATTTTGTTTTATTTTGGAGACAGAAAAATACACTGCACAGAATGATGGCTCTTCTTTTTGCTATCCTTATAAAATAACTAATATAATTATGTTCAAATTATGATGGGGTTATGTCATTCACTTTAATAACTGATGTGTCTAAGTCAGTGTTTGCAAAATATTAGAAAATTGAAAATTTAGTTATATTTTCTCTTACTTTGGCCTATTCTCACTACAAATTACAATAGCAAATAAATTTACATTCTTGAGGCTGAAACATGAGTTTAAGAACAAGAAAGTTCTGAGGTAACCAGTCTAAAAGTTTCTAAAGTTTTCTATATCTTTTATAAAAATATTGGTAGAAAAAATACCATTTATATTTATAAATATAAAGTTATAATTCACTCATTCTAGAAAAAACCAATTACATGAAACTCAGGTCCACTCTGATTAGATTGGCAGGCTTAAACTTTTGATTTTAGGAATCCAAATATTACAAAAATAAAATCAGGAACTCTCATCTTGGGTTCAAACTTGGGAGGAAACAGCTAAAATCATAGCTTGATAACTAACACCAATGATTAATTGCTTTTTCAACATGTGGATTATCTTGGTGCCAAAAATTATGGAACAATTGCCTAACAAATTGGAGAGTCCCTGATGTCAGTACTCATATTTTTTTTGGATTATACTAAGCAATTATGCTAAACTTTCTAATGATGGAGTAAAATGGTATTGTGCCTTGAGGCACATTTTTATGAACTACAGTTATATTTTTCAAAATCTAAGAAGGATACGCACAAATAAACAGTCTAGTTCAGAGTTCTGTTCAACCTTTTTGTTAGGTTTTAGAGGGTTATAAATATCAATCATAAAGTTATGAATATGTTTACCATTCACAGTCATTATTTACTCTCCTGAAAAATTGTTATAAACTCATCCTCAGATAAATATTTATTGTTTTTTGGCCAAGGCAGAGAAATGGAGAGCTACCATCCACTGATTCTCCAAATGCTTCCATGGCCATGACTTAGGCCCAGGATGGGAGATGGGAACTCAATCCAGGTCTCCAATGTGGGTGGTAGGAACCCAATTACTTGAGCCATAACCTGCTGCTTCCCAAGGTCTGCATTAGCAGGAAGCTGAGTTAGGAGCCAGAGCCATGTATTGACCACAGGAACTCCAGTGTAGGCTATGAACATGTTAAGCAGCATCTTAACTACTAGGCCAAACCTCCATACTACAAATGTTTAAAGGATTCAGTTTCGTTCCTGTAAGTTGCCACTTCATAATCCATCATCATAGTTGGTTCACATTTATTATTTTTATTTTTGATGATGCTAAATAAGTCCTTATAAACATATGTTTAATTTTTTGCTTCAACTCTGATGTGTCACTTCTTGCATGTCTTTTTCAATATAGCTGAGGCTATTAAGATTCTGTGCTTAAAAAAACAAATAAACACAAATTAGACTAAATGAGAAAAATTGTGATTCTGTAAGATGAGGACGCATTATGTTGAAAAATTACAGCTATTTGATGAAATGTTTTATATAGTCAGAGAATTTAACATGATATTCCACTGATGTCTTAATTATACGTGAACACCATTTTTTAGGGGAGATTTTTTTTTTTTTTTTTGACAGGCAGAGTGGACAGTGAGAGAGAGAGACAGAGAGAAAGGTCTTCCTTTTGCCGTTGGTTCACCCTCCAATGGCTGCCACGGACGGCGCACTGCGGCCGGCGCACCGTGCTCATCTGATGGCAGGAGCCAGGTGCTAGGTGCTTTTTCCTGGTCTCCCTTGGGGTGCAGGGCCCAAGCACTTGGGCCATCCTCCACTGCACTCCCGGGCCACAGCAGAGGGCTGGCCTGGAAGAGGGGCAACTGGGACAGAATCCGGCGCCCCGACCGGGACTAGAACCCGGTGTGCCGGCGCCGCAAGGCGGAGGATTAGCCTGTTGAGCCACGGCGCCGGCCTAGGGGAGATTATTTTTAAACTTTGTAACTAGTCTTAATATTTAAGCTGAATACTACATAACTTAAAACTAAAGAGGTACGAACTTTTGAGATGATAGTTTATTTAGACAGACATCAACACTGTGGACTTCTAGTTATCTCAAGATCTAAAAGTAATTTATTAACATATGGTTTACCTATTTCACTAAAGAGTAAAGTTAACAAAAGCTCTACTGGATATGATAATTTGGAATATAAATTGAAATTATATTTTCTGATTCTCAGGATTTATTCTCCTCACCAGATTTCTAAGAGTATCTTGAATAATACTATTGATTATGAGGACAGGGCTATAAAGCCTCCACCTGCAGTGCTGGAATCCCAGATGGGCACTGGTTTAAGTCCCAGCTGCTCCACTTCCAATCCAGCTCTCTGCTATGGCCTGGGAAAGCAGTGGAAGATGGCCCAAGTCCTTGGACCCCTGCACCCATGTGGGAGACCCAGAGGAAGCTCCTGGATCATGGCTTCGGATCTGCCCAGCTCCGGCTGTTGTGGACATTTGGGTAGTTAACCAGCAGATGGGAGATTTTTCTCTCTCTCCCTCTGCATCTTTCTCTCTAACTCTGCCTTTCAAGTAAAAAAATATTTTTTAAAATTCTTATATTAATATCACACTACAAAAACATTTTCCATAAATATTTTAAATTTCAATTTTTAATAAACTGGCAACTGCTCTCCTTCAAATTAAATATGATAGGGTTAATATTTCCTATTAATGAAAGGGAAATTTACATTCAGCTTTATGACTTAAATTTCTATACATCAAAATCCAAATTTCTTTTTTTTTTTTTTTTTTTTTACAGGCAGAGTGGACAGTGAGAGAGAGAGATAGGTCTTCCTTTTCCTTTGGTTCACCCTCCAATGGCCGCCGCGGCTGACACACTGCGGCCAGCGCACTGCGCTGATCCGAAGCCAGGAGCCAGGTGCTTCTCCTGGTCTCCCATGCAGGTGCAGGGCCCAAGCACTTGGGCGATCCTCCACTGCACTCCCAGGCCACAGCAGAGAGCTGGCCTGGAAGAGGGGCAACCGGGACAGAATCCGGCACCCCGACCGGGACTAGAACCCAGTGTGCAGGCGCCGCTAGATGGAGGATTAGCCTACTGAGCTGCGGCGCCGGCCCTAAAATCCAAATTTCTCAGTATGCCCCAAAGGCCTTTGAAATCTGGTTCCTACGTGCCTCTTACCCCATTCTCTCCTCCCTCACTATCCTCTGCCCACACTGTCTCCCTATTCTCACAAACCCCTCCCGCTGGGAGATTCCTGGGCTTGGAACACTTCCCTGAAGTCCTGGCTCCTCATTCCTCAAGTCTCAGCTCAAAGGGCTATCTCCTCTGAGAGGCCTTGCCTGCCTCCCTCATCTCAAGGAAACACTTCCTTCCCCTTCTCCCCTCTACTTCCACAGCCCAGTCACAAACTGTCATGCCACCCTAACGATTTCTGTCACAGAATTTTTATTGCAATCTGTAATTATTTTGGTCAGTGATTCATTTACTTGTTCACTCTCACTCTCCCCTTTTAAGAATATAAGCTGCGGCCAGCACTGTGGCATAGTGGGTTAAGCTGCCACCTGCAATGCTAGTATCCCATCCAGGTGCCGGTTCAAGACTGGGCTGCTCCAGTTCCAGTCCAGCTCCCTGTTAGTGTGCCTGGGAAAGCAGAGGAAGGGTCCAAGTGCTTGGGCCTCTGTACTCACATGGGAAACCTGGAAGAAGCTCCTGGCTCCTGACTTCGGACCAGCCCAACTCCAGCCATTGTGGCCATTCAGGGGGTAACCAGAGATGGAAGATCTGTCTGTTCTTTTCTCTGTCTTCTTTCTTTCTCTCTCTCTCTCTCTGTAACTCTGCCTCTCAAATAAATAAATTAAAATTTAAAAAAAGAAACATGTTCATGCCTTTTTATGGGCAAAAAACTTTTGCTGCACTGTAATATCATTATAAAATTAATCTTATACCTTTCTCCAAAACCCACTTAATAGATTTAAAAAAAGGAACAGTAGAGACAAAGCTTTCTTTTTCTTTTTTAAATTTTTATTTATTTTTAAAATTTGTTTGAAAGGCATTGTTATAAAGAGAGAAAGAGAAAGAGAAAGAGAAAGAGAAAGAGAAAGAGAAAGAGAAAGAGAAAGAGAAAGAGAAAGAGACAGACAGAGATCTTCCATTCATTGGTTCACTCCCCAAATAGCCACCACAGCCAGGGCTGCACCACTCCTGAAGCCAAGTGCCGGGAACTCCATCCCGGTCTGTTACAGAGGTGGCATGGGCCCGAGCACTTGGATCATCTGCTGCTGCTTTCCCAGGTGCATTAGCAAGGAGCTTGATCAGAAGTAGAGTAGCTGGGATTTGAACTGGAGCTCATATGGGATGCCAGGCACTGCAAGGGATGGCTTAACCCACTGCACCACAAAATTGGCCCCAGAAAGCTTTATTTATCAATCAAGGGTCATTATTGCAGAAATATGCCTTTTGCTATATTAGTAAAAGAAATTTTTTTTCAAAAATAAGCATAAGGGAATAGAATTGTTTTTTGAACAAGCTAACCAAAAGAAGTGGACAGGAGCCAAAAAAAAAAAAAAAAGCAGCAGAAGAAGCAGCAATTAAATAGAGGCATGCAGATACATAGATGTTTTCATTAACAAATTATTTTGAAAGACATTAGGACCGAGTAGATTACATCGCTGAGTTTCACTCTTAGCCTCAATCCATCACCAAATAATTAAACTTTTGCTGAACTTATTATTGGCCTGATAAACTTATGCAGAGTGTTAGATCTCTTCTAGAAAACAGCAATTCTGCACCTTTGACACAAAAGATAACTTTTTAAAAGAAAATTCACAAAATCAAGGAACTATTCCCGAAACCTAACCTAAACGTTTTCTAAAATAAGTTCCTTTCTTGCAAAATGTTCCCTAAAAAACTCAAACTAACATGTTAGACAAGAGACAAATGTTTGACCCAGTGGTTTAAGATGTTTGTTGGGATGCCCACATCCCATATCAGAGTGCCCCGGTTCAAGTCCCATCTGCCAACCTGGGAGGCAGCAAATAATGAGTCAGCAAGTAATGGGCAGCAAGTAATGACTCAGGTATTTTGGCTCTTCTGCCCACATGAGAGATCCACATTAAATCTTTGGCTCCTTTCAGCCTGCCCCAGGCTTAGCTGTTGTGGGCATTTGGAAAGTGAATCAGCATATGGGAGTCTGTCTGTTTCTCTTCCTCTTATATAAATAAAAATGAATTTTAAAAATTTTAATAAAATGGAGCCAGCGCTATGGTGCTGTGGTGTAATAGGCTAAGCCTCTGCCTTTCACACCGGCATCCCATATGAGTGCTAGTTTGAGTCTCAGCCGCTCCTCTTTTGACCCAGTTCTCTGCTAATGGCCTGGGAAAGCAGTGGAAGATGGCAAAAGTGCTTGGACCCCTGCACCCACATGGGAGACTTGAAAGAAGCTCCTGGCTTCTGGCTTCAGATCAGCCCAGCTCCAGCCATTGCAGCCATTTGAGGGAGTGAACCACTGGATAGAAGACCTTTCTCTGTGTCTCTCCCTGTCTCTGTCTGAACTCTGCCTCTCAAGGAAATAAATAAAACCTATAAAAAATTTTAATAGAATAAAGTGTTAGACTCTACTGACAAATGTTTCAGAAAAAAAGATAAAACATTACTTAAATTAGAACAATGGCAGTGTATATAAAACACTGTCTAGGAAATATCTTTTTATTATAACTGTATTACATAGAATCTTCTGTCCCATAGTCAGACATGGTATCCATTGAGCTACCAGAGGTAATGAAACTGATTTTCAGCTGATTTCTCTTAACTCATAGCCTCATCTCACATATATTTTATTGGCATTTGACCCTCTACTAGAGGGTAGAAATGAACTATTTTAAAAAATAGTCTATGCATATTAAACAATAGAATTTTCAAAATAGAACTTGAGAAAGCTTTGTTTATTAAAACTAATAAACTTACAAAAATAACCACTATAACTTTACAAAGTCCTTTACCATCCACTGTTAGGGTGTAACTGGGGCAGTAAAGACAGCTGAATTTAAAAGTCATTTCTGGGGCTGGCACTGTGGTGTAACAGGTAAAGCCACCACCTGCAGTGCCAACATCCCATATGGGCACTGGTTCGAGTCCCAGCTGCTCCACTTCCTAACCAGCCTGGGAAAGAACTAGAAGATGGCCCAAGTCCTTGGGCTCCTACACCCATGTAGGAAAACTGGAAGAGGCTCCTGGTTTTGGATCTACTCAGCTCCAGCTGTCATGGCCATTTGGGGAGTGAACCAGTGGATGGAAGACCTCTCTCTCTCTCTCCCCCTCTGTCTCTGTCTCTATAATTCCACCTTTCAAATAAATAAATAAATCTTTAAAATTCATTTCTGAGATCAAGTGGACTTGATCTGGTAACTCATTGAGGAAATACTAGTATGTGAAAGAAGGTCAGATATGGGCTACCGAGCTTCCATTCAGAATGTCCTATGAAAATGGGAACCATGTCCCAAGTTTCTGAATAACCATTCTCTCCTTAAAGGAGTTTTCCATTGCTCCTTATATCAGTTATTGCTGCATAACACATTATCCCAAAATTTAGTAGATTAAAACAGCATATTTATTCTTTCATAGATTTCCTGGGTCAAGAATATTCATTGTGTGCATTGCTAGAGGGTCTCTCACAAGGCTAAAATAAAGGTATTGACCAAGGATCTCATCTGAAAGCTCAACTGGGGAAGAATCAACTTCCCAGTTCAAATGCCCAATGATTGTGGGCATTTAACTTCTAAGTGTACTAAGGGTCTCAGCTCCTCATTAGCCATTGACTAGAGGCCATACTCAGATCCTTGCCACATGGTCTCTCCTAAGAGATAGCTTGCTTTAAAAGAATATGAGCCGGCCGGCGCCGCAGCTCAAGGGGCTAATCCTCCACCTAGCGGCGCTGGCACACCAGGTTCTAGTCCCGGTCGGGGCATCAGATTCTGTCCCGGTTGCCCTTCTTCCAGGCCAGCTCTCTGCTGTGACCCAGGAAGGCAGTGGAGGATGGCCCGAGTGCTTGGGCCCTGCACCCCATGGGAGACCAGCAGAAGCACCTGGCTCCTGGCTTGGGATCAGCGCAATGCGCCAGCCACAGCGGCCATTGGAGGGTGAACCAATGGAAAAGGAAGACCTTTCTCTCTGGCTCTCTCTCTCTCTCACTGTCCATTCTGCCTGCCAAAAAAAAAAAAAAAAGAAAAGAAAAAAAGAAAGAAAGAAAGAAAAAAAGAATATGAGCCAAAGATGCAAAGAGTCTGCTTGCAAGAAGGAACTCATCATTTGTAATCTAATCACAGAAATGACATCACAACAACTTTGCATTGTCCTATTGGCTGCAACTGGGTTCACCCCACAGTCAAGGGGGAAGGACCACACAAAGGCGTAGACACTAGGAGGTATCATTGAGGCCTCTTAGAAGTCTATCTACCATATCGCGAATACTTGCCAAACTACAAGATAAAGACAAAAAGAGGCATTAACTCTAATAAATGCTAATTTTTCTGTTTGGAGTTATGTGATCATATAAATGTCTTGGGATTTAATTGTACTGTTTTTTTTCCCCAGAAACCTTTTATTTCATCTCATAAGTACGACTTGTAAAATAGTGATTCTTCCCACAGTAAGCACCCTCCCATCTACACTCTCACCACCTTTCTTCCTCCCTCTCCTATTCCTATTATTTTTTACTAAAATATATTCTCAATTAACTTTATACACATACGGTTAACACTATACTAAGTAAAGAGTTAACAAATAGTATAAAAAAAAAGTGTTCCTCAACAGTGGAGACCAGGGCTGTTGAAAGTCATTACATCTCAAAGTGACAATTTCACTTCTATAGATTACCTTTTAGGTGCTCTATTAGTAATCATAGATCATGGAGAACATACAATTTTTGTCCTTTTGGGACTGGCTTCTTTCACTAAATATGATGTTTTCCAGTTTCATCCATTGTTGCAGTTGATTTCTCAACAACGTTGCAGTGGATTCGTTTCTGAGAGGAGGAGCGCGCTGGGGGCAAGAGGCGCAGAGTTACCACATAGACCCCGGGAGTCGGGTGAAAGCGGGCTTGAGGCAAGCAGCCCACAGACTTGTTTATTTCAGTTAGTACAACAGCTTATATAGTCAAGACCAGCCAATCCGGTCAAGGGGTGGTCTATGCCCCAACCAATCACAGCCTGTTGCCAGGCAGTTTCCAAAGCCATCCAATCACAGCTTGTTGCCAGTCAGGCTCTTGTTGCCAGGCAGTTTCTGAAACCATCCAATCACGGACTGCCGTCAGTCAGGCTCTGTTGTCATGTGGTTTCCGAAGCCATTCAATCATGGCCTGTTGCCAGGCAGTTTCTGTTGTCAGTGGCCATCTTGGCACGAACTTTTCACCTCAGTGGCCATCTTGATATGACCTTCTCACCTCATTCCACCACAATCCATTTTGTTACAAATGGCAGCATTTTATTTTATTTTTTTACCACTGTGTAGTACTCCATGGTGTAAAATATCCCATAATTTCTTTATCCAGTCTTCAGTTGACAAGCATTTTGAGTTGATTTCATATCTTAGCTGTTATAAATTGAGTTGCAGGCCGGCGCCGTGGCTCAACAGGCTAATCCTCCGCCTTGCGGCGCCGGCACACCGGGTTCTAGTCCCGGTCGGGGCACCGGATTCTGTCCCGGTTGCCCCTCTTCCAGGCCAGCCCTCTGCTGTGGCCCGGGAGTGCAGTGGAGGATGGCCCAGGTGCTTGGGCCCTGCACCCCATGGGGAGACCAGGAAAAGCACCTGGCTCCTGGCTCCTGCCATCGGACAAGCGCGGTGCGCCGGCCGCAGAGCGCCGACCGCGGCAGCCATTGGAGGGTGAACCAACGGCAAAAGGAAGACCTTTCTCTCTGTCTCTCTCTCTCACTGTCCACTCTGCCTGTCAAAAAAAATAAATAAATAAATTGAGTTGCAATAAACATGGGGGGTACAGATAACTCTTTCATAATATTATTTCATTTCCCTTGAGTAAATTCCCAGGAGTGGGATGCCTGGATCATATAGTAGGTCTATATTCAGATTTCTGAGGTGACTCCATACTGTCTTCCAGAATGGCTTTACCAGTTTACATTCCCACCAACAGTGGATTAGGGTACCCTTTCCCCCACATCTCCACCAGTATTTGTTATTTGCTGATTTCTGTATGAAAGCCATTCTAACAGGGTTGAGGGGAAAGCTCATTGAGATTTTGATTTGCATTTCCCTAACAGCTAGTGATCCTGAGCATTTTTTCATGTGACTGTTGGCCATTTTGATTTCCTCTATTGAAAAATGCCTGTTTGGTCCTTTGCCAATTTCTTAACTGGGTTGTTTGTTTTGTTGTTGTTGAGTTTCTTGATCTCTTTATATTTTCTGGTTATGAATCCTTTATCAGTTGTATAGTTTGTAAATAATTTCTACCATTCTGTCAGCTGCCTCTTCACCTTGCTGAGTATTTCTTTTGCAATGAGGAAGCTTCTCATTTTGATGTAATACCATTTGTCTATTTTGACTTTGATTGCCTGTGCCTCTGGGATTTTTTCCAAGAAGTCCTTGCCTATGCCAATGTCTTGAAAGGTTTCTGCAATGTTCTGTATTAATTTTATGGTACTGGGTCATAGATTTAGGTCTTTGATTCATTTTGAGTGGATTTTTGTGTAAGGTGTAAGGTAGGAGTCTTGCTTCATACTTCTGCATGTGGAGATCCAGCTTTTCCAGCACCATTTGTTGAAGACACTGTTCTTGCTCCAAGGTTTGATTTTAGCTCCTTTGTCAAAGATAAATTGATTCTAGATGTGTGGGTTGATTTCTGGCATTTATATTCTGTTCCATTGGTCTATGCATCTGGTTTTTTTTTTTAAGATTATTTATTTATTTATTTATTTGAGAAGTAGAGTTACAGACAGTGAGAGGGAGAGACAGAGAGAAAGGTCTTCCTTCCATTGGTTCACTCCTCAGATGGCCGCAATGGCTGGAGATGTGCCAATCCGAAGCCAGGAGCCAGGTGCATCTTCCAGGTCTCCCAGGTAGGTGCAGGGGCCCAAGCACTTGGGCCATTTTCTAATGCTTTCCCAGGCCATAGCAGAGAGCTGGATTGGAAGAGGGGCAGCAGGGACTCAAACCGGTGCTCATATGGGATGTTGGTGCTGCAGACAAGGATTAACCTACTGTGCCACGGTGCTGGCCCCTATCCATCTGTTTTTGTACCAGTACCAGGCTGTTTTGATTATAGCTGCCCTGTAATATGCCTTGAAATCTGGTATTATGATGCCTCCAACTTTGTTTTTGTTGTCTAAGAATGCTTTAGTTACTCAGCGTCTCCTGTGTTTCCATATGAATTTCAGCATCATTTTTCTATATCTGAGAAGAATGTCCTTTGTATTTTGATTGGTATTACATTGAATCTGTAAATTGCTTTTGGTAGTATGGATATTTATGAGAAGTTCGATGTGTTTCCTGTACTTGGATGTTCATTTCTTCCTCCAAATTAAGGAAGTTTTCTGTAATTATTTCACTAAAAAGTCCTTCTAATCCATTCTCTCTCTCCACACCTTCAAGAACTCCTAAGACCTGTATGTTGGGTCACTTGATAATATCCCATAAACCTCCAACACTGTTTTTCAGTTTTATAATTTCTTTTTCTTTTTTGTCTGACTGTAAATTTCCTGAAATTTGTCTTTTAACTCGGTTATTCTTTCTTCTGCCTCACCAAGTCTGTTGTTTAGGCTTTCCACTGCATTTTTATTTGTTCTATTGAATTCTTCATTTCCAATATTTCATTTTGACACCCAAGGTGACACCCAAGTTGGGTGTGGTAAAGTTCCTTTTTTTTTTTTTTTAATTTTTTTGACAGGCAGAGTGGACAGTGAGAGAGAGAGAGAGAGAGAGAGAGAGAGAAAGGTCTTCCTTTGCCATTGGTTCACCCTCCAATGGCCGCTGCGGCCGGCGCATCGTGCTCATCCGATGGCAGGAGCCAGGTGCTTCTCCTGGTCTCCCATGCAGATGCAGGGCCCAAGCACTTGGGCCATCCTCCACTGCACTCCCGGGCCACAGCAGAGAGCTGGCCTGGAAGAGGGGCAACCGGGACAGAATCCGGCGCCCCGACCGGGACTAGAACCCGGTGTGCCGGCGCCGCAAGGCGGAGGATTAGCCTGTTGAGCCACGGCGCCGGCCCTTTTTTTTTTTTTTTTTTTAATCAGAAGGGAGGTTTGTTCAGCTTTGTTGGCATAATCTCATGGCTCACCTCCTCTCCTCCAAAAAGACCATTGCCTGGGTGCTAGCCCCAGAGAGTACAATATTCATCTGCACTGCCACAAGAACCACACAAAGGATCCATGCAGTCCTCAGTGTTAGCTCAGATCCTGCAGCAATTACCCTCACCCACGGTGGAGCCACCCACAGTAACTGCCCAAAGACCCAGTCACACCCTCTGCCCTTCCATGCAGCCACAGTGTTTTCAAAGTCCCAGCACACAGGGCTTCCACAGTCATGAGCACCCAGCCCCTTGTCAATTCTCCCAGCCAGACTCAGTTGTCTCCTCTTGGCTGGTTGCTGAGCTTGCAGACACAAGCTGGCACAGCTGTTACTTATGTCCAAAATGGCACCCACCCTCTCTTGGCTTGTTATAGGACACCAGTGCAGCATGGTCAGGAGGAGAGAAACATGCCCCCTTTTTTTCTCCTCTAGGTTGGTATGTAAACTGTCCCCCATAGGGCTCCAAGCCAGACTCACACCAGGCTCTTCCTGCAGCTTTATCACCAGTGGCTTGGGCTGCTGCAGTCTGGCCTCACCTCACTCTCCAAAGCTGGTGCCGAAGCTCTCAGCTGCTGGGGTCCTGAGTTGTGAGCATCCACACCCTCCACGTAGGTCCACCGTGTCGCTGTAATTTGCATGGAGTTTTCTCTTAAGTTTTCTCCCTTACTCTTCCCTGAGATTGTACTCCCTCCACTTTTTTTTAACTCTCTTTCCCTAGACTACAGCAGTAAACTCCCTCCCTATTCTGCCATCTTCTCATTCTCTAATTTCTTGTTTTCTTAATGAAAAGTAATTAATCATTAGTGTTTGCTTAGTGCTTTATACAATCGATGTTGTATGTACTCTGGAAGGTCAGGAAATAATGCTAAATGAGAAAGATAGAACAATATAGGAAGGGAAAGTGTATTTCTTTCCAAAGTTACTTAGAAACTCTAGTTGAGGCTTTTTAAAATGTGTTTCCAAAAGTACTTTCCAAAATGATTCTCAAGATTTGTCATTTTTTCCCTACAAATTTTCCAATATCTGTGAAATTGTAAATCTTAGAATATTTTATGTTGGCCTTAAAAATGTGGCACTAAAGACAAGTTTTTCTTGTAGTCTGCCAAATTTCTGCCACACTGGAAAATGCACAGATGATTGTTTAACACTGTGTGCCACTAGACAGGAATTATATTTCACATCCTAGAAAAACACTTTCTCCTAAACTTGACTTCCTGCACTAAAAAATTTTAACTAAACCATTTTAAATATCAGCAGTCACAAAGAGATTTTTTTATTTATACAAAGAATAGAATCTAAAATGAGCTTTCAGCATATAATTTGATCATTTTTTAAAAACCTGATTATTGGTGCATGCATAGCAGAGCAGCAGGTTAAGCTGCCACTTGAGTTGCCTGAATCCTATATCAGAGTGCCATTTCCAGTCATGGCTACTCTGCTTCTGAACCAGCTTCCTGCTAACGCACCTAGAAGACAGTGAATGATGATCCAAGTTTGGGTTCCTACCACCCACATGGGAGACCTGGATGGAATTCTTGGCTCCTGGCTTCAACCTAGCCCTGCCCTTGCTAATGTGGGCATTTGGGGGAATGAATCAGCAAATGGAAGATCAATCTTTGTCTCTCCCTCATAAATAACAAATAATAATAAATAATATATACATATATATATTTAAAAAGGAAAACCTAGTGGGTGGCATTGTGGCACAGTGGTTAAGCTGCTGCCTGCCATGCCAGCACCCCATATTGGAGTGTCTGTTCCACTCCAAGCTGCTCTACTTCTGACCCAGCTCCCTGCTAATGGCCTGGGATAATCAGTGGAAGATGTCCCAAGTGCTTGGGCCTCTGCTTCCCACATGGTAAACCCAAATGAAGCTCCTGACTCCTGGCTGTTGTGACCATATGGGGAGTGAACCAGTGGATAAGAGATCTCTGAGTCTTTCCCTCTCTCAATCTCTGTCACTCTGACTTTCAAATAAATAAATACATCTTGAAAAAAAGAAATAATTAATTACTAAAATTTGTGGAGAAAAGCCATAATCTTACTACCAAAATAATCATTAAATAATATATATCCTTTTAGACATTGAAATGTGTATATAACTTAACCACAAATGAGATAGTACTCCTTTTTATAACGATATATGACATTGTCCTAAAACAAAAATTTCCAGGGCAACTAAAGGCAATGCTAAGCAAGATTTCTAGAAAAGTAATGTATAGTATAAATTGGCTGACAACCACACAGAGTGAAGGGACAGCACTATGTACATCATTAAAGCTAATGTCCCCAAAGGAATGACATGGGAAAAAAAAAAAAAGACAAGAGAGGCATCTGATTTGTGCCCTAGTGTTTTCAACATATTATGTTGATCATTCTTTTTCTTATCCTTTTGTAACATTTTATTGTACTTGGTACACCCCTCCTTAAACTCTTTCTCCCAGTGTCTGAATCTGAATTACTAGTTTCTGAATCCCTGACTTATTTTTTTCTCAAAACAAAGCTCACATCTGATAAATCTTTGTCATCTTTAACAGCTTTTCTTCCCTCTTCCATCAAAACTAGACAACATAGCTATTGACCCACCATTTCCCTTTCCTGTTTTCTTCCTCACAACTACTTATTAGCTCTATACTAGATACTGTTAAAATCTATCTCACCTCACAATTTCATAGTTACTTGTAAACCAAATTCACTTACTTCTCCTCAAATTACTTGCCATTTCTCTCCTTTCTCCAGTATTATTCCTTTATCCTAGCTAAACACCTGGGAATTATCTTCAACTTCTCTTGCTTTGTCCTTTCCAATCTCTAAAGTCATGCTTCAAGTGTCTCCTAAATTGGTTCATTCCTTTCTACCTACTCTGCCTTCATCCCAAGCCAAGCCAAGATTGCCTCACAATTGAATTTTAGCAACATTATCCTCTGATCTCCCCTTCCTTCCTTCTTAGGCTATTATTATTGTAATGATCTGTGGGAGAGCATAGGACAATCAGGATTGAAATTAGGAGTCCAAGAGTATGTTCCCTCTGCCAGGTTTGACCTTGAACAGGGTTCTTCTTTCTATGCCTTAGTTTCCTTATCTGTAAAATGGCAATTTTTCATACCTCTCACAAGTCCCTGTCTTCCTATTGCAAATGTCATTCCTTGTATGTTGTTCATCCCCTTTTAATTACGCATTTTACAAACATTTACAAAGTATTAATGTATAAGATACTATGCAAGGTCCTGGGAAGAGCCAGGTAAAAGACACAATCCTTTCCCTCAAAGAATTAATTTATTGGCAATAATGGATAAGTAACAAACATACAAGTATGTAGTGTAAGTGCTATACTAAAGAACTTAATACATTCACGTTGTTTTGAGGGCAGAAAGGAGCACCACTTCAGTTGCCTAGGAAGGCTTAAAAATGATGCACTAATTCCAAGCTGAGGCTTTGAATCTTATAAGGAAAAAATAATAATGAAGGCAGAGAAAGGAACAATCTCTTATTTCAGAACAGGAGAATCCTGGAGTGTAGAAGGTAAGTTGCAAGGGGCGAGGTTGGTCATAATGAATGAACCTGAATGTCACTTTAAGTAGTTTGGGTTTTATCTGAGGAAAAGGCGGAGTAGGGGCCATACTTTGACAAGTCATCCTGGACTGCTGGAGAAAGGTGGCTTGGGGGTCACTGAAACCCCCAAAGCTAATGGCAGGATAACCCAACTAGAAAAACTGGTGACCTGACAAAAATCGTTCACGAACACTAACCATGCCTTAAGGCCTCTTCCAGCGAACCGCCATCCACTCGCGGTCTAACCCCGCTTCTGCGTCACAAAGAGCCGGACCCGCGAGGGACCGCAGGGAAAGGCGCTTCCGGCGACCTCGCGAGATTTCCCGCGGGCCTAGAGCGTCTGGTTGCCCAGCAACTGCGCGGGGGCTGCGAAGGAAACGGACTCGGGCGAAACCTACCAAACCGGAGTTACAGATGCGACTTGTCGCGGGAGCGGTGAGGTGCCCTGAGGGAAGAAGCACGGGGACCCAGGAAACCCCAGAGCCCTGTTTCTCAGACTTCCCCGGGACGCTTGGTACAGGGCAGCTCCCCGGCCCTATCTCTCCAGACTTGTCAGAAAGACGGTCTGGTGGTCTGTGGTGTCCGCAGGTGGCTGCAGTCAGGCTAGATTGGGAAGCGGCTGTACAGAAGGGCTGCACGGGTGGAGGAGTGGCCGCTGGCTAGGGAGCGAGTTTGGAAGGGTTTTTTGAAAAGGCGATTTCCAAGAGCATCTGGGCTGGGGCTCGCTAAGTGGAAATGTAGGTAGAAACTGAAGTAACGCTGGCCGCCGTGAGTCCTGTGGAAGCCCCGGGATGTGAAAGGCAAGAGGTCCGTTATAATGGAGCCTCCGAACGCCTGCAAAGCGGCTCTACGCTGTCCCCGCCGGGATCTGGAGAGAACCAAGAGAACGCTATGGGGGAAAAGCTTTGGTTTCTCAAATTTTAAAAACCACGAACCTCTTTTGAAAGAAAACCAAGGTTACCCCACAAGTGTTGAGATAATTATAAAATGTTCTAAAATATATCCAAGTCCACGCTAGGTCCGGTCTCAACACTACAATAAGGATTTAATTAACATTTTATCAAGGTGAATGGCGGTGTTTTGATGAAACTCAGTCCTCTACTAGGGACTGCTGCAGAGCGGATTCTCTTGAGTTAACAGTATTATTTTGGGCTGTGAGTTGACTCAATTCTCATCCTCATCTATATTTAAGCCCCTAGAAGTTATCCTATAGCTTGCTGATGATGGGACTGGGATGCTTTTGTTTAATAAGTCCTTCATTTACACATTGTCTGCCTCTTTCCTTTTCTAATTATCTGAGATAGTTTTTTTCAACACCAACATCAATTTGTACTCTAGAGTTGTACTCCAGTTTTAGTGAATGAGTTAGGAAGGTTATCCCAAAATCTGACACTCTGATATACTATTTTAAGTTAAAGGCACCTGAAAAACAGCAAGTTTAAAAAGATCACCCTTTCATTCTGATCCCATTCTCAACTGCCACTTGAGTAGCTTCAGTTAAATCTCTGGGACTGTTTCTTCACCTATGAAATGAGAACATTGGACAGTATTCCTGAAGGCTCTTTCTGATTCCAAGAAAGAATATAATAATAATTTAAATGATGCCCACAATAACAATTCTGTATTATTCAGGGAGAAAAAGATTTAAAAGTAAAAGTGATTGTGCTTTTGATTTTGGTGCTTTAAAGCTTTTTACAAAAATGCTTGTCTATAAACTTAGAAAATACCTTAGAAAAACTGTGAAATAGCATATCAAATAATTTTCCATAAGGAGTAAGTCAAATAATTTTTTCAAGTTTCCATGTGATATCATAATGCTTCTTTTTTCTTTACTTTTTAGAAAGTTGAAAATAAACAATACCTAAATCTCCTTCTTGACATGGTATCAACACAGCTCTATTGCTGAGAGTTTGATTTATAGAGAAATCATGGTTCGACTGACCTTGGATTTAATTGCCAAAAACAACAATCTTAAATCCCGAAAAGAAGGAACATTTTCACAGTGCCTGAAGAAAATAACTCATATAAATTTTTCAGACAAAAATATAGATGCAATTGTAAGAACTCATTTTATTTTTTATATAATTAACAATATAAAGTTGCAATTGGTTTGACCTAATATATTAGCTATACCTTGCTTATACTTAATAACTGTTTTATCAATATTATTTCACTTAAATAATGCTTGTGATATTATACTTACTAAAATTGTCTACAAAATATACCATTGTGATTCTTAAATATACATATGACTGTTCCCAGACAGTATTATATAGCATAGCTATCTAGATTTGATAGCACATATTAGGAAATAATCACAAAAACAATTTTCCATATCAGAATTTTTAAAATATGTGAATGCCGTATTTCAAGTTTAATGATGAAACATTTTTTACACATAGTTTAACTGGTTATGTAAATGCATGTTGCATTGGGCCAGTTATATCAGACAAGATTATGTTTACTTGGATCTATTCAAAACTACATTTTCTCAATATGAGGTAATTCTTGGCTTTAACTTGGGAAGGTAAAGGCTACAATAATCCAGCTAGGACATTTGTATTGTTACCTGTTGTCTACAACAAATGTGGAAGACTATAGGTGAGAGAACTTTCTCAGAAATATATAAACTAATGAGGGGAGGGATCGTGTTTATTTTGTTCACCTCACTCTAAATACTTAATCCAGTATAATGCCTGACTCATATTAACTGCTTAATAAAAACTGAGTTACTGAATGAATGAATTGCCAAGCCCCAGACAAAACCGTCAGTTAAGAAATGCTTGTTTGTTTTTTTTTTTAATTTTTGTTGTTTTTTCTCTTTTTGCAGAGACCCAATTCAGCTCCCATTCTATATCCCTTTGTGGATTCCTGGTGATCCTTCTCCCCAAGAATCCAGTTGTCCAAACTTCATGTTTTTCTTTTGTTGCCCTGAGCTCTCTATGTCATCATACCGAATATGGACTGCTTTCTCCAGAAAGCCTCCATTTAAAGCTTTTTTGTTCTCACATCAGTCAGTATTCCTCCAGTGTGGATCATCTTGGCTAGGAGGACAGCGAACTAGTTAAAGTAATTCACACTGAAGTGAGAATCACTTGTAAATTTAAAGTTCCCAAAATGTAGATGTTTTTCAAATATCTTCTTAATGAAGGCTGAGATATTTTTGAGCAGAATATCACTCTCTCTCTCTTATCTCCTTATTCTAGGCTAATTCTACCACACATAAGAACTGACTCTTTTAGAGATACTTCTATTCATTTTCTTAAAATTAATGTTCATTTGTATAAAAATACATATAAAAAGGATGTAATCTTATCATTCAGAGATAACTTTTAACGTTTAAGTGATGTCCTTCCTTTTTTTTTTCTAGGCACATATTTATATAATTTTATAATAGTGAGTCATATTGAATGTATTACCTTCACTTAATTATGTATTATGAAATCTGTAAGACATTGCTAAATAAACTAAACTATATTTAATGGTTTTGCAATATTCCTTTCAATAACATTATTATAATCTTTATTCACTCATTATTCTTGAATGTCTAGATGACTTCCAATTTTCAGTAGTATAAATCACAAAAATTTACTTACCATCCTATAGAATGATTAAGCCCTGATTTATATTGTTGGAACAATAATTTGGTCAATGCTTCAACCTTTAGAGCAGCCTGTTTCCAAGAAAAATTTCTTGCATTAGGAACATTTTAACAAATATAATTTTATTAATATAATTATAGAATGCAGAAGTCTAGAACTCACATTGTAATCATTTTAGTCTTGTTTTGACTTTACTATCAGAAAGACACTGTTTTTTAATATTAACCTAAAGGAAATTTACAGAATGATCAAGTGAAAGATTTTCTTAAAAAAAAATTTTAAGTTTTTAGGAAAAACTAAATATGACCTGTTTTTGTTTTCCTTTTAGGAAGACCTATCTCTTTGCAAAAATCTTAGTGTTTTATATTTATATGATAATCGTATTAGTCAAATCACTAACCTGAATTATGCCACAAATCTGACCCACTTGTACCTACAAAACAATTGTATTTCATGTATAGACAACCTCAGGTCATTAAAGAAACTGGAAAAACTGTAAGTGCCTTTATTTTGGAGTAATTTAACTGTCATCATTATAGTACTTACACATTTTATGCATGCAGGCATTTCCTTTTTCTGCGCTGCTCAAAAGTAAATTGAATATAAAATTGATTTTGATTCTTACACGTGTTTTGTGGACTAGACTTCAATTTTTATTCTCTTTTACTGTTACTAATACAAAATGAGTTGTTTCACAAGTCATGCTCAACAATTTGTGTTTTATTGAGCCTGCTTTACTTTTCTTTGGCGGTGGCTGTGTGGGTTATGTTGTCTGAAGGGCTTATAGAGATGCCTAAAGCATCTTCATGTATGTCTCAACTGGCGAAAAATCTTCCATGAAACCCAAATTCTATGCCTTTCAGAATCATGTATCTTAAAAGGTCATGTTCATAGAATTTATAAAGCTGATGTAGATTTGACTGTAAGAAAACATTTATTCCTATAATCGTTATAAATCATTAGAATTAAGCAATAAAGACTGATGGATCCAGTTTTCCCAAATTGGAATAACTATCATCCTTCTCAAAAAAGTGGGTGAAGAGTGTCAGAATGGTGACACAGTCTGGAATGGGAAATGCTTATTAAAAATGCACATGGGGGCCAGCTTTAGGGCTCAGTGGGCTAATCTGCCTGTTGTGGTGCCAGCATCCCATATCATATCAGAACACCAGTTCAGTTCCCCATCAGACTCCCTGCTAAAGGAGTTTGGCCATCTAGGAAAGAGAATCAGTAAATTCTCATTCTGTCTCTCTCTTTCTCTTTCTCTCTCTCTTTCTCTTTCTCTTTCTCTCTTTCTTTCTCTTTCTCTCCCTCTCCCTCCCTCTGTCTCTCTTTGTGTGTCACTTTGCCTTTCAAATAAATAATCTCTTTTAAAAAGGACATGCTAGGGTATTTGGTGTGTTGGCTTAGATGTGGCTTGGGATGCCCACATCCCAGATTAGAGTTCCTGTATTCCAGTCCTGGCTCTGCTTCCCATTTTAGCTTCCCGCTAATGTGCACCCTGGATGACTAAGTCCCTGTCACCTCCATGGGAGACCCAGATTGACTTCCAGGCTCTTGGCTTCTGGCTTCCACCTGGCCCAGCCTCAGCTGTTGTGGGCATTTGGGGAAGCGAACCACAAAATGGAAGATCTCTATCTCTGTGTCTGCCTTTCAAATAGAAAAGAGAAAAGGAAAAGAAAATAAAAAAGGAAAGAGAAAGAAAAGCAAAGTAAGCAAGCATATTAGGGGCAGGCATTTGGCATACTGATTAAGACTCTGCTGAGGATGCCCACATCCCATAGCAAAGTGCCTAGGTTTGAATCCCAGCTGTGCTCCAGATTCTAGCTTCCTGCTAGTGCGGACCCTAGGGGGCAGCAGATGATGGCTTAGATAGTTGGGTTCCTGTTACCCACATGCAGACCCAGATTGAGTTCTTGGCTTCTGGTCCTGGCCCAGCTGCAGCTGTTGCAAGCAATTTGGGCAGTAAACCAGTGAATGGGAAAACTGTCCTTGTCTGCCTTTCAAATAAAACAAATAAATAAAGAAAGATGGTTAGAAATGCATATTACTAACATAGATATCCAAATCAGGATGTTTAGGTGTTAGGCTCAGAAATATTTTTTCTTTTATTAAATATTTATGTATGTATTTGAAAGGCAGGGTTACAGTATGAGTGTACAGTATGAGAGGGAAAGGGAAACAGAAGTAGAGAATCTTCGATTCATCTGCTACTTTCACTCCCCCAAAAGGCCACAACAGCTAGGGCTGAGCCAGGCTGAAACCAGAAGCCTGGAACTCCATCCCAGTTTTCCACATGGGTGTAGAAGCCCAATTACTTGGCCATCTTCTGCTGCTTTCCCAGCAGGGAGTTGGATCAGAAGTGGAGCAGGGGCTGGTGCTTTGGTGCAGTGAGTAAAGCTGCTGCCTGCGATGCCAGCATCCCATATGGGCACCGGTTCCAGTCCCAGCTGCTCCATTTCCTGGACTGGCATTCATATAGAATGCCAGTGTCACAGGCAGTGGCTTAACCCACTGTGCCCCAACACTGGCTCCAGAAATCTTTATTTTTAAAACTATAACCCAAGCGATTCTTCTGCACCTGATCATATGAGAAAGCCATATGGTTTTTAAAGAACTATTTCAATTCTCTCTCTCTCTCTCTCTCTCTCTGTCTCTCTCTCTCTCTCTCACACACACACACACACACACAAAACTCCTTTAGATTCAATTAAGTATAACACTGTTATTTGTTGTCATTTAGATGAAACCTTTCATAGTCAATATAAATACAACATCTGCATGTGTAATTTTCACACAGCTCAATGATTTTGTTAGTCTGACTTTATCTTGTTTAAGGACTGTCACATTCTCAGAATGTCCACTCAGAATTATATCTTTGTTTTGCAGGTATCTGGGAGGCAATTATATTGCTGTCGTAGAAGGTTTGGAAGGACTAGAAGAACTAAGAGAGCTTCATGTTGAGAGTCAGAGACTTCCCCTCGGAGAAAAGCTTCTGTTTGATCCAAGAACTCTTCGTTCTCTGGCAGTAAGGAGAAAGTATTTAAATACTTTGACAAAGAATGTAGTGATTAACACGTTAATGGAACAGGAAGACAGTGAAGGTACATTTGGACACTGTACATGCCCTGCATGTTTATATGGTCAGTTGAGAGCTTATTTGAGGACTGAAGCTGATTTTTTCCACATTATGTCTCAAGAGACTCTGCATCTATAAAGTAGGATGATAATAGCTGCAGTTTAAGGTAACTGGAAGGATATGACAATGTTATGTAAACTGAAGTTCTTTTTGGGGAGGGGACTATTAAATGTTTTTTATTTTTATTTTTTTGGTTTCTTTAAATTTTAATAAATATAAATTTCCAAAGTACAACTTTTGGATTATAGCAGCTTTTTCCCCCCATAACCACACTCCCACCCATAACCATCCCATCTCCCACTCCCTCTCCCATCCCATTCTTCATCAAGATTCTATTTCAATTATCTTTATGTACAGAAGGTCAATTTAGTATATACTAAGTAAAGATTTCAGCACTTTGCACCTAATACAGATGTTATTTCATTCATAATCTGGACCTTCATTCACAATTAGCATGGCTCAAACTTTTAGGAAAAAAAAAAACTAAAGGAAGATGAATGGATGATTATTTGGCAACTTTTTTTTTTTTTTTTTGGCCAGGCAGAGTTAGACAGTGAAAGAAAGAGAGAGAGAGAGGTCTTCCTTCTGTTGGTTCACTCCCCAAATGGCCGCTATGGCTGGCACTGTGCTGATCTGAAGCCAGGAGCCAAGTGCTTCCTCTAGGACTCCTATGCGGGTGCAGGGGCCCAAGCACTTGGGCCATCCTCCGCTGCCCCCCACCTGGGACACAGCAGAGAGCTGGACTGGAAGAGGAGCAACCAGGACTAGTACCCGGTGCCCCAACGGGGACTAGAACCTAGGGTGCTGGCGCTGCAGGCGAAGGATTAGCCAAGTGAGCCATGGTGCCGGCCTATTTGGCAACTTTTAAACAACCTAGATATGTTAAGGCATTTTCTCCAGGATCCTGATTTGATTGTAGGTTGCACTACATATGGCTCTTCCTATTCAGATCTGCATAGTTTGCTCCAGTTGTGTTGTCAGACAACCAGTCAGTCACATGGAGATGCCCCAATAAGTTGACAAAAGGGTGCCACTGAGGCTCTTATGACTTCAAAACAGGACTTTTAGGGATAGACTACCTTCAGTTCCAGGTCAGGAAACATAAATGCGATAAAGTTGTTTTTGTTTTACAGATTTCATCAGTGTTATTTTTAAAGAGTCCAGAAATGGAGGACAGAAAATTCCTAATAATTTAGAGGTAGTTCTTTAAATTTAAAAAAAAAAAAAGTGATCTGGTTCTATTCTAGCCCCTCCAACCTCCCTATAGAATCAGCTGCCACCAACTCAGCTCAACTGCAACTGATCCGATTAACTAACCTCACTTTTGGAATGGCTAGTTTTATTATAAAACACCACTGAAAACATTCTTACTGATTCAATTTTTGTGTTGATTATGAAATTCTAAATGTAATACATGATTTTTTCAATTTTATTTTAAGTCTTAAAATGTATCAGGAAATATTTTCTCTAAAGGTCAGCTGTGTGTAATCCTTTAGTGTGTAGACCCCACTTCAGTAGAGATTCCTGGGCCTTGGGTTTTAAATAATTTTGATTTAATGTTGCTGTGTTGTATATTTATGTCCTCATTAACAGATAACATCAGAATTTTGCTTATTAGCTAGTTGTCTTAAGTGGCTTCTAAATCATATGCACTGTCAAGAGAAAACTGTTCTATAGAGAAAAAATAAAAACCAGATATTCTTGATTCTGGGTTGTTTCCTATTTGGAAAAAAGAGAAAAACTATTTCTTTATAAGTACAAATCTTATTGATATTTAGCACAAAATTAGAATTTGTATAAATTGCAGCAAGTATTTTTTCTATATGTGTTACTTATTGGGGCATTTTTCTTTGAATTTTGATTCTTATTTTATCCTAAAAGTGAAAATAGGGACTGTTGAGGAATTATAGGCAAGAAGAATAAGTCATAGTTATACTATAGTTCTAAAAGTCCTATGTGAAAAAAATATATGACATGGAAACTAAATCTCCATGTTTTTAGTAATGAGCCAAACACTGTAAACTGATAAATCTTAAACTTTTCAAGTATTAGGATTTCTGGTTTCTATAGATAATATTTATACTATTTTACTAATGCTAATTTTGTTACTTTTCTTATAGAAATCCCTCTCTATATTGAATATCAGCAATAATAATATTGATGACATAAAAGACTTAGAAATACTGGAGAATCTTAATCACCTCATAGCAGTTGACAACCAACTTCTTCATGTGAAGGTAGTGTAAAGAAAAATAAACTTTAAAATATTTATATGAAATTATAATTGAAAAATACATCTGAGGGCCAGCATTTTGGCACAGTGGGATAAGGTGCCACTTATGATGCCAGAATCGCATATCTGAGCACCAATTCAAGCCTCAACTGCTCTGCTTCCCATCCAGCTCCTTGCTTAAGTGCCTGGGAAAAAAGATGATCTGAGTACTTGGGCACCCCCATATCCACATGGGAGACCCAGATGAAGTTCTGGGCTCCTAGCAGCCCCTACCTTTACAGCCACTTGGGGAGTAAACCAGCAGATGGAAGGCCTCTCTCTATATATTTATCACTATGTCAAATAAATAAATCTTGTAAGAAAAAAAGAAATAAAAGCTTTTGAAAAAGAATAAAAATGTATTTTGAAATAGTCATAAAATGTTACTGGAGTGTAGCATTTTAAAAACTGTTCTGGATTTGTTCTAAAACTAGTTTATGATTCTCTACTTCTTAATGTACTTATTTGAATAATTCTGCCCTCTTATCTGGTTTTCTGCCCCAAACTCCAATGCCTCCATTTGTCACCAATACAATAATAGTGTCTTCTGAAAAGGAAGTATATGCTTTTTACTCACTGCATTTTTCCATACAATTTAGATTTCCATACAAATTAGATTTCCCACTCTATAAATCATATCTCCCAGTGAATGAATTTTTAGTAACTATAACTACATCAGCCCCATTTCCTGGCTATTATTTGGGAATTGTACCCTGGGTCTTGAATTTATTCTAGTTCTTACTAGCCAGAAGCATATCACGTAATATCATGCTGTATTCATTCAGTTATCTATTCAAATATGCATTGGTCACCTATATCTTTGTCAGGCACTGTACTACTCAGTGTAGAACAGATAAAGGAAAGATACAATACTGGGCCTCAAGAAGCTTAGAACCAACAAATGATGAAACTGCATTGTGATTCTGTTTTAATAAGTATTGTAGCCCTGACACAACTTGGGGCTAAGGAAGTCTTCCTGGAATTGGTTATCCATGAACCGAGCCATTGCTCCAACCTCAAAGTTTCTGGTTTGGCTATGGGATGGCTGTGGGATAATTTTATGACTGGGGACTACAGGAGGAAGAATGGGCTTATTTCTTCTATAAATAGAGCTCTTTTTAAAATTTTTTTTTATTTGAAAGACAGAAGGGAGGGAGAGAGACAGACTGGGAGGAGAGAAAGTGAATCACTCTGCTCATTCACTCCCCAAATACCTGCAATTCCCTAGGCTAGGGGCTGATGCTATGAAGTCAATCCAGGTCTTCCACATGGGTGGCAGTGATCCAACCACTTGAGCCATCACCTCCTGTCCCCCAGGGTATGCACTAATATTATCAAGAAGCTGGAAATGGGAGTGGAGCTGGGATGCAAACACAGGACCACAGATATGGTATGTGGGCATTTTAAGCAGTGTCTTAACTGCTACACCAAAAGCTTACCCCAGAGATTTTGCTTTTTTGTTTTTAAGACAGGACGGCAGAGAGGGAGAGAGATGGAGATAGAGATAGATAGAGGGAGAGAGAGATCCAATTTCCACTTGCTGATTCACTCCCCCAAATGCCCGAAACAAGCAGAATTGGGCCAGGCCAAAACCAAGAGCCAAGAACTCCAGCTGTGTCTCCCACCTAGGTGGCAGGAACCCAAGTATGTGGGTCATTATCCGCTGCCTACCAGGCACATTGGCAGAAGCTGGATTAGAAGCATGGAGTTATCAAGACTTGAACTGGCACTCTGATATGGGATGCAGGCATTCCAAGGAATAGCTTAATGTGCTGCGCCACAACACTGGCTCCAGAGTTCTTGCCTTTAGAACTACGCCTAGTTAATCTGTTGACTCTTAAAGAGTTACTTCAGCCTTGTTTCCAAATTTAGATCCATTATTTTGTTCATCCCATAATTGCTATAAGCAGATAGTAGGTGATTATGAAATAAATATATGTATTTTAAAACAAATGAATTCCTCAAAATGTCATTGAAGACAATGGTAGATGTATACAATTAAAAAAAAAAGAAGCACAAATCAATTTGTTATTTCAATTTGCAACATGAAAGATATAAGGAATTCATGGAATAAATTCTGTATTAAAAATATTTTAAATTTTAGAGTGGTTTTCTAAACTTATTCATTGAGTATTTTGTATTCATTATTAGAATTATTTGATTTTCCTATGTTAGAATATTTGTGATAATGATGTGATTTTATGATAAAGTGAGTACTGTCTTATATAATATACATAGAACATGTGATCCTATTCAAAGTGATGGAACATGAGTATAGGTTTTGATTTGAGTCGAGTAGACTAAGACTGTGTGCAATGTCCTATAGTTGTGGCTAAGCACAAATGCTTACCTTTCCTTGGGAAAGAAATTGGCACTAATCTTAAGTGCAGGATTAGTACGTACTTTAAATGTTTTGTGCCATCAGTCTCTAAGCACATGCTTGGCAAATAAATATTCAGTAATAGGTGTTGAATACATCTTGAAAAAGCTGATGATTAGTTTTTATAATTTATTTGAGGATCAAAAGATAGGCAGAGGAGAGAGAGAGAGAGAGAGAGAGAGAGAGAGAGAGAGAGAGAAGCACTCCCATTCCACTAGTTCACTCTCCAAAAGCTGGGAGCTGGGAATACAATCTGGGTCTTGCATGTAGGTAACAGGGACCCAACTACTTAATCCATTACCAATTGCCTCTCAGGATGCACATTACCAATTTCCTCTCAAGGTCCACAAGAAACTGGAATCAGGAGTGAAACTGTAACATGAACCCAGGTACTTCAACATGAGATGCAGTTATCCAAATCAGTATTTTAACTACTTAGCCAAACATCATCCCAAGTAGTTTTTATTATTTTTAAATTTTTTTTGAAAGGCAGAGTGACAGAGAGGACAGACAGAGAGAAAAAGAACTTCATCTGCTGGTTCACTCCCCAAATGGCTACAATGACCTGGGTGAGGCCAGGACATAGAGCCAGGAGACTAGACCTCTATCCTGGTCTACTACCTGGGTGGTCATGATCCACTGCCCTCCTAGGTACATTAGTAGGGAACCAGATCAGAAGTGGACTAGCTGGACTCAAATCAGCAATCTGGTATGAAATGCTGGTGTTGGAAGTGGTGGCTTAACCCACTGTGCCACAGTAACAACCTTTAATTTTTAATTATCAAGAATCATTTTAGCTATTGTCATTACTTCCAAAGTTTTAGATTATTATTACTTTAACTTAGAACAGAGAAATCTGACAACAGAATAGAACTTCTAGCCTTCAAATGATCCCAAAGGAAATTCTATTGATATGGACTAGGCAGGGAATTATTAAGGAGAGGGAGCTAGGAGACGTCCAGCAGTCTCTGTACTTTAGATTAAAAGTACCATTAAAATCCCACCCCCTTCCAAGCCAATCCAACATGGCTACAGGCTCGGCACACCCATTTTCTCTTGATACACCTGAGCCTCATTCCCCCATCATGCACAAGATGCCATGATGACCATGTGCATGTGAAGCTACACATGGAGACTCCATGAAACCTTCCCAGAATCACCAAGTGCACTGAACCCTGCCAGAACTGCTCCCTGTCTGTATATTCAGCCATTCCTTATACCATAATGGGGGATGGAAGGTGCAGCCTGAACTTCCATGGGTGCAGCAGCTGGTAGCAACAGGACAGCAGCTGCAGCAGGTACTCCTCCCTCCTCATGGAGGGAGGATGCCCGTACTCACTTCTGAATGGTACTATTTCTAACTCTTTAAATAAATCCTACTCATATTCTTGCACTTTATCTATGTCTGTTCTTTGAATTCATCTCTCATGCCAAGACAAGAATGAATAAATCCATCTGGGGACCCCCAGACACCTACCCAACAATACAACTGCATGACATTATCGCCAATCTGTTTTGCTGACAGTGATCACTCCTAGGCCATGTTAATACATAGCCAGAATAAATGTATAACCAAAATAAATAACTTCACTATTGCTAATTATTTAATATAATGATCAGCATCTAAATAGCCAATTCTTCATTTTTAAAGATTGAACTTAATATATCTCCTCTGTGTGGCTTGTCCTTCCCATCAGTAATCTATTCAAAATACACCCTGTGTGCCAGGCACTGTTCTGGGTCCTTGAAGAAACATATCCAAGGCACTGGGTCTCTATAATGAAGGAACTCATATTTCAGGGGGGCAGGGGAGGAAATGGTCAGAAAATACATAAACAGAGACTATGAAAAGTGCTATGAAGGAAGCAAATCGGATGCTGTAAAAGTGGTCAGTGGATATTTTGGGTCACATTATAAAGAAAGGCCTCCAAGGAAATAACATTTACATTGACATCTCGAAGATGAGAAAGAAGAAAGTATGAAAAGCTAGGGGAACATGTCAGGTACAGGGAGCAACGAACACAAAGGCTCCAAGGCCAAAGAAAGCTTGGGGTGTTCAAGAAAGCAAAAAGGCCAGTTCACTGTGATGGAATCTGTAGTACAAGCTCAGTTTCAGGCACCTTGTATAGGTTCTCAATAAATAATTATTTAGGGTATGAAGAGGCAACAATAGAATGTGAGATTAGAAAGAAAGGCATAGAATCATTCATATGGGTCCTTTTAGAACAGTATCACAGTTTTTACTTTATTCTAAGTACAACAAAAAGTCACTGAAATGATTATATTTGTTTAGAAGATTTCTCTCTCTGTTATGTGAAGAATGAGTTTCAAGAATGACAGCAAGGAGATCAGTTGGAAGATTATTGCAGAAGCTAAATAAGAAAAGATGGTTGCTTGGAGATGACAAGGAGTGGGTAGCTCAGAGGCATATTTTTAGTTACAACCCATGGAACTTGTTGAGTAGGATATAAGAATAAAGGAAAGGGAGGAATCAGGATGACTCCTAGATTTTTTTGTGAGAGGAACTGGGAAGACAGTGACAACCTTTATGAGTTTGGGGATAACAGACAAAGGATAGAAGAACTGCTTCTATTGAGATACCTATTTGACATTGAAATGGACATGTCAACTAGACATCTATAGTTCAAGGGAGAAGATTAGAATGTTTTAGAACCAACATCATCTACATGATTTTTAGCACCATAGGGTTGGGTAGAAGATAGTTAAGACAGAATAAATGAGACCAAGGCCAAGCAAAGAAATACTCCAACATGTAGAGATCAATTAGCAGGCTCCAGAAAGAGTCCGTAATCTTGGAGAAAAGGGAGCTTTAAGGAGAGTGTCCCCTTGCACTGAATGATGTTCAGTGGTTAACATGAAGGCAGATAAGAGGTTAACAGAAATGTAATGGATTTGGCAACAGTGAGATTATGTCTGGCCAAGTGTTATGTTTTTTGCATACTTCAGCAGGAGTTTACATTATTCTCTTTTTCTTTTATTTAAAGATTTATTTATTTGAAAGGCAGAGTTACAAAGAAGGAGGGAAAGGCAGCAAGAGAGACAGCTTCCATTTGGTAGTTCACTCTCCATTTGGCCACAACCACTAGGGCTGGGCCAGGCTGAAGCCAGGAACTAGGAGATTCATTCAGGTATCCCACATGGGTACAGGGTCCCCCGAATTTGGGCCGTCTTCCATGGCCTTACCAGGTACATTCGCAGGGAGCTGGATCGGAAGTGGAGAAGCCAGGACTAGAGCTGGTACCCATATGGGATGTTGGCGTTTCAGGCAGCCGCTTAACCCACTGAGCCTTAGCACCTGCCCCACATTGTTTTCTTCTAAACTGAAGCCACAGAACCTGTTAGAAATATCTTTCCATGTTATGCTTTGAGAAACTTCTTTCTGGCTTTTCATGAAATACTCATACTTCCTCTATACCTGAAATTTCAGTATATGAATTAAAGGGGTGATACCTGGAGAGAAACTTTAACGACAAAATTACAAGGAGCCTGCTTAATTCATGAAGTCAGAACAGATAGGGTGAGGGTCAAATACGACAGCAGAGTGTAATGCTGTAAAAAGGGAGCTTTAGTGCAAGACTGACTAGTGAAATCTTGGGAAACCAATGCATTTCCCCCTCTAATGTACACAAAACAGGTGCTACTCCCAAACTTCACCTTAGTAGCTTAAAAACATGAGGCAAAAATTGGAGGATTTATTTTAGGAAAATTGACCAGCCCAAGAAGAGACATCTCTCAATTCTGAAATTTAAGGATACCACAGGGAAAATATCAGCTGCCTGCCCAGTTGCCCTACAGTGAGATCAACCCATGAGTAAGTCTTGCCCTCACACAAATATTCTTATTCACTTTCATAAATGAACAGGACCAGCAGACATGTGAAAAAGAGGCCCTAAAATTCAAGAAAGACAGAATGAACTCCATAGAAACAAATCACGTGGATGCAGGAAAAAAATTTTAAATCCCATTATAATTAATTTCTTAAGAGATATTTTAAGAAAAGATCACATAGCCTTAAAATAAAAACAAGATTCTATTTTTTTTAAACTAGAAATAGAACTTCCATATAATCCAGCAATCCCACTACTTGGGTAAAAACTCAAAAGACATGAATTCATTTTATCAAAAGGTACCTATTCCACCATATTTATTGCTGCACTGTTCACAATAGCCAAAATATGGAATCAACAAAGGTGTCCATCATTAGATAGATGGATAAAGAACTCATATATATTCCACATATATTCATATATTTATGAATATTATCCAGCTATAAAAAGAATGATATATTTGCAGCAAAATGGTTGAAACTGGAGGATATCATATTGAGTAAAATAACCCAGAGTAGAAAGACAAAAACCACATGTTCTCCCTTATATGTGGGAGCTGAAATTAAAAAAAATAAAAAAGGAGAGAAATGCCTATATGAGTCAGTTTTGCTGAAAACACAGTGTTTGGTCTTTGAAAACAAGTATCAAATTAATAAACTTCAAGCCAGGCTGATTAAGGAAAAAAAAGAGAAGATACAAATTAACAATATCAAGAATGAAAGATCATTATATAAGCTACCAACTGTAAACATATTTCACCAAGTATTAAAGCACCCAAATACATAAAATAAATATTAACAGACCTAAAAGGAGAGATAGACTCCAATATAGTAAAGCAGAAGACACTAGCACCTCACCATCATCAACAGATAAATCATCCAGACAAAATTAACAAAGCAATGGCAGGGTTAAATTCTACCCTCGATAAATAGAACCTAGCAGACATTCACAGAGCATTCAATTCAGTAGTTACAGAATAAAATTATTTTCAACAGCACATGGAACATTCTCCAGGATGGGACATATGGTTGTTAATAAAATAATTCTTAACAAATTTTTAAAAATAGAAATCATATTGAATGTTTTTTCTGACCTCAGTACAATAAAACTAGAAATCAATACAAATAAAATATGGGAAACAATACAAACACATGTAAATTAAACAACTTACTCCTGAGTAACCAATAATCAATGAAGAAATTGAAAGAGAAATTTAAAAATTTCTTGAGCCGGCGCCATGGCTCAACAGGCTAATCCTCCACATTGCGGCGCCGGCACACCGGGTTCTAGTCCCGGTTGGGGCACCGGATTCTGTCCTGGTTGCCCCTCTTCCAGGCCAGCTCTCTGCTGTGGCCCGGGAGTGCAGTGGAGGATGGCCCAAGTGCTTGGGCCCTGCACCCATGGGAGACCAGGAGAAGCACCTGGCTCGTGCCATCAGATCAGCACGGTGCCCCGGGCCGCAGCACGCTGTCCGCGGCAGCCATTGGAGGTGAACCAATGGCAAAGGAAGACCTTTCTCTCTGTCTCTCTCTCTCACTGTCCACTCTGCCTGTCAAAAATAAAAAAAAAAATTCTTGAAATTTACGAAGATAGAAATACAACTTATCAAAATCTATGGGGTATGGCTGGTGCCGCAGCTCACTAGGCTAGTCCTCCGCTTGCGGCGCCGACACCCCAGGTTCTAGTCTCGGTTGTGGCGCCGGTTCTGTCCCTGCTGCTCCTCTTCCAGTCCAGCTCTCTGCTGTGGCCCTGAATGGGCAGTGGAGGATGGCTCAAGTCCTGGGGCCCCTGCACGTACTTGGGAGACCAGGAGGAAGCACCTGGCTCCTGGCTTCAGATTGGCGCAGCGCTGGCCATAGCGGCCATTTTGGGGGTAAACCAACAGAAGGAAGATCTCTTTCTCTCTGTCTCTCTCTCTCACTGTCTAATTCTGCCTGTCAAAAAATAAATAAATAAAATAAAATAAAAAATCTATACAACAAAAGCAGTAATAAAAGGGAAGTTAATAGGGGCTGGCGTTGTGGCACCATAGATTAAGCCACCGCCTGCAGTGCCCACATCCCATATGGGAGCCGGTTTGAGTCCTGGCTAGTCCTCTTCCAATCCAACTCTCTGCTATGGCCTGGGAAAGAAGTAGAAGATGGCCCAAGTCCTTGGGCCCCTGCACCCATGTGGGAAACCTGGAAGAAGCTCCTAGCTCCTGGCTTCAGCCTGGCCCAGACCTGGTCATTGTGGCCATTTGAGGAGTGAACCAGCAAATGGAAGACTTCTCTCTCTCTCTCTCTCTCTCTCTCTCTCTCTCTCTCTCCTTTTCTCTGTGACTCTGCCTTTCAAATAAATAAATATTTCTTTAAAAACAGGGGTATTTTATAGCAATCAACACCTACATCAGAAAAGCTTGGAGCCAGAATTGTGGCATAGTGGGTGAAGCCACCACCTGCAGTGCCAGTGACCTGTGTGGGCCTTGGTTTGAGTCCCAGCTCTCTGCTTCTGATCCAGCTCCCTGCTAGTGCATCTGTAAGGGTAGTGGAGAATGGCTCAAGTGCTTGGGTCCCTGAACCCATGTGGGAAACCTGGAAGAAGTTCTTGAGTCCTGGGTTCTGCCTGGCTTCAGGGCTGATCCCACTCTGGCTGTTGTGCCCATTTGGGAAATGAACTAGCAGGTGGAAGATCTCTCTTCTCTCTCTAGCTCTGCCTTTCAGATAAATATAATAGATTTTTTTTTTAAAAAAGCAGAAAGGCGGTTGGCATTTAACATAGCAGTTAAGGCACCAATAAATTTGGTACACTAGAAGAAAAAAACAAATTCTGAATACATATATTTTACTAAAACTGATTCATGAAGAAATACCTAAATAGAGCACTAACAAGTCACATGATTAAGTCAACAATTAAAAGTCTCCCATCAAAGGAAAGATCATGATCAGAAGACTTCACAGTTGAATTCTACCAAACATTTAAAGAGGAAACAATACCAGTTATTAAATTGCTACAAAAAGGGGCTGGTGTCATGGCATAGCAGGTAAAGCTGCCGCCACATCCCATATGGATGCAAGTTTGAGTCCTGGCTGCTCCCTTCTGATCCAGCTCCCTGCTAATGGACCTGGGGAAGCAGCAGAAGATGGCCCAAGTTCTTGGACCCCTGCACCCGCGTGGGAGACTGGGATGAAGCTCCTGGCTCCTGGCTTTAACCTGGCCCAGCCCTAGCTATTGCAGTTCTCTCTCTCTCTCTCTCTCTCTCTCTCTCTCTCTCTCTCTTTCTCTCTCTCTCTCCCTCTTTCTGTCTCTCTCTCTGTAAATCTGCCCTTCAATTAAGTAAAAAGGTAAACAAGAAAAAAATTGCTACTAAAAGTTGAAGAGGAAGAACTCCTTCTAAACTTATCTTATTCTATGAGGCCAGCATTGCTCTGATACCAAAACCTGACAAGGGAAAAACAAAAACAGTAGTAGGCCAATATCCTCAACAAAATACTAGCAAACCAAATCCAACAGCACATTTAAAATATTAATTGCCAGGATCAAATAGGAATCATGCCAAAGAATCAAGATTGGTTCCATGTCCACAAATCAACAAATGTGATATATCACATCAACAAAATGAAGGACAAGAATTGTATGATCATCTCAATTGATGCAGAAACATACCTTCATGATAAAATCTCTGAAGAACTTAGGTATAGAAGGAACACAACATAAATAAATAAATCTCCATTATATAAAGGAAAGCTGAAGGCTTTCTTTGTAAGATCTGTAAGAACAAGTCAAGTATGACAACTTTCACTTTTGTCATACTCTGCAATACCGGAAATCCTCTCCATGTTAATGAGATAAGAAAAATAAAGAGCATCCAAACTGAAAAGGAAAAAGTCAAAGTGTCATTGTTTGCAGGTGAAATGATGTTATATATAGAAAAGTCCAAAGACTCCACTGAGAAATTATTAGAACTTACAAACAAATCCAGCAAAGTTGGAGAATACAAAGTCAACATACAATAATCAGTATCATTGTTATACATCAGCAGCAAATAATCTGAAAAATAAATCAAGAAAGCAATTTCATTTCCAGTAACTACAAAAGATAAAATATTTAGGAATAAATTTAAAGATATGAAAGATACCTACATTAAAGACTAGAAAGAAATTAAAGAGGATACAAAGACTAGAAAGAAATTAAAGAGGACACAAAGAAATTTAAAGATCCTGTGTTCATGGACTGGAAGAATCAATATTGTTAAGATGTGCATACTACTCAGATGACTTAGAGATTCAATGCAATCCATTTTTTCACAGAACTAGGAATAAAACACTACTAAAACTTGTATGGAACCACAAAAGTATTTAAGTAGACAAAGCAATTTTGGGCTAAAAGAACAAAGCAGGAAGTACCACACTACCTGATTTTAAAATATATTACAATGTTATAGTAATTAAAATAGCATAGCAGTGGCCTAAAAATACATGGATTAATGGAATAGAATAGAGACCTGAGACCCCAGAAGTAATCCCACCCATTTACAGCCAACTGATTTTTGACAAACACTCAGAACACGCACTGGAAAAAGAATAATCTGTTCTTTCTTTTTTTTTAAATAAAGCTTTTATTTAAAGAATATAAATTTCCAAAGTACAGCTTATGGATTACAATGGCTCCCCCCCCATAACTTCCCTCCCACCTGCAACCCTCCCATCTCCCGCTCCCTCTCCCCTTTCATTCACATCAAGATTCATTTTCAATTCTCTTGATACACAGAAGATCAGTTTAGTACATATTACGTAAAGATTTCAACAGTTTGCCCTCACATAGAGACACAAAGTGAAAATACTGTTGGAGTACTAGTTATAGTATTAAATCACAATGTACAGCACATTAAGGACAGAGATCCTACATGATTTTTTTTAAAAAAAAATAGATTAATTATCTATGCAATTTCCAATTTAACACCAAGATTTTTTAATCATTTGCAATTATCTTTATATACAGAAGATCGATTCAATATATACTATGTAAAGATTTCATCAGTTGGCACCCACACAGAAACACAAAGTATAAAATACTGTTTCAGTACTAGTTATAGCATTACTTCACATTGGACAACACATTAAGGACAGATTCCACATGACAAGTAAGTACGCAGTGACTCCTGATGTTGATTTAACAATTTGACACTCTTGTTTATGGCGTCAGTAATCTCCCTAGGCTCTAGTCATGAGTTGCCAAGGGATAATCTTTTCATTAAATGGTGCTGGGATAGCCACATGCAGAAGATGAAATAAACCATACCCATATCTTACACTGTACAAAAAAAGCCTCAAAATAGACCTGAAACTTTGAAAGTATTTTAAGAAAACATAGAAGAAATACTTTGGGACATTGGAATAGGCAAAGATTTCTTGCACCAGACAATAACAGTACAGGGAGAAAAGGCAAAAATAGACAAATTATATTTCATGAAACGGAAAAGCTTCTGTGCAGCAAGGAAATAATCAATGTGGTGAAGAGTCAATCTACATATTGGGAGAAAATATATGTTACACATCTGACTATGGGTTACTAGCCAGAATATGTAAGGCACTCAAATAACTCAATAGCAAAAAAAAAAAAAAAATCCAATTTCAAAATCGACAGTAGATCTAAGCATATTTCTCAAAAAAAAAAAAAAAAGACATACAAATGGCCAATAGGTACATAAAAAGATGCTCAATATCACTAATCATCAGGGAAATGCAAATCAAAACCATAATGAGAGACTACCTAACTTCAGTAGAATTGCCTGTTATCAAAAAGAATAAGATAACAAGTATAGCAAAAGGAATCTTTTCACACTGATGTTGGGAAAGTAAATTAGTATAGCCATGTAGAAAACAGTATGGAGGTTCCTCAAAAAAAGTAAAATTAGAATTAACATATGATCTTGCAATAGCACTATTGGGAATATATTGAAAGTAAACTAAGTTGGCCTTTTGTGAAGATATTGGTACTCATGTTTATTGCTGAACTGTTCACAATAGCCAAACAATGGAAACAACTTATGTGTCCATCAACTGATGAATGGAAAAGAAATTGTGATGTATATACACAATGAAATACTATCAAGCCACTAAAAAGGATGAAATATCATTTCCAACAACATGTCTAATTGTCTCTCAAATAAGTCAAATAATAACTTTAAAATAAAAAAAGTTGATCCCACAGAAGCTGAGAGTAGAATAGTAACTACTAGAGGCTACAGAAAGTTAAGGTAGAAGGAAGGATGGAGAAAGATTATTTAATCAGTAATAACTGATAGATACTTAATAATAACTTATAGTAATAAGTTCTGGTGTTCTGTTGCACAGTAGGGTAACTATATAGTTGATGATAACATACTATATATTTTAATGAGAAAAAAAGAAACAGAGGCTGGCATTGTAGCTTAGGAGGTAAAACCATCACCTACAATGCCAGCAACCCATATGGGGGTACCAGTTCATGTCCTAGCTGCTCTACTTCTGATCAAGCTCCCTGCTAATGACCTAAGAAGAGCAGTGAAAGATGGCCCAAGTGCTTGGGCCTCTTCTACCCACATGGGAGACCTGGAGGAACCTCCTGCATTCTTGCTTTGGCCTGGCTCAGTACTGGCCATTACAGTTATCTGCAGAGTGAACTAGCAGGTGAAGATCTCTCTCTCTCTCTCTTTCTCTCCCACTATCTTCATAACTCTGACTTTTTTAAAAAAAGATTTTGTTTTATATTCATTTGAAATACAGAGTTACAGAGAGAGGTCTTCCATCTCTGGTTCACTCCCCGTATGGTCACAACAGTCAGAGCTGCACCAATCCAAAGCCAGGAGCCAGGAGCTTCTTCCAGGTCTCCCACACGGGTGCAGGGGCCCAAAGACTTGGGCCATCTTCTACTCCTTTCCCAGGCCATAGCAGAGAGCTGGATTGGAAGAGGAGCAGCCGGGACTAGAACTGGCATCCATATGGTAAGTTAAATTTCAAAAATTGTTTTTAAAATAACACCATGAATGAAAAGATATCACTACAGTTAAAAGAATAATAAGGGAATGTTGTAGAAAATTTTTGCTAATAAAGTTGATAGTTTAGATAAATTCCTTGGAAGATGCAAATTACCTAAATTAAGAAATAGAAAAATCTGAATATCTCAATATTTAATAGCTCTATTAAATAACCATATTTCACAAGTTAAAAGAAAACTCCAAGATCAAATGAATTAATTCACGTATTGTATCAAACACTTAATAAATGATAACAATTATTCAGAAAATAGTCAAGCAAAGACTACTTCATGAAGGGGCTGGCATTGTGGCACAGTATGTTAAATCACTGCCTACAGTGCCTATATCCATAAGAGTACCAAGTCCCAGCTGCTCCACTTCTGAACTAACTCCCTGCTAATGTGCCTGGGAAAGCACCAGAAGATGGCCCAAATGCTTGGGCCCATGTCACCCAAGTGCTTGGGTGTATATGGCTTATGGCCACTGTAGGTAGCAGCTTAATCTGCTACTCCACAATGCCATCCCCTAAAGCTTTTAAAAAATAAAATAAACAAAAAGTATTACTATAAAAGTAATAAACTGAACTTCTTGAAAAATCTGCAAAATTTCTCTTGCAAGACATCATTAATGAAACCACGGACTGAAGGAAAATATCAGTAATACATATATTTCATAATTTTTATCTAGAATATATAACAATATCTAACAACTCTATAGTAAGAATACAAACAGCATGTTTTTAAAATGGGCTGAAGGTTTCAACAGTGGTCAATAAAACAAGAAAAGATGCTCAATATTATTATAGGGCCGGCGCCACAGCTCAATAGGCTAACCCTCTGCCTTGCGGCGCCAGCACACCGGGTTCTAGTCCTGGTTGGGGCGCCGGATTCTGTCCCGGTTGCCCCTCTTCCAGGCCAGCTCTCTGCTGTGGCCCAGGAGTGCAGTGGAGGATGGCCCAAGTGCGTGGGCCCTGCACCCCATGGGAGACCAGGAGAAGCACCTGGCTCCTGCCATCGGATCAGCGCGGTGTGCTGGCCACAGTGTGCTGGCCGCGGTGGCCATTGGAGGGTGAACCAATGGCAAAAGGAAGACCTTTCTCTCTGTCTCTCTTTCTCACTCTCCACTATGCCTGTCAAAAAAAAATATTATTATAAATGAGAAAAATCCAAATTAAAAATGAAATGTGGGATCACTACACACCTAATAGAATGGCTAAAATTAAAGATATTGGGGGTGAGCATTTGGCCTAGCTGTTAAGACACTCTGGGATGCCAGAACCCCATATCAAAGTGCCAGGGTTCAAGTCCCAGCTGTGCTCCCAATTCCTGCTAATGTATACCTTGGAATGCAGCATGTGTTGGGTCTCTGCCAGTGTATACCTTGGGATATAGTATGTGTTGGGTAGAAGACCTACACTGAGTTCCCAGCTCATGGCTTTGGCCTGGGCCAGCCCCAGCTATTCTTATTAATTTGGAGTGACTCTTTTGGAATGATAGAAAATTTCTGTACTTTGATTATGTTGGTTATTACATGGATTAATATGGTCATTTAAATAGATGCATTTTGGGCCGGCGCCGTGGCTCAACAGGCTAATCCTCCACCTTGCGGCGCCAGCACACCGGGTTCTAGTCCTGGTTGGGGCGCCGGATTCTGTCCCGGTTGCCCCTCTTCCAGGCCAGCTCTCTGCTGTGGCCCGGGAGTGCAGTGGAGGATGGCCCAAGTGCTTGGGCCCTGCACAAGCTTGGGAGACCAGGAGGAAGCACCTGGCTCCTGGCTTTGGATCGGCGCAGCACGCTGGCCATAGCAGCCATTTGGGGGACCAACGGAAGGAAGACCTCTCTCTCTCTCTCTCTCTCTCTCTCTCTCTCTCTCTCTGTCTAACTCTGCCTGTCAAAAAATAAAATAAATAAATAAATAAATAAATAAATAAATAAAATATGTTGATTACATCACTTAAAATTTTTTTTTAGTCTAAAAGAGTGAATGGTTGGTAAGAAAATCTGATTATTATGACTATGTTATTGTATATCACTGTATCCTGCATTAAACTCAGCATCTTTGAGAGCAATGAATTTTGATTTATTGACCTAAGGATTATCCAGAGCCAAGCCCAGTGCTTGACACATAGTACGCACCTACTACATGTCTAGAGAATTAATGAATAAGAGAACAAAAAATATCCAATTATCATGTGAAGAAATGCAAACCATCTGGGAAGTTCCAGTGGTTGGACTATGCCAAGAGTTGATTCTCCTTCCTATAGAGAGAAGACATCCAGGGAGTAAAGAGGAAATCCTAAGTTTTGATACTTCCATCCTGAGAATACAAGCAATTAAAAATACCTGAACACAGTTTCTTTGGAGTCTGAACCTAGACATTGCCCAGGATATGTTTCAAATGTGCTTTTAAGGTTCATTTTAAATCATTAAAATCAAAGGACGCTTGAAATCTAGCATCAGAATATTAACTTGTTTGTTTGTATGTAGTCCTGGGGTCAGTGTCTCTATTTCTTGGCTTTAATTTTTGCATTCTTTATCCTCGTTTAAGTTACCCAAAAGCTACTGACATCAAACCTATATACCATAGTTGAGAAATCTCAACCATATATAAGGTTGCTGACATCCATCCCAAGAGTTGTCAGAAACAGACAGCTCTGTGCCATGGGGAAAAGGAAGCAGATATCATTAGAGAATCCTAACAAAGCCAGTATAATTACCTCGGGTTTTTAGCCCTGAAAACAGCTGCTTTTATATGGACATCAGCAGGTTCCTCAAATGCACCTACAAAAAAATATATATATGAAATAACCAAGTATAGTTCTTTTAAGAGAAAGTATACTCTTAAAATTACTGCTTTTGCTGATAATTTATCATTGACTCTAACCACTCAAAATTTAAAGTCATATTCAAATACATATTAAAAAGAGGGTTTAGTCACATTAAATATTATATTTTCAAAGATGAGTCAGTACTATGAAGGTCCTGGTAATCAAGCCTATACACAGACTTTTATGAAGTGTTAAAAACTAACATATGTTAGTGATTTGTATTTACCAATGTCTTTTGGCATAGAAAAATCATGTGCAAGAGAGAATAATGGGTCTCTTAATATTTAAATAACTTTGAATCTTCTAATCAAGAGTCTGATTTAAACAGTAAGAAAAGAAACATTTAATAAAAATTTAAAGGAACACATATGGCTAGGAAAAGTACTATCAGTTTGACTATAATCCTTAAGCTCTGTAAATAGAAGGGGAAAAGAGAATTCCATCTTACTTCTCCCTACTAAGTCTTGTCCTGCTTCTAACCTCAGGCCCTCCACCCCTCTCCTATTCACTCTTACATTTATCCTTTTCTTCATTCATTGAGAAATACCTACTACTTGGCAAGGCTTGCTGAACAATGGAGGCCATAGTAAGCATAAAACAGATGCATGCCTGTCCTCGAGGCCTTTCAGCATTAAGAGGAAGGGAAACATTGAGCACATAACCACCCTGATACAAATATGTAATTGCACAGGTATCACCAGAAGAATGTGGCCCTTTGACCCTAGAATGGGAGGATGTGCTCCAATTAGAAGGGTCATTGAAGGTTTCTGAGGAGGGATAGCTGAGCTGTACTCTGAGGTAAGAGAAGGACTTAGCAGGCAAAGGAAATGGTTTGTGTTAAGGACCTGGGGCAGGTGGAGCATGGCCAACATGAGGGAAGAGAAGCTGAGTGAGTGAAGGTAGAACTTAATTCAAGCAGGGGATGATAAGTAGATGGGATGCACAGGTCATGGTAGTTTTGAACAGTGGGAAGCCACTTGACAATGAATAGAATCAGCAGCAGCAGTGCCAGAAATGTAGAATCTCAGCTTCTGCCCCAGACCTAAAAAATCAGGACCTGCATTTAAATATGATGCCTTGATGATTCTTAACCACATAAAAGTTTGAGAAGCACTGGTCTGGAAACTCTTTGAAGAACTTTGGCAATGACAGGAAAGAGAAAGGATAAAAACCAGAAGAGAAAGAGACATTGGAAATGGATGTGCAAGATAGAGAGGATCCCACAAGGAAGAGGCCAGGATCAACAGAACGGATTAACCAGGGAAAAGAGGAGGAAATCTTTTTTGAGGAAATGGCAAAGAGAAGTAGAAGAGGAAATGTAACACCAGAGGCAGATAACTGAAAAAACTTTGGACAGATGACGCACTTCTCCCCAGTAAAATTGGTGGCTATGTCATCCACTGCAAAGGAGAAATGGAGGTTTCAGGTCAAATAATACTCCATAACTTAAAATTTCTTTAACTTGGAGTGCTCTAGCTTAAATGGCATTTACTTTTGGTTAATATGTCTTTGAGTTTTCTTTTTCTGTAACTTCTTTAAACATATATGCATCAATGTATACAAATATTAAGTACTTCGATGGTGATTTATAAGGACTTCTCTATTTCTGCAAGTAGTTTAATTAGTGTAAGTTGAGTCATGAACTTCACTGGTACCAAGTTTTATAGCATGCTAACATTATTAAGTAAAATAAATAATCAGGTTGCAAAAATGCGTAAAAATTTGAAAGAACAAAACATACTTTAATCTTTACCTATAGCTTTTATGTCTGCAAAGTTTGCTAAATCAATTAAATGATCTAAAAAGTTAATGTCATAGTCAGATACATTAGTGATTTACTTCATTGGTTTTCTGATGACCATTTATCATGAGGTATAGAGTCTTCAAAATGAATGGGGAAAATAAAAAAACTTGACACGCCTGCCTCTTATATAAACTAAATATTTGATTTATAAGACATAAATGAACAAAGTACTATGGACTGTCATGTTTTCTCAGTTTCTAATTTATTCAACCTCTGCTCAATATTGATCCTGACAAGCAGAGTGGCCCAAAGATAAATTTATTCATCCCACAGTTTAGTCAGGAACAAGCCAAAATTTATAGATTTTCCAAGGCAGATGATGACAGGCAGTCAGAGGGATGACAAATGGCTGTCTTTAGATTTAGTAAGGACAGTTGGGCCAGACGTTTCCAATAAAGATTGGAGCATGCTGGTCAAATAGAGGTTCATCAGTGGTCATCATTAATCCTGGAGAGAGCATTGTGGGGCTGCAGACGCCTATGCAGGAGCTTAAGCACCAGCCCTGCAGGGGAAACAGAATTGGCTCCCTCGTATTTTGCAGCTCTCCTTTACGTGAGAGCATGACATGATCATTTATCAAACAGAGACTGTCCAGAAAAGTGTCTGCTTCCTTTAGTAACTTAATGAAGAACAAGGAAAGTTAAAGCATTTTATTAAAGACAGGAAGGCAATGAACAACCAGAGCGTATCCAAAGGGTAATCGTATTTCAGCACGGGATTAGTTCAGTCTTAAGTAAACATACACTAGAGGGAGTATGCTGAGGGTCATTTATCAAATGAGGAACAATTAACAAAACTCTTAAGCACTCTTTATCTATATCCATTTAAAGTTCTCTTATACCTACTATTACTTAACTTTTAGCTCATGCACATCATATTCAACGCTGTAAAAAAGGCAATGCACTTTCCCTTCCTTAGAGGTTTTTAGAATAAGAGAAATACAGTGTAACTCTAACATAAAACAATTGCGGCTTTATTAAACGCTGTTGAACAAATGTTGTGGAGAGGGTCCACTTCAGGGCTCAGGATGAAGGGTTGAAGTTATTGTTTGTGAAGACAGCTTTCTTATAAGGCGTCAAGGACATGTTGGTTTGTTACAACCTTCTTTTTCCTTATTTATAACAAGTTTCTCTTTGTGTTGACCAGAATTAAAAGAAAGGGAATTAGCTAAGGGGTGGAAGGACAAGCAAAGAGGCAGAGAACCATCGCATTTATTACTTACTTACTTCGTTCCAAGCACTTTATGTGTCAAAGCAACTAATCCTAATTACTCTCGCTTTATAAATGAAAACAAAGGTTACCTAAGATTATATAGTAATATATAAAAAGGCAGCAGTGTCAGGAAGTTTGGGACTTCCTTTTTTCTATAATTCCTTATATTTTCACATGTTTTATTTATTTGGATTTCTCAGAGTCTACCAGGGATCAAATTCTGGGTATATATCCAAAGTAAATTAAATCACTATTTCAAGTATATATCTTTGCTTCTCTATTCACTGCAGCATTATTCACAATAAGCAAGATATGGAAACAACCTAAATGCAGTAATTATTTTGAGTAATTCATTAAATATTAAACTTAGTTTTAAAAACTAGACATTTTGGGCATATGTAAGAAATTCTCAATGTATTTTTCATTTCCATTAAATAGTAGTTAAAACAGATTTTTAAAAAGAAAAGAAGAAGACAATAAAAGGAATGACAGAGAAGGAATTGGGATGAGACTGAGTGAAGGTCATGTCAAATACGGAGAAGTACGAGAGAAGAGGGTGAACAGCTGATTCTTAAGTGCCACTAATTTGTTTTCCTTACATTCATTTGGGTTATAGACCATAGAATAACCTAATTATTCCTTGAAATAACAATTAGTTGCTTTTCTTGTAGATTATAAAAGCTTGTAAATGTTTATGATACAATGTAAAACAAAACTATAACCACAGTATTATGAAATTAAAAAATAATTCCCTATGCTCAAAAAAGACTAGACGGTCAGGAGTTTGGCCTAGCAGTGAAGATGTCAGCATGCTCACTAAGGCTCCTACACCCAACACTGGAGTACTGGGTTCAATTCCCAGCTTCAGCTCCTGAATCCCACCTCCTGCTAATGCAGCTTCTAGGAGACAGTAGAACTGATGGCTCAGGTGACTGGGTTCCTGCCACTATGAGGGAAACCTGGATAAAGTTCTCAGCTCCTAACTTCAGTCCTAGGGAATGGCAGTAGCAGGGAGCATTTGAGTACTGACTCATAAGATGCGAGTGCTCGCTCGCTCTCTGTCTTGCTCTCAAATAAAAACTTAAAAAAAAAAAAAAGACTAGAAGGATACATAGTAACATATAAAAGTGATCTTTGGGTGATAACCATGCTATGATGATTTGTTTTTCTCCTATTTCCCTGTTTTTTTAAACAGATTTTTGAAAATGAATATTGATGGTCAACTAAAAAACAACATATATTGCTTGCAATGCAAATGAACTTCTAACTCACTACACCTTAATTTCTTTAACCTGTAAACATCTATAAACTCCACTAAGAATAGGGCATCTTCTGTAGCAAAATTTTTTTCTGAGCTACTGATTGGATTAATTTAAGGAAATATAACAGAGGATACTTCTGTCACCCCCAACTCAGGATCTCACCTTTCTATCACCACTACAGACCGTTTTATTCTTCTAAGTAGGTGCATTGAGTTAGAGCTCCATGAAAACCAACAATTATCTTTAGAAACAGTTTTAACTGGGTCAGATGTTTGGCTCAGTGGTCAAGACATCATCCCACAGCTCAGGGCTTGGGTTCCAGTCCTAGCTTTGCTGCCAATTCCATCTTCCTGCTAATCCACACCCAAGTAGTTGGGTGCCTGCCACCCACGTTGAACCCAGATTGAGTTCTGAGCTCCTGGCTTCAGCCTGCCCACCCCCAGATATTATAGGCATTTAGGGAGTGAATCAGCAGATGGAAGATTTCTCTCTCTCCCTCCCTGCTTTTCAAATAATTAATTAATTTATTAATTAAGTTTAAAGTCAAAAAATGGATGTGCTAAAAGTACTGATAATTATTAAATTTTTATGTCTTTTTGTTCTTTAATTATAGGATTTGGAATTTTTACTGAACAAGCTGATAAAGCTGTGGAAAATGGATCTAAATGGAAATCCTGTTTGTCTCAAACCAAAATACAGGGACAGGCTGATTTTGGTGTCCAAATCACTGGGTACACATTTTATATTAATATACTTTTTTAGAGGCACGTGGTTAACGCTAACCTATCAGCAAGCTTTCAGAAATATAAATATGACATTTTGATCTGTGTTCAACTTTAAGTTTGATATTTTGAATAATAGCAAACGTTAAAACTGAGAAATACTCATGAAAACTATTCAGAAGTAATTAAAGCACCATATATTCTTTAAGGAGAGAGTATGGCTGTTACCACAAAAAAAAAAAAGGCAAGTCATACATGTGTAGAACATGTTCACCTTTTGCCAAACTTTCACTGGGACAAATCTGCTGATGATCAAAAGAGACTCCTTAGTAGATAAAATCGATGAAGGTTTTCATTGCCTGACATTTGCCAAATAGTACCCTAGGAACTCACAGGAGTCCCTTTCATTTGAAAGGGGAATAAGCTGGGGCCAGCAATGTGGCGTAGTGAGTAAAGCCGCTGCCTGCTAGTGCCAGCATCCCATATGGGCGCTGATTTGAGTCCCGGTTGCTTCACTTCTGATCCAATTCTGCTATGTCCTGGGAAAGCAGTACAAGATGGCCAAGTCCCTGGGCACCTGCACCCACGTGGGAGACCTGGAAGAAGCTCCTGGCTCCTGGCTCCTGGCTTCGGATCGATCCAGTTGCAGCCATTGCAGCCATTTGGGGAGTGAACCAGCAGATGGAAGACTCTCTCTCTCTCTCTCTCTCTCTCTCTCTCTCTGCTTTCCAAATAAATAAATAAATATTTTTAAAAAGAAAAGGAAAGAAAGGGGAGTAGGATAGGGAGTTCGTTTATGATATCCTTGCAAATAACATTCCTGAATATGCTCATTCCTTGGGGAAATAGACAACTCATTTGGTCAGCAGTGACAAAGTTATACAGCATCAGCATCAGAGAAATGAGCAGTAGTGCTCTCTCATAAAGGAGACTGGTGAGAGGGTTTCCTGTTTCCAAACTTCTGTGACATACTGTACCTGAGGCCAAAAGCTAACATATGACAAAACCACTTCAAAGCTCATAACTCCCATAAACTTTGATAAATCATGACACTAGTGTAGCAGTTGTCTGGTATGGGGAAGAAGAAATTTTCTCAAAATGCATATGTGAAGACTACACCCTGCCCATAAAGGTAGGAAACTGAAAATAAACAGAACAAGCCTGTATTATTTTATTGTTATTATTAAAGATTTATTTATTTAATTATTTGAAAGTCAGAATTACAGACAGAGAGAGCAAAAGAGACAGATCTTCCATCCACTGGTTCACTCCCTAAATGGCTACAACAGCCAGATCTGGGCCAGGTTGAAGCCATGAGCCAGGAGCTTCTTCTGGGTCTCCCAAGTGAGTGCTGGGTACAAAGACTTGGGCCATCCTCCACTGCTTTCACAGGTGCATAAGCAGGCAGTTGGATCACAAGTGGAGCAGCTGGGAATCAAACCGCCCATATGGGATGCTGGTGCTTTAGATAGTGGCTTAACCCACTGTGCCACAGCAGCAGCCCCCATGTATGTATTTCTAAAAGCTGTACAGATGATTCTGCTGTGCAACCCCAAACCTCAGTATTTCATTCCCTTACATCTCTGCCCACAACACAATTTTAATAGGACCCTTTCTTCAATAAGTGGGATAAACTTAATACAATTAATATTTGATGATAAAGAACCTTCCAATGTTCATAAGACCATTTCTATAAGCATTTCTCATGATATAGTACCATAGTAAGACTATAAAACATTCAAAGAAAAGTATATTGGCCGGCGCCGTGGCTCAACAGGCTAATCCTCCGCTTTGCGGCACCGGCACACCAGGTTCTAGTCCCGGTCGGGGCGCCGGATTCTGTCCCGGTTGCCCCTCTTCCAGGCCAGCCCTCTGCTGTGGCCCAGGAGTGCAGTGGAGGATGGCCCAAGTGCTTGGGCCCTGCACCCCATGGGAGACCAGGATAAGCACCTAGGACCTGGCTCCTGCCATCGGATGAGCGCGGTGCGCCGGCCGCAGCACGCCGGCCGCGGCAGCCATTGGAAGGTGAACCAACGGCAAAGGAAGACCTTTCTCTCTGTCTCTCTCTCTCTCACTGTCCACTCTGCCTGTCAAAAAAAAAAAAAAGTGTATTGAGTATATAGTTTGAAGAAGTAATATATTTTGTGATTATGAAATTTATATTTATTTCAAAAATATATGAAAACTTAATATAACTCATAATCCCACCATAAATCTGCTGACACATTAGTAAACATCCTTCCAGTCTTTTTTTCCATGCACATACACATGTAATAAATTCCTTTTTTATTTTAACTTATCCTATTCTCATTTCTTTGCTTTTCCTGAAATGTAAAACCAAAAAATACAAAGTTGATTGAGGGCCTGGTTTGCTGTATCCCCCTAAGAAGGGGTGTGGAGGACCAGGTTATGTTTTCTAAGTTGCCCAGTCCTCACCAAAACAGAATGACAGTCCATACATTTGGTTTACTTAGCACAAGTGGAAGTGAAATTTTGTGTTGAGAGCAGCTCATTAAAATGAAAAACATCTCATAAGATCCAGCCCTTTACCTTGCTTCCCCTCCTAAACCACTTCCACATGTAATGTCAACTAAGATCAGTTGCAAAAAGGAGATGGAATAAGATTAACTGAGGCACAGTTTCCTGGTCATTCTTCAGCTCTTTCTGGGATATCACATAAGAAAGAAGGAATTATGGCAAAAATTTTTAAAAATTGGGTTTTTTTATTTTAAAATAAGGTTTTCCTTATTTTTAAAAAATTCTTGTTATGAATATCCTATTCAAAAGTATGATACAAATTATATAATTATTAAAAACAGATCTGAAAGACATCACCAAATACAAGTGGTGGAGAAAACTGAGCATAAAAGATCTCAGTGTAAACTTATAAGTACTAAGATATTTAATGATAAGCCATTTAGCCATTTTCTCAAATTGTAGCTTAGTAAGGGCTATGGTTCAGTTGAAACATCACATACATGGAGACAACAATGTATCTAGAACATATGGTTCTAAGCTACACAGTAGTCCTCCCTTTTCCTCAGCTTCCCTCTCTGAGGTTTCAGTTACCCATAGACAACTGAAGTCTGAAAATAAAGTACAGTAGAATAAGACATTTTGAGAGACAGAGACCACATTCATATAACCCTTTTTGTAGTATGTTGTTATAATTGTTGTATTTTATTGTTAGTTATGTTGTTAAAACTCTTATTTGCCTGATTTATAAATTAAGTTTTATCATAGGTATCTATGCTTAGGAAAAACTATATATATAGGGTTTTATACATCTGCGTTTTTCAGAGTCTTGGGATATATCCCATTTGGATTAGGCGAGATCATTATATTCCAGTTTCATCACTTTATTTTGTGCTTTGGGTATTATGGATCATAATTAAGTGTCAGTATTAATACTTTCAGTAACAACCAACATTTTATAAGAAAATTATCATTTTCCCTGAAAGAATGTGATCTAATAGATTTTTCTACATTCTTTCTACATTTTGGAACCCAAGGGAAGATATTACATGAATGATGAGAAAAAAATAAGCTTAATTTAAAAAGTTATTATATAAAAAGCTTGTTAGAAAATATAGTCTTTTTATTAGATGGAGCCCATCTGTATTTGTGTAGTTAAAAAGGTAACATAAAATGTCTTCTAATAAGGGAATTGTTCAGTGTTTTTTTTTTTATTATATCTGCTACAAAGCATACTATCAGCCATTGAAAATTGTGTTTAGTGACTAAGATGACAGTTGGACTGCCTGCAACTCATTTCAGAGTACCTGGGCTTGAGTCCTGGCTCCACTCCTAATTCCACTTTCCTGTAATGCACACCCGGGGAGGCAGCTACTCAAGTAGCTGGGTCCCTGGATTGAGGTCTTGGTGCCCAGCTTCGGCCTTGCTCAGCCCAAGCTATTGTAGTACTTTGGGGAGTAAACAGGTGGATGCAACATCTAAAAATAAATAAGAACTCGGGGGCTGGCGTTGTGGTGAAGTCGGTAAAGCCTCCACCTGTAGTGCTGGCATCCCATGTGGGCACCAGTTTATCCTGGCTCCTCCACTTCCTATCCAGCTCTCTGTTATGGCCTGGGAAAGCAGTAGAAAATGGCTGAAGCCCTTGGGCCCCTGCACCCAAGGGCTTGGAGGAGGCCCGGATGAAGCTCCTGGCTCCTGGCTTCAGATTGGCACAGCTCCAGCCATTGCAGCCAATTGGGGAATGAACCAACAGATGGAAGACCTCTCTCTCTCTCTCTCGCTCGCTCGCTCTTGCTCTCTTTCTGCCTTTCCTTCTCTCTTTGTGTAACTCTGACTTTCAAGTAAAATAAATACATTTTTAAAAAGATTTATTTTATTTATTTGAAAGACAAAGTTACAGAGAGAAGTAGAGACAGAGAGGTCTTCCATCTGCTGGTTCACTCCCCAAATGGCCGCAAGGGCCTGAGCTGTGCCAATCCGAAGCCAGGAGCCAGGAGCTTTTTCCAGGACCCAAGGACTTGAGCCATCTTCTATCGCTTTCCAAGACCATAGCAGAGAACTGGATCAGAAGAGGAGCAGCCAGGATTAGAACTGGCACCCATATGGGATGCCATTGCTTTAGGCCAGGGCTTTAACCCACTGCACCACAGCACAGTAAATCTTATTTTTTTAAATATATTGCTATAACAATAAATAAATAAATACTGAACAAAAATACACATGTTGTATATTTAAGGCATTTTAAGGGAAGTTTATTTCAGCCTATGGTATAACTTAAATCTGTATACTATAAACCAAAAGTATATGTTTTTATTTACATAGTCATATGTATGTAATTTATTTGTTAAACATATGCATTTTTCTCCAGAATTTCTTGATGGAAAAGAAATTAAAAATGTGGAAAGACAATTCCTGGTGAATTGGAAAGCATCCAAAGATGCCAAGAAAATCAGCAAAAAAAGAAGCAGTAAAAATGAAGATGCAAGTAACTCTTACATAAGTAAGCATACTGTCCTTCATTAGCTCACCATTCTTCTAAAAAAGGAAATATTCTAACAAAAAAAGAAAAAGCCAAGAAATATGTTTTTGTATGTTTTTAGATGTTTTATTTTTAGAACTTTTTTTTAACTTACTTAGTTGTGCATAAAGATAAATACAGTTGCTACAAAATTTTACTTGTAATGTTTAAATATGAACATGATAGCCACTATGACCTAAAGCTATGTTTGGTTCACCCTGGGTACTATGCCTGCTATGTAAACACAGAGCTATGAGGATGTGGGAAAATGTATAATTTTGTATTTGGCAAAAGTGCCTGATATCAGTTATATAAATGGTAAAATAACAATCAGGTATAAAAATTATGAAACCTGAGTCACTAGTATATATGTTTAGCATGGTACAAAAATCAGGATAGAAAGTAAAAACAAGTCATAATTTTTTTTACTAAGAAAATGAAAATGTAGCACAACCACATTTGGCCTGTACTTTGTGGCCTGTCCCTGGTCTTATGCACATACCCTAACATTTGAATATTTGGATAAAACCCAAGGTTGTGTTACAAAGGACACACCAACCTCCTTTGCATAACTAATGCAACCAAATATAATGTATAACAATGAACTTCATCACATTAGGGAATGTCCTAGAATTGACTCGACAAATTTTGCAGTCTGCAACATTGAAATGAGCCTTTTCTTTCCTCCCATGATAGTGTTTGAACAATAGTGTATTTATTCTATAGGGTGTGTGGACATAAAAAAGAAATTAAAACAATGGAAAAGGAAAGGGAAGCTGGAACAGAATATTGAGGTTTTATGCATGGATAGCATATCCTAAGAGCTATGTCCTATGAGTATGGGGAGGTTGAGGTGATGAGGAGCTGAGCTAGAAAGGCAAGGAGCTCCGGGGATTTTGGCATGACCCCAACTAATTAACAAAAAGCAATCTTTAAAGTCACACACACACACACATAGTAATAACAAACTATCTGAAAAAAAAATTAGGAAAACAATCTCATTTACAATAGCACCAAAAAGAACCATGATGAAAGAAATTAAGCAATACACAAATGAAAAGATATTCCATGTTAATATATCCAAATACCAAAAAAAAAAATCCAAATACCCAAAATTATCTACAGATTCAATGCAATCCTTATCAAAATCACAATAGCATTTTTTTATTTTTAAAAACTTCCTGTGATTATTTAAGAAGCAGAAAGAAAGACAGAAATCTACACACTGATTCACTCCCCCAAATAACTTGCATCCGCTGTGGTTACGGCCAAAAATCCAGGGCCAGAGCCAGGAGCTGGGACCTCAGTCCAGGTCTCCCATGTGGCAGCTAGGGAACCAACTAGTTGAGAGCCATCATCACTGCTGCCTCCAGGCTTGGCACTAGTAGGAAGCTGAGATCTGGAGAACTGGTCTTGAACCCAGGCACTCCAAAATGGGATGCATACATCTTAACCACGGCTCCAAACACTCATTCCCCAATGACATATTTTAAATAGAAAAAAAATCTAAAATTTATATGGGCCCAAAAAAGACCACCAAAAACCAAATCAAACTACAGAAAGAATAGGTCTCACAATTCTTTTTTTTTTTTCTTTTTTTGGATAGGCAGAGTTAGAGAAACAGAGAGAAAGGTCTTACTTCTGTTGGTTCACCCCCAAATAGCTGCTATGGCCTGCACGCTGCGCCGATCTGAAGCCAGGAGCCAGGTGCTTCCTCCTGGTCTCCCACGCGGGTGCAGGGCCCAAGCACTGGGCCATCCTCTATTGCACTCCCGGGCCATAGCAGAGAGGTGGACTGGAAGAGGAGTGACCAGGACAGAATCCGGCGCCCCAACCGGGACTAGAACCTGGGGTGCTGGCGCCACAGGCGGAGGATTAGCCTAGTGAGCCGCAGCGCTAGCCAGGTCTTACAATTCTTAAACTACAAAATATATTATAGACTTATTAAAACTGTATGGAACTGACATAAAACAGACTTGGAACAATGAAACAGAACTGTCAGCCCTGAAGTAAATCCACATCCATGTGGTCAAACCGACCTTTAACAAAGGTGCTAAGAATATATGATGGGAAAGGGATATTCTTCACCAATGGTGCTGGAGAAACTGGATATCTACCTGCAAAAGAATAACACATGATTCTTATCTTACACCATACACAAAAATCAACCCCAAACGGATTACAGGCTTAAAAGATAAGACCCACAACTGTAAAACTTCTAGAAGAAAACAAGAGAAAAGCTCATGACATACATCTTGGCAATGATTCATGGATATGATAGCAAACGCACAGGGAACAAAACCAAAAATAAACAAGTGGAACCACATCAGACTAAGAAGCATCTGCACTACAAAGAAAACAACATGGTAAAAGGCAGTCTATGGAATGGGAGAAGATATTTGCAAACCATATATCTAACAGAGGTTAATCTCCAAAATGTATAAGAAACTCTGACAGCACAACAAGAAAAAATACCCAATTAAAAATGGACTAAGGACTTGAATAGACATTTCTTGAAAAAAATAAAACCCCACATATAAATAACTAACACATATAAAGAAATACTCAATATCACTAATCATCAGGAAAATGCAAATCAAAGTCACAGTCAGCTATTACCTCATACTTGTCAGGATAACTATTATCCAAGAAAAAAAGAAAGACAAATGTTGGTGAGGATTTGGAAAAATTAGAACCTTTGATCTGTTGGTGGGAATGCAAAATGGTACAGCCACTATAGGAAACAGTATGGATGTTCTTCAAAAAAGTTAAGGGCCGGCGCCGCGGCTCACTAGGCTAATCCTCCACCTGCGGCGCTGGCACACCAGGTTCTAGTCCCAGCCAAGGCGCTGCATTCTGTCCCTGCTGCTCCTCTTCCAGGCCAGCTCTCTGCTGTGGCACAGGAAGGCAGTGGAGGATGGCCCAAGTGCTTGGGCCCTGCACCTCATGGGAGACCAGGAGAAGCACCTGGTTCCTGGCTTCGGATCAGTGAGATGCACCGGCCACAATGCACCGGCTGCGGCAGCCATTGGAGGGTGAACCAACAGCAAAAGGAAGCCCTTTCTGTTTGTCTCTCTCTCTCTCACTGTCCACTCTGCCTGTCAAATAAAATAAAATAAATTTAAAAATTTTAAAATAGGGTTACTATATAATGCATACAATCTCATTTCTGGGCATTCATCCAAAAAAATTGAAATCAGGATCTCCAAGAGATATTAGCACTCGTGTGTTCACTGCAGCATTATTCACAATAGCCCACTTGTAGAAATATCACAAATATCAGGAGACAGAGGAATGGATACAAAAAATGTAGTTTGATGGTATATATAAACAGAATGAAATTCTGTAATATTTAAAAAGCTTGGATGAATGTTGAGAACATTATGACAGTTGAAAAATAATAGGCCAGCACCGTCACTTGGCTAATCTCCACCTGTGGCGCTGACATCCCATCTGGGCACCGGGTTCTAGTCCCGGTTGCTCCTCTTCCAGTCCAGCTCTCTGCTGTGGCCCTGAATGGGCAGTGGAGGATGGCTCAAATGCTTGGGCCCCTGCACCCACATTGGAGACCAGGAGGAAGCACCTGGCTCCTGGCTTCAGATCGGCGTAGCTCTGGCCGTAGCAGCCATTTGGGGAGTGAACCAATGAAAGGAAGAACTTTCTGTCTCTCTCTCTGTCAAATAAAAAATAATAATAATAATAACCAGTCACAGGAAGACAAATACTGCATGATTCCACCTATGTAGTGCATCTAAAAGAGTAAAATTCATTGAATCATACAGAGGAATGTAGTTGTCAGCAGTTAGGAGCTGAGGGAAGGAAATGAGTTACTAATCAATGGCATAATGTTTCAGTCAAGCAAGATGAATAACACTAGAAATCTTTTGTATACAACATTATACCTAAGTCAACAATAATATCTCGGACACTTAGGAATTTAAGACAATAGGTCTCACATTACATGTTCTTGTCACAATAAAAAGTATGTTGAATGTTTTTTTTTTTTATTTTTTTGACAGGCAGAGTGGACAGTGAGAGAGAGAGACAGAGAGAAAGGTCTTCCTTTTGCCGTTGGTTCACCCTCCAATGGCCGCCGCGGTCGGCGCGCTGCGGCTGGCGCACCGCGTTCGTCCGATGGCAGGAGCCAGGTGCTAGGTGCTTTTCCTGGTCTCCCCATGGGGTGCAGGGCCCAAGCACCTGGGCCATCCTCCACTGCACTCCTGGGCCACAGCAGAGGGCTGGCCTGGAAGAGGGGCAACCGGGACAGAATCCGGTGCCCCGACCGGGACTAGAACCCGGTGTGCCGGCGCCGCAAGGCGGAGGATTAGCCTGTTGAGCCACGGCGCCGGCCTTTTTTTTTTTTTTTTTTTTTGACAGAGTTATAGACAGTGAGAGAGAGACAGAGAGAAAGGTCTTCCTTCCTTTGGTTCATTCCCCAAATGGCTGCTACGGCTGGCACTGCACCAATCCAAAGCCAGGAGCCAGGTGCTTCCTCCTGATTTCCCATGCTGGTGCAGGGCCCAAGCACTTGGGCCGTCCTCCACTGCACTTCAGGGCCACAGCAGAGAGCTGGACTGGAAAAGGAGCAACCAGGACTAGAACCCGGTGCCCATATGGGATGCCACAGGCTGAGGATTAACCAAGTGAGCCATGGCGCTGGCCCCCAATGTTGAATGTTATAGTATAGGAGCTTCATTTCATATATTGTTGTATTTGCTTTACAATAATCATGAATTCATTTAAAATAGAAAGCACTAGGGTTTAGGGGGCAAAGAAAGAAAAGAGCTGAAATTTACTGTATTAAAACATTCCAGATATTTATATACAATATAATATTCTATTTAATCATCATAACCTGCAGGACAAGATAATTTTATCAATTTTGCAGATGAGAAAGCTATTTCAGAAAGATGAAGTAACTTGTCTGAAGTCACAAAGCTAACAGAAGCTATGGTCATTAATTAAAGTTTTCTAGTGACCACTATAATACTGACTGGCTGAACTGTGATGAGATAGGAGGACAATAATGGCTGCTGTGATTAGAAATTCACTTCAGGTTGATAAGAATTTAGGATAATGTGCAAATATACAAATATGTGATTTGGAAAAAAATATATTTTATATATATAAATATATAAATATAAATATATATATATATATTTTATAATAAAAAAGAAACTAGGAGAAAGGGGTAATACATCATAAAAAGAACTTCAAGGTTTTTTTTTTTGACAGGCAGAGTTGGACAGTGAGAGAGAGAGAGACAGAGAGAAAGGTCTTCCTTCCGTTGGTTCACCCCCGACATGGCTGCTACAGCCAGCGCACTGTGCCGATCTGAAGCTAGGAGCCAGGTGCTTCCTCCTGATCTCCCTTGCACTTGGGCCATCCTCCACTGCTCTCCCGGGCCACAGCAGAGAGCTGGACTGGAAGAGGAGTAACCGGGACAGAATCTGGGGCCCCAACAGGGACTAGAACCCGGGGTGCTGGCACTGCAGGCGAAGGATTAGCCAAATGAGCTGCGGCGCCAGCCAGAACTTCAAGTTTTTAAAAGTATTCAACTAGATGGGCCATTGTTGTGGCACAGCAAGTTAAATTGCCACTTGAGATATTGATATCTCATATTGCAGTGCTGGTTTAAGGCCTAGGTGTCTCTCTGTCTCTGCCACTCTGCCTTTCAAATGTATAAATACATTTTAAAGTATTCAAGTAGATTATATAACTTACTATATTAAAAATGGACTCAAATATCAAATTAAAGTAAAATTTTAAAAATTAAATTAAAATTTAAAAATAAAATTTAAAACTAAGGTAGACTTATTGCAGTGGATAATTATCTGAGACCCTCTCAGGAGTATCTAGTTATTTCCCCTTGAAGAGCTATGGATTGGAGGCGTAGAAGGTTAAGCCTCTGTCTGCAGTGCCGGCATACTATATGGGCGCTGGTTTGAGTCCTGACTGCTCCACTTCCAATATGGCTCCTTTCTAATGTACCTAGGAAATCAGTACAAGATGGCCCAAGTGCTTGGCCCCTGCACCCACATGGGAGATCTGGAAGAAGCTCCTGGCTCCTAGCTTCAGATTGGCCCAGCTCTGGCCATTGTTGCCATTTGGGGAGTGAACTAGCAGATGGAAGCTCTCTGTCTTTCCTTCTTTCTTTGTATCTCTACTATGCATCCCCTCCCTGCACATATGTATATTATGTGTGATAACTATCCTTACTCATGTGGCCAACAATATTATGTGTGCTCCTTATGTAAAGGTTCTTTTTCTTACTTCTGAAGAGGCATGCGTTAAAATCTAGATAATGTATTTTTAAAATTTACAATATTCCTTTAAACTAAAGTGAACCTTTTAAATGCACTTATGTACAACCAAATACATTTTAAGTGAATAGGCATTCTTAAGAAGATGCTAATGTTTGTACTTCCTAATATCTTACATATTTTTGGCAGTCTTGTAAATTTGGAACTCTATACTAGGGATTATGGTAAAATGACAGGGTTTACAACTTCTGTTTTCAAGGATCTTACAATAAACAAAAACTTATCCTAAACATAACCATATAGTTATCCAGCTCAAAATTGTAAAAAAAAAGAAACAATAAAATCTTAAATATCTTTCAGTGATGCTTTTGTAGCACTTTTATGGAAAGTGCACACCTTGGATGTGTCAAGGATTATGTTAGGCATTAGACATTAGAAGTAAATAAAGCAGTCCCCATTCAAAAGGAAATCACTGGGAGGAGGATCTGTAAATGAGTAAATGAGAGGGAACATTAAGTGTCAAAGATATGAACATATCCCAAAACCATACTACTATTATACATTATATTCTATTCCATAAAGGTTAAACACTTTGAACAAATAAACTCATAACAGCAAAATTCAAAGCAGTGAATATTTCTAGTAATGGCAGCATGCCTGTTTGGTCTGCAAGAATTGACCATTAACCTTTACTTTAGAGATTTTTATGTATGAAAATCTGTGATATTTTATCTTAGATATTAAGCTGACAGATTTTATCCTAGATCTATTTGGCTTTAATTTCAAAAAATATAATTTTAGATAATCTAATACTGTTATATGTCATTTTATAATTTAGTTACTAATTTCAAAGCAGGATGCTTTCAATTCTTTGTATGCTACAGGTAACTTTGAAACAATGCGTCACATAATTCCTGTTTATTACCCACAGGTGGGTAAGCCAAAGATAGTCTTTTTCTCTGACATACAGAGATACCTTGTAAATGGAAATGCATCTCCAGAAAGTGCCCAAGAAGATCACACTAAGACTACCGGAGAGATGGGGTAGGTTCTTTCAGTCACTTGTGTGATTTATCTTATTTGACAGGATGGGGACACTTTCTCTATAGAGTGGGAATAAGTAGGAATGAAGGCTTAGCGAAGAAAGGATCTGTTGGGTCTGGAAAATAATTTGGGAAGAAAGTATACATAGAGTCCTAGTTTTGGTCTTGCCTTGTCTCTATTAACAAAAAAATTGGGAGTTGTGTAAGAATTTGCTGCTCAATCCATTGTAATACCATCAAAATAATAGCTAGCTTATCCACGGTACCTGAAAAGTCTATTTTTTTAAATTTATATTTATTTTCACTTATTTGAAAGGCAGAGAGAAAGAGAGGTCTTCCATCCACTTGTTCACTCCCCAAATGCTACAACAGCTGGGGCTGGAACAGACTGAAGCCAGGAACCTTGAACTCAATCTGGGTCTTTCACATGGGCAGCTGTGATCCAAGTACATGAGCCATGATCTGGTGCTGAACAGGAAGTGGAGGTGAAACTTGAACTCAGGAACTCTAATATGGGATGCCAAGCAGCTCCAAACACTGCACCAAACACTCCAATTTCTTAAAGATTTACACAACTAGGGCCAGTGTTGTGGTACAATGGGTTTGGCCTCCACCTGCAATGCTGGAACCCCATGTGGGTGGCAGTTTGAGTCCTGGCTGTTCTACTTCTGGTCCTGGTTCCTGTTAATGCACCTGGGAGGGCAGCAGAAGATGATCCATGTGATTTTTCCTCTCCACCCATATGGTAGACATGGATGAATTTCCTAACTCCTGGCTTCAGCCTGGTCCAGCCCCAGCTATTGTGGCCATTTGGGGAATGAATCAGCAGATAGAGGATATCTATGTCTGTTTTTTTTTTTCTCTCTCTCTCTCCCTCTCTCTCTCTCCCCCCATAACCCTGCCTTTCAAATAAATAAAAATCTTTAAAAAAAATTCACACAACTGGTGTAACTTCCACAACAATGTTCTTGAGTTTTGTTTCTTTGCCAGGTATTTTGAAGTCTTGCTAATATATCATCAAGGCTAAAAATATACAGCCTCAGCAAACAATGTTGGTGAATGCTAGACATGCCACACACATTTTTGTGCATTTTAAAAATATAAACTATCCTGTACTACAAGGTAGTTTATCCTAAAGGAAGTCAAAGGAGAAAATGACCTAGGGTCAGCACATATGTCCCTTTTAGCACGTATTTATTATTCAACATGGGAACTCTGAGGTGGAAAGCAACTTTTTAAACAAAAAGTATGTGCCCCACACTGCTCTGGGGTCTACACACTGGGAGTTGTGCTTGTATCCTATGTAGAGCGCAGTGAAGCCACATCTGTCCAAAGAGAAGGAAGTGTTTTCCACCTCTTTTATAAATGCATGCAGTCTGTGCTCATGTATATTTACACAAGCCTGCTTTCCCTACAGGGAGGAAAAAGTCAGACTCGTTGACGTTGTTTTTGACCCTCAAACTGAACTTGATACTATCAATGTACACTTTAATTAAAGATTAGGTCAAAACTATTTTTTTTTATTTAAAGGCTGGTTCTGAACAAATGCCTTCACTGTTCAATTAAAAATAATATATGGCATTAAACAGGGGCGAGCACTTGGTGCAGCAGTTAGGTATTAAACCAAAAAAGTATACATTATTGCTTCTTTCTGGGTTTGTCAGAGTAAATACTTCTGACAGATGTTTCCTCTCTGTTCAAAAATGCCAGGAGGCCCTTGAGCCTTAATAATTTAAAAATAGACATTAAATACATTTATATATTGCCTATGAGATCCCCTGAGAATACTGTACAGCACTACACACTGAAAAAAAGCAAATTGTTACTTGATTATTTAACTATCTTTCAAGTCCAAGAAATGTTAATAAAGTCGATCCATCTCTTGTTAATGTGAAACTAATAATGTTCTAGCAGAATTAGAATGCCCTTAATTTCATACTTTAAGGAACATGAATCTCTATGACCTACAATCCACAGGTAATGGTCACTGTATGTTATTTAACTATTTCTGAAATGCTTAGTATCTTTTGCCAGAAAATGGAAGCATTAGCTTTCTTTGAATTAAAAAGTGAACTTTAATAACAGTTAAAGTAACTTGCTTTCACCACTGTTAAGGTTTTGTCTGAACAGTTGTAATAGACCCAAAAACTCAGATAATATTTTCAGTCACAAAACTCTAGAACTCACTTGAAAAATTCAAAATTACTTTGGCTTTGCTTCATTAATCCTAACCTCAGTCTATTAAATTTTATATGCAAAATGAACTTATTTGTATGCATAATGTAGGTAGAATATTAACATTTTGATTTTTGTTCTTTTTTTAAAAAAGATTTATTTATTTATTTATTTATTTATTTATTTATTTATTTATTTATTCAGTTACTTGAAAAGCATAGTTATAGAGAGAGGGGGAGAGACACAGAGAGAAAGATCACTGTGGCATAGCAGGTTAGGACTCCACCTGCAATACCAGCTTCCCATATGGGCACTGGTTTGAGACCTGGCTGCTCCACTTCCAATCCAGCTCCCTGCTAATGCATCTGGGAAAGCAGTGAAGGATGACCCAAGTTCTTAGGCCCCTGCACCCATGCGGGAGACCCAGAAGAGGCTCCGGGCTCCTTGCTTTTGTCCTGGCTTAGTCCTGGTCAATGTGGCCATTTGTTGGGTGATCCAACAGATGGAAGATGTCTCTCTCACTCTGTCTCTCCTCCTCTCTCTGTAACACTGTCTTTCAAATAAATAAAAAATAAATCTCTCTTTTTTATTTTTTTAATTAATTAATTTTTTTTTTTTTTTTTGACAGGCAGAGTGGACAGTGAGAGAGAGAGACAGAGAGAAAGGTCTTCCTTTGCCGTTGGTTCACCCTCCAATGGCTGCCGCGGATGGCACGCTTCGGCCCACGCACCGCGCTCATCCGATGGCAGGAGCCAGGTGCCAGGTGCTTTTTCCTGGTCTCCCATGGGGTGCAGGGCCCAAGCACTTGGGCCATCCTCCACTGCACTCCCGGGCCACAGCAGAGGGCTGGCCTGGAAGAGGGGCAACCGGGACAGAATCTGGCACCCCGACCGGGACTAGAACCCAGTGTGCTGGCGCCACGAGGCGGAGGATTAGCCTGTTGAGCCACGGCGCCGGCAATCTCTCTTTTTTTAAAGAATACTATCTGCCCCATTTTACAGATGGGAAAAAAGAGGCTTGGAGAAACAGATTCATAACAATCCAAGGTCACAGTTGCCATGAGCAAAACTGGGACATGGATTCAGGTCACTGACTCCAATTGCCAAGCCTTCTGTGACTGTTAAATGGTCTCAAACAATGTACAGTTAAGTGAGGGACACCTGTGAGGAGATGACTAAGACAACTGGAGTACATTCCTGATTAACGGCAGCTGCAGCTTCTTGACTGCAGAAGAGGGTGGCCAGGTGTACATGCTGGTCCTGAGAAATCAGCCGGCTGCCAAGTGACATATCTGATTCGTGAAATCACCTCATTTTAAAATATTTGCTCATTTTGGCCGGCGCCGTGGCTCAACAGGCTAATCCTCCGCCTTGCGGCGCCGGCACACCGGGTTCTAGTCCCGGTCGGGGCACCGATTCTGTCCCGGTTGCCCCTCTTCCAGGCCAGCCCTCTGCTGTGGCCAGAGAGTGCAGTGGAGGATGGCCCAAGTGCTTGGGCCCTGCACCCCATGGGAGACCAGGAAAAAGCACCTAGTACCTGGCTCCTGCCATCAGATCAGCGCGGTGCGCCGGCCGCAGCGCGCAGTCCGCGGCAGCCATTGGAGGGTGAACCAACGGCAAAAGGAAGACCTTTCTCCCTGTCTCTCTCTCTCACTGTCCACTCTGCCTGTCAAAAATTAAAAAAAAAAATATTTGCTCATTTTGTTTCTTAAAATACAAATATGTATTAAAATGTATAAAAAGAGAAAAACAAACCAAAATCTAGCCATGGATATGGAGCAACTGGAACTCTCATGCAGTACTGGTGGGGAATGCAAAATAGTACAGCCACTTTAGGCAACAGTATGACATGCACTTAATACACCCAGCTGTCCCACTCCTAGGTATTTTCCAAAGTGAAATGAACACCCATACTTTCAAAAGCCTGTTCCCAGGTGTCTCAACTGGGGAACAGATAAATAAACTGTGGTAATCTATACAGTGGAATACTACTGAGGAATCAAAAGGTATGAACTACTGATATACTCATCAATAAGGACTGATCTCAAATACATTTTGCTAAGTAAAAGAGGCCAGACTCAAAAGCTTATATGACACATGTATGTTTTCATTTGTATGATATGGCAAAGGCAAAATCATAGAAAACAGATCAGCAGTTGTTAGGGCCCAGGGGATTGACCCCAAGGGAATTTGGGGAAAAAGGAAAATGTTCTCTATATTTATTGGGGTTAACTGTGTATGTTTTTAAAAACTTGTTAACTAACTATAAATTCTCTGTATCGTTCCAATTTTAGTATATATGCTGCTGAAGCAAGCACAAACTATACATTCAAAAGGGTGGATTTAACTGTAAATTACACTTTAAACAGTAAAATGGTTGAAAGGTGAAAAAGCGTCAATCGATCGATTGCTTTGTAGTCATATAAAACATTTTTATACTACATATAATAATTTATTTTCTTCATATTATGTGTGATTATTTTGCATTAGAAGGACAATCTTACCAAATTAATATAGAAAATTATTTGGAGTATTTAGAAAAAAGATTAAAGATAATTTTTTTTTGACAGGCAGAGTGGACAGTGAGAGAGAGAGACAGAGAGAAAGGTCTTCCTTTGCCGTTGGTTCACCCTCCAATGGCCGCCGTGGACAGCCTGCTGCGGCTGGCGCACCGCGCTCATGCAATGGCAGGAGCCAGGTGCTAGGTGCTTCTCCTGGTCTCCCATGCGGGTGCAGGGCCCAAGCACCTGGGCCATCCTCCACTGCACTCCCGGGCCACAGCAGAGAGCTGGCCTGGAAGAGGGGCAACCGGGACAGAATCCGGTGCCCCCACCGGGACTAGAACCTGGTGTGCCGGCGCCGCAAGGCGGAGGATTAGCCTAGTGAGCCGCGGCACCAGCTTAAAGATAATTTTTAGACCTATGCCACACTAGTGAAATAAAATCAACAGCATTCTAAAGTCATGGGCTCTTTGGAAGATTCTACAATTAAAAATCCCAAAGAATTACATACTGTTAAAATATTCTTGGGGCATAGTGGGTTAAGCTGCTGCCTGCTGTGCTGGTATCCCATATGGGCACTGGTTCTAGTCCCGGCTGCTCCACTTCCAATCCAGCTCTCTACTATGGCCTGGGAAAGCAGTAAAAGATGGCTCAAGTCCTTGGGCCCCTGCTCCCACGTGGGAGACCTGGAGGAAGCTCCTAGCTCCTGGCTTTGGATCAGCACAGCTCTGGCCATTCTGGCCATCTGGGGAGTGAACCAGCAGATGGAAGACCTCTGTCTCTCTGGTCTCTCTGTAACTCTGCCTTTCAAATAAATAAACAAATCTTTAAAAAAAAAAAAAAAAAAGAGTGCAAGTGTTAAGGTCAATCTGCCTGGCCTGAATCCTGTTACTTACTGCCTATGTGACCTTGGACAAGTTACCTGTAATCCCTCTGAGCTTTATTTTAATTATAATATGTAAAATCCTCATAGAGACTTTGTAAAGATTAAATGAGAAAATGCCTGTAAATCACTTAGCATATATAAAGCACTAAATAAGTGGCAGCTGTTACTAATTATAAAATGTTGAAGGCTGGCACCATGCCTCACTTGTCTAATCCTCCACCTGCAGCGCCCGTACCCTGGGTTCTAGTCCCAGTCGGGGCGCCGGATTCTGTCCCGGTTGTTCCTCTTCCAGGCCAGCTCTCTGCTGTGGCCCTGGAAGGTAGTGGAGGATGGCCCAAGTGCTTGGGCCCTGCCCCTGCATGGGAGACCAGGAAAAATCACCTGGCTCCTGGCTTCGGATAGGCGCAGTGCGCCAGCCGCAGCGGGCCAGCTGTAGTGGCCATTTGGGGGGTGAACCAACGGCAAAGGAAGACCTTTCTGTCTCTCTCTCTCTACTCTGCCTGTCAAAAAAATAAAAATAAAATGTTGAAAACCTTAAATTTTTTGTATTTTGGAATTGAAAATACTGAGGGTTTTGTTTGTTTTGTCTTGTTTTAGGGATTAGCACTGCTTTGTCTTGTTTTAGGGAGTAGCTTGGGACAGGCTCCTTGGCATGGCAGCAGACAGGGTGGGCCATGGGGGGGGGCAGGTAGCTCAGTGGTTGGTCCTGTTCCATCAGTCCCTTCTTTCTCACCAGGCAAGCAACACAGCTCTGGCCACTGTGAGCAGTGAAGAGCCTCCTTTGTGGGCCCACATCACCTCACAGTAACGAGAGACTCCAACAGGCTGGGCTAGGGAGAGGCCTATGAAAGTGCCAAGGGTGAAGTATGTAAGAAGTCCCAGGTGCCTCACTTGCCTCAGCCCAGTCCTGGTTCACCTTCCCTCAATATTCTTATTTCCATACCTTTCCCAACTCATAGATTCTTCACGTTATTCCCTACCCCAAGAAGAAAATCTCTGTTTCTGCTCCCTTTAAAGTTGCAGAAGATTCACAGAGTCTGGGGACTAACCATGATCATTTGCTATTTACTGTATTCTGGATATATTTGCTATCTCTTTTGGATACTTTCATATTTAAATTAATATATTTTCCTCTTTATAAATACAGGAATCTCTCTTTGAAGGAGTCTGAAAGCTTGTTAACAAACAATGATGTACCTCATCCTCTCCATAACCCAAAAGTAAAAGAAAATTTGTGCATGGAAAACAAGTAAATTCGACCTCGAGTGGCCTCATTTTTTAATATTTCGTAGGACTAAGCAGCATCTCTTGAGTGTTTGTAGATTTATGGCATCTCATTACATAAGAAAAACCTGTAAGTTCTTATTTGATTTGCTTCTTTATAGAATCTGAAACATTGCTTTCCACGTGTGAATCCAAGGGTCTATTCACTTTATTACTCACCATATACAATCTACTGGGAAAATAAAAATGTGCTTTCTCCGTAGAAGTCATTTTTGAGTCAATGGGATTTGGTTGTGCTTCTTTAAAAAAAAAAAAAGTGGTCTTTAGGATTCACTAACACACAGCACTTAATAGGTGGACGGGTGCATCCAAACAGTGCCACCATTACTGCCTACTGATGGTAATTCCAAATCAAGAAGCGATTGGAAAGTACGCGAGAGCAGTTTAAGCGACACTTTAAATACTGTTTCAACCCCAAAGAAGACAGAGAAGGCTCTGCTCTTAGAACTGCCAGCATTGCTTCAAGGTTGCCCCTGCCAGGCTTCTAGAAAGCCCAGCAGCGGCTGCAAGGCGGGCGACAGCCACGAGGACTGGGGAATCCAGGGCCAAACGCTTCCCGGGCGCCGCTCCGAATGCAGAAAGAGCTTTGGATCGGATCCTTCCCTGCACCACCTCAAGCCACGGGACCCGGTAGGGCCCACAGGTGCAAAGCCGGGAAAGAAATTTAAGTCCAGCTAAAACAAAAAGGCGGGGGCCCCGCGAGGATAACCGGGGCAGTGCGGTCAGGGTCCGCGGACCCGCGCGGGAGCGACGCCAGGGTCTGTGAGCTCCGGACGGATGGGGATGGGGGCGCATTGGCGGTCTTGAAGGAAGTGCCTCCAAAAACTGGACATGGGGTCCTGAGGAGGGGTGGGGACCCACTGATCTAAGTAACGGATAAGGCGAGAAAGATTTACCTTGTGGTGGAATTAACGGCTAGCGCATCGATGTGCCACCTGACATTTTCTCACAGAAAATTGAGTCACGCTCAACCGAACGGCAGCGTTCCCGCCTCGGCTGGGCGTCGGTCAGGAAGGGGTCTCGCTTGAGACTCCGCCCGAGGCTAGGACGGCAGCAAGGAGAGCTGACTCCGCAAGGCCAAGGCCACCGCCTTGAGCCCAGACCCCGGCTCCACCGGCAGTCACCCCCGGGGAGCTCCGCGCGTCGCCTCCGCTTCCAGCCCCTGAAGAGCCGGTTCCGCCCGGGGCCCGCGGCCCGCGTCCCGCCCCGCCCCGCCGGCCCCGCCCCGCCGGGCGGTTTGATTAATGACTCTCCCGCCGCTGAGGGGCGGCTCCACTACGCGGCGGCCCGCCGCACGGCCCCTTCGGTGGGCGCGGAGCCCCGCGCGACCTGTCGTCGTGGCTCCAAGCAAGGCCAGGCAGGAAGGCGCCCGTATAAAAGGCGCAGCCAGCGGCGCCTGAGAGTGGCCGTCGACTTTGGCTTCGGCCGGAGGAGGATGGAGTGACCGGCGCGGCCCTGGCCACGGCAGAGCCGGCTCGACGCCATCGCCCGCTTGAACAGTGGAACCAAGCTCCGTACGGCCATTCCAAGAAAGGTGAGGGCCCGGGGCTGACCCCCTCCGCGCGGCTCCCGGGTTCCAGCCAGTAGCAGGTGCCTTAGTCCGGCGGTGAGGCCAAGGGTCCCCCACTCGTCGGGCAGAAACCCCTCCAACTCTCGGTCAGAATGGCCCTGGGCACCCGCTTTGCTGCGGCGCTGTCGGAATAACACTGCCCAAGCGCAGAGTGCCGAACCGGCGCAGGGCGTCCGAGATCTGAATTCCCAGGTAGCGTGGCCCTCGTGTTTACTTTCTCCGTAAAAAGGTAAGGGTAGCCCCGCGCCCCCTCTTCGTCCCTCTAGGGAGCCCAGCCACTCTGGGATCCCACAACTCACCGGGGACGCCTGAGGTTGTAAAGCATGGCCCGGGCCAAATACGTTGGTATCGGAGATCGCCCCGGAGCCACGTCGGGCCGCCGAGCGGGTGGGCGCCGGAGACCAAAGGGCTGCGCCTCTCGCGCTCAGCCCGCCTGCGCCCGGACTTGACCATGCCTTCGCTCCTTTGCAGCGCGCACGCGGTGCTGGAAGCTGCCATGGAGCGCGGCCACCGGGCGGGCAGCCCGCTGAGCGCCCGTGCCGAACCCGCGGCCCCGGCCGCCTCCCCCCGCGACTCGAGCCCCGGGCGGACTGGGCTGGGGTCTGCGGGTCCCGGGGGCGGCGTGCGCTCCGGGGGCGGGCGACCGGCGGCGGCGAACGCCGCGCGGGAGCGCAGCCGCGTGCAGACCCTGCGGCACGCCTTCCTGGAGCTGCAGCGCACGCTGCCGTCGGTGCCGCCCGATACCAAGTTGTCCAAGCTGGACGTGCTGCTGCTGGCCACCACCTACATCGCGCACCTCACCCGCAGCCTGCAGGACGATGCCGACTCGCCGGCCGACCCCGGGCTGGGCGCCTTGCGCGGCGATGGCTACCTGCACCCGGTCAAGGTAAGGCGGGCAGGACGCGGCACAGCGGGGATGGGGCCGGGGACTGGGCCGGGAGCGGGACTTCTTGCCAGGGACTGTCTGCGCCTGAGTAAACGCTGCTGAGCCCTCATCTCTCCCTCTGGTTGAGGAACAAACCAGGAGAGCGATCCTGGCCGCTGATGGCGAAGTCCCCAATGCAGAGGCTGCTCCTTGACTTCGCAGAGTGGGTAGGCGGTTGAACCTAGGGTGGATTGGGTAAGGAATCTCTCAGGCCGCTTTAGGATGTGTGCAGCCACAGGATTTGTGTGACTCCCAGGGTGACACACGCGGGGGTTCAGTTGCTTGTCCTGATAATTTTTAGTATCTGAATTACATTTATGACTGAGAGTTTTAAATTTATATAATTACATTTCCATTGTAGTCTTTGAGATATATTTGCAAGGCTTCACGAATTAAATGACGTGATAGAATTATCTAACCCTAAAGTAATCCTAGAAAAACACTTTTTATAAAAATTTTTGGTGAAATTGGTAAGAACAAATGAAGCCATTCTGCACTCCCATGAAGTTAAATTTGTCTGTTTAAGTAAAGGTTAGCTAGAGAGTACAGACTAGACAGCTACCAAGAACATTAGAAAAAAACCTACAACATGAGGTTTTTATGTAATTTTCATATATTTGTGTGTATGTTGAGTGAATTGATTACATAATATATTCAAATTCTGTATAAAGTACAAAATTAGTCAAGAGAATCCATTTTCCATAGTTTCCTTACATACAAATTGGAATGGTCCTGGTTTTCATTTAATATGGAATTTATGGCTATGACTTATTAAGCATTAAGTCTCCATATCATCCTTTCCTCCTAGATTTGATTGTTTTAAAACTTTGCATTTATCTGGCTTTCTGTTCAAAATATATTATCTTCTCTAAAAGATGTAGGTTTATGCTAAACTTAAATTTTCAAATATTTTGTTACACTGTTCTGGCATTTTCTTTCTCTTGTTCTCACACATACTCACAAATCTCTAGGGCTTAGCCTTAAGTTTATCAGTGTTCAGTGAATTATGAAATAATTATTATTAAAATATGGTAAAGCACACCTCTACTAATAACAATTCTGTGCTGAGGCTTAAAAACACTTTGCAGATATAATCAAGCATGATAATAGGCTGAAACCATTTCAAATATTAAATATAAAAATGTGAAATATAATTTATTTGTAAGTATAATAGACCACATCCTTTTTATGAGCTTTATAACATAATTTCAGCTAAAAAGCTACTCATTATAATTTAGGGGTTTTATATTATAGTTTGCATTAGATTGCTGTTCAAATCTGTTAGTAATGTTAGATATCTTTTGACTTGACATTTGCCATATTCTTTAAAAAAAGTTTAACATTAAGTAGATTGTAATACAAAAAGCATCTGTTAAATGCCAGCCTTGTTGGAGATATAATGCAGAATGAGAAACATATTTTTCACCTTAGTTTTTTCCAATGCTTTTTTTGCATGAGTAATGTTAGAAGCATAATTTTCATGTAACAAAAGCATAGCAATCATTTTTTGCACTTGATTCATGTGGCAAGTGTTTTTGTAGACAAAATTATCTTAAGAGAAATCAGATCTCATTTGTCTCTGAATCAATTATTTTTATTTTGAGACAATTCTGGAGATACAAGATCAAGATCACTTCTTAAATGGTTGAGCCAAGCAACTTCTCTTGTTTTAAAATCAAACATTTGAGTTCCTACTATGGGCAAAGCATTGTTTTAAGAGAGAATACAATCGTGAATCAGACTCAGTCCCTGCCCAGATGAACATATTATAGATATGAAGACTAAGATATCAATAACAGTTTTGTAAAGGAGAATATTATATTAGCTATAAAAGAGCTATAACCATGTGGAGGAAAGAAATTTTATATACATAATCAACACAGCTTGTTACATGATTTTACAAATACTACCAAAATGTTTAATTACTAAGTCTGTCTACTAATGCAAAAGCAGTAAGAATTCTCTGAGTATTTGTATTTTTCATGAAGGCTCACTATAAGTTATTTTAGCACTTAACAAAGTCTCCTGAGTTTCTCTACCATACAACCTAGTACTAAGTCACCCTGATGGTCAGAGATCTTTCAGCAAGTATTTCAAGGCTACAAGACTATGATTTTGCACAACCCGTCCTTATCATCAGTATTGTTAGCGCATTAGTAATGTTGGATGTTTACATTAAGAGTATCTCAAGTGAAACTGGAGGATTTAAGAGACTGGGATCCTTTAAAAATAGCCTGAGACCGCAGTTTTTATCCTGTACCAGTACAGGCAATTTCATCAGCACAAGTGGTCCCACAGACAATGGTTCTCCAAGATGACAGGAATGTATTTCAGACCTTCACCTTGTGAGAAAAGCAAAAATGACTAATGATTGCCACATCTCTTCAGAGTCATTGTCCATAATGTAGTTGAGCGATTTTTAAAAGAAATACAAAGTTTAAGAGTTGCAGAGACTTGGGGAGAGGGACAAGGAAGATGTGGAAAACTCCCCCCAACTCAACCACTTAATGTTTGTTACCAAAAATAAATATATCTACCCCAGACTAGATGTAGTATTTTTTTTTTTTGTATAATTGGATTTCCTAATACTGATATTTGTCATCCCCACAAAAAAAAAAAAAAAAAAAAAAAAAAGAAGAAGAAGAAGAAATACAAAGTTTTGTTATATGAGGGTCATTTACACCAAAAATGCATTTTTAAGGGTTTGGGTTTCAGGTTTAGTTCTGGTTAACTGTTAAGCTTAATGAAACTACATGGGGAAAGTGGAGTTCATGATTTTATTTATCAGTAAAGTGGTAAAACAAACCATTGAAAATGAAATGTAAATCAGTTTGCTGGCTTTTTCAGCATCAGCAACCTAACCAACATTTTATTTACATTTTGATTTCTGACTCTTGAAACTATTTGTCCACATTAAATTAGGTCAAAATCATGATAAGCCTTTTGTGAAAATTAAGTATGCAAAATTCTTTGTGTTTTTTTCCACTAAGATTTATTGATTGATTTGAAAGCATAACAGAGAGGCAGAGGTAGAGAAAAGTCTTCCATCTACTGGTTCACGCCCCCGATGGCAGCAATGGCCGGAGCTGTGCTGATCTGAAGCCAGGAACCAGGAGCTTCTTCTGGGTCTCCCACGTGGGTGCAAGGGCCCAAGCACTTGGGCCATCCTCTACTGCTTTCCCAGGCCATAGCAGAGCGCTGGATCAGAAGTGCAGCAGCCAGGACTCAAATTTGGGATGCTGGCACAGCAGGCGGCTTTACCCACTATGCCACAGTGCTGGCCTCACACAAAATTCTTAAACAGGAGTCATTTTATTAAATCTATGAAAAATGATGCAAAAATTCACATATGCATGTTTAGGTTTGCTTCATGAGTTATTTGTATCCTAGCAGATATGTAAGGAATAGGCATCTTTGTTTGTCTCCATGCCTGATCGAATGCTCTGGAGCAATTCTCAACACAGTGGGACCCAGGTAGCACATCTGAGAACCATCAGAGGAGCATTTGGTAGTATTTTATTTGCGTTCAAATATACTTAATTCACAAAATCCTCAAATTGCATTTGAAATATGAGCATGAAATATTTATGCTTATGAAAATGGAGCAGGAGTATAAAAGGTTGAGAAGTGCTGGTTTGTAATAGCACCAAAACTCCTGCACTGGAAGTTGACGGTTCCCACCCTACTCACAGTGTACATTAGTCGGCTCAAGCTGACATACATCACAGACTGCATGTCTTAAACAACAAAGATGTATTTACTCACACAGTCTGGAGGCTGGAAAGTCCAAGCAAGGTGCCAGCAATGTTTCTTTCTCTTTACCTAATCTAACTCTAATTCCCTCCCAAAGCACCCATCTCCAAAACCCATCGCCAACAGAGTTAGGGCTTCAACATATGCATTTTGTGGGACACATTTAGTCTACAACACCACAGCACTGGGTTCTTTTTTTTTTTTTTAAGATTTATTTTATTTATTTGAAAGATAGAGTTACAGAGAGAGGTAGAGCCGCAGAGAGAGAGAGAGGTCTTCCATCCGCTGATTCACTCCCCAAATAACCGCAATGGCCAGAGCTGAGCTGATCCGAAGCCAGGAGGCAGAGCTTCTTCCAGGTCTCCCACATGGGCACAGGGGCCCAAGGACTTGAGCCATCTTTCATTGCTTTCCCAGGCCACAGCAGAGATCTGGATCAGAAGAGGAGCAGCTGGGACTAGAACTGGCGTCCATATGGGATGCTGGCACCACAGGGCCAGGCTTTAACCCACTGTGCCACAGCACCAGCCCGGGAACTGGGTACTTTGAATATAGCTGGACTTAAATCTGGTCCAACAATGCCAATTCTGACATACCAGAAGCAGCTCAGGGCAGTTTCTAAGATATTTACCAGTCAGCAGCAAGGATCCCAAGGATCCCTGGGGACAGTGATACACTCAGATTGTTTAAGAATGCATGTGTTTGATTTTTTTAAATCTAAAATTGATTTGTAAAACTAACTAGCTCAGTTTCCATCTCCACTCCAACTCTCTGCTAATGGCCTCGAAAAGCAGCGGAAATGGCCCAAGTGTTTGGGCCCAGGCCACCCACATGGGAGAGCTGGATTAAACTCCTGGCTCCTGGGTTTGGCCTGGACCAATGCTGGCTGCTATGGCCATCTGGGGAATGAACCAGTGGATGGAAGACCTCTCTGTTTCTTCTCTTTATAACTTTAACTTTCAAAATAAGTAAATCTTTTTTGGGGGAAAAAACACTATATGAAGGGGCTGGTGTTGTGGCGTAGCAGATAAACTATCGCCTGTGTCATCAGCATTCCATATGAGCGCTGGTTTGTGTCCTCGCTGTTCCACTTCCAATTCAGCTGTAGCAGTGAAAGATGAAGATGGCCTAAGTGTTTGGCCCCATAGCACCCATAAAGCTCTCAACTCCTGGCTTCAGCCTGGCTGAGCCCTGGCTGTTGAGGCCATTTGAGTAGTAAATCAGCAAATAGAAGGTATTTCTTTTTCTCTCTCCCTTTCACTCTGTAACTTTGCCTTTCAAATAAATAAATAAATCTTTATTTTAAAAAATCTAAAAAAAAAAAAAACTGTATCAAACACAACATCCCATGTTACTTGTAGGAAACCATAGGAGTAGATCATTTTAAATTCCAAGTAAAACAAATTTTGTTTTTTATCTGTGTTTAAAGTATAATACAGAATATTCTGTGTCAGGATGGCCGAGTGGTCTAAGGCGCCAGGCTCAAGTATAATACAGAATAATCTGAATGTAAGACTCTTAAATAATTTGAACAACATGGGAGCAAATTCACTTATCACATTTATAGACACAATAATATGTTCCATTCGTTGCCACAGAGCAGAAACTTTCCAGATAATATCACATGCCTGCTTATTATTCTTTAGAATAATTTGCACTTGGGCCGGCGCCGTGGCTCAACAGGCTAATCCTCCGCCTTGCGGCGCCGGCACACCGGGTTCTAGTCCCGGTCGGGGCATCGGATTCTGTCCCGGTTGCCCCTCTTCCAGGCCAGCCCTCTGCTGTGGCCCAGGAGTGCAGTGGAGGATGGCCCAAGTGCTTGGGCCCTGCACCCCATGGGGAGACTAGGAAAAAGCACCTGGCTCCTGGCTCCTGCCATCGGACGAGCGCGGTGCGCCGGCCGCAGTGCGCCGACCGCGGCGGCCATTGGAGGGTGAACCAACGGCAAAGGAAGACCTTTCTCTCTGTCTCTCTCTCACTGTCCACTCTGCCTGTAAAAAAAAAAAAAAAAAAAAAAAAAAGAATAATTTGCACTTGGAATCTCAATTTATGTGAAAATAACTGTGCTCAGAAGTATAATGAAGGGGCCAGCACTGTGGCATTGTGGGTAAAGCCACCACCAGCAGTGACAGCATCCCATATGGAGGCCAGTTTGAGTCCAGGCTACTCCACTTCCAGCTCTCTGCTGTGGCCTGGGAAGGCAGTGAAAGATGGCCCAAGTCCTTGGGTCCCTGTGCCCATGTGGGAGACCCTGAGGAAGCTCCTGGCTCCTCGCTTGGGATTGATGCAGATCCAGCCGTTGTGGCCAATGGGAGAGTGAATCAGCAGATGGAAGACTCTCTCTGTCTCTCTCTGTATCTCCTTCTCTCTCTCTGTGTAACTCTGACTTTCAAATAAATGAATAAATCTTTAAAAAAAGAAATACAATGGGGACTTATGTTATTCCAGCTAAGATCTGACTTTACCTTACACAATGTTACTTTTGGGTATGTCTTGGCCATCAATATTTGTTTAGGACCCTCTGGGTAATTCTAATGTGCAGCTTGGACTGAGAACCCAGAGCACTTATTTTTTTGGTATCTTTAATAATTTTTCTTCTATTTGACCACTGAAGAGTATCTACCAGACATTTAAAAACATCCTGGAGCTGGCTCTCGGAAAGCAGTGGAAGATGGTCCAAGTCCCTGGGCCCCCTACTCCCTCGTGAGAGACCCAGGTGGAGTTCCAGCTCCTGGTTTGTGCCTGGCTCAGCCCTCGCTGTTGGTTTGAAGAAATCAACCAGTGAATAGAAGATCTCTCTCCATCTGTCTCCTTTAGTCTTTCAAATAAAATAAAATCAACAAAAATAAAGACATCTCACGGTACAGTGTAATCTGTACATGCTCACTGATGAAGACAGTAGCCTGCTGTCCACAGCAGTATATGCTCCCTGGAGAATGTGGGATGCATTTGCTAACCTTTGGGAGTTACATTTTTTAGTCTAAAGACTTACCTTTATATTTAAAAAAGATAGTGTTTCTCTGGCTAGTATTCTAAGAAGCCCAAAATTAAACAGACTATAGAGTCCCACAGCCCCCCAAAAAAGAATTCATTCTGATAGAACTACCCATATATTTTTTCATCATTATGCCTGTTTGATAATAAATTATATTAAGAGATTGTCCATCATAAAGCTGAATTGTAAAAAAATCATGACTGCTAATTCAAATGTGATAATTTCTAAAAGGTTAGAACTGTATGAAATGAATACATCAATACATTTAATTGGATGTTCTATCTATATTACATAATACATTCTATATTTGCAATTTCACATATCACCTTACTTAATGAAAATGTTAGATGATTGAATTAGTGACTTTTTTTTAAAAGAATTTATTTATTTATTTGAGAGGTAGAATTACAAAGAGAGAGAGGGAGAGACAGAGAAAGGTCTTCCATCCACGAGTTCACTCCCCAGATGGCTGCAACAGCCAAAGCTGGGCTGACCTAAAGCCAGGAACCAGGAGCTTCCTCCGGTCTCCCATGTAGGTGCAGGGGTCTAAGCATTTAGGCCATCTTCTACTGCTTTCCCATTAGCAGAGAGCTGAATCAGAAGAGGAGCAGCTAGGACACAAACTGGCACCCATATGGAATGGCACCACCCTGAATTAGTTACTTTTCATTGTGGTTGTTTGACAAGTGTAGATACATACTACTTACCAGGTAAAACTTTTGAAAACATATTTAAAGCCAGAGATGTAGTTTCAGACTTCATTTTGTTTTATGTTTCATTTGAAATTAAAACATGGGTAGAGGCCAGCACTGTGGCTCAACAGGCTAATCCTCCGCGTTGCGGCACCGGCACACCGGGTTCTAGTCCCGGTTGCCCCTCTTCCAGGCCAGCTCTCTGCTGTGGCCCGGGAGTGCAGTGGAGGATGGCCCAAGTGCTTGGGCCCTGCACCCCATGGGAGACCAGGAGGAAGCACCTGGATCCTGGCTTCGGATCAGCACTGTGCGCCGGCCGCAGTGCGCTGGCCACGGCGGCCATTGGAGGGTGAACCAACGGCAAAAGGAAGACCTTTGTCTCTCTCTCTCACTGTCCACTCTGCCTGTCAAAAATAAATAAATAAATAAATAATAATAAAAAACATGGGTAGATATATTTTCTTTATTTCTACTTTGTTTATTCTCTATGATTTCTTACAGTTCTTGTTCATATGCACACATTATTTTTACAGTCATAACCAAAGTTTGAGTTTAATTTTATTTCTATTTTTAACATTAATAAACACTTTTCCATGTTCTCTTAGATTTCATAATTATAATTGTTACTAGCTATGTAATATTACATTTGCATTGGGGTACATGTCATAGGCACTAACTTTTGGATTTTTATTTAAATATTCTTTTTCAGAAATGGCCCATGCGATCAAGATTATACATTGGTGCTACTGGTCAGTTTCTGAAGAATTCTTTCTCTGGAGAAAAGGCAAATCATAGCAACTCTCCAACAGACTCCCAGCCTTAGGGTCACCCCTGGTGGGGGTTGGTAAAAGAGCAGGCTGTTGTTTTTAAATATTATGGAATTCTATATTTATTACATCAAACAAACACCATATCTGAAAGTTTACATTTGAACCTATATTTGAATGCTCAAATTTACTTCTCTTAGCCAAATGTGGAATGAAATAATCGATCTCCTATAAAACACACATAGCATATCTAGTAATTGCGAGAGTCACTGCTATACAGTGCAAGAGAAACTATAAGGAAAAATAATACATGAAAGCAAACAATTGTGTGTATATATATATATATATATATATATCCAAAGAATGCATACATTTTCTGTGATGTACTTATTACAAACAGAAAAGCTAATATCTATCAGTACAGTAGTCTTCCTAGCTTCAAAAATAAAATCTGTAATATGCCAGTTCCATTTTTGTGAAAACCAGTCTATACTTATAGTTGGTCTAAGAACTCATTTCAATTGGGAGGTATGAATACTTTTATTCCAGTTAAGTTAAATATTTGATAAAGTAATATAAAGGTGCGGTAACTTCTGTCACTACTTGTTTTTCCCTCTTAAAAAACTTTTTTGGAGTATTAGAAATGGTGTGCCCCATAGGTTAGCACATGGCCACGTTCCTAGAGGCTCATTGAGTAATTTACTATGTTTCCAAACTGTGGAAGACAGGAGGAATCCCTGCAGCTCAGCGTGAACCGGGGATACTGGTGCCACTGGCAGCAGGTTTCCTCAACCTCCTGCCAGTCATCCACATGCGCTCCACCCTCGTTCAGCTCCTGGGCAGAGTAACCCAGGCTCAGCTGCAGCCACCTAAAGAGAGTGGCAGGTTCAGGCCAGCAGGGGCCTCCAGTGAGGCCCTTAACCTCCTCCACAGCCGGTGCTGCACTTGGGCTCCTTTTCCCCTTGTTATGTGTTGTTCTTAATCTATCCAAATGGCCAATATGAAATGGAAGGAATCCTGTCTGGTATGGGAGTTTTGGCACTGGTATGCACCATAAGGGGTCTGAGGACACAGAAAGACCTTCCTGAAATAAATTCAGGCCAGAGCAGAATCTTTTCAATCTGCCCCAATAGGAACCTCAATCAAAGAAGGCCTGTCAAATAGGGCCTCTCTCTTAGCACCATTGGCCATCCAGTGCCTAGGGAGCAGACTGATTGCATCAGTGGTTTTGGTCTTCAGCAGGAACCTGGGAGTCAAAAGCTTGTTGCTGGCCGGCCCCGTGGCTCACTAGGCTAATCCTCCACCCGTGGTGGACCCCGCGGGATCTAGTCCCGGTTGGGGTGCTGGTTCTGTCCCAGTTGCTCCTCTTCCAGTCCAGCTCTCTGCTATGGCCTGGGAGTGCAGTGGAGGATGGCCCAAGTGTTTGAGCCCTGCACCCGCATGGGAGACCAGGAGGAAGCACCTGGCTCCTGGCTTCGGATCGGTGCAGCTGGCTGGCCGTAGCGGCCACTTGTGGGGTGAACCAACGGAAAAAAGGAAGACCTTTCTCTGTCTCTCTCACTGTCTAACTCTGCCTGTCAAAAAATAAACAATAAAATAAATAAAATTTTAAAAAGCCTGTTTCTCAGAGGATACTTAAATCCCAAACAATGAAATATAATACACACCCAAGAAAAAAACATCAAGTCCGTGGCTTTAGATTCCCCTTTATCTCCTTTTTTCACCGTTTCTTCTTAGTCTTTACCTTTTCCCTTTCCAGCTGTGAAGTTCATTTATTTCTTCATAACCCATGGTTTTAAGGTTGCTCAATTCAATCCAAGATTATTTAATAGACTATGTATGTTAATGGACTTAGCTGAATTAATATAGCAATCGAATCACCATTTTTTTTTATTTTCACCTCAGTTTTCTTCCAGCTTTTGGCAATGAAATGAAGTTGATTTAGCTGAATATGACAATTGTTCAGTTCATATATGATAAATTGTTGTGTTATTATTTTAATGTGAATATATTCCTTATAATGTGACCATAGCATGTCTTTGAAAAGAAAAAGCATATAATAAAAGCTTTCTACATATAAATATGTAGCAAAATGTTTGTGTGACCAAATATTTGTAAATAAAATTTACCCACTTATTAGACATTGAAAGGACTAAATAAAATAAAATTTCAGTTCAACAATTCACTGTAAGCTGCTGGCACAAGAAAGATTAAAAATTATCTTAAGGAATAAGATAAAAATTTCTTTAATGCTGTATCAAACTGAACTGTAAGTATTATATTTGATAGCAAGAATTTTTTAAAAATTATTTTCTTGTTAATGCTAATCCACTTGCTAGGATTTTTAAAGCATTTAATTGGGAGTAAAAAAGCTATGATTTGATGAATTATTAGGCTTTTCTAAATGATTCTAGTTAACAGTAAAGTTTTCCCTTGTCCAATTTCAAATATTTAATGCCAAAGAAATGTATTTCTTTCCTATGTTTTCATAACTTTTATTAAATTGCTAAATATTCTAACAGCTTCTAGTAGGTTGGAAAGTCTAGGAGGAGAAGTTGCATATTTTGGCCCAAGTTCAAAGGAGCATGCTGTTTTAATTAATGGTGCATGGACAGGATAAAGTAAAGCAAAGCACTGATTTGAAAATTAATTTAGCCTGCTGAATTTCTGTCTCTTTGAATTTTTTAAGATTTATTTATTTGAAAGGCAGAGCAATAGAGAGAGATCTTCCATCTGCTGGTTCGCTCCGCAGATGGCCATAGCAACCAGGCCTGGGCCAGGCCAAAGCCAGGAGCAAGGACCATCATTCTGGTCTCCCACATGGGTGGCAGGAGCCCAAGTACTTGGACCATCTTCCACTGCCTTCCCAGGCTCATTAACAGGAAGCTGGATGGGAAGAGGAGTAACCAGGACTCAGGACTCTAACTGGCACTCTGATATGGGATGCTGACGTTGCAAACAGTGATTTAACCTGTTGTGCCACAATGCTGGCTGTATACTGGATAGTTAACAAACACTGAAGGTACATTGGAAAATCTTTCTAGGTGATAAATACCTACTTGGTGTTAGCGTCTTCACCATGCTGTTCATAATGGAGTATGTATTAGGACTGGGGAGGGATATATATTTGGATTGTAGTGTTATCCCATAATCTGCAGGGGAAATTCTCAAAATTCTTTCTGTTCTCTCAGCTCTCCCAGTGATATAACACATTTAAAATTCCTTTGTAATAATAATCGTGGAGACTGGGGAAATGTCTTATTTTGGAGGCATAACCACTTATACACAGGCTTGAAAATTTTTTTGTTGTTTCTTTTTCTGATTATAAAAACATCTATGCTGCAGTTTGTATGTCAATAAAGCCATATTGGAAACAATATATGTATATACTTGTTTTAAAAAACAAACTTAAGAAATGGAAGTAAGTAAAAAGTAAAAGTCCAATATTGGAGGTTAGTGTTTAGGATGGAATAAGGCAGGGATGTCTCTTCCACATTTTACTGGTAATAGAAAGCAAAGTGGTTTTGCATTTTGTAAGATTCTTTACCAGGCTATTTCAATCTGTAAAGTTATAGATAACCTAAACACTGCTTTCTGATCTATTCATGAAGACTATTTAAACTTAGAGGAACCTGTGCAGAATAAAAATAAATGCTGATGATTGACCTTACTGAAATTCACAGTAATTATTTTAGTTGAAATTGCTTCTTAGTTAAATTATTCAATAATTTATCTTCCTCTCAAGGGACCTCATTTTAATTCATGAAAGCAGCTAACTAGTTATGATCATTTAAAAAGAAAATATTCAGGCTCTAGCAAGTTCATTTTTTTTTCGGGGGCTGGGGGAAGCCATTTTATATATATTTTAATCTTTTCTTTAGGCCTCAGTATATCATAGTGCTTTTCTGAGGAAATAATCCAATACAACAAGACACCTCTGATAATGGCCAACATGATTCACTTAGAAATTAACTCATTAGGGGCCAGCATTGTGGCACATCAGGTAAAGCCAGGGCCTGCAACACCAGCATTCCATATGGGCACCAGTTTGAGTCCTGGCTGCTCCACTTCTGATCCAGCTCCCTGCTAATATGCCTGGGAAAGCATCAGAAGATGACCCAAGTGCTTGGGTCCCTGCACCCACATGGGAGATCAGGAAGAAACTCCTGGCTCCTGACTTCAGCCTGGCTCATCCTTGGTCAGTGTGGGCCATTTTGGGGGAGTGAACCAACAGATGGGAGATTCTCTCTGTCTCTCTCTCTCTCTCTGTCTCTCCTCCTCTCTCTGTGACTCTGCTGTTCAAATTTATTAAAAAGGAAATTAACTTATTGTGTTTGGTATCATGATAATACAAGTTGCTTGTTGTCTCCATATAAAACTATATTGTTGCTCTTCTTTGCTAACAAGAAGAAAGTATAAATCAAACATATTGTTAAGAATATAGATTAGGCCGGCGCCGTGGCTCAACAGGCTAATCCTCTGCCTTGCGGCACCGGCACACCGGGTTCTAGTCCCGGTCAGGGCGCCGGATTCTGTCCCGGTTGCCCCTCTTCCAGGCCAGCCCTCTGCTGTGGCCCGGAGTGCAGAGGAGGATGGCCCAAGCGCTTGGGCCCTGCACCCCATGGGAGACCAGGAAAAAGCACCTAGTACCTGGCTCCTGCCATCGGATGAGCGCGGTGCGCCGGCCGCAGCGCGCAGTCCGTGGCAGCCATTGGAGGGTGAACCAACGGCAAAGGAAGACCTTTCTCTCTGTCTCTCTCTCTCACTGTCCACTCTGCCTGTCAAAAAAAAAAAAAAGGAAAAAAAAAAGAATATAGATTAAATTCTTCAAGAGATGGCTTAATCTAATTTTTTTTCTAACTTGTGTCAACTACTGCAAATTGTATCAAGCATGCATTTTACTTGAAAAGCTGTGAATTCTGACTCTTTCAGCATTGGCAGGTTTCATCTTAATCTGGTGACAAATTCATGAGTTTTAGAAATTTATTGCTGAAGGATGTGATATCCACAGTTCCTCAAATGACTTATTGCAAGTAGTGTACTATTACTCTTTCTTCCAGGCACACACTTGATTTTTGAGTTATTTTTGTTACTATAAATACCATCCAAAAACTAAGATTCCAGATTACTAGGGAAAGGCTGTAAAATCATATATCTCAAAGAAAATAGACTTTTTGTTAGAAAATGGTAGCTGGTGGTCTTATATGTGCCTGTTGTACTGAAAAACAAATGCCCCTTCAATCCTGTAGATTTGCTTTCTAAGTGTAGACTGTAGACTGCACAGATGGCACTGCAGCACAGTTGGGAATGAGGGATATTAATATTCTAGCCTAACTACATAAACCTGGGAAGGATTTCCCTTCCTATGTTTACACAAGTCTTAGTCTTAACTCATAAGAGAAACCAGCTCAGTGAAATATACCTCAATCACTCAAATGTTTTCATTATAAATTATACCATAGCATTTAGCTGTCAGAATCTTTTAAATTATAAACTAGAGAATAATCTTAACTAGTAAGCTTAAAGATTATGTCAATCATCATTTCCTGTGCATATGAATGTGACTGAAGAAACATACATTCCTGCCCCTCAGGAACAAGAAGTATGTCCTCAGGATGAACTTTAACCACTCATTTCCATTTTTATGGCCATTAGAAAATGGGGAACGTTTCAGGCAATGTAAGGTCTAAATAAAATTTGATTTTAAATATTTTTATTTTAAAATAAGTTCTGAAATCATTTAATTTAAAAATTTTCTTATTAATTTACTAGTACTGCTTCCTATTAGTTATTCCTCTGTTTTCTTTTTTAAAGATGTATTTATTTCTTTGAAAGACAGAGTTACAGAGAGGAGAGACAGAGATTTTCCATCTGCTGTCTCACTGTCCAAACAGCCATGACAGAGCCAGGCCAAAGCCAGGAGCTAGGAGCTTCTTCTAGGTCTCCCATGTGGGTGCAGGGGCCCAAGCACTTGGGCCATCATCCAGTGCTTTTCACAGGCACATTAGCTGGATCAGAAGTGGAGCAGCCAACATGGGAAGCAGTTTGCACAGCCAACTCATAGAATGACAATCACTTTATATAGCACTCTGACCTCAGAATCAGCCCTTAAGGCATTCTGGTTTGGCTGAAAAGCCCATGAGAGCATTTCAGGCATGGAAATCCAAGACATTGTGGCAAAAAATGTCCTACATGAAGGACCTCGATGGATGAGACTCTAGTGGAAAGAAGTGGTCATCAAAGAAGGAGGTACTTTTCTCTTAAGGGAGGAAAGAACTTCTGCTTTGCTTATGGCCTTGACTACTGATGGAGTTTGTGGATTCAAAAGGTTTCCATAGCCTAGGCAGCTCATGTCAAGAGCCTCCAGTATGCCAGCACAGTGGCTCACTAGGCTGATCCTCCACCTTCAGTGCCAGCACCCAGGTTCTAGTCCCAGTTGGGGCGTCAGATTCTGTCCCAGTTGCTCCTCTTCCAGTACAGCTCTCTGCTGTGGCCCAGGAAGGCAGTGGAGGATGGCCCAAGTGCTTGGGCCCTGCACCTGCATGGGAGACCAGGAGGAAGCACCTGGCTCCTGGCTTCAGATCAGCGCAGCACACCAGCCACAACACACTGGCTGTAGCGGCCACTTGCGGGGTGAACCAACGGTAAAGGAAGACCTTTCTCTCTGTCTCTCTCTCACTTTCTAACTCTGCCTGTAAAAAAAAAAAAATTAAAAAAAGAGCCTCCGGTGATCACTGATGTCATATGTAAGAATGTTAATTATTAAATTAACAGTAAGAATCACTGTGTGCTAACTTCCCATGCAGGATCTCTGTCCTCAAAGAGTTGTATTATAATTAGGTGTGAATTAGGCAAAAGATGTATCATTCTTGGGTGCTTCTTCAAAGTTAATTAAGTTTCTAAAAAAAAAAGTGAAATTAACTTCAAGTTCCAATGACTTTGAACAGCCCTCGTCTCCACTGTTGAGGAACAGTGTTTTTTTTTTTCCCCTTGTGCAAACTGTTGAACTATTTACTTAGTCTAGAGTTGGTCATCTGTGTATAAAGTTAATAAAAAATGGATTTAGCAGAGAAAGGGAGAGGGAGGAGGAGGAGGGGTAGGAGTAAGGGTGGGAGGGTGGGATGGTGGGAAGAATCACTGTATCCCTAAAGTTGTACTTATGAAATGCATGAAGTTTGTATTCCTTAAATTAAAAGTTTCTTTGGGGAAAAATGTTAAATATATGTAATGCATAATATGTATATAACATTTATAATTAAAATGAATATATTTATAAAAAACAGAAAAGAATGTTATACTAGAAAAAAAAAGTGGAGCAGCTGGGACATGAACTGGCACCCATATGGGATGTATTGCTGCAGGCCAGGGCTTTAACCTGGTGAGCCCCAGCCCCATCAATTTAAATTTTTTAAAATTAGGCCGGCACCGTGGCTCAACAGGCTAATCCTCCGCCTTGCGGCGCCGGCACACCGGGTTCTAGTCCCCGTTGGGGCGCCGGATTCTGTCCCAGTTGCCCCTCTTCCAGGCCAGCTCTCTGCTGTAGCCCGGGAGTGCAGTGGAGGATGGCCCAAGTGCTTGGGCCCTGTACCCCATGGGAGACCAGGAAAAGCACCTGGCACCTGGCTCCTGCCATTGGATGAGCGCTGTGCACCGGCCGCAGCGCGCAGTCCGTGGCAGCCATTGGAGGGTGAACCAACGGCAAAGGAAGACCTTTCTCTCTGTCTCTCTCTCTCACTGTCCACTCTGCCTGTCACAAAAAAATTTTTTAAATTATGCTACTATAAGACATCTTAATAATTCCTCATCTTGATGAGTCTATCATGCTTTACAAATTCTTTTCAAAATTAAATTACAGTTTTTGTGACCAGTGTGTCAATAGCAGGTAAAGCCGCCCCCTGCAACGCCAGCATCCCATATATGTTCCAGTTCATGTCCCAGATGATCCACTTCCCATCCAGTTGCCTGCTAATGGCCTAAGAAAAGAAATGGCCCATGTACCTAGGCTCCTGTCACCTATGTGGGAGACCCAAATGAAGCTCCTGGCCTCTGGTTGTGGCCTCGCCCAGCTGGTCTTTGCAGCCATCTGAGGAGTGAGCCAACAGATGAAAGATCTTTCTTTCTATCTCTCTTTGTCTCTCTCTTTGTAACTCTTTCAAATAAATTTTTAAAGAGTTATTTATTTATTTGAAAGAGTTACACAGAGAGAGGAGAGGCAGAGAGAGAGAGGTCTTCTATCTGCTGATTCACTCCCCAAGTGGCTGCAATTCGTGTAACTTAATTGACCAAAGATTACTATCTAGTATAAAGAAATTCCATAAATTAAATTTTTAAAGTTTATTTTTATTTATTTCAAAGGCAGAAAGAGATCTTTCATTCACTGGTTGACTTCTCAAATGCTCTCAGCACCTGAGGCTGAACCCAGAGACCAGAACTCCATCTGAATCTCCCGTGTGGGTGGCAGGGACCCAACTACCTGAGCCATCAACTGCTGTCTGCCAGGGTGCACATGGGCAGAAGCTGGGCGGGGAATGGAGGTGGGGTGGGGCTCAGTATGGGATGTGAGTGCCCTCAGTGGCGGCTTAACCTAATGTACCACATTGCTCACCGTGCCATTAGTTAATATTTAAAAATACAGATACTCTGGGAAGAAATTGGGCAGAGATCATTAAGCTGTGATTTATAGAAAATAAAATCAGAACAGTATAAACATGAAAAAAAATTTAATGGATAAAACAAAAATAAGCAAATGTAAAATTATCTTTTCAACCTCTGGTAAATGCAAGTTTAAATAACAAGTGATACCATTTCACACATATTCACCTTCTAGCCACCGGTCCTGGAAGGAACAAGTCAGAAGAATGCCCGTTTCTCAAGTTGGAGTTGATCTGACTAAAGGTTGTTGTTCTTCCTGCCGTTTTCACAGCAGATTTTATACTAAACGTGTTTTAGGAAGGTTTGATCAGTGTACCAGATGGCCTGAAAAGGGGGAAGCAAGAGGCAATGTTAGTAAAATGGTGCAGTCTTATCTATGGCACGATCTACACCCTGACACCTTCTTAGGCTCTAGCCCCTGCCGCCATTGCTGGAAGCCAGGTGGCCACATGGCCCAACCACCGGTGTCAAGTTCCACCCCCATCATAATGGGATTCGCTGCTCCTGCTTCCCTGCCCATTCCCTCCACCACCACCCCCAAAGTTTTAAAAGGACCTGTTCCTGAACACGTGGCTCTCTCCCTCTCTCCCTCTTCCTCTCCATCTCCTGACCTCTGTCTCTCTATCTCTCTTACACTCTCCTCCCTCTTTATCCTTCTTCACCCCTTCCCTCCAGTCTGTCGGGTTTCCCCCAATAAACCCTTTCCTTACTCCGGTGTTTGGTGTGTTTTGTGGTGGCCTTACAGGCAGGACAGCACGGATTGGAATATGTCACTTCTCTCCTTGTAAAGATGGCAGACTTTTGTCAGGTTCTGGGTTTTATTAACTTTCTTATTCAGTCATTTCAACATTCGACTATGGAGGAAGAGCAACCAGCTTAGAGAAAGGATCAAGAGCTTGCCCAAGATGGCATTCTAACTTGAAGGGTTCATCATAAAGGAAAACATCAGCAGGACTTGGTGGCCAGGCTGGCTCTTTAAAGCTGAATTGGTATCAACAACCAAGGAAAGGAAAAGCTGACACAGATGAGAAATGATACTTATTTGGAGAGCTACAAGATTTTTCCGTTTAGAGTGGCACAGGGTAAAGTTGCTGCTTGTATGACCTTGGCATCCCACTCCGGAGCACCAGTTTGAGACCTTCCAGTCTAGCTTCCTGCTCATGTACTTCAAAAGGCAGCAGATGATGGCCCAAGTATTTGAATTTCAGACACTCATGTGGGAAACCCAGATGTATTTCCTGGTTCCTGGCTTAGGCTTGGTCCAGCCCTAACCATTGCAGGAATTTGGGGGTGTGAACCAGCAGGTAAAAGATCTGTTTCTGGATCTCTCCCTCTCTTGTCACTCTGCCTTTCAAATAAATACATAGATACATACATAAATCAATTTGTTAAATTTGGGTTGGCTGTTGCAAAATAGAAGTCAGTTGTGGGGACCAGTATTGTGACACAGTGGGTTAAGATGCACTTACGATGATGGTAACTCAATATCAGAATACTTGTTTGATTCCTGGCTGCTCTGCTTCAGATCCAGTTCCCTTCTAATATGCCTGGGATACAAGCCAATGATGACCCAACTGCTGTGAGCCAGGAGACAAACTAAGAATTCACTTTTTTAAAAAGATTTACTTTATCTGAAAGACAGAATTACAGTGAGAGGAAAGAGAGATCTTTCACCTGCTTGTTCATTCCTCAAATGGCCGCAACAACCATGGCTGGGCCAGGCCAAAGCAAGGAGCCAGGAGCTTCACCTGGGTCTCCCACATGGGTCCAGGGACCCAAGGACTTGCACAATACCCCGCTACTTTCCCAGAAGCATTAGCAGGGAGCTGAATCAGAGTGGGCAGCTATAGGGGATGCCAACATTGCAGGCAGTGGCTTAACTCAAAACAGGACAATGCCAGACTCCAGAAAAACAAATTCTAAAACACTCTGGTTGTCTTAATTTTCCCCTCACCCCTCCCTTATCCTGGACCTTGAGGCAAGAGATAGAGAAGGGTTAATTGGGGGAAGTTGAGGCAAGAGACAGGTAAGGACTATTGAGTATCATTACTCTAATTATTTGATTGATAAATTATGTGTCAAGAAATTACAAGTTTAAGAAAACTTTCACCTGGAAGCTGTGTGTACAGAAATTATAAGGGCCAGATGGCCTACATGTCCAATGATCTCAGAATCATGCTAAGATCCCCTCATGTAACAGCTAACCACTCCTATAACAGACATATTAGGGCCCTCAGGTCTTTGATGGTGCGGGCTCACTTCTACTATATTAAGAAATGTACTGGAGGGTCAGCTCTATGGTGCAGTGGTTTGATCCTCCGTCTGTGGTGCCAGTAACCCACATGGGCGCTGGTTCTGGTCCTGACTGCTCCTCTTCTGATCTAGATCTCTGCTATGGCCTGAGAAAGCAGTGGAGGATGGCCCAAGTCCTTGGGCCCCTACACCCATGTGGGAGACCCAGAAGAAGCTTTTGGATCCTAGCTATCTACTTGTATACTGTGTGGGTAACAAGGGGATGAGGTGCACATGTCTATGTACTATCCTCACCAAGTGGACTAAGGTTTCCAAATTCCTGGGTGAGAAATCATGCACAGTAATGTCACCCCTGAAAGGTGACCTTTTTCTTATTTTTTAAAAAGATTTATTTTAGGCCAGCGCCGTGACTCAATAGGCTAATCCTCCGCCTAGTGGCGCCGGCACACCAGGTTCTAGTCCCGGTCAGGGCGCCGGATTCCGTCCCGGTTGCTCCTCTTCCAGGCCAGCTCTCTGCTGTGGCCCGAGAGTGCAGTGGAGGATGGCCCAAGTGCTTGGGCCCTGCACCCCGTGGGAGACCAGGAGAAGCACCTGGCTCCTGCCACTGGATCAGTGCGGTGCGCCGGCCACAGCGGCCATTAGGGGGTGAACCAATGGCAAAGGAAGACCTTTCTCTCTGTCTCTCTCTCTCTCACTGTCCACTCTGCCTGTAAAAAAAAAAAAAAAAAGATTTATTTATTTATTTATTTTGAAAGACAGGGTCACAGAGAGGTACACATATATATATATATATATATATATATAGAGAGAGAGAGAGAGAGAGAGAGAGTCTTCCATCCACTAGTTGGCTCCCCAAATGGACAGAGCTGAGCTAATCCGAAGCCAGGAACGAGGAGCTTCTTCCAGTCTTCTATGCGGGTGCAGGAGCCCAAGGATTTGGGCCATCCTTTACTACTTTCCCAGGTACATTTGAGGGGAGCTAGAACGGAAGTGGAGTTGCCGGAATTCAAACTGGCACCCAAATGGGATGCTGGCACCGCAGGCCTGGGCTTAACCCATTGCACAACAGCGCCAGCTCTGAAAGGTAACCTTTGTGTGTTTTTTGTTTGTTTGTTTGTTTTTGTTTTTAATTTTTGACAGGCAGAGTGGACAGTGAGAGAGAGAGACAGAGAGAAAGGTCTTCGTTTGCCGTTGGTTCACCCTCCAATGGCTGCCGTGGCTGGCGCGCTGCGGCCCGGCGCACCGCACTGATCTGAAGGCAGGAGCCAGGTGCTTCTCCTGGTCTCCCATGGGTGCAGGGCCCAAGCACTTGGGCCATCCTCCACTGCACTCCCGGGCCACAGCAGAGAGCTGGCCTGGAAGAGGGGCAACTGGGACAGAATCCAGAGCCCTGATCGGGACTAGAACCCGGTGTGCAGGCGCCACAAGGCAGAGGATTAGCCTATTGAGCCACGGCGCCAGCCAACCTTTGTTTTTTGGGGCCCAGGGGTTTCTGACATACAGGGTTTACTACACACACATGTATAACACACAAGGACAAGTGTGAAAATACATATACATTGGGAATATTCATAATAGTTGTCTACACAGCTATAATGGCAATATTACCCCCTCAGTTAACTGTTTCCTCCAGGCAATATATCCTTTGTCAATCATTCGTTTTTCCCCTGAAGACATCTGAAACAGCATTTTTCTACTTCCTGTAAAGGAGAAACCGATAAAAATTGAGAAAAAGTTGTGAATTCCTTATTGTAATTCATTGGAAGTTTTAAGGGGATGTTAATTTTAGGGCATAATTTACATTAGACAGGGGACAACACTGTGGCATAGCAGGTAAAACCGCCACCTGCAGTGCTGGCATCCCATATGGGCGCCGGTTCGAGACCTGGCTGCTCCATTTCTGATCCAGCTCTCTGCTGTGGCCTGGGAAAGCAGTAAAAGATGGCCCAAGTGCTTGGGCCCCTGCTCCCACGTGGGAGACTGGAAGAAGCTCCTGGCTCCTGGCTTCAGATCGGCTCAGCTCCAGCTGTTGTTGCTGTCTATGGAGTGAACCAGCAGATAGAAGATTCTCTGCCTCTGCCTCTGCCTCTCTGTAACTCCACCTTTCGAATAAGCAAGTAAATCTTTAAAAATTTTATATTAGACTATCAGTGAAGTATGAATAGCATCATAACCTTAATTTGAATTTTTCAGTTACACTCCACGTTGAGGCTGGCATTGTGGCATAGCAGGTAAAGCTACTGCTTGAGATGCCAGCATTCCGTATGGGTGCCAGTTGAAGTCCCAGCTGCTCTGTTTTTGATCCAGCTCCCTGCTAATGCCCTGAGAAAGCAGCAGAGGATGATCCACATGCTTGAGCCCCTGCACCCACATGGGAGACCCAGATGAAGCTCCTGGCTCTTGCTTCAGTCTGGCCCAACCCCAGCCACTGCGGCCATCTCAGGAATGAAACATGGATGCAAGATCTCTCTTTCTTTGTAACCCTGACTTTTTTTTTAAGGCAGAGTTAGAGAAAGAGACAGAGACAGAGATAAAGATCTTCCTTCCATTGGTTCACCCCCCAAATGGCCGTCACAGCCCGAGCTATGCTGATCCAAAGCCAGGAGCCAGGTGCTTCCTCCTGGTCTCCCATGCTCCCATGCAGGTGCAGGGCCCAAGCACTTGGGCCATCCTCCACTGCACTCCCGGGCCACAGCAGAGAGCTGTACTGGAAGAGGAGCAACCAGGACAGAACTGGTGCCCCAACGGGGACTAGAACCCGGTGTGCTGGCGCCGCAGGCGGAGGGTTAGCCTAGTGAGCCGTGGCGCTGGTCTCGTAACTCTGACTTTCAAATAAATAAATCTTTTAAAAAAAGCCAACAATATCCCACATTCTCAGCTATGTAGTCACACACACACACACACACACACACACATATTATCGGTAAGAAACATTATTTCACATAACAGGAAGCCTAAGGTGGTGGGCTCTCCTTGAGTCAAGTCCTTGGTTCCTTCTCCCTCCCACTTTGCCAGCTCAGGTAAGCTCCCCTCATTTAGCAAGAGAGCTGGAGCAACGCCAGCTGTTCTTTCACAGATGGGAGCATGTTGGGGAAGGAAAGCCATGTCTTGCCCTGTGTGCCTCTTTGTCAGAGAAGAAAACTTCCCCTGACGTCCCCAGAAGACTTCCGCTCAGGTCCCGCTGGCCAGCTTGAATAATTTTAAAACATTCCATTACCTTCAGAATTTGTCCTAGCAGGATTTAAGTGGTTATTTCCAAAGTTTATTCCTAACAGAAAAGTTAAAAATTGAAATAGAAAAGGAAAACCCTAGTGTCTCACATCGACATTTAAAGTCACTGTGGCCGACTCATTATTTCAGATCCGGGCAGAAATCATAAGTGATTTAAGCAATTTCCACCAAAATTATCACAGTAAGGTTCATGTACCTTGAGTGTTTAAGAATCAATTTTCATCCAGATCAGTGGCCTATTTTCTGACAATTTAGTGCATTTTTCCACAGATGTGGAACTTTAACCTTGACAAGATGTTTAAATGCTGTGATTATCTCAATGTCAATATTATGCTTAAAAATAATCTTGCTAAGGTAAAGAGATCTTCTATAGGAAAGCCATGCACTTCATGACGAGGTCATTCACATGTTTCTGGCGTTAACTCTGTTTGGACATGCTTACTACAGAGCAAGGGAGACACAGCGTGTGGTTGTTACAGCCAGCTTCCTACCAGCTCCAACCTCACTTTCCGCTACGAGCATCTCGGGGACCCGGGAGGTTCTCCAAATCTTTCACTAATATGAAAAAGGACAGAGGGCCAACCGTATTAATTTACTAATGAGATTTACATGTGTAAGTGCAGACTATAGATTCTGACAGCTTATAAGAACACAGCATTAGCTGGCGCCGCGGCTCAATAGGCTAATCCTCCGCCTTGTGGCACCAGCACACCAGGTTCTAGTCCCGGTCAGGGCACCAGATTCTGTCCTGGTTGCCCCTCTTCCAGGCCAGCTCTCTGCTGTGGCCAGGGAGTGCAGTGGAGGATGGCCCAAGTGCTTGGGCCCTGCACCCCATGGGGAGACCAGGAAAAGCACCTGGCTCCTGCCTTTGGATCAGTGCGGTGCGCAGGCCGCAGCGCGCCGGCCACGGCAGCCATTGGAGGGTGAACCAATGGCAAAAGGAAGACCTTTCTCTCTGTTTTTCTCTCTCTCACTGTCCACTTTGCCTGTCAAAAAAAAGAACACAGCATCCTATGTGCCTCTGAATGTACATGTATGTTCTAGCTATAACACATAAGCTTTCTAAGGTAATCCTGATCACATTATCAAAGTGGCTATTTTTAAGTCTACTTTTTGATAAACTACTATATCAGATTTAAAGCACTAAACATTTCCCTTGAAGTGTTTTTTTTTCCTAATCATTGTTAAAGATTTTATTTATTTATTTGAAAGACATAGCTACAGAGAGGCAGAGGCAGAAAGAGAGAGAGAAAGAAAGAGGTCTTCCATCTGCTGGTTCACTCCCCAGATGGCCAAAATGGCTGGAGCTGAGCTGATCCAAAGCCAGGGGCCAGGAGCTTCCTCTGGGTCTCCTATGAAGATGCAGGGGCCCAAGGACTTGAGCCATCTTCCACTGCTTTCCTAGGCCATAGCAGAGCACTGGATTGGAAGTAGAGCAGCTGAGACTTGAACCAGTACCCATATAGGATTCTGGCACTGCAGGCTGCGGCTTTACACGCTATGCCATAGTACTGGCCCATTGCAATGGTTTTATTTGCAACTGGTACCATAACTTAGTTCAGCAGCTTGGAGACCAGCGTCTCCCAGGGATGTGTTCAGTACTGGAGAAGGATGAGCCCTTTTCATAAGGCCTGTCAGAGTGGAAGGAGTGATGGGCCGAAGAGGCAAATTTTAAATGGCCAATTTTTGCAGCCTGCAGAGAAAATTCACTAATTTAATAATTCTTTTAAACTTTTTTTTAAAAATTGTTTGACAGAGTTAGATAGTGAGAGACAGAGAGAGACAGAGAGAAAGGTCTTCCTTCCATTGGTTCACCCTTCCCCCCCCCCAAAAAAAAAGGCAGCCATGGCCCGAGCTACACTGATCTGAAGCCAGAAGCCGGGTGTTTCCTCCTGGTCTCCCATGCAGTGCAGGTGCCCAAACACCTGGGCCATCCTCCACTGCCTTCCCGGGCCATAGCAGAGAGCAGGACTGGAAGAGGAACAATCAGGACTAGAACCCGGCGCAAATATGGGATGCAGAGGATTAACCAAGTGAGCCACGGCACTGGCCCCTCTTTTAAACTTTTAATTATAGAGGTGGGCACTGTGGCACAGCAGGTTAAGACACCACTTGGGATGCCCTTACATTATATAAATAAATTTTAATTACAAAATCGATGTTACGCATAGGGAAAGTTGAAATGGTAAGGTGTTATGTAAAGAACTTCCCTACAAATGCAGAACATGGCATGCATATTTTTTATTTATCCAAAAATGGGATTTTTTCAAATACCTTCTGCTTCTAGCTTTTAAAAAATATAAAATATCGGCCAGCGCCGTGGCTCAACAGGCTAATCCTCCGCCTTGCGGCAGTGGCACACCGGGTTCTAGTCCCGGTCGGGGCGCCGGATTCTGTCCCGGTTGCCCCTCTTCCAGGCCAGCCCTCTGCTGTGGCCCGGGAGTGCAGTGGAGGATGGCCCAGGTGCTTGGGCCCTGCACCCCATGGGAGACCAGGAGAAGCACCTGGCACCTGGCTCCTGCCATCGGATGAGCGCGGTGCGCCGGCTGCAGCGCGCCGACCGCGGCAGCCATTGGAGGGTGAACCAACGGCAAAGGAAGACCTTTCTCTCTGTCTCTCTCTCTCACTGTCCACTCTGCCTGTCAAAAAAAAAATATATATATATAAAATATCGCCAGCGCCGTGGCTCGCTAAGCTAATCCTCTGCCTGCGGCACCAGCACACCAGGTTCTAGTCGTGGTTGGGATGCCGGTTCTGTCCCGGTTGCCCCTCTTCCAGGCTAGCTCTCTGCTGTGGCCAGGGAGTGCAGTGGAGGATGGCCCAAGTGCTTGGGCCCTGCACCCCATGGGAGACCAGGAGAAGCACCTGGCTCCTGGCTTCCAATCGGTGCAGCACTGGCCATAGCAGCCATTTGGGGAGTGAACCAACGGAAGGAAAACCTTTCTCTCTGTCTCTCACTGTCTAACTCTATCTGTAAAATAAATAAATAAAAAGTTTGTGGTAAAATACACAACCAAATTTACCATTTTAGCCACTTTTAAATGTGCAGTTCAGTGGCATCAAGTACAGTCACAATGATGTACAACTATGGCCACTATCCATTTCTAGAACTTTTTCATCAAACAGAAACCCTATGCCCATTAAATAATAACTCATTTCTGCCTCCCTTAAGCTCCTGGCGATAACCATTCTACTTTGTGTCTCTATAATTTTTCTGTTCTAGATATTGCATATGAGTAGAATCATGTAATATTTGTCTTTTTGTAATCTTAACTCTCTTAGTACAATATGTTCATATATCAGAATTTCCTTCCTTTTTGAGGTTTCATAATGTTCCACTGCACACATATGTAACATTTTGTTCATTCTTTCACCTGCCTATGGACATTTGGGTTTTCTACTTTTTGGCTATTGTGAACAATGCTACTATGACCGTTGATGTACAAGTACTGCCTGAGTCCCTGCTATCAATTCCTTTGGATACGTGGTATACCCAAAAGTAGAACTGCTGGGTCATGTGGTAATTACGTGTTTTACTTTCTGATGAATCACCACACAGTTTTCCACAGTGGCTATACCATTTTGCATTCTCCCAGCAATGCACAGCACTTGTTTCTTTATGTCTCTTTATTTGGGAGGCAGAGAACGACACAGAGTGCATTCCCAGTCACTGGTTCATTCCTGAAATGCCCACAGCAGTCCCTACCTGGGGCCGAAGTTGGGAGCCAGGAACTGAGTTCAGGTCTCCTACTCAGGCGGCAAGGACTCAACTATTTGAGCCATCACCTGATGCTTGCCAAAGTATGCAGAAGCAGGAAGCTGGAAATGTAAGGGTAGCCGTGACTTGAACACAGGACTCTGATATGAATGTGGACATCCCATCGCGCAGGTTAACTGCTAGGCCAAATGCCTGTTCCACGATTGGATATTTCTTGAAAATCTAATGGGAAGCTATTGGCATTAGTAATCAATTAGTAATCTACTTTTTCTTTCTTTTCTCAACTGTTGTGACACTGACTCCCTAAAAAGATCACCAAAACATCTGTTGGTAAAGCAAAGCCAAGTTTATTTCTTATCACAAAGCCTGCAAAGAAGGGAGGAATTAAGGGAAATAGAATATCATTGCCTTAGCAGAGTCTTAAAAGCATCTCACAATGAGGAGGATATATATGCAGGATATCTATGACATCTAGAGGTCTTGTTTAAGATGAGTATCTCAGTGTGGGTGGGCTTATTGAGTTGGGCAAAATGCATCACACTGGACAAATTACCTAGGCCCAGGAGACACAGCCCAGCAACTTTCAATGAGTCTTGAGAAGTGTTCCTACATAATCAGAACTTACGTGTTGAGAGTGGGAATTGGGCTAGCGCTGTGGCACAGCAGATTAATGCCCTGGCCTGAAACGGCAACATCCCAAATGGGCGCTGGTTCTAGTCCCAGCTGCTCCTCTTCTGATCCAGCTCTCTGCTATGGCCTGGGAAAGCAACGGAAGATGGCCCAAATCCTTGGGCCTCTGTACCCGTGTGGGAGACCCAGAAGAAGCTCCTGGCTCCTGGCTTCAGATCAGAGCAGCTCTGGCCATTGCAGCCAATTGGGGAGTGAACCAGCAGATGGAAGATCTCTCTCTCTCTCTCTCTCTGTCTCTCTCTCTCTGCCTCTCCTCTCTCTGTGTAACTCTGACTTTCAAATAAATAAATAAATCTTTAAAAAGAGAGAGAGCGAATGAGCGCATTGTGGTGCAATGGGTCCCAGCTTCCCATCCAGTTTTCAGTTTTCAGCTAATGCATCCTGAGAGGCAGTGGATGATGGCTCAAGGCTTGGGCCCCTGCCACCTACATGGAAGACCTGGATGAAGTTCTAGGCTAATAGCTTTGGTGTGGCCTGGTCCTGGCTGTTACAGGGATTTGGGTAGTGAATCAGTGGATGGGAAAATCTCTAACTATCTCCCTGTTGCTCTGCCTTTCAAATAAATAAGCAAATCTTTAATAAACAGAACCTATGTATTCCACGACAGGAAGTTTTCATTTATCATTACACAGTGAACATACACTGGCTAGGCCTGAAAAGTCAGGCTTTCGGTAAAAGGAGACAAATTTCTCACAGGGTAGAGATTGCTTTCTTTAGAACATGATTAGTTAAACATCTTCAGGAACAGAGTGCTGTCCCTAAGAGGCTACTGAAGCAACAATGATTAATTTTCAGGAGGACATTTCTGGGAATAGATAAGGCATAAAGAGAAATGGCAAAGGACTGCACAAGATTGCTCGAGATGACTAAGTGCGCACGTCACTCAAGTCAAGGCCTGGTGGGTAAGATTAATGGCTCTGACTGGATACTCCTCAGACAGGTCTCGGCAGGTGTTTCACTTGAATGCTTTGGGACTTTTTTACCTTCAGTTTGTTCTCAGTGGCATTCAACATGAGCGACTCCATTTTGATTTGGTCTGCTCTGTTGGGACCTCATGCAGGAGGAGCTCAGTCCAAAACACAATGACATCCCCACTTCTTACCCCGTCGCCCCATCATCTGACAGGGAGACTTCTCGCAGCTATGAGGGAACAACAAACAATCTCAGAGAAGTCAACTAGAAACCCTGAGAACATTGCACTGCTGAATTAACCAATCCTATAACCACTTACCTCTGGATTTTTTTTGGTAATGTGGAAAAATTTGAGTACATTCTTCACTCTTAAAAACCCACTTCAGTTTTATATTCTGTTCCATAAAGTCAAAACCAGACATTTATTTAATGAATGACGTTATTTTTGACATAACCAATTAAAGTAATTGACCTAAAATGATCATCTTAAAATGGGTGACTGAACAGTTCTGGAAACTCCTGAATTTTAGTCATGGAATTTAATTGTATCCATTCAGAAGAAAGAATATATTAAGTCATTAAGGCAGTGGCTCCTCTATATCCACCCAGCTCAGCTCTCTCCTGGCAGCAGAAGCCGATGGATACCCTGTGAACACTCAGAGGTAGCTACAGAAAAAACACTAGCAACTCCCGAGCTATCCTGTGGGAACTGGAGGTGGGAGGGGGTCCGGGTTGGACTCCGTTCTTCCCCTATGTACCTGGGCTCAGTGGCACCAAGAACCTGCCTGAATTATTACCTTAGCGTCTGTGGGTTCAGTGTCCAAACTCACAGTCTGTACCTTTCAGTAAAGGCGGCTCCCACAGCCACCCATGCAGTTTCAGGGAAACACCTGTGGGGGTGCCCACCCAGGTTGCTAAATCAGGCTGCGGAAGCAATATCTAGGCAGGAATGGGTCTGTGAAACAGGCTGAAACCCACACTATTTCTAGATGGAAGAAACAGCTTGTATGTTGCACCCCAAAGAAAGAGTTTTAAACATTTGTATTCAGCAAAAACTTAGACAGGAATCCTTTGGTAACATACGTATAATCACAATTTGTTTTGCTAGGTTTAGATTTTCTTTTTTTTTTCCAAACTTTTTTTTTTGACAGGCAGAGTGTACAGTGAAAGAGAGAGACAGAGAGAGAAAGGTCTTCCTTTTGCCGTTGGTTCACCCTCCAATGGCCGCTGCGGCCAGTGCACCGCGCTGATCCTGAAGCCAGGAACCAGGTGCTTCTCCTGGTCTCCCACGTGGGTGCAGGGCCCAAGGACTTGGGCCATCCTCCACTGCACTCCCCAGCCACAGCAGAGAGCTGGCCTGGAAGAGGGGCAACCAGGACAGAATCCAGTGTTCTGGCGCCGCAGGCAGGGATTAGCCTGTTTAGCCGCCGTGCCGGCTCTTTTTTTTTTTTTTTTTTTTTAAGATTTATTTTATTTTATTTCAAAGACAGAGTTAAACAGAGAGGAGAGGCAGAGAGAGAGTGAAGTCTTCCATCCGATGGTTCACTCCCCAGATGGCCCTAAGGGCCGGAGCTGCGCCTATCCGACTAGGTTTAGATTTTTATACCACAGGTTGCTTTGAGGCAAATTAACATTTGGACTGGACTTCGTATACGTATCTTAGGTTTCCAGCTTTTAAGTTGTTGTTGTTTCGTGTTTTCTTGTGTTCTCTTCCTGGCGACAAGATCATAAACCTCTCTCCTCCAGCCTACCGCTTTGCAGCCAGGACTCGATATATAATGACTGGCAGCAAAAAGTAATAAAACACAAAACACTACAACCAACAGCAAATTAGAACATATTCACAAACAAGGTAGGCAAACTACGAATGATCTTTTAAAAACTCGATTTCCCTAATGAAAAAAAAAAATAGTACCAGTAGGTATTTTGTAATACAGAAAAATAGAAAAACGTCTTCGGTAACTGACTTTTCTCTGCAGAAGTCGATTCCTGAACTCTTACTCTACACTGGGTTGTCCAGCGTTTTCATCGCTGAAATACGTGAGCGAATAGACTACCTAAACACTGCACTAAGGAATGGGAGACCCTTTTTTTAAAGACTTCACCCTCGTTTGTATCCGCCAATAATTGGTCGGTTAAGTATTTGCATAGTCAAACAGCCCTCAGGTACATACCGGCCTCAAAAGCAAAGTGAGTAAGGCCTCTCAGCAGTTTACCGCGTGGGCGCCGCCGCACACGTAGCAGAGACACGCACTCCTCCCCACCTTCTCGCGCCGCACCCTAGGGGGGCGGGAACATGGACCGGAAGGGGCGGGGCCGGGGCCGGGAGCCTAAAGGCGTTCGGGGCAGCTCTGTTTCCTTTTCTGCCCTGACGCTGAGGGTGACGGGAGTTGTCAGCCATGCTGTCGTGGCGGCGGCGGAGTTTGGGGGCCCATGGCGGGTCTGTTCGAGGTGAGAGCCCTGGCAGTGCTAGTTCCTGCCCTTCTTTGTGTTGGGTTTCGCTGCCCTGTGGGTGCTAGCGCGGCGCTTTCCTTCCGGCGGGCCGGCCCCGAGAGGCGGCTCTTCCCCGCGCCGCGCCCGCGAGCTTTCCCTCCGCGCCATCTGCGCCCTCCAGGGTTGTTAGCAGTTGCTTTCGAGTCTTAACTGACTGTTGTGTAGCAGACGCCAGTTCTGACTGCCTTCACCCCAGGAAATGAGTAAAGAGCCTAGTGTGACTCCAGGGAGCCCGAGGCGCCTGGAAGGAAGGGCGGTGGCTCCGTGCTCCGCCCGCGTCCTCGCCCGATGCCTTTTGTGTGCCCCGCGGAGCTGTGCGTGCAGCTTTGGCGGTTTCGCGTGCCTGACTAGGCCACTTAATTTTCTTTAACAAGGAAGCATGCTTTTTTTAAGGGTCAGTGATAAACTCTTCGCTGTTAAGACGACTCTTACCTAAGCGCGCTTTGGGAGTGGTTTTGAAGTTAAGCGGCGCTGTTGTTGCGTCGGAACTGGCTGGCATTTGTGCTGGGCTCCTGCGTCGTAAGTAGGCTTTAAGGAGGAGGCATTGATGTGGGAGAACAATTTGTCTAGCGTAGAAGACCCTCGGGCTGTAAATGCCTGCCTGCAGACGTGTAGAAGCTTGCATTTATTAGATGTCTGTCTGAACATAACCAAAAAACTGGGGCACAGAAACGAGGCCGTTATTAAGAAATGAATAGCTCGTCAGTGAAAGTTGCTATACTCGTGGGGTTTTTTCCCCCCGAATTTAAAATATATTGCTTCATCTGGAACAATTTAAACTGTAAACAGGATAAATGGGATAGCTTAAGATAGGTTATTTGATACCATCAATTCTTGTTTTTGAGGTGTTGAATCCTTTCATTGCTAAGTGTTGGGATTTTTTAATTTTAAAAAAGTTATCAATTTCAAAAGCTGAGAGGCAGAAATGTGCTATCCACTGGTTCTGTCCACAAATGACTAACAGCCTGGCTGCAGTCAGGAATTCTAGGAGGCCTCACACGTGGGACCCATGTACTTGAGCCATCCGCCTCCTACTTGGGTGGTTGTCCGTTAAGAGCTGAAATGCAAAACATAACGTGGACTTGAACCCAGTCACTCCAATATGCGATGCAGGTGTCCCAAGCTACGTGTCAACTGCTGTGCCAAACATCTGCCCCATTAATTTCCACACTAAGCCTAATAAATACTAATACTTCAGTGAAACATCAAAGCAAAGTGATAAATTGTTTTGCAAGGTGCAGTATAGTAGATCTTAATAAATCATTTCTGTTAGCTGTCATGTTCAAAGATTTATCCTCTTGAGGTTCTGAAGACATTGGCCATGTCATTTGCATGAATTAATGCTACAGGACTGTGCAGACATTCTAGATTTCTCATTGTGATGTTTTAGTCGTATGTTTATGTACTTGTCTGTATACCTAACCTTTAACCAAGCTAATAGCTCATCTTTGTCAAGCTCTGAGATGGAAGAATAGTGGTGTTTACTTATAAGGACCATTGTGATTTGAAATCAATGTTGCCACACAGCAGAGAGGTGATAAAATATTATTCCTCCAGCTTGGAAAGAAGCTCAGTTTATGAAATTAGTGTCTAATCAAAGGGACCAACACATAATCAAATCATCACAGATATTTAATTTTTCGCTTTGTCTATTTTGACTCACAAAAATAATTGTTAGAATTTGTTTTCACAGGTGATATATTAAAAAGTGGATTGGGAGTTAGGTTGCAGGTGTGGTTGTGTTTGTGGCTTCTTACTGGACCATTGCTACATACAAGATGCCAAACAAATGGCAGTGAAATGCGAATTTACAGTGAAATATTTAATTTCTAGGTGCTGCAAAGCCTGTGTGTTTTGAAGATGTATGAAAGTTGTAACAGGCATTTCCCACACCCATCATAGAAGATGGCTGCGAATAAACTAGTAGGACGCACCAGAATGTGCTGAAGTACTAAGAGTTCACGTCAAGGTATGTGACTTTCTCTCTGGTATTGCTACAAAGGGCAGTAACCAAATTGCTCAATAAAATCTTGACTTAGGTCAGTGTATTTGCTGGCACAATGATGACTTAAATTACTTTTTGCCGTTTACCCAGCTGAGGGTTTCTTTGAAGAAATTTCTTCAAGACTGAGATGCCAGTTATCTATATTAATTTTGTCAGTTACTGAAATGTAATGAAAGTTGTTTTTAATGGGTGAAATATTTCTTTTCAGCATATCGAGAGCTGCAGGCGAACATTCGGCTCCTTAGGCTGTGGTGTTTAAAAATATTTCATTGCCTCAAGTAAGTAATTATGACTTGATAAGCAGCCACTTGCTGTTGATAGTCCATAAGTTTCTATTAAACTACTGAAGGATAGGGCCAAAGATTTTATTTATTTGAAAGACAGAATTACAGATAATTCCCTGGTTCACTCCCCAAATGGCTACAACTGTTTGCCCAGGTGCATTAACAGGAAGCTAATTTGGAAGTGGCGTGGCCAGGACTTAAACCAGGGCTCATACTGGGATGCTGGCGTCACAAATAGTGGTTTAACCTGCTGCGCCACAACCCCATTTCTGACCAGTTCTTTTTGCAGTTGCCTTTGAGTGTTGAGTTCCATTACCTTTGTGCAGCATTTTGACGTTTCCCCCTCAGAGCTCCCTTCTGCTGGTTCACTTCCTAAATGATTAAATTGTCTGGGTTGGGTACGCACTTGAGAGTCTGGAACTCAGTGCAAGCTTCCTAGGTTAGTGGGTGAGACCCAAGATTTTGAGTTTGAGTATGAGATGATTTTCATTGCTTGTTTCTGATTGGGTTTTTTGTTTCCTTTTTTTGGAGGTGTGGCATGCAACAGTTCAGAAGGAAAAGTGAAGAACTGATCAAGAAAACATGAACAGAAACGAATGATGAAAATTCACACTATAGTAAATGATGTAGACAAACACATACTTTTAATTGCTGAGCAATAAAGTGCTTGAATGATGCATTTTGATAGTCACCAGTGAGACTTTTTTTACATTAAGGATATAATGCTGTTGGCAGCTGTGAGTTCACTTGTGGGTGCTGAGTCTCAATGAGTTAGGCAGCTGGGGAGACAAATGACTGCACTGTATTGCCATTCATGAAAAACAGGTGATTAGAATATCCTCTTTACATTGGAGCTCCTTGTGTGCTTAGTAATCAAATTCCCCATTACAGTAACAGTCCACCTTTTTGTGACCTATTGATTTTATTTTAAGTTTAATTCTTCATTTGACATACCTTTGTAAACAAAAAAGTATGCCACATTACAGAAAGTAGGGATTAGGCAGACTGGTCTTTCCAGAACTAAAGCTTAGACAGTAGAGTTCTAAAACAACTGAATTCCTTCAGGAGTTACAACTTAAGTTTAGCTAAATCTTTATGGAGTCCTAAGTTGAAAAGTTCTTGTACCCTCCTTGTAAAGCCAGAAATGTTTTGCGATATAATATATCCAAAAGCACAGAATAAAGGTCTTAACAATACAGGCTTATAATATATAAAAAGATATTTGGTGAATACTGCTTTTTAATAACAGTGAATGACTTCTCAAGATCCTGTGGAGAGAGCTGTCTGGTTAAGAAAGCTATTCTGAAATAAAAAGCTAAAAATAAGGAAGCTCTGTGAATACCAGTTTTAAAAGAAACAATACATGGTACTACCCCAGCTATAAGCTAGCAATTTTTGTAATGTCTCGGTTTTCTGTAAATATTAAGCTTTGAAAATGAGACCTGAGGTAGATATGTTTTGATGGTATGGGCTTGGAAGTTTTTCCTTTCTCTTTGGAACCTTGTAACCTAACAATTAGCATTGAAGAGCCAATTTACAAATTGACTTATACAGAGTATATAGATGATTAATTGGCTCCTTGATTTCATCTAAATTTTTAAATGTAACTTGGTTGTTAAATAGGAGATTTCCAAAGATTTTTTTTGACTCCATATTTATGATTTCTAAAACTACATATGTACCAGTAGTAATAAAGATTTTAAATTTGAAGCTTCAGGTTATAAATTAGTTAAAAGGAAGCATTGTGGCATTTAAGTTGCCCTTAGGACACATCCTATATCAGTGCTGGTTGAAGACCTGGCTAGTTTGGGATCTAGCTCCCTGCTAATGTGCCTTGGAAGGCAGCAGGTGATGATGGTCTGAGTACATGGGTACCTGCCACCCACATGGGAGTTCTGGGCTCCTGGTTGTGGCCTGGCTATTATGGCCATGTGGGGAGTGAACCAGCAGATGGCTCCTTTTCTGTCACTGCCTATAAATAAGTCTTAACAACATTACTTTTCAGTTTGGCAAGTTCACCAGTATAAGAGAAAAATGGTTTAAATTAAGTTTGTAGAAAATGTTATTGCTATCTTGTGACAAATAGAGTGAACTACCTAAGTTATTTTTTATGTTGTAACATTTTTTTTTTTTTAATTTTTGTTTTTTACTGGAGCTAGATAAAGCTTCCATCTGCTGGAATTATGCCCACAATGGTCAGAGTGGGAACTCAGTCCAGGTCTCCTATGTAGGTAGCAGACATCCAGCCACTTGAACTATCACCTGATGGCCACTGCCAGGGTATATCCTCATGGGCCAAAGCTGAGTATCAAACCCAGATACTCTGGGATGCCCCTAGCAACTTTGCCACTGAATTGTCCACATTGTTCCTCTGTTTTAAAATTTGATGGGCTTTAGAGATTTGAAATAGCATCCCATTAGCAATTAGTCTTGAGGGAACTATATTTTACATTTTTCTTTTTTTTTGAAAGGCAGGGTGGACAGTGAGTGAGAGAGAAAGGTCTTCCTTTTCCGTTGGTTCACCCGCCAGTGGCCGCTGCTGCCGGTGCATTGTGCTGATCCAAAGTCAGGAGCCAGGTGCTTCTCCTGGTCTCCCATGCGGGTGCAGGGCCCACGGACCTGAGCCATCCTCCACTGCACTCCCGGGCCACAGCAGAGAGCTGGACTGGAAGAGGAGCAACCAGGACAGAATCCAGCACCCCAACCAGGACTAGAACCCGGTGTGCTGGCGCCGCAGGTGGAGGATTAGCCGTGGCGCCGGCCTATTTTACATTTTTGAATATGGAATTCTAATACTGTCCTGTAATATCTGAAGCATTATTTTAAAAACTGCTTAAATAGGAGTGAAGAAAAAAAATATGTCCTCGAATTCCTTATTCATCACTAGAGAAAACAGCTGTCCCAGGTCCGTATGTGGCAATAAACTGTTGGAGCTGCTGTTGGCACTGGGTCAGGTAGCGATCCCTTTGCTCTAAATATTCTTCGTTAAACAGATCAAATGGAAATAGTGCATTTGGAGCAACACAAAATATGGAGGTCCCTAAATGAAGCAGAAAATTAGTGTAACTGAATACTTCTAAGTACGAAATCACATTTTCAACCAAAATGCTTGAGTAAAAAGTTTAAAAATCAAGTTCTGACCTAATAGAGTATCTCAGTAATCATTCATTTAAATCTGACTTGTTTTTTTGAAACTCAAGATGATGACCTTGAATAACCCTCTGTCAAAGGCCAATCAATGCCTTCTCACATGCTCTGGATCCTAGCCCTTCTCACCTTTTTCTAGGACTTCACTTCTTTGAACTTCTCTTTTGATAGTATCATTAGTTTACTCACATACAGCTTAGTAAAATTAAATCTCTTCCCACCACACATTAAGCTAATATTCCATATCTTGCCTCATATCATAGTCCAACATCTCAGAACTTGTCTCTGCTGTCTCCGTCTCCTCATCTACGCTACCCCTATTCCCAGGCCACTGAAATAGCTCTGATCATGGCCACCTACAACCTCTGGATTCCCAAATCATTTATAGAGACTGAGCAGGATATGACCACTCTGTTACCTTGGAGCCACTCCTTTCTTGGCTTCTATTAATAACACCTTTTTTTTTTTTTTTTTTTGACAGGCAGAGTGGACAGTGAGAGAGAGAGAGACAGAAAGGTCTTCCTTTGCCATTGGTTCACCCTCCAATGGCTGCCGCGGACAGCTGACAGCGCACTGCGGCCGGCGCACCGCGCTCATCCGATGGCAGGAGCCAGGTGCCAGGTGCTTCTCCTGGTCTCCCATGGGGGGCAGGGCCCAAGCACTTGGGCCATCCTCCACTGCACTCCCGGGCCACAGCAGAGGGCTGGCCTGGAAGAGGGGCAACCGTGACAGAATCCGGCGCCCCGACCGGGACTAGAACCCGGTGTGCCGGCGCAGCAAGGCGGAGGATTAGCCTGTTGAGCCATGGCGCCGGCCTTAATAACACCTTTGATTTTCCAATTACTGCTGCTTCTCTGTTAGTTTCTTCTGCTTAACCTATCCCATTTCTAAATATTGGAGTAGTTTAAATTTTTATTTTCAATTTATTTGAAAGGCAAAGAGATCCTACATCCACTGGTTCACTCTACAAATGCCCATAACAGCCTGGGCTGGGTCAGGCTTTAATCCAGGAGTAGGGAGCTCCATCTGGGTCTCCTACATGGGTGGTAGAGACACAAGTATTTGGGCCATCACTTGCTGCCTTCCCGCATTAACAGGAAGCTGAGTCAGAAGCACAGTAGCCAGCACTAAGCTGGCACTCTGCTATGGGATGCAGGTGTCTAGCTGTGCAAAGGCCTGCCCCTAAGTACTGAAGTTCTTTGACAGTCTTAGAGCTCTTTCTAATCTCAAAGTGATTTCCTCCACTGCTTTGCTTTGCATGTTGTCTATGCTGTTGATTCCTAAATTACATTTTAGGTTAGTACTCTAAACTCTATAGTTTCTTTTATCTATTGATATGTCTCTAAGATTTCTCGAAATTTCTGTAATTTGATTTTTCTCCCAAACCTTTTCACTCTTCCTGATCTTAGTAAATGGCATCATCACTCACTCACTCAAGGCAGAAAGCTAGGAGATTCCCTCAGTTCCTGTTCTTCCTCCCAATCCCTGCCAACAACTCTTAATTTAATTCATGACATCAGTCTATTGGGTTTTTGCGTCCAAAGGTCTAGTCAAAGCTCCCATTAACTTCCTGTACTATAATGAGAATTTTCTGACTGATCTCTCTCTTTCTACTCTTAAACCCTCTAATCCATTCTCCATATGAACTCCAGAGATATTTCAAAAATACAATTGATCACATCGCTGCTCTGCTTAAAACTTCAGTGGTTTCATATTGTACTTAGAATGCAATCCTGCCGGCGTTGCGGCTCAACAGGCTAATCCTTCGCCTAGCGGCGCCGGAACACGGGGTTCTAGTCCCAGTTGGGGTGCCGGATTCTGTCCCGGTTGCCCCTCTTCCAGGCCAGCTCTCTGCTGTGGCCCGGGAGTGCAGTGGAGGATGGCCCGAGTCCTTGGGCCCTGCACCCCATGGGAGACCAGGAGAAGTACCTGGCTCCTGCCTTTGGATCAGTGCAGTGCACCGGCCGCAGCAGCCATTGGAGGGTGAACCAACGGCAAAAGGAAGACCTTTCTCTCTGTCTATCTCACTGTCCACTCTGCCTGTCAAAAAAAAAAAAAAAAAAAAGCAATCCCAATTTTCTGTTGTGTTCTGTGAGGCCCTGCAGGATCTGGCCCTACTTTCCAGCCTAACTAGTACCAGTGTCTTCTTTGTTTTTTAAAGGTTTTATTTATTTGAGAGGTAGAGCTATAGACAGAGAGAGGGAGGAACACAGAAAAAGGTCTAACATCTGCTGGTTCTCTCCTTAAATGGCTGCAACAGCCAGAGTTGGGCTGATCTGGAGCCAGGAGCTTCTTCCAGGTCTTCCACATGGGTTCAGGGTCCCAAGCACTTGGGCCATCTTCTACTGCTTTCCCAGGCCATAAGCAGAGCTGGATAGGAATAGGAGCAGCCAGGACACAAACTGGCGCCCATAGAGGATGCCAGCGCTGCAGGCAGAGACTTAGCCCACTATGCTACAGTGCCAGCCCCTCTTTCCATTTCTTACAAGCACTTGTATAGGAGGTTTCCTTCTACCTAGACTCCCCTTGGTGGGACAATTTTCTTGCTTTGTTTAATAGTTAAGGAACTCCTAATATTGTTGTGCTTAAGACATAAAAACTAACATACCTAACAAATTCATTATGAAAACAAAAGTAAGGGGGAAAAAGTCTTCATTGTTTTATTTCCCTCAAACGCTTTCTTAAGTGCTTCAAGAAAGTCTTGACAAAATAGGGACCAAGTGAAAAATATTCATATTCAACCATAGGAGTATTAGTATTATAATAACCATAGTTTTTCAATTCAAAGGCATTTTTGTCTTAATCCAGTTGTGTCTTAACAGTTGATGGCATGTCCTAATAAAGTTGGCAGCATTTTTCCTTTATGGTGTATAAAATAATGTATCAGATTTGATAAAATATGGTCTTAATTAGAGTAACAGAAGAATGTAGAGATAATAAAAAATTTATATATTTTGCCTAATTACTGTTTTGTATTGGTTGGGAATATATGTTTTTCTCTTCTGGTATACAAAACTAATTCAGGGTAATTAACCTTTTCAGTGTATCATCAATCTCAAAGACATACTACATAAAACTTAAAATCCATCTCCCTGCGAAAAAGGTATAAGGCATACACATAAAAATTTGTAAACAATTTAGGGATTCACAAGCACCTAGGACTCCATGGATCCCAGGTTAAGAATGGTTGGTTTTATTTTTAAAAAATCATTTGAGAGGCAGAAAGAGACAGTACTTATCTGCTGGCTCACTCCCAAATGCCTGCAAAAACCAGGGTTAGGCCTGGCCAAAGCTAGGAGCACGGCACTCAATCTGGGCCTCCCACGTGATTGCTAGAGACCCAACTACTTGAGTCATCACTGCATATTGTTCTAGAAGGAAGATAAAATCATTTCATATATTATATTAAATACTTTTCCCCCCAGAACTCTAAGCAATGCAAAAGTTCAAATATGGAAATAATAATACATAATAACGAAATGTCAGATGATGACACTACCTAGAAACAATTAGTAAACATTAAACTTTAGATAGGCCTTATGAACAGAGATATATTATTTAAAATAATATTTACAGGTTGGAATTTGGCCTGGTGATTAAAGATGCTAATTAAGATTCCTATATCCTGGGGCCGGTGCTGTGGTATAGCAGGTAAAAGCCACTGCCTGCAGTGACGGCATCCCATATGGCTGCCAGTTTGAGTCCTGGCTGCTCCACTTCCAATCCAGCTCTTTGCTATGGCCTGGGAAGCAGTAAAAGATGGCCCAAGTCCTTAGGCCCCTGACCCAGAGGAAGCTCCTGGCTCCTGGCTTCTGATGGGTGCAGCTTTGGCCATTGCGGTCAATTGAGGAGTGAACCAGCAGATGGAAGACCTCTCTCTCACACACACTCTTTCTCTCTCCTTTCTCTGTTTAACTCTTTCAAATAAATAAATAAATCTTTTTTAAAAAAAATCCTCCATCCCATAGTGAAGTGGCTGAGTTCAATGCTCAACTTCACTCCTGACTCCAGATTCCTAGTAATGCAAGTCCTTGGAGGCAATAGTAATGGCTGAAGTGGTTGGGTTCCTTTCCCAAAATGGGGGACCTAGATTGAGTTCCTGGCTCACAGCTTTCCACTGGGTCACTGTGGACGCTTGGGGAATGAACCAGAGGATGGAGCTCTCGTTTCTCTGCATCTCAAAAAATTATTTAAATATATGTAATATTTTAATTTCATGGACTAAGAATATTTAAGTAAGTTTTGAGACCACTGATAATTGAATACATTACCGTATTTCAATGTGAGAGATGTTTCAAATAATAAGGCTGCAATTAGCACATCTTCTTTGAGCACTTTATTCCTTAAGTTCAGTCGAGCATGTGCTTCAGATAGGGAAACTCTAAAAAGGAAAATTGGTGCCAATCAAAATGTGTTATATTACAAAAATAATATGTATTTTGGCAGGAACAGTTAATACATATGTAAACCTTAGCCACAGCTTAAAGATTAGCATTTTCTTTTTAAAAAATGTTGGGTTTCAAAGTATTTTTTCCTGCCCACTTAAAACAGACTGTTAGAGAATAAGCAAGGTTCTTGACTTAGTATTAAACAGTTGGTTTCTATCCTGGCTTATATTAATCATTCCACACCCCATCCCAAGTTCTGTTGAATTAAATAGACAATTGGGAACCTATCTCTTATAGATACATCTTCAATATTTTTTGAAGTCTCCATAGAATCCTACAGTTTCCATGTCAGAAAGGATCTTAGAGTTTAAAAGTTTAAACTCCCATCAGATAACTGAATTTCCATTAGAATACCCCATGTTATTCATTATCCAGTCTCTTCTGAACCTCTCCTGGTAGTGACTGCTTCATGAGGCATTCTGTTTCTATTTATTTTTAATTTTTCATAATAATAATGTAGTAGAAACAACTTCACAAACACCATTTTTATGCATGAAAGAAAGCTAGCTTTTTTTTTTTTTTAATTGAGAGGCAGAGTTACAGAGAAAGACAAAGACAAAGACCCTCCATCCACTGGTTCACTCCCCAAATGGCTGAAAAAACAGCCAGGACTGGGCCAGCCTGAAGCTAGGAGCCAGGAGCTTCTTCCAGATCTCCCACGCCTGTGCACTTGGGACATCTTCCACTGCCCTCCCAGGCCATCAGCAGAGAGCTGGATTGGAAGAGAAGCAGCTGGGACATGAACCCACATGCATATGGGATGCTGGCACCTCAGACAGAGGCTTAGCCTACTATGTCACAGTGCTGGCCCCAGAAAGACATGAGAAAATGGGTCTTGGAGGTAGGCATTTGACATAGCAGTTAAGATGCCACTTGTGACCCAATATGCCATATCAGAGTGCCTAAGTTTGAGTCCGGCTCCATTTTTCTTTTTCTTTTTTTAAACTATTTATTTATTTATTTGAAAGTCAGAGCTATACAGAGAGAGGAGAGGGAGAGTGTGTGTGGGGGTCTTCCATCCACTGGTTCACTCCCCACTTGGCTGCAATGGCCAGAGCTGTGCTGACCCGAAGCCAGGAGCCAGGAGCTTCTTTTGGGTCTCCCACATGGGTGCAGGGGCCAAGGAATTCGGCCATCTTCCACCACTTTCCCAGGCCATAGCAGAGAACTAGATCGGAAGTGGAGCAGCCGGGACTCGAACCAGTGCCCATATGGGATGCCGGCACTGCTGGTGGCAGCTTTACCCAGTATGTCACAGAGCTGGCCCCAAGCTCCACTTTTCATTCCAGCTTCCTGTTATGTGCGTCCTGGGAGGCAGCAGATGATGGTTCAAGTAGTTGGGTCCCTGCCAACTACCTGAGAGATCCAAATTGAGTTCCTGACTCCTGGCTTTGGCCCAGCCCCAGCTGTTGTAGGCTTTTAGGGAGTGAATCAGTGGATGGGAGATCTCTGTTGCTCCACCTCTCTGTCTGCTTTTCGAATAAAAACAAAAAAATGCTTAAAATATTTTATATATCATTTAAATCACATATATGTATTTGCTAATATTTGGATGATTTCTGAAAGAATACATAAAAAAATGTTAAGAGTGATTATCTCTGGAGGTCAGTCCTGTGGCATCACTTATGCCATAACCTGCAACGCCAGCATCCCATATGGGCACCAGTTGAGTCCTAGCAGCTCTATTTCCAATCTAGCTTCCTGCTAATGGCCTGGGAAAGCAGTGGAGAATGGCCCAAGTGCTTGGGCCCCTGCACCCATGTGGGAGATCCAGAAGAAGCTCCTGGCTCCTGGCTTCAGTATTGCCCAGCCCTGGTCAATGTAGCCATTTGGAGAGTGGACCAGTGGATGGAAGATCTCTCTCTCTCTCTCTCTCTCCTTCTTCCTCTATAACTCTGACTTTCAAATAAACAAATAAATCTTTAAAAAAGAAAGAGTGATTATCTCTGAGAGGTGGAGTTGGTCAGAATGGCTGGGGTAAGAAAATACTTTACTCATCATTTTAGAGGTTTTATAATGTCCGTACTTTCTTTTATAATAAAAATGAATTATTTTTAAACTTTTTAAGGATCAATAATAGATGGACTATTAAAATATTTTAAAGTACAAGAAACAATATACTTAAGAATTCTTGTTAGGTTCAACTACAAAATATCTAGGATATAAATCCTTTGTATTTGACATCAGTGTACTTTTCTCAGACACAACTTGTAATGAGATCTAATATAATTAATTTAGTAAAAAAAATTTGTAAGTTCAAAAGAAGTAACAATATAGCAATCAGAATTGTTAAACCACCTTAAAATTCTTTAGGAACAGGGTAAAATTTTTTTTTTTTTTTTTTTTTTTTTTACAGGCAGAGTGGACAGTGAGAGAGAGAGACAGAGAGAAAGGTCTTCCTTTTGCCGTTGGTTCACCCTCCAATGGCCGCCGCGGCCGGCGCGCTGCGGCCGGCGCACCGCGCTCGTCCGATGGCAGGAGCCAGGAGCCAGGTGCTTTTCCTGGTCTCCCCATGGGGTGCAGGGCCCAAGCACCTGGGCCATCCTCCACTGCACTCCTGGGCCACAGCAGAAGGCTGGCCTGGAAGAGGGGCAACCGGGACAGAATCCGGTGCCCCGACCGGGACTAGAACCCGGTGTGCCGGCGCCGCAAGGCGGAGGATTAGCCTGTTGAGCCACGGCGCCGGCCCAGGGTAAAATTTTTTTAAAGATTTATTTATTTATTCAAAAGGGAGAATTACAGAGAGGCAGAGGCAGAAAGAGAGAAAGAGAACCGCTCCATCCACTGGTTCACTTCTCAAATGACCTCAACACCCAGGGCTGGGCCAGACTGCAACCAGGAGCTTCTTCCAGGTCTCCCACTCAGGGGCAGGGGCCCAAGGACTTGGGCCATCTTCTACTGCTTTCCCAGGCCATAGCAGAGAGCTGGATCTGAAGTAGAGCAGTTGGGTCTCCAACCAGCATCTGTATGGGATGCCAGCACTGCAGGCAGTGGCTTTACCTGCTATGCTACAACACCAGCCCCAGAACTAGGTAAATTATAAACCAACCAACTAGCAATCTAACAAAAAAGCATGTAAAATCAGTAAGTTAATTAACCATATCACTTAAAAGTTAATACAGGCTTTAAAATCTTGAAATTTAATACCTACAAATATCTTAATGCAGATGCTGACAGTTTTGATCCATATACAGAATCTGTTCTGATTCTGCGACTTGCTAGGTAATAGCCATGAATCATTCTTTCTGCTTCCAAGCTGAATTCTACATTCAAATTCTTTGCAAAAGCCAGTAGCTAAATTAAAAGTGTGAAAAATTTAAGAGATTCAAGATGTATTATAGTATACATATAACAAAAATCCAATGTATATTGCAATTTTACTTTTTAAAGTTTGAGTATTTTATTTACATAAAAATTAAATTAATATCTAGAGCCATCCCCAAATCACTGAGTACTTTAAATCATGGTCTTATAATTGTAAAGAAAATTAAACTTTATCCAGAATAATCTCCCTCTCACTGCACAAATGTTCTTTCAGGTTTACCTCCCCTAGAAGTTCATTTCGCTTTGAATGGCTTTAATTTTTTTAAATTTCTTTATAACTTCCTTTCATTGCCCCATCCCCTCTTACTTCCCTTCCTTCCTTTTAAAGAACACTTATCACTTGTAATGAATGACACACTATAAGGGACCCCCTTCTACATCTGTCAACATTACACTGGATCCCAGTCCCCACCTACGGAGTTGGGACTGTTCTACCCATATCCAAGACACAATACAATTTGAAACCTAACAGGTGTTCAATATATGGTTACTACTTGTATTATCAAAGACTTGCTGCTAGGAAGGGGGGCCTTGGAAATTCACTGAGATTTGGATGGAGAATAATTCTTTAACAATGATTATCAATTTTCTCTTGAGTTTTATGCTTTTTCTTTGTGAATCAGTTCCTCAAGTCTTTATTCCATGCCATTATTTCCAGATTTCTTGCTATCCTAGTTGTTTACTTTTTCAACTCTGAACTGAAAGGAGAAATTAACTATAATGTTGATATTAGCTATAATATTTTTTAAAAAGTATATTGGTGTGTTCTGGAATGAATATGTCCTATCTTCTTTATCTTTCTTGTACTCTGCAATTCTCTCCAGGCCTCCAGAACCAGATATTGACACTATTTACATCAATTTCCTCTGTTTTTTTCCTATAGTGACATGATGATTTGCCACCTATATTCCCTTTAGGAAAGGACTTGCTGCCTGAGCTACTGGGAGTGCTGTCAGTAGTGGATTCTAGTTATCAGCCCCTTTAGGGATTGCCTCCATACAGCTGTGGGCAGACTTCTGTTAGTAGGATTTTAGTTATAAATACTTGAGTGCCTTTGACAGCCTTGAAAAACACTACATCATAATCTGCTCTCAGGTTCTCTGCACATGCATACATGTTTTCAAAATGTCAGGACACTGAAATGGGTTAGTGAAACATGCTAGATAGTCTCCAAAGTCAGAATTTTGAAGGCATTCTTAAAAGGGAACTCTCTTTCAATGTGTAAATAACTGCACAGCCTATCATAATTTTCTATAAAAATATTCTACTTTTGTTTTCTTTTCATTGAGGTTATTTAAGCTATGGTTATTAGAACAGTGGTACAAAGAAAAAGTTCAATACTTAATACAAATTTCCTTATACAGTTTATTTAATTATAATTCTAAATTATTTCTATACAATGTCATTAAAAGGGTTAAAAAACTGGAAGCTAGCTGGAATAAAAGAATCCTAAATAAAGAAAAGTGCATGTTCAAAGGAATTTCTTTTTTTTTTTTTTTTTTCTTTTGACAAGCAGAGTTAGACAGTGAGAGAGACAGAGAAAAAGGTCTTCCTTCTGCTGGTTCACCCCCCAAATGGTCGCTACGGCCAGCGTGCTGCGCTGATCCAAAGCCAGGAGCCAGGTGCTTCTTCCTGGTCTCCCATGCAGGTGCAGGGCCCAAGGACTTGAGCCATCCTCCACTGCCTTCCTGGGCCACAGCAGAGAGCTGGACTGGGAGAGGAGCAACCAGAACAGAACCCCGGCACCCCAACCAGGACTAGAACCCAGAGTACCGGTGCTGCAGGCGGAGGATTAGCCTAGTGAGCCATGGCACTGGCCCAGGAATTTCTTTTTCAATTGGGAAACATTAGCACAAGCATTCTGGTTAATCATTTTATCTACCTTTTACCTTTTCAAAATCTTCAGTTGTGAACTGTTTAGAAGCTACGTAAAGCAACCCTTCAGGATCAATGGCTTTCTTTAAAGTATGTTGCACAGTAGGCAAAAGTGGATGGCAAGAAGATGATTCACTGCAGTTAATTAATAATCCAAATGCCTCTACCAGGTTAGCTGGAATCAAACTGCAATCCTACATCAAACCAAAAAGGTAACAGGCAAGCAGAAAACTCTGACATTTTAATAACTTAGACATAATTAATTATAAATCAATCATATGTATAATTTGTTATATAAATAATTATTAATCATTATTTAAGACAATTTCTGAGTAAACTGGGAACTTTGTGGTGATTGACTTTTTTAAACAGCCTCTTTACTGAGTATTTTTATTCATTATTCATTAAAGATCCTCTTACTACCTATTTAAGTAGTTTCTACTGAGCAGAAACCTGATTTGATGACTAAAAACATAAAATTTTTTAACTACTAGGTCATAACTTGTTTGTAGTACCTGATAAAGTATGTGAATGAGTTAATAATAAAAACATTAAGAAGGTAGATTAAAATCTGTGACAAATTCCCTGAACAACAATTTAACAATAAAATATATGTATTCCTTACCATCTGACCAATTAGAGTATTGGTTTTCTGTGCATTTCTTCTTAAAGATGAATCCATATCAACAAAAGACCAAAAACTGCACTGAACTGGAAAGGTCATTTGTTGATCGATATCATCCCCAAACTTCTTCCCTGGGATGTATACTCTAATGCTTCTGCTCTCCAGAACTAAGTCAGAAGACATTATCCATATGTTATTTCAGTTCATTTTGGCCTATAGCTCTGTACATCAATAACAAATAGTACTGTATAGAATTTTACTGCCTAAATTTCTATAGTGAAGACACAAGTAAATTTGATTGCTTCGAAAGCCACAACTAAACTATAGTATCTTTCAGAAAAGAACAAGACAAGAAAAATATTTGAATGTTTACATGTCCCATGATCTGATGAGAACCAGCAGTCTAAAGCACATAGGTGGAATTGTGATTAGGCATCTGGATGGAACAGGCAGTGGGCTAGGAGATTGGTCGTTTAGTGCAGGCTTACAAGGGAGACTGAAATTATGTAATGTACTTTCATGTGTTAGCAAAATGAAACAAAGTTGGCCACATAGGTAGGAATAAGAGAAGACAAGTCAGGAATATGAACTACAATGACTGAGGGAAACGTATCTCACATTCAACATATTCAAAATCAACTCATTATTCAACTCTTCCCCAACCCCCATATCTCTATGTTCATTATTCACAATTGGTGGCATCATGATCCATCCACCTAAAAGCCAAAATGTAGAAACATCCTATTCTTTCTTTCACCTCTTTCTCATGGGTCATAGGATCAATATATATTTTATATGGGGCCAGTGTTGTGGTGTAAAAGGTTAAGCCACTGTCTGCAACACTAGCATTCCATATTGGAGTATTGCTTCAAGTCCCAGCAACTCTACTTCTGATCCAGTTTCCTGCTAATGCACCTGGAAAGGCAGAAGAAGATTGCTCAAGTACTTGGGCCCCTATCACCCATATGGGAGACCAGAATGGCGTTACAAGCTCCTGGCTTCAGCGTGTTCAGATCTGGCTGTTAAAGCTATTTGGGGAGTGAACCAGTGGATGGAAGATCTATCTCTCTGTCCCTCCCTCCCTCTTTTCTTTATCTGTCTTTCAAATAAATACATACTTTAAAAGAAGATAGATGCATATTTAACTTCATAATAAAGAAACTGCCAGGGAAGTTTGCAAAATGGCTGTATCACTTTATACTTCCACAAACAATATATGAAAATCCTAGATGTTCCACCTCATCAACACCACTTTTTTATTGTAAGTATTTTTCATTTTTGTCATTCTAGTGGGCAGCTCCCGTTACCTAATTTATGGAGCCCTGTGTAAAATGAAAATCTGGGACAGCGCCGTGGCTCAATAGGCTAATCCTCCGCCTGCGGCGCCAGCACACCAGGTTCTAGTCCCGGTTGGGGTGCCGGATTCTGTCCCAGTTGCCCCTCTTCCAGTCCAGCTCTCTGCTATGGCCCGGGAATGCAGTGGAGGATGGCCCAGGTCCTTGGGCCCTGCATCCGCATGGGAGACCAGGAGAAGCACCTGGCTCCTGCCATCGGAGGAGCGCGGTGCGCCGGCCGCAGCACGCCGGCCGCGGCGGCCATTGGAGGTTGAACCAACGGCAAAAGGAAGACCTTTCTCTCTGTCTCTCTCTCTCACTGTCCACTCTGCCTGTCAAAAAAAAAAAAAAAAATCTGGTCTTTTGTTCAAAAATTCAGAAAAATTCTTCTATGAAAAGTACTAATATACAAAGCCTTTTCCTTTAAACATATTACTTATAAAATGTAATTTTACGGCCGGCGCCGTGGCTCAACAGGCTAATCCTCCGCCTTGCGGCGCCGGCACACCGGGTTCTAGTCCCGGTCGGGGCACCGGATTCTGTCCCGGTTGCCCCTCTTCCAGGCCAGCCCTCTGCTGTGGCCCAGGAGTGCAGTGGAGGATGGCCCAGGTGCTTGGGCCCTGCACCCCATGGGGAGACCAGGAAAAGCACCTGGCTCCTGGTTCCTGCCATCGGATGAGTGCGGTGCACCGGCCGCAGCGCGCCGACCGCGGCGGCCATTGGAGGGTGAACCAACGGCAAAAGGAAGACCTTTCTCTCTGTCTCTCTCTCTCACTGTCCACTCTGCCTGTAAAAAAAAAAAAAAAAATGTAATTTTACCTATAAAATGTTTTAGAGGTGATATGGTGAAATTGGACTCCCTATTCATTACTGGTGAGAATGTACAATGGTGTGGCCACTGTGGAAAACGTGATTCTCAATAAGTTAAACACAGAATTCCACTTGTAGGTATATACCCAAAAAAGTTGAATACAGGGATTCAAATAGATACTTGTGTATCAGTGCTCATAGGAACACTATTCACAACAACCAAGTAGAGGAAACAACACAAGCTTCTATCCACAGATGAAAGAATATTTTAAAAAGTATGACTGGATATTTGGCCTAGTGGTTGACATGCCCTCATCCAATGTTGAAATGCTTGAGTTTGATGCCCACCTGTAGCTCCTGACTCCAGCTTCCAGCTGACTGCAGACCATGGGAGGCAGTGATGACGACTCAAGTGAGTTGGGTCCCTGCCACCCACATGGGAGATCTGGATTCAGTTCCCAGTTCCCAGTTTAGGCCTCAGACCCATTCTTGTCATTACAGACATTTCAGGAGTGAACCAGAGGATGGGAGCTCTCTCTTCCTGTCTTTCTGGTCTCAAATTTAAATTTAAAGGCAGAATGGCAGAGAGGAGAGAGGAGAGGGGAGAGGGAAGAGGGGAGAGGGGAGAGGGGAGAGGGGAGAGGAGAGAGGAGAGAGAGAGAGAGAGAGAGAGAGAGAGAGAGAAACAGAGAGAAAAACACCTTCCATCCATTGGTTCAACTCCCCAAATGGCCGCAATGGCCAGAATGCACTTCAATATGGGAGGTTGCCATTGTAGGCAGCAACTGAACCACAAGGCTGGGTCCTCCCCCAAACAAAAGTTTTAAGTGGTGTGCATATAACAGAAGATTATTCAGCCATAAAAATCAGTTCTATTAATAGACAAATTACAGAGATGGAAAGTAGAACAGAGGTTACAAGGGGCTAGAGGGAGGGGAAAGAAGGGACTTCTTGTTTCACAGGTACACAGTTTCTGTTTGGGATGATGAATCAGTTCTTGAAATGGACAGTGATGCTTATACAATATTGTTATGCCTTTAATGCCATTGGGTTGTACAATTAAAAATGCTTAAAATGGTCAACTTCATGAGCAATTTATCTCCCTCTCAAAAAAAGAAATTAAGTACTGATACATGCTACAACATGGGGGAACTCAAAAACATTATGCTAAGTGAAAGAAGCCAATCAAGAAGACCACATATTGTATTCCATGTATATGAAATTTATATGATTCTGTTTAGATGAAGTAGGATTTATTTATTTATTCATTCATTTATTTATTTATATGGAATGTCCAGCATAGGTAAATTTATTGGAAATATCCAGAATAGGTGAATCTATACAGACAGAAAGCACTTAGTGGTTGTCAGGGACTACAGGCATAGGTGTGTGAGGAAAGGTCAGGATTGGGAGGTGACTGCTAATGGGTATGGGATTTACTTTTGGTGTGGTAAAAATACTGTAATATTAGCTAGTAGTATATGGTTGCAAAACGCTATGAATATTCTCAAAAGCACTGACCTGTATGTACAATTAAGTGGGTTAACTGTATGATGTGTGAATACCAATAAAGCTGTTAAAAATGTAACAGAAATAATTGCTATTCTAGGTGCCCATATGGGATGCTGGCACTGCACGTGGTTGCTTTACCCACTATGCCACATTGCTGGCCCCGCAATGGCAAATATGTGAGAATTTACCCTATATGTGGAAGCACTGGTAATTCATACATGCACACTCTAACCAGAAGAGTGAAGATACTGCATAAAACTTATTTCATGGCTTGACATACACACATTTCACCAATAGTCTCTATCCTCAGCTAATGGATAAGTAAGAAAAATTTTGTCCTGTGGGCTGCCCTATGTTCCTATATCATTTTCAGTATAAGTGGTTGGCAAATAAAGAGATATAACCAGGTAAGAAAGGATGCTAAAGGGTTTGTTGGTCATCTATTTTTTTTTTTTAAAGACAGGCAGAGTTAGACAGTGAGAGAGAGAGATAGAGAGACAGAGAGAAAGGTCTTCCTTCTGCTGGTTCACCCCCAAAATGGTTGCTACGCCCAGCACGCTGGCCAGAAGCCAGGAGCTAGGTGCTTCCTCCTGGTCTCCCATGCAGGTGCAGGGCCCAAGGACTTGGGCCATCTTCCACTGCCTTCCTGGGCCACAGCAAAGAGCTGGACTGGAAGAGGGGCAACTGGGACAGAACTGGTGCCCCAACCAGGACTAGAACCCGGGGTGCCAGAGCCGCAGGTGGAGGATTAGCCTAGTGAGCCGCAGCACCAGCCGGTCATGTATGTTTCTTAAAATACCATTGCTGCTGTAACTAGTACTCAAACTGTATTTTACACTTTGTGTTTCTGTATGGGTGCAAACTGTTGAAATCTTTACTTAATATATGCTAAATTGATCTTCTGTATATAAAGATAATTGAAAATGAATCTTGGCCGGCGCCGTGGCTCACTAGGTTAATCCTCCACCTGTGGCGCTGGCACACTGGGTTCTAGTCCCGGTCAGGGAGCCGGATTCTGTCCCGGTTGCCCCTCTTCCAGTCCCGCTCTCTGCTATGGCCCGGGAGTGCAGTGGAGGATGGCCCAAGTACTTGGGCCCTGCACCCCACCCCACGGGAGACCAGGGGAAGCACCTGGCTCCTGACTTTGGATCAGCGTGATGCGCCGGCTGCAGTGCACCAGTCATGGCAGCCATTGGAGGGTGAACCTTTCTCTCTGTCTCTCTCTCACTGTCCACTCTGCCTATCTAAAAAAAAAAAGAAAAGAAAAAAAAAAAGAAAAAGAAAAGAAAGAAAGAAAAGAAAATGAATCTTGATGTGAATGGAAGGGGAGAGGGAGCGGGAGAGGAGAGGGTTGTGGGTGGGCTGGTGCTGTGGCATAGCAGGTAAAGCTATTGCCTGTAGCACTGGCATCCCATATGGGTACTGGTTGGAGTCCCAGCTGCTCCACTTCCAATCTAGCTCCTTATTGGAGTGTCTGGGAAAGCAGCAGAGGATGGCCCAATTCCTTGTGTCCCTGTACTCACATGGGAGACCCAGAGGAGGCCTTGTTGTGGCCATTTGTGAAGTGAGCTAGCAGATGGAAGGTCTCTCTCTGTGACTCCTTCTCTCTCTAACTCTGCCTTTAAATAAATAAATAAATAAATTTTTTAAAAGTGTTTGGTTTAAAAGGAAGCCATGGCCTTTTGGGACTATTGGCCTCTCCTCTTACACAGTTGATGACCTTTTGATACAGAATATGAGCACTGAATTGCAATACACACACCATGCATGGGAGTCCAACAAGATTCAAAGTAAATCCAAATTCAGTGTGTTATGGAAGCAACAGAGTGATCATAAATGTTTTAGGAATACAGCAGCAAGACTGGTAAACACATGTATGCATGTGTCTCTTCTGGTCACTTTCAATTTCCATTTTCTCACTGCACTTCCTTAAAAAATAGATAAATTCAAAGACAAAATTATGGGCCAGGTGCTTGGCCTAACACTTAAGACACCAGGTTGGGATGCCCACGTCCCATATCAGAATCTGACTCTGCTTCCAATTTCAGCTTTCTGTTAATGCACAGCCTGGAAGGAAGCAAATGTTGGCTCAATTACTTGGGTCCCTGACACTCTCATGAGAGACTTGAACTGCGTTTCTGGCTCCTACCTTCAGCTTGGCCCAGCCCCATCCATTGCAGTCTTGGACATTTAGAGAGTGAACAGGCAGATGGGAGCTCTAGCTCTCTCAGTCTCTCTGCCTCTCAAATAAAATAGATAGGGAGAAGGGATATACTATGTGCAGTGAGCATTCTTGTATATTCGTGTCAAGAAGGCAAGGAAAGCCTTGATGGCTCTTTTCCTAGTCCACAGCTGTCCATATCCTTAATTGCTACAAATGTGACCAACCAGCATTTCCCTAATACTCAGATCACACACACATATTACAAGAAAAGCAAAAACAAAGCCAAAAATTATAGGCCAGTATCTTTCAAGAGCATAGAAGCAAAAATCCCCAACAAAATAATAGCAAATCAAATATAACATGTATAAAAAATAACTATACACCAAGATCAAGTAGAATTTATCCCATGTATGCAATGCTGGTTCATTGTTAAAAAAATCAATATAATACATCACATAACAGGCTGAAGGAGAAAATCATATGATCATATTAGTAGAAACAGAAAAAGCATGTGACAAAACCCAATGCCCATTCATGATGATTAAAAGAATTCATCAGATTAGGAATAGAGGAGAACTTCCTCTACTTGATAAAGCACATCTACAAAAAAAATGTATAGCTAATATTCTTAATGGTGGGAATCTCAAAGCTTTCTTAATAAGATCAGGAACAAGGCAAGAAGTCACCTCTCACTAATGGTTTTCAGCATTGAACTAGAAGTCCTAGTTAATGTAATAGATAAAGAAAGGAAATAAATCTAACCTAATTAAAAACTCTCATGTTAGCACAACAGAAAACAAGACTAAAATAAATTCTTGTTTTTATTAACAAAATTGAAATGAGAAATAACATTCAATGTAATTTTTCAATTCCTAAACACATACAATACAATAACTGTAAACTCCTTGACTCAGATGAGAGTATAGGTTAAACAGATGAAAGTTAGTTTGAAAAAAATGTTGTTTACCTGATTGAAGCTGTTCAAGTTTATCTTTTTTGTGCGAAGCCAAGTCTCCTATAAAGCAAATACCACCTTTAGCTAGCAAAGCACTGCCAGCTTGAATGCTAACTGCTCCAGTTCCATATTTATTCCTGGATAGAGTAGGGAAGATTTCAGTAGAGGCTAGATGGCGTAGACCACGGGGAACAAGGTTTATGCTAAAATTCAAAAGCCTAGGGAAAAATAATGTTATTCATTATTATTATTTAATGTTTTATTTTCAGAAGCCATAATATGTTAGCAGGTAGAAAACAAAATAAATTCTTAAAAGACACTACAATTCTGTTTATTTATCATTTATATATTTATTTGAGGTAAAGATATTTACACAGATAAAAAGAGCTCCCATTCATTGGTTCATTCCCCAAATGCCCCCTATAGCCAGGTCTGGACCTGATTGAATTTGGGAGCCAGTAACTATCAATCCAGGTTTCCTTGGTGATAGGAACCTAGCTGTATGATTAGTTATTGCTGCTTCCTAGGGTCTGTATTAGTAGAAGGCTGGAATCAGGAGCTGGAACTGACAATCCAACCCCGTACTCCAACATGGGATGTGGGTGCCCTAATTGACATCTTTATTGCTATGCCAAATGCCCACCCCCAATTAAATTTACTTTGATTCAATATTTATTGAATACCTGTGATATGCCAGCTATGTGTTAAGGATAAAAACATACTTTGTGACTTCAAAAAGTTTGTGGAAAAATGGAATGAAAAGATTATTTTAGTGAAAAAACATTGAACCCTATGCATGTCTTTGCATGTGTTTTCCATGAACTTTTTGAAGACCCCAAATATATGAAACATAGTCCTTAACTTGGAAAGCTCACAGTCTAGAGAGACATTAAAAAAAAAAAAAACCTAAAACACAATGTGATAAGTACTACAAAAATGTCTTGAGAACATTCATAAAGGAGTATAGCTTTCCTGGAAAGGAGTCAGAAAACTACAGAGAGATGATATTTGAACAGGGTCTTTCTCTTTCTATAATTGGTTCCTTTTGCTTTTTCAGAATTTTGGCACTGGATTTTCCAATATCCCATCCTGACTATCCCTGTTGCCTCTGTATCATGGCAACTCTTGATGCATCCTTTTGGTTTCTAATGTCTAACTGTCTCATTATTTTTTGAATTCAAATTCTAAGAAAGGAATATGAATCTTAGCTTAGCTTTCAAATCTTCACCACAGAAATCATAGCTTGCTAGTGCAATCAACTATAATGAGCACACACAGATACACAATGCAAAGGCTGATGAGGTAGTATCTCTGAGATGTAGATAGTTAAATGCTACAAAATGTGACTAGTATATGTACCATTCCAAAGAATTCAATGGCTTGAAGATACATAAAATGTGGGTATAATATGTAGAAAGAAACTTTTTGCAAGCCTACATAGGAATGAGTCTCAACCCTATCCTGCATTAATATCACCTGGGGAGCTTTTAACACATTCCAGAAAAATCCCCCTGGCAAATCATTTAAATTCAAATATCTAGGAGTGGGAAACAACCACAAATATGTTTTAAAACTTCTCCCAGGTGATTCTAATATTCAGCCTGCTGAGAACCTAGTGATACAGAATAATGAATGGACCACAGACTTGGTTATACATTGGAGTCAGTTGAGGGATTTTTAAAACTATGAATGCAATGTCACAGAGTACAAAATACAAAAATCAATTGTGGCCAGCACTGCGGCTCAATAAGCTAATCCTCCGCCTTGTGGCACCAGCACACCGGGTTCTAGTCCCAGTCTGGGTGCCGGATTCTGTCCCAGTTGCCCCTCTTCCAGGCCAGCTCTCTGCTGTGGCCAGGGAGTGCAGTGGAGGATGGCCCAAGTGCTTGGGCCCTGCACCCGCATGGGAGACCAACAGAAGCACCTGGCTCCTGCCATCGGATCATCGCGGTGTGCCTGCTGCAGCGCACCGGCCTCAGCGGCCATTGGAGGGTGAACCAACGGCAAAAGGAAGACCTTTCTCTCTGTCTCTCTCTCTCACTGTCCACTCTGCCTGTCAAAAAAAAAAAAATTGTATTTCTATGTTTGTAGAGAACAAATGAAAATGAAATTAAGAAAACTCAGGGCCTTGGGGCTAGCATTGTGGCACATAGCAGGTTAAGCTGTCACTTGTAATGCCAGCATCCCATATCAGAAACTTTAGAAGAAAACTTTCTATTTTTAATTGTTTTAAAATATGTATTTATTATTTGAAAGATAAGTAATAGGGAAAAATGAACAGAGAGAGAGAAAGATCTTCCATCTACTGATTCACTCCTCAAATGGCCACAACATCCAGGGCTGGGCCAGATTGAAGTAGGAGCCCAGAATTCCATCCAAATTTCCCACGTAGATGGTAGGGGCCCAAGCACTAGAGACATTTTCCACTGATTTCCCAGGCACATTGCAGGGAGCTATATCAGAAACAGAGCAGTATGGATTTGAACCAGCACTTAGATATGGGATGCCAGTGTTGCAGGCAGCAACTTAACCCGAGGATCCACAACACTTGCCCCAAGAAGGAAACTTTAAAAAAAATCTTTATGCCCTTGTGGCAGGCATAGATTTCTAAAATAGAACCCAAGGGGAGGGCATTTGGCACAGGTGTCACAGTGTTTCCTGGGATGCCTGTATCTGTATGGGAGTCCCTGGATTTGAGTCCTAGCTCTGCTTCTGATTCAGCTTCCTCCTAGTGTGCACACTGGGAAGCAGCCAGTGATGGCTGAAAGTACTTGGGTCCCTGACCCCTTAAGGTAGGCCTGGATTAGGTTCTGTGCTCCAGACTTCACCTTGGTCCAGTCCTAGCTGTTGGGATTATTTGGGGAGTGAAAGTGTGGATGGAAACTATCTTTACCTTTCAAATAAAATGAAAATAAAGAAATAACAAATAAGTAAAAATAAAATAATAAATAATAATGTAAAAAATAAAATTAAATAATAAAAATAAAAAAATAAAAAAAACCAGAACTCTGAAAACAATAATCATAAAAGAACTTAATAAATTGAACTTCATCAAAACTAAAAAAATCTGTTCACCAAAGATAACTTTAGGAAAAAAATTTTTTATCACTTTTTTTTTAAAGATTTATTTATTTTTATTTGAAAGGGTTACATAGAGAGAGAGAAGGAGAGTTAGAGAGAGAAGTCTTCTATCCACTGGTTCACTCCCCAGTTGGCTGCAACAGCAGGAGCTGTGCCAATCCAAAGCCAGGAGCCAGGAGCTTCTTTCAGGTCTCCCATGTGGGTGCAGGGGCCCAAGGACTTGAGACATCTACTACTTTCCCAGGCCATAGCAGAGAGCTGGATTGCAAGTGGAGCAGCCAGGACTTGAACTGGTGTCCATATGGGATTCCAGCACTGCAGGTGGCGGCTTTACCCACTACAGCACATTACCAACCTCAGGAAAATTTTTTTTTGAAGATTTATGTATTTGAAAGGCAAAGTCACACAGAGAGAGGGAGATGGAGAGGGAGAGAGAGGGAGAAGGAGAGGGAGAGAGAGAGAGAGAGAGAGAGAGAGAGAGAGAGAGAGAGAGAATCTTTCATCTGTTGGTTCATTCCCCAAATGGTCACAATGGCCAGGACTGGGCCAGATAGAAGCCGGGAGCCAGGAGCTTCTTCTTGTGGGTGCAGGGGCCCATGCACTTGGGCCATCCTCCACTGCTTTCGCCGGTGCATTAGCAGGGAGCTGGATCAGGAGTGGAGCAGTCAGGATTCAAACTGACACCCATATGGGATGCCTGTGTCGTAGGCAATGGCTTTACCAACTATGCCACAATGCCAGCCCCAAGAAAAATATTTTTTAAAAATATTTTGACTGGGATAAAAATTTTATAATACACATATGTGACAAAGAACATGTATTCTGAACAATCCAACTAAAAAATGAGTGTCTTCATAAAAGAAGATATACAATAAACACACAAAAAAGGCTTAAACCAGTGCTCATCAGATAAATGCAAAGCAGAATCACATTATATTGGGGCCGGCGCTGTGGCATAGTGGGTAAAGCTGCCACCTGCAGGGCCAACATCTCATATGGGCACCATCTTGAGTCCCGACTGCTCCACTTTCAATCCAGCTCTCTGCTATGGCCTGTGAAAGCAGTGGAAGATGGCCCAAGTGCTTGGGCCCTTGCACCCATATGGGAGACCGGAAGAAGTTCCTGGCTCCTGGCTTTGGATCGGCTCAGCTCCAGCCATTGGGGGAGTCAACCAGCAGAGCAATGGAAGACCTCTTTCTCTCTGTCTCTCATTCTCTCTATGTGTAACTCAGACTAAAATAAATAAATAAATCTTAAAAAAAAAAAAAAAGAACCACATTATACCATTTCTCATCCACTAGAATGGCTAAAATGAAAGACCAAAAACAACAAATATTGGTCAGGACCGGAACTAGTAGAATTCAAATCTACCTTACAATCAACTCCTAGGTATTTACCCAAAATAATGAAAACACATGCCTACAAAAAGGGTTATATAAGTATGTTTATGGGGCTGGTGCCCTGGCACAGTGGGTTAAAGCCCCAGCCTGCAGCACTGACATCCCATATGGGTGCCAGTTTAAGTCCTGGCTGTTCCTCTTCCGATCCAGCTCTCTTCTATGGCCTGGGAAAGCAGCGGAAGATGGCTCAACTCCTTGGGCCCCTGCACCCACATGGGAGACCTGGAGAAAGCTTCTGGCTTCTGGTTTCGGATCAGCGCAGCTCTGGCTATTTCAGTCACTTGGAGAGTAAACCAGCAGAATGGAGGATTTCTCTCTCTCTCTCTCTCTCTCTCTCTCTCTGGCTATACTTCTCTCTGTAACTCTGGCTTTCAAATAAATAAAATAAATCTTTAAAAGAAAAAAAAAAAGAATGTTTATGGCCTGTGATTGTGGCATAGCAGATTAAGCCACTGTCTACAATGCAGTATACCATATGGGTGCTAGTTGGAGTCCCAGCTGCCCTGCTTCTGATGCAGCTCCAGGCTAATGTGCCTGGGAAAGCAGCAGAAGATGACCCAAGTCTTTGGCCTCCTGAACCCAGGTGGGAGACTGGGATGAAGCTCCTAGTTCCTGGCTCCTTGCTTTTGCCTGGTCCAGCCCCATGTGTTGCAGCCATTTGGGGAGAAGACCAACAAATGGAAGATCACTTGCTCCCTCTCTTTCTGTAACATTGCCTTTCAAATAAATAAAATAAATCATAAAAAAAGAATGTTTATGGAAGTTTTTAAAATAATTGTCAAAACATGCAAAATCCAAATGGCCATCAGTTAAGAGGATGGATAAACAAATTTTGACACTCATATCATGAGATACTCCTCATCAGTCAAAACAATGAACTACTGATGCACACAAATGGAATAATTTCAAAAACATTATGTTGAGCGAAAGATAACTAGACCCCCCAAAATGCACTACATTATTCTATTTATATTAAGTTCAAGATCAGGAAAATTGATCTACTGGGACAGAAATCACCTGTGGAGATAGTACTGACTAGTAGAGGGAAATTTCTGGAGTGATTGGAAATTTTCTGTTTTTTAGTGTGGTGGTGATTACAGGAATATATGCATTTGTCAAGGCTCATTGACTGGGGCCAGCGCTGTGGCATAGTACGCTAAGCCTCTGTCTGTGGTGCTGGTTTGTGTCCCCAGCAGTTTGTTTTCTGATCCAGCTCTCTGCTAATGTGTTTGGGAAAGCAGTAGAAGATGGCCTAAGTGCTTAGGCCCAGAAGAAGCTCCTGGCTCCTGGCTTCAGATAGGCCCAGCTCCGATTGTTGCAGCCATTTGGGGAATGAACCAGTGGATAGAAGACCTTTCTCTCTGTCTCTTCCTCTCTCTATCTGTAACTCTACCTCTCAAGTAAATAAATAAAATCTTAAAATAAGGCCGGCACCATGGCTCACTAGGCTAATCCTCCGCCTTGTGGCACCGGCACACCGGGTTCTAGTCCCAGTCTGGGTGCCGGATTCTGTCCCGGTTGCCCCTCTTCCAGGCCTCCTCTCTGCTGTGGCCTGGGAGTGCAGTGGAGGATGGCTCAAGTGCTTGGGCCCTGCACCTGCATGGGAGACCAGGAGAAGCACCTGGCACCTGGCTCCTGCCCTCGGATCAATGCGGTGCGCCGGCCGCAGCGCACCGGCCTCGGCGGCTACTGGAGGGTGAACCAATGGCAAAGGAAGACCTTTCTCTCTGTCTCTCTCTCTCACTGTCCACTCTGCCTGTCACAAAAAAAAAAAAATCTTAAAATAAAATTAAAAAAAACCTCATTGATTATTTTGAATGAGAAACAAAAACCAAATCTCTCATACAGCCCCAAATACCATAACAAAAGTCAAAAGGTTAATGATGAACAGGAAAAGACAAACGCCTTAATTTTCAATAAGCATCACAAATCAATAAGAAATATGTGAATAATGCAATAAAAATGAATAATAATCATGAAAAGGAGGTTCATAGAAAAATAATATAAGGTGGTTTTTTTTTTTTTTTTTGTGACAGGCAGAGTGGACAGTGAGAGAGAGAGACAGAGAGAAAGGTCTTCCTTTGCCATTGGTTCACCCTCCAATGGCCGCTGCGGCCGGCACACCGCGCTCATCCGATGGCAGGAGCCAGGTGCCAGGTGCTTTTCCTGGTCTCCCATGGGGTGCAGGGCCCAAGCACTTGGGCCATCCTCCACTGCACTCCTGGGCCACAGCAGAGAGGAGGCCTGGAAGAGGGGCAACCGGGACAGAATCTGGCGCCCCAACCGGGATTAGAACCCGGTGTGCCGGCGCCGCAAGGCGGAGGATTAGCCTGTTGAGCCACAGCGCCGGCCAATAATATAAGGTTTTAATAAGCCCTTAATGATGCCAAAAGTTTTTCCAATTAATGAAATGGAAATTAAAATCAAACAGCATTTTCCACCCATCAGATGGCAAAATGTAAAAGTTTGGGGCTGGTGCTTGGTGTAGTAGGTTAAGTATCCACCTGTGGCACCGACATCTCATATGGACACTGATTTAAGTTCCGGTTGCTCCACTTCTAATCCAGTTTCCTGGATGACCTGGGAGGGCAATGGAAGATGGCCCAAGAGCTTTAGCTCCTATATCAGTGTAGGAGACCCTGAAGAAGCTCCTGGCTCCTAGCTTTAGATCAGCCCAGCTTCAGCCATCATGGCCATTTGGGGAGTGAACCAGCAGATAGAAAATCTCTCTCTCTCTCTGTCTGTAACCCTGCCTCCCAGGTAAATAAATAAATCTTTTTTTAAAAAAAATGTGAAAGTTTGAAATTACCCAGAGTTGGTGTGGTTGTGAGGAAACAAACACTTCATTCTCCATTAGTAAGAAGAATAAATTGGTGCAACCTTTAGCATTAGCCACCATATTTACCTTGTCAGTGGCAATTTAATTTTGGCAAAACATCTATTCAATTAAATTCATGTCAATTTGACTTTTCTTTAAAAAATTTATCTTATAAATTTATTTTTGACATAATTCTATATAATATGAGCACTAAACTAACTTTTTGTTTTGTTTTGTTTTGTTTTGTTTTGTTTTGTTTTTGACAGGCAGAGTGGACAGTGAGAGAGAGAGAGACAGAGAGAAAGGTCTTCCTTTTGCCGTTGGTTCACCCTCCAATGGCTGCCGCGGTCGGCGCGCTGCAGCCAGCGCACCGCGCTCATCCGATGGCAGGAGCCAGGAGCCAGGTGCTTTTCCTGGTCTCCCCATGGGGTGCAGGGCCCAAGCACCTGGGCCATTCTCCACTGCACTCCCGGGCCACAGCAGAGGCCTGGCCTGGAAGAGGGGCAACCGGGACAGAATCCGGCGCCCTGACCGGGGCTAGAACCCAGTGTGCCGGCGCCGCAAGGCGGAGGATTAGCCTGTTGAGCCACGGCGCCGGCCTAAACTAACTTTTTTTTAATAAAAGGGAACTTACAATTGGGGAGCCCCAAAATGCTGAGAAATTTATTCCAAGATTAGGATGATGTCCCCACCAACTGTGGCACTTTTGAAAGCCTTATTTGGATATACTGAATCAATGTTATTGAATGGAATTTTGTAAAAAAAATGAATGTTATTGAATGGAATTTTGTAAAAAAAATGAAAACTGACTTACCTGTCTATAATTAATGTATCACTTGTTATAATTAAAATATCCAGACAATCTTGTTCCTTGTTTCGATCACTTGTCTGTACTAGACTCATCAACAAACAGAGTTTGAGCAAATTATAAGTCCCAGGAGGAACAATTTGTGTTGCAAAGATATTTGCAAGTATTGCTGTAAACTTCCAGCATGAGCTAGAAGTCAAGGAGAGGAGACATCTGAAGTTGTCACTAACTCCTGAGGGAACTGAAAGCAAACATTAAAATCTATATTAGAAAGAGTTTTAAAAACAAAACAAAAAACATGTTTTAAAATTTTTTGTTTTTATTATTTTATTTTATTTATTTATTTTTTGACAGGCAGAGTGGACAGTGAGAGACAGAGAGAAAGGTCTTCCTTTGTCATTGGTTCACCCTCCAATGGCCGCCATGTTGCAGCCGGTGCACCGCGCTCATCCGATGGCAGGAGCCAGGTGCCAGGTGCTTTTCCTGGTCTCCCATGGGGTGCACGGCCCAAGCACTTGGGCCATCCTCCACTGCACTCCCAGGCCACAGCAGAGAGCTGGCCTGGAAGAGGGGCAACTGGGACTGAATCCGGCGCCCCAACCGGGACTAGAACCCGGTGTGCTGGCGCCGCAAGGCGGAGAATCAGCCTGTTGAGCCACGGCGTCAGCCCTGTTTTTATTATTTTTAAGATTTATTTATTTAAAAGGCTGAGCGATTCAGAGATAGGAAGAAACAGGGAGAGAGAGAGAGAGAGAGAGAGAGAGAGAGAGAGAGAGAGTTTCCATCCACTGGTTCACTCCCTAAATGATGGCAATAGTCTGGGCTGGACCAGGCTGATGCCAGGACCCTGGAACTCCATTTGGGTTTCCCACGTGGGTGACAGGGGTCCAAGGACTTGAGCCACCTTCTTCGGCTTTCCAAGGTGCATTAGCAGAGAGCTGGATCAGAAGGAAAGCAGCCGGGACTCCAACAGGAACTCTGATAAGGGATGTCAGCATTGCAAGCAGTAGTTTAACCTGCTGCACCACAATGCCAATCCCAGAATTTTTTGAATCTAAAATATTTTTTGTGGCAAGCGTTTGGGGCAGTGGTCGAGTTGCTGCCTGGGATGCTGGCATCCCATATTAGAGTCCTTGGGTTTGAGTTCTGGCTCTGCTTCCCATCCAGCTTTCTGCTATTACGCACCATTGGTAGCAGGTAATGGCTCAAGTAGTTGGGTCCTTATAACTCATGCAGGAGACCTAGATTGGTTCCAGGCCTCTGGCTTTGGCCTGGCCTAGCCGCAGATCTTGTAGGCATTTGTGGAGTAAGCCAGCAGATGAAAAAAATCACTTTCTCTTTTTGCATTTCAGATAATTAAATAATAAATTTCTTTTATTAAATTTCTTAAATATTTTATTAAATTTTATAAAAATATTTAATTAAATTTAGTAAATAATAAATTTCTTAAATCTTTTTGCATTTTGGCCGGCGCCGTGGCTCAACAGGCTAATCCTCCGCCTTGCAGCGCCGGCACACCGGGTTCTAGTCCCGGTCGGGGCGCCGGATTCTGTCCCGGTTGCCCCTCTTCCAGGCCAGGCCTCTGCTGTGGCCCAGGAGTGCAGTGGAGGATGGCCCAAGTGCTTGGGCCCTGCACCCACATGGGAGACCAGGAAAAGCACCTAGCACCTGGCTCCTGCCATCGGATGAGCGCGGTGCGCCGGCCGCAGCGCGCCGACCGCGGCAGCCATTGGAGGGTGAACCAACGGCAAAAAGGAAGACCTTTCTCTCTGTCTCTCTCTCTCACTGTCCACTGCCTGTCAAAAAAAAAAAAAATCTTTTTGCATTTCAGATAAAAATAATGAATTTGGGGCTGGTGCTGTGGTGTTGCAGGTAAAGCCACTGCCTACAGTGTTGGCATCCCATTTAGGCACCAGTTTGAGTCCTGGCTGCTGCTCTTCTGATCCAGCTCCCTGCTAATGTGCCTGGGAAATCAGTAGAATATGGCCCGAGTCCTTGAGCCCCTATACCCATGTGGGAGACCCAGAAGAAGCTCCATGCTCCTGGCTTCGGATCAGCCCAGCTCTGGCCATTGTGGCCATCTGGGAAGTGAACCAGCAGATGGAAGATTACTCTCTCCTCTGCCTCTGCCTCTCTGTAACTCTGCCTTTCAATTAAATTAATAAATCATTAAAAAAAGTTTTAAAAAATTAGTAAATTTAAAAATGATCAGTTTATAGCTCTTCTAATGATACCATATTCAACTTTTTTTAAAAGATTTATTTATTTATTTGAAAGGCAGAGTTACACAGAGGTAGAGGCAGAGGCAGAGAGAAAAAGATTTTCCATCTGTTGGTTCACTCCCCAAATGGCTTCACTGGCCAGAGCTGGGCCAATCGGAAGCCAGGAGCCAGGAGCTTCTTCTGGGTCTCCTACATGGGTGCAGGGACCCAACCACTTGGGCCATCTTCTACTGCCTTCCCATGCTATAGCAGAAGGCTGGAATGGAAATGAAGCCGCCAGGTCTTTTTTTTTTTTTTTTTAGATTTTATTTATTTGTTTGACAGGTAGAGTTACAGACAGAGAGAGAGACAGAGACAGAGAAAAAGGTCCTCCCTCCGTTGTTTCACTCCCCAAATGGCTGCAATGGCCAGAGCTGCACCAATCCGAAGCCAGGAGCCAGGAATTTCTTCCAGGTCTCCCACATGGGTGCAGGGGCACAAGCACTTGGGCCATCCTCCACTGCCTTCCCAGGCCACAGCAGACAGCTGGACTGGAATAGGAGCAGCAGGGATACAAACTGGCGCCCACATGGGATGTCGGCGCCGCAGGCAGAGTAGTAACTGAGTGCGCCACAGCACCGACCCTGAGCAGCCAGATCTTGAATCATATGGGATGCTGGCACTTTACCCACTACGCCACAGTGCTGGTCCCTGTCATATACACTTTTAAAAAGATTTATTTATTTGAAAGGAAGAGATACAGAGAGAGGGAGAGGCAGAGAGAGAGAGAGAGAGAGAGAGAGAGATATTCCACCCCTATGGTCCTCTTCCCAAATGGCTATAACAGTCAGGTTTGAGCTAGGCTGAAGGCAGGAGCTTCATCTGGGTCTCCCATGTGGGTGCAGGGACCCAAATACTTGGGCCATTTCCACTGCTCTTCCAGGCGCATTAACAGGGAGCTGGATTGGAAGCAGAGCCGCTGGGACACAAACTTAGGTTCACATGGGATGCCATTGTGGCAGGGGGTGGACTTACCATGCAGTGCCATAGTGATGGCCCCCATATTTTTTCTTGATTGGACCATTATTCAGATAAGGAAAGGGTGTTATTTTATTGAGCTCCCTTTCTCATACCACAACAACTGTTATTTAGAATTGCCTTAGCTAGAAAATAGTGGATAGTTTAAGAAAAACCCTTTGACTAATCTCTAACTCTTAGCACCTGAAATATTTTTTAATAAAGCTTTTATTTAAAGAATATAAATTTCCAAAGTACAGCTTATGGATTACAATGGCTCCCCCCCCCCATAACTTCCCTCCCACCCCCAACCCTCCCCTTTCCCGCTCCCTCTCCCCTTTCATTTTGCTCATTGCTAATTATAAAACTGCAAAAACCAAGGTTTAGAGTGTGTGTTTGATGTAGTGGTTAAGACACTACAAGGAATGCCTGCATCCTTGGGTCCAAGTCCCAGCTCTGCATTTGATTCCAGCTTCCTGCTAATCTGCATCTTAGAAGGTAGCACATGATGACTCAAGTGCTTGACTCCCTGCCACCCATGTAGGAGAGCAGTACCAAGTTTCCAGCTCCCGGCTTTGGTCTGGCCCAGCCCTGGGTGTTGTAGGCATTTGGAGAGTGAACTAGTGGATGGAAGAAATGCCTTTTGAATAAAATAAATAAATATATTTTTTAAAAGTTTATCTCACAGTTGGCAAGTTTTTACAATGTCATCTTGTTTAATTTCCTTCTTGGCACTTAATGTCTGCGCTTGTTTTATTGGTTGGCGTACATGTTTGCTGACTGTCTACCAGATAATTTAAGAGTAGGAACTTTGTCCTGTTCACATCTATATTCCTAGTGCTTACAAGAGTGCCCAGCACTTAGGCAAACAATATTTATTTGCTGAACAAACATTTAAATCTAAATATTTGTTAATTTACAATACTAACATTCTCCTTACCTTTTGGATTGCAAAAAGTGATGCTATTTGCTTCTATACACACAGCAGTTTGTGAGGTTTTTACACAGGTTGGGATTCCAATAATTTTATACTCATTTCCTATATTCATTTTGTTCACTAATTCATCTAAAATTATTTAACACAGAAGAAAAAATATATTCACTAAATGAAACTTACACACAATTGTATTATTCAAAAATACAGAACCACTAACAATTCAGTAGTTCACTTAGTAATGAAGTATTCACTTTTGATTAGTATACTGTGCATATAAAGCAGCACTCTTAATGTAAATTGAGGTAATTTTTATTGCTGATAAATTTTGATACTTATTAGGAATTAATTTCAAAATACTTGTGACATATCAGCTAGATATTCTAGTACAATAGTGACTTTTGACAACAGTAAAAAAATCATTCTATATAAGATGAAACATCTTATATAGATTAATGATAAACATCTTATATAATTAATGTTAATAAAAATGGCTTATAAACAATATTTTTCAGGAAGAAAATAATTTTGAAAAGTATCATTCATTGTCTACAATATCTGGTATATACACACACACACACACGATGTAATTATATAGTATAAAATAGATACCCCTATCTCCACATTATATACAAGAAATCAAGAGGTTAAGTCACTTTCACAGAGCTAAATAACAGCGGCAAAACAAAAATTTACATCTATTTCACCCTGCCTCCAAACTCTCCCCTCTTCTTTACCCTTACCCTGGGCAGCATGTGAGCCCAAGTGATAAGAAATAATTTGAATCTAGCAATTACTATGTACCAGACACTTTTATATAGTAACTCATTGAGTCACAGCAACTCAATAGGGTAGGTTCTCCTGTTAGAAAAAGACTGAACCTTATTCATATGTCCACAGTTCTGAATTCTCAATGAAGACTCATTCCCTAGATGACGTGTTGATAATGACTTCCTCTTTCATTGAATTCTCATTGGTACTTACCCAGGCAGTTCTCAACAGTTAATTATATGTAATGCTCATTCATTTAATTAACAAATATCTATTGAGTTTTTCCTATGTATGGTAAAGAAACAAAGTCCTTACTGTCATGAAGCTTACATTCTAAAACAATAACCCCAATGTTTACTTGAGACACACATAACAGATAATGGGACATTAAAATGACTCTGATCCTGGGACTTAGCATAATGCTTGGGACTTGGCAAGTGCTAATATTTTTTAAGTGAATGCTGTATGTCTGAATGAATAATTGACACATTAGCTGAATGACTCTACAAAAATACTCAAGAATAAAAAGAGTTGCAAATACTAAGCTATGGAAGTACCATTTATAATATATAAGCACAAATAAGACAGGCCCATGTTTTATAGCAGTTTGTTTTGAGTTCAAAGAGAACTTACCTCTTAGGAAAATTGTAAGAGATTGAAACCTAAATGGCTGGTTGTTGGAAAATCCTTGAAAAGCATGAAGTGCCTTTGTGGCAATTATTTCAACTATCTGTTTATCTTTAGACAGGGGATAAAACAGAATTAGTTATTAGAATATGTATTCAATTTAATTTCCACATTAAAATAGCAGGCACTGGGCAGGTATTTGGTGCAGCAGTTAAGATGTTGCTTAAGATGTTGCTGGCACCGTGGCTCACTAGGCTAATCCTCCGCCTGCAGCGCCTGCACCCCGGGTTCTAGTCCCAGTTGGGGCGCCTGATTCTGTCCCGGTTGCTCCTCTTCCAGTCCAGCTCTCTGCTGTGGCCCAGGAGTGCAGTGGAGGATGGCTCAAGTGCTTGGGCCCTGCACCCCATGGGAGACCAGGAGGAAGCACCTGGCAACACGCCGCCCCATAGCGGCCACTTGTGGGGGTGAACCAATGGAAAAAGGAAAACCTTTCTTTCTGTCTCTCTCTCTGTGTCTAACTCTGCCTGTCAAAAAAATAATAATAAATTAAAAAAAGATGCCACAACCTTAATCAGAGTGTGTAGGATTGAGTCCTGGCTCTGCTTCCAATACAAACTTCCTGCTAATGCACAGGGTAGGAGACAACAGATAAATACTTAGATCCTTGTTAACCATGTAGGGGACCTAGACTGAGTTCCAGGCTCCTAGTTTCATCCTGGCCCCGTCCTGGCTGTTGTGGACATTTGGAGAGTGAACCAGTGGATGGAAGATCTCTGTCTCTGTCTGTCTTTCTGTGTCTGTCTCTCTACCTTTCAAATAAACGAAAATAAAATTTTAAAAAAACCAGACAGACACTCTCTTAAAAATTTAATTACAAAATGTAATTGAATTTTTACCACCAAGTACTCTAAATTTTCTGTCTTCTTGAAGTGAAGAGGCACAGAGATCACACAAAAAGTCATTTCTTATTGTAGCAGATTCCGTAGCACCAGGCACATGCACTCTTATATACTGAAATCCTGAAAACAAAACAAAACAAAAACAACAGTGGTCAGCTAAATTTGTTTTCAGATTTAACTATTTTCCATCATTTAATATGAATCCAATTCAAAGTATATATTTTGCTTTTGGGCTCAGATTAATTCAATTAACATTTATTGCATGACTTGCTAAATACTGTGCTAAGAAGTTGGTGGATACATAATCTCTATATGTGGCAATGGGAAACCTAAGTTCAGAACATTCAGAGAGAAGAGAGGTGAGCCATCTAACTCAATGAGAGATGAGGATAGATAAATGGAAAAGAACCCGGAAAAAGACTGAAATGAAGTTAAGCCAAAGGGTTTGATTGAGGAAACAGTGTTGAACAGTCATGAAGCAATATGTGAGAAGACCAGGTATTTGGCAATATAGGAGTACTAGTTAAGTTGGAGGTGGGAACAGAGGAAAAGAAAGCATTTCAAGTTTATTCAAAGTAAAGTTGCAAACATTAGATGTCAAATTTTATTCCATTCTTTCTAATCTGTTTCATAAGTAAGTACAACTATAACAGCAATAAATAATAGATTCATGATATTTTTTATTTTATATATATATATATATATTTTTTTTTTACAGGCAGAGTGTACAGTGAAAGAGAGAGACAGAGAGAAAGGTCTTCCTTTTGCCGTTGGTTCACCCTCCAACGGCTGCTGCAGCCGGTGCGCTGAGGCCAGCGCACTGTGCTGATCTGAAGGCAGGAGCCAGGTGCTTCTCCTGGTCTCCCATGGGGTGCAGGGCCCAAGCACTTGAGCCATCCTCCACTGCACTCCCGGGCCACAGCAGAGAGCTGGTCTGGAAGAGGGGCAACCGGGACAGAATCCGGTGCCCCGACCGGGACTAGAACCTGGTGTGCCGGTGCCGCTAGGCGGAGGATTAGCCTATTGAGCTGCGGCGCTGGCCTATTTTATATTTTAATATTTACCTTTTGAAAGAGGGCAAGCTTCATCTGAACAAAGAAATCTTGCACCTTGTGTGTACTTGGTTACTGTCGTCATTGCAATCACAATTCCTTGCATCATATAATATCTCTGAGATGTATAATCAAGTGGAAACTCACAAAGATCAAGACCATAACTTGGCAGAGGAGGTAAATGTGTTAATTTCAGCACTATATTAATCTAATAAGAACATAAAAATGGTATTAACAGAAATCGTAGCTCCAACTGGACTTGCGTAGTAAGTAGATTATAGAACAACTCAAGTAATTGATACTTTAGTGTTGTTAGGAATCGTAATTTTAAGCATAATTGAAAATGAGTATAAAATTAAAGAAGTAAAAATCTTATATGCTAAAATTTTAACTGATAATACCATTATAAACATCTTTCACTAAAGCATGCATTTCCTGGTCATTTCCAGTAAAAACACTTGAAAAACAATGGTCTTATAGTACTTAACACTCTTAGCACCCAGATCATGCTTTCTAAATATTAATCATGAAAAGGGACCAGGGATCTTTTGGGGCGAAATAGCTCATTCCAGATCAGGTACAGAAAATGTAGCAGTTGGACCCTGAGGAGCATCTCCTGCCAGATATCAAGGGAGCTATTACAAATGAATGCAAAGGTAAAAAAGAAAATAGAAAAATTAATGACAGCATGTGTCATAAGGACACAAGAGCAAACTTGAAGGGGCTCCCAATGATCAAAGGCAGGATAATGTAAGAATCAAAAAGAATGACAGAGATTCATTGAAATGTATGAGATATATTAAGAAGTTCATGAGTTTTTTCATATTTAAAAACAGGAAAAACAAAAAAATGGTCATTGCAACCTGCTAGATTTCAATTTATTATTCTCTGAAAATTAATAAAGGAAAAAAATCAAACATTTATCCTGACTTTGATGTACAAATTATATTTCAGAGTTACCAAACTGGTGAAACTTTTCTTTCATAGAATATTTCAGCTAATAAATTCAGAAAGGATGCCAAATTAGGAGTGGAAAATCAAAATTTTGCGGCTCTACTGGAATAATAGATTATAAGCAGTGAATATCAATGGTTGCTAAAACCACTATGTGAAAGTTAATGGGAAACTGTATAATGAAAAGATCAGAAAGACATCCTTTTAATCCACTGATCAGTTGTGACATTGCTGAAGTATGACAACAATAATTATATACTTCAGACATAGTGTAATATAGAATACATGACACTAATTAGCATGTATTCTTATCAAAATGAGATCATTCTGAATCTAAAAAGTCTTTTAGAAATATATTACATAGGGGAAAATTAAACAGCATCACAAGAAAGCCACCAGACAAATTCAGATTATGTAGTATTCTACAGAGAAATTAACTAGTTTAAAAAGTCACTGGAATAAAAAAAGAGGAGGGGAGAGGGAATGGTTCTATGTTGAAAGAAGTAAGTGAGATATAAGAACTAATTAAAATGTTATAGACCTTATTTTGATCCTGACTTGAACAAACCAATTTTAAGTTATGGCCCTTCTAAATACTAATGGAGTTTATGGAATCAAAAAGCTTCCATAGCTTTGGCAGCTTATGATAAGTTTTATGATCACTGGCATCATAAATAAGAGTGTCAATTGTTAAATCAACAACAAAGAGTCACTGTGCACTTACTCCCCATGTAGGACCTCTGTCCTTAATGTGTTGGACTATGAGAATTAACAGTGAAACTTGTCTTCAAACAGTACTTTATACTTTGTGTGTCTGTGTGGGTGCAAACTGTTGAAATCTTTACTTAGTATAGAGTTGGTCTTTTGTATATGAAGATAACTAAAAATGAATCTTAATGAAGAGTGGAATGGGAGAGGGAGTAGGAGGTGGGACGAGAGTAGGGGGGTATGGGGGGAAGAACCGCTATATTCCTAAAGCTGTACCTATGGAATTTGTATTTATTAAATAAGAGCTTTTTTAAAAAAAATTGTAAGACATTCTTGAGACATCTGAGAAAATTTAAATATGGATTGGATATTAGTTTCCTTCATTCCAAAGAATTTTGTTAATTTTGTAAAGGATGATGATGGCACTGTGTTTAAGAAATATGTCCATAATTTTAAAGGTTATTACTGAAGTATGTAGAGTAAAATAATAACATATTTGGTGCTTGCTTTAAGATATTTCAGAAAACCATTGATAATGCAACTATGGCAAACTATTTTAACACTGACTTTATCTGAGTGATAGATACATGGAGGTTCACTGTATTATTCTCTTTGAGTATGCTCAAAATGTTTTATTTATTTATTTATTTATTTTGACAGGCAGAGTTAGACGGTGAGAGAGAGAGAGAGAGAGACAGAGAGAAAGGTCTTCCTTCCGTTGTTTCACCCCCAAAATGGTTGCTATAGCCGGCGTGCTGTGCCAATCCAAAGCCAGGAGCCAGGTGCTTCTCCTGGTCTTCCATGCGGGTGCACAGGCCCAAGCACTTGGGCCATCCTCCACTGCCTTCCCAGGCCACAGCAGACAGCTGGACTGGAAGAAGAGCAACTAGGACAGAACTGGCGCTCCAACCGGGACTAGAACCTGGGGTACGGGCGCTGCAGGTGGAGGATTAGCCTAGTGAGTCACGGCACTGGCCTGAAATGTTTTATTTTAAAAATGTTTAATGGTATAAGTGATAATATAGGAAATAAAGATGCATATATAATACATTCCATTGAACTTTCAGAAAAATGTGTTATTTTTAATAAGCAGAAAAAATGATTATAAGAATACTGTTTACAAGTCATCTTGAAAATTTGTACCTAGGTTTTCTTTGCTAAACTTACTTGAGTTTCAGTCTGTAATTGTCCAATTAATGAGAGAGTCTTAACAGCAATAAAACAGACCTGTGATTTCAAACAAACAAAAATGTTACCAGACATCGAGACAGAGAGACAGAGATCTTCCATCTGATGGCTCACTCCCCAAATGCCTACAACAGCCCAGGGTAGGCCAGGTTGAAGCCAGGAGCCAGGAATGCCATCTACGTCTCATGGTTGGCAGGGACCTAAATCCTTGGGCTATCATTTGTTGTTTCCGAGTTGCATTAGCAGGAAACTGGATGGAAAGAGGGGGTGCCAGGACTCCAACTGGCACTCCAGTATGGGATGCTTCAAGTGGTGGATTAACCTGCTGTGACAAAATGCTTGCCCCTTTCTTTAACTTACTGATTGAAAAACTTGAGCAGCTTTCAAAGGCTGGTGTAAAATGTTATTTCCAAGCTCAGCATCTAATTCAACAACATCAGAGGGATTTATTAAAATATTAAAACGATAGACAGCATAACTTTGTTTTGAATCTGTAAAAATATAGAAAGGTAAAAGTCAGGATAGTTTTATGTAGGAATTCTATTTGAAAGTTTCTAAAAGGAAGTCACTTTTATTGAACATACCATTGTAATGCTTGCAATCATCTATAAACTTTTGGAGACCTCCACTTCCATCAAGGTAGATGAGGGCTGCCTCCTTCAATTTTAGATTTGACATTTTCTCCTAGTTAATGATTCTTCTCTATTACTAACTGATAAACAATTGTTGGTAAAAAGTACAGATGGTAAAACTCATAGAAAGGATGAGAAAACCTAAAAATAAAATAAAATAAATTTTACTTTACAAACTATTAAAACTGAGAGTGAAATAAAGCTAAGCAAAATTTCCAAGTTCAAAAAAAATTTATACCCAAAAGGAATCAAAATTTTGTTTCCTTTTGCTAAATAACATTTTTATCTACACTTGGTTATAAGATCTTTGACAAAATTATGAATTTAAGAACAAGAGCTTTAAATGTCTCTTTACAGAGAAGATCTTCCAAAGAATGTTTGTTGAAATAACAATATGGGATGATGAAGTTCCTTTACAGATGTTGTTTAAAATATAAAGTGGTTAAATGTTAGTATGTAAATCAATCTAAGTGAGAAAATATAGTAGAGGGAATACTAACCTGGGAAATTTGAGGATTTGATTCTAGAACCATCATTTCCTGGTGGTTAAGGGGAAATCATTGGGCCTCTCTTTTGGATCAGTATCTGCCGGAAGGAAATGAAGAGTTGTACTAGATAATTAAAACCCCTTACAGTTTTGAATCTTGTGACAGTGACTCAATAAAACATTAAACTGTAGGAATGAGTAGAGAATGGACTGTATAAAAATCATTTAAAGACAGCAAATACTAATGGACACAATATACCAGTAACTGAATAGGTGCTAGAGATAAAATGTTTAAGATTGGACCTTGCTTTTCAAGAAGGTGCCAGCTTAGAGAAGTCAGAAATAATGACTGACACATTTATTCATTCATTACCAAATACTTTTTTCACATCTACTAGTTGTTTTATGCCACATTGTTCTAGGTATTTGGGATATAAAAATGAATACTATGTGGTTGCTATCCTTCAGAAAGAGGACAGTGGAGTGAGATATGTGAGCAATTATGCAGTGTTAAGTACTGTAACAGAAATAATATACTAGGCAAAAGGAAGCTGCAACATATATGAAATAGTTCACCAAATTTCGGTCAGCCTTGCAAATGAGTCAAATTTTCTAGGTTTTAAGATATTTTGATAGAAGGATTATAGAGAATAGGTCGATTCTATTTAAAAGATGATATTTGGTAGATAGATATTTCATCTAATTGGATGAGAGATGAAGATGAGGAGAAGGTTTTCCAGAGATGGGGTTGATTTTTCCACCCATTATCAGTCCTGCACTATTGGGTCTCCATCTCTTCTACCTGGAGTTCAGGCTACTTTCCACAGAAAAGTGAGACTGCCCTTCTTGCTGTTATATAGGGATGGAATTTCAATTTATTTCTTCAAGGCTACAAACAGAATGATTGTAAAGTTCATGTTGTCTTCAGGACATCTCATCTCTGAAACTTCATTAGAACATTGGGTTTGGGGGCTTTAATAGAAGCTATTGATAATGAGATGGTTGGGTGAGGCCAGATGATGATGATGATGATGATGATGATTTTAAGAATTTACTTAGAGAGATAGAGTCAGAGTCTTCCATCCACTGGTTCACTCCTCAAATGCTGGCACCTGCCAAAGCTGCAGCAAGGAACCAGGACCTCCATCCAGGTCTCCTACAGCGGGAGGCAGGGACTCAAGTACTTGAGCCGTCACTTTGCTGACTCCCAGGGTGTGGATTATCAGGAAGCTGGATTGGAAGCAGAGGCAGACTCCATCTCAGGTGGGAGGTGGTTGCCTCAAGGGGTCGCTGGGCTACAACACCCACCACCGTCAATGGAAGGTTTGGAAGTCCTTCGTGATAACGTAAGTAATGGGAAATAATCTGTGTTTTTTCAAAGTAGGACAGAAACATGGCCAGGTTTTTTACTTCGGAAAACTCTGTTTTCCCACCAGTGTGGAAAACGGGTTGAAATAGAAGAGTGGATAACCAGTTTCTACCTTTTGCAATTTAAAAGACGGATGGCCCAATCTAGAGCATTAGGAATGAAACAGAATGGGGAAGATGGATTCTAGAATTTCAAAGACTTCACACTGGACCTGTACAATGTGAGAAACAGTCCCAAAGGAAATGGGTTCGTAGCAGGAATGTGAGCGGATGTGCCGCTTCCAAGGAAACACGAACCCGGAAATAAGCGTAGGGAAATGAGAAAAGTTGGAGATAGCCCGAGTTTGACAGGCCCTTGGGACACCCAGAGAGGTAACAGGAGGGCGTCGTGATCAGGCCTGGGGTTCGGTGGCGTCAGAACAGCGGGGGTTAGAGTCGGGCGTCGTCGTGTAAAGTGAGGTGCGTTTCAAGGAAGAGCTCGAAACGAAAAGGCATAGAAGCCCACGGAAAAGCATTTAAACACGAACGGGGATACAATTCTAATTCTCTGTCTTCCCGCGGTCCACGAGGAACAGGGGCCCGTCCTGTCTCCCCTCTACCTGCCCAGGGTAAACGGGTGAGGGGAAAAACACCTCACAGCTAGAGGAGGAAGGCGAATCCGGCCTCGCACGGTGGGAGCCAGGGCCGCTCCCCCTCCAGGGGACCCAGCCCCGCAGCTATTTGTACCCACCCGGGCAACCCACGGAGCGCCTCCCCGTCACGCGCCAACGCTCGCGCCCGCCACGCGGCCCTAGCACGCATGCGCGCTCCTCCGACCGTTGACTGCGCGCGCGGCCTGCAGGGACCCAGCCCGACCCATCCCCCCCACCGCTGCCTGCTCACTTGTTGCGGGCCAAAAAAGACACAGGGCGACCTTTGTTTCCTTTTCACAGACCAAAGGGTTGTTAAAAAACCTTTAAAGCGATGCAAAATGAAGGGCCACTTTGGAAAACATTACAGAACGCCCTCAAGAACTAAAGTTAATGTAGAACACACACCACCATGTACAGATGCCCACGGAAGAGAAGCGAAAACAGGTCCACACCGAAACTAAGAAAGGAACAGTCCCAAAGTGGACACCTGTATCTAGTGGAGTAGTGGCTGACTTGGTGTAGCCATACAATGGAATATTGGGCCATAAAAAAGGAATTAAGAAATAATACATGCAATAAGGATGAACCTTGAAAACTGGATAATGGCTCCAGGTGCCATTCAGCTTCCTGCTAATACACGCCCTGGAAGGCGGCAGGTGGTGACTCAAGTAGTTGGTTCCTTGCATCTCACACGGCAGACCTTGATTGGGTTCCAGGCTCCTGGCTTTGGCCTGGCACAGCCCTGGCTGTTTTAAGGCATTTGGGGAATGAACTAGCCAATGGAAGCTCTCTCTCTCCCTTTCTGTCCCTCTGTAACTCTGCCTTTCAAATAAATAAAACTTTAGTACAATGGATGGGAGTTGTGGTACAGCAGGCTAGGTTGCTGCTTGGGATGCCCTGATTCTGTATCAGGAATGTCTGGGATTAACTCCGGCCTCCATTTCCTTTCCAGCTTCTTGCTAACGGACACCCTGGGAAGAAGATGACGGTACAAGCACTTGGATTCCCACCACCCAATGGTGAGACCTGGAATTCCTGGCTCCTGGCTTTGGCATAGCCCAGGCCTGGTTGCTCTGCCTTTCAAATAAATTTTAACAATTAAATATGGTAGAATTGAACTTAAAACCTCAAGTATTTAGTGTATCACTGCAAACGCTCCAAAAATGATAGTGGCATTGAGTCAAATTTTAATTGCTTATAGCTACTCACTGCTACTTTGTTGTGAATATGTACAGTACTTTTAAAGAAAATCTCTGGACATCAGAAACAGATTTCTAGGGGTAGGTTGAGAATGTAAGTATATATATAATATATAAACAAGGACATGTAATGCAACAAGTATTTATCCTTACCCACACAGACCATTTGTTGGTTAGATTCAGAGATGAACACTTTTTCTTTTTAAATTTTATTTATTGATTTGAGAGGTAGAGTTACACACAGAGAGAGGGAGAGACAGAGAGAAAGGTCTTCCATCCGCTGGTTCAGATGAACACTCCCCCAAAATTTATTTGAACGGTAAGAGAGGGAGACTCATCCATGTGTCCAGATGTCCACAACCACTGAGACCAAGCCAAGAGCCAGGAACTCAATTTCTATCTGTGAATCCTTTTGATCAAGCTATGTAGCATATCCCTCTTCCCCCATTAACCTCATTAACACACAAAGCTTGGCATATCCCACTGAGGTACTGAAGCCACCTGAAACTCACTTATATACACTTTAGGGTTTGTATTGCTATATTATGAATGTGTCCCCACAAAATTTTTATGTTGTAACCTAATCCCCAATGTGACAATATTGAGAGGCAGAGCATTTGGGAGGGAAATACAACTACAGATCTTTGGAAGACACTCTCCACAGGGCTACTTTGCCCCTTCTACAGGCAAGACAAAATAATGACTTGCTCTCTGCTAGTTTGACATGGCACATTGTTATAGTGATAAAAATTTAGAATATTTAAGCATCCATTCAAATGTACCACTACTGCAATTATATCACAATAGTGTTTGTTGGCTCTCATAAATTTTTCTAAATTAAAAAATTTGGCATATTAAAATTTGTACTTAACGAGAACCTGCTGCCAGTATCTACACCATCTAACATTTATCCACCAGGTGCATCAAACAAATCTTAGTACCATGATGTCCACATTGTACCCTCTGCAATATGGGCAATATAAAGAATATCAGAAAAGCCTTCATTTAGACCCTTCTGTTTATTTTGCTAAAATCCATGAACTGGTTCTACTCTTTAAAGGGTACACATTTTACTAAAAGACTTAGGCTGAGATGAAAATACAAACTTGAAACCTGGAAGAAATTTTGTTTCCTGAATTATATGCATCAGCCTATGAAAATCTGCTAATTTATATGTGTCTAAATGTTTTCTGTTCAAAGTTTATACTTCATCACACACGTAACTTATTTTGTAGTGATTATGTAACCATCACCAATTTTAACTTCAAAAAATGACAGGCATTAGATGATCATTCATCTTTTCTGCTAATTTTATTAGACTTATGGATTTGTATTTCTTATGATCCAAAAACATCAAAATTCTGTTTTTAGTTGGTTCTTAAAAATATACAATATTGCACTTTAATTTTTGGCAGTTCAATTACAGAGTGGCTAAGTAAGAAAAAAAAAAAACCATAGAAGAAACTACAGTTTTTATTTTGCTTTATAATAACCATAGAATTTTGTGTAAAAGCAGAACTTACAGTAGTGTCAAATAAACCAAATATTTACAGTGCAGATATTAAAGTCTTACCTCCTAAGGAAGATTCAGTGTATTGAATGTAAATATTATCAATCTAATAAAAGCACATCCCTCCCCCCCAATTCTGCTGAGCCTTTTTAAGCCAAAGGGTATTGGTGGGAAATGCTTTGGCGATTTCCTTCTCAAGAGAATACCTGAAATGGATGATTGCTTTTGACAAATCTAAACTGGGTCACTCAACTCTTTCATAACAATGTTTCCCACAAGACTTCAAAATCCTCTCCTCTAACTAAGAATTTCAAGTCTTGCATTTGTTTTTAGTTTTTCTGTAGTTATTCCTTTATTAGTTTAAGTGCACAGATCAGTTGATATATTATGATTTTAAGGTTGGTTTCTATACTTGGTCTAAGATACATAAGATATTGAATATGCATCTGAAATATTTTTAACTTTTGTTACATTATAGCAAAACCTTATTTATTTACAATGACCCAGAGTAGGTAAACACTCTCAAAAGCTCAGTATCTTTTTTTCCCCTTCTTACTTAATTAGAAAATAGCTTTGAGACAGCTATTTGCAAAAGCAAATACCAAGATTTACTTAACAGTATATTAAACACCCAAAAGATCAAACAGAACATAAATAGAATATATTTTGCAATATAAATACATGACATAGAGACATTCATTTTTGGCACCACCTAAAAAAAATTCAGCAGTTCTTTATTACCTTTCAGATCTTTGGAAATACTTAAAATTTCTAACCACTAAACTCTTCTCCTCTAGAGAAGAAATAATTCACAAATTTTGAATTGGTATTTCCAAAGCAAATGACTGACTTCCTTTTGTTACTTCTTAAAATGATCTGGGGAATGAACAGTGTAACCAGCAGCCGATGTGTTAACTATGCTTTTATACTTTAATCCTGGCAACAATCAGTTATTTCAAATTGCTTTATCATGGAAGGATATGGTTTCTTTAAAACAACCATGTACCATTGCATAGTTCTCATAGCAGAGTTATAAAGGTATTAATATATGTTAACTGAACTGAAACAGACTGCTGAAAAACAGCCCGCCTTGGGTAGATGTTAGTGTAAACTCAGAGGGAAAAAAACAGTCAATAGCAAAAAAGTTTTCTTTAAAAATAGGTTAATGCTAAGAATAAAAGATTTTTAAAATTTCTGTTCAAAAATAAGCTTAATAAACAATACAAATTTTAATTCAAAACGTAGCTCTTTGAAATGCCCTATTTTCTTGCATACAGCAGAAAATACACTTTTCATAGTTTCAACATTACACGTAAAAATGAGGCACTAGTTATACATATCTGAATATATGCACACAACAAGGAGTTTCGTTCCCATCCATAGGCTTCTATTTGCTCAATGCTTTTGAATGGCAAACTGTTCACAAAAACAGGTCTTCTGAAGGAGGTGCGTAAGAGAAACCAACGAATGCATCATCTGCCTCCAAGACACTGGCGTTCACTATAGAATAGTCAGAAGATACACACACGGAATAGGGAACTGTTTCTTCTGTGAATGCTGTGTCGAAGTTCCTGATATCATCGGGTCCAGCCTAAAACATCAGAAGTACAGTGTTATGCACCGTGCCTTTCCTTTCAGTAGCTTAGTCCTTCGTTAAAACTCCCCTGTGAACGTTTATACCTTTTTCACATTGAGTTTGTGGGGTCTTCCCACTTTACTTTTTGGAAACATTTTTGTTTTTCCTCTCCTGACTTCTATGATTTGTCCTTCTAACAGTTAAGGTTCTTGCTGGGTCAGGGAGGGGAAGATAGGGTGAGGAAGATTAGCCTAACAGAGTCCTCAGCTGTGTTAAATCTGAGGCCTCTGGAACTAGGCCCCTTCCTCTCCACCCATCACTGTATGTTCAGAAAAGTGGGTTCCGTTTGGTTTTCATAGAAGCACTTTCCATTTGAGCTCCCACAAATGCCTACCCACATTTCTCCTATCTTAGAGAAGCATTTTAAAGAAGGAATGAAGGGTTATAAATAAAATTGTGAAAGATGATTCTTTCTGTGCTATGGAGAGGGTCGTGAAGCATTTGGCTAGGATACCTTTAAGCTCTGAAGGCGCAAGGGGAACAGGTATACGGGAAATCAAGTACAGGAGTTGCTTAGGCTCGAAGGCTGTGTTTCTTACCAGCCTCTGCCTGGGGTCCAGACCTACTCTCAGATAGGACTTCTGAATGACCCACCTAGAACATGGCCAGGCCACTCCCAGCTGCAGCTCCACACCACACCCTACCTTCCCTCTTCAGGGCAAAGTTCCACCATACACGCCAAGCTTGCAAACTTATGTGACAACCATTTCTAGGGCAAGTTCTACTCACACTGGCTACCTTACATTTGTGTAATAATGTCATAGTGTACACACTGCTTAACACATCAAATAATATTAATTTAACAACTGATAGTCTTACCTTAGGGGTTATTTTCTGGGAACCTCTAATTTGGAATGTCAGTAAGCCTGCTCCCACCAATCAATCAACTCTATTTCTATAGTTTTCTAAACCTGAGTTAACAGTAGACTTTTATATGTAATAGACAAAAACTGCTCAACTATGCACTGAGGCCACAGAACTGAGAACTACTAACTGTGCAGAACAGTCACAATTTCAAAGAAGCAGCAAAAATCCTTGAAGAAGTTATATCCTAAAAGCTGCCAAAATGCAAACAGCAAAGAAGTAAAAGCTGTTCTGAAGAAAAATCCATTCGGAAGCATTTCTGGAAGTAAGGACAGAAACCTGGACACACCCAACATAAAGAAGGCTTCTAGAATAACTCAGAGGATGTCAGGGAATGTTGCAGTAAAGTCCTGTCAATATGGATTCTTTTGGAGAAACGTGTTTTATTTCCTGTATTTCTGAAGTGGCCCACTAAACAGCAAATCTTGCAGAAACTACCAAAAACTACTCATGTGTGAGTTTTATAGCAAGTCTGCAATATTCTAATGTCTTCTCTGTCATACTAACAGCTGAGAGAATAAAAGTAAGGAACCAATGCCAGTTAAAATGAACTAAATGTGTTGTGGCGTAATGGGTGAGGACACTGATTGTGACCCTGGCATCCCATATTGGGGTGCTGGTTTGAGTCCTGGCTATTTGGATTCCAATCTAATTTCCTGCTAATGTGCCTGGGAAGGCAATGGAAGATGGCACAAGTACTTAAGTCCCTGCAGCCCATGTGTGATACCAGGATGGAGTTCCTGGCTTCTAGCTTTGGCCTGGCCCAGATCTGACTGTTGTAGTCATTTGAAGAATCAATCAGTGGATGAGAGGCCTCTCTGTGTGTTCCCTCTCCCTCTCGGCATTTCATATAAATAAATCTTTTCCAAAAATGAATTAAATATTTATCAGCATAACTTCAGTTATGTAGATTAAAACTAAGACTTCAAAATGCCTTTTATCCATTATTTATAGATAAATACACTGATGTGAGTCCTTTATGATGCAGACTACTTGGCACATGTATTTAAAAACTTCCTGCAATCTACTGGATTTTGGAAAGACTCCTACTGACTGCTAGAAACATTCACTGTTGAAACACTGAAGCTTAGTACGGTCAGTAACCCAATTCTTCCTTTTTCCAGTAACTAGCCTGACTGAAAATATAAAACACCAGGGAGTGGGCGGTAGCCTAGTGGTTAAATCTACTTCACCCATTGAGTACCTGAGCTCAACCACCTCTAGCTTTCTGACTCCAGCTTCCTGCCAATGCAGACCCTGAGAGACAGCAGTGATGACTCATGTAATCGGGTTTCCGCTCCCACATGGGAGAATTGGCTAGCATTCCTAACTCCCGACTCTGGCCCTGGCCCACTTCTGGCTGTTGTGGACATTTGGGGAATAAATCAGTGGACGGGAGCACTCTATTGATTCCTCAAATACATAATTAAATAACACCACCAAGAAGCAATAAGCAGATTGAAAATCAATTAATTTATTTTCCTCACAAAAAGATAAAGTATCAAAAGCAATTTCTGTCAGTTGCTTTGTTGCCATACTGCAATCATAAATTATTATGAAAGAGTGTTAATTGTTAAAGGAACAACAGAAATCACTGTGCACTTACTCCCCATATAGGACTTCCGTCCCTAATGAGTTTACTATGAGAATTGCCTGCAAATTTTGTTCCCAAACAGTACTCTATATATTGTGTGTGCATGGGTGCAAACTGTTGAAGTCTATGCTTAGTATGGAGTTGGTCCTCTGTATATAAAGTCAAACTAAAAATGAACCATAAAGAAGAAGGAGATGGGAGGGGCAGGTGGGTGGGGTGGGAAGTTGGTGGGGGGGAAGGGTGGGTATGGGGGAAAGAACCAGTGTATTCCTAAAGTTGTATCTATGAAAAAATGGTTTTATTAAATAAAAAATTAAGACATGTCTTTTTTAACCTCATGTTACCATATTTCAAATCAACCAACACATTTACTAACACTTAACATATATATTTTTTTTTTTTTTACAGGCAGAGTGGACAGTGAGAGAGAGAGACAGAGAGAAAGGTCTTCCTTTGCCGTTGGTTCACCCTCCAATGGCCGCCGCTGACGGCGCGCTGCGGCCGGCGCACCGCGCTCGTCCGATGGCAGGAGCCAGGAGCTTTTCCTGGTCTCCCCATGGGGTGCAGGGCCCAAGCACCTGGGCCATCCTCCACTGCACTCCCGGGCCACAGCAGAGGGCTGGCCTGGAAGAGGGGCAACCGGGACAGAATCCGGCGCCCCGACCGGGACTAGAACCCGGTGTGCCGGCGCCGCAAGGCGGAGGATTAGCCTGTTGAGCCACGGCGCCGGCCAACACTTAACATATTTAATCATTCTCCTCTTTCTGCATTTGTGTCTTTAATTAGTTTTCTTGAAGACACAGCCCATGTACTACTTATTTGTATTTCTCAACTAAGTGACCAATAAATAATTAGCTCACAAATCTCTGAAGAAAAAGAAGGGAACCAGGTTACTACTACAGGCTAAGCATCCCTATCTGAAAATCTGAAATGCTCCAAAGTTTGAAACTAAGCCCTGACATGACACCACAAATGGAAAATTCAACATCTGACCTCACGTGACAGGTTGCAGTTAAAACACAGGTGCAGTGAAAAAACTATAAGATTACCTTCAGGCTCTGTGTGTAAGCTGTGTATTAAACATAAATGAATTTCATATTTGATTTTAGTTCCATCCCCAAGATATCTATCTATCTATCTATCTATCTACAAATATTCCAAATCCAAAAAAATCCAAAATCCAAAACATTTCTGATCCCAAGCATTTTGGATAAGGGATATTCAACATGGAGAAATCTGGGAAAGATATCATCCCTAGTGAAGTTAACTTCTAAAACTGTCACTTCTGGATGTACTACATGAATAAGTCAATCTATAAATATGTCTGAGATGTAAAACTGACTTTGGAGTCATATACAGATTGAATCCTGGTTCTGGTACCTTTCATCCAGCTATGTGACTTCTCTGAGCATCTATTTCTTCATTTATAAAACATAGATAATAAGAGCAATAGTACATTGGTAGCTTATATTATGAATAAATTATATACAGTAAGGCACATAAAACATACATGCTTGTACACAGGAAGCTACCAAAGTAACTAGCATAATTATTATTTTTCCTTTTTTTAAAATATTTTATTTATTTATTTGACAGGTAGAGTTACAGACAGTGAGAGGGAGAGACAGAGAGAGAGGTCTTCCTTCTATTGTTTCACTCCCCAAATGGCTACAATGGCCGGAGCTGCGCCGATCCAAAGCCAGGAGCCAGGAGCTTCTTCCTGGTCTCACATGTGGGTACAGGGGCCCAAGGACTTGGGCCATCTGCTCCTGTTTTCCCAGGCCACAGCAGAGATGGATCGGAAGAGGAGCAGCCGGGACTAGAACCGGCGCCCATATGGGATGCCGGCACCACAGGCAGGAGGATTAACCAAGTGAGCCACAGCGCTGGCCCCCATAATTATTATTTTTCAAAGACATATTTATTTATTTGGAAAGTAGAGTGACAAAGATTTCATCTGCTGGTTCACTCTCCAAAAAGCTATCAAAGCCAGGGCTGAGTGAGGCTGAATTCAAGAGTCAGAAACTCCACCAGAATCTCCCATAGGGGTGTCAGGGGACCAAGTACTTGAGCCATCATCCGTTGCCTTCCCAGGCACAATAGCAGGAAGCTGGATTAGAAGCAGAGCAGGCTGGACTTGAACAGGCACTCTGATACTGGGATGCTGGTGCTGCAAGCAGTAGCCTGACCTGCTATGCCACACACCAGCCCCTCTAGGACAATCACTGACCTTCTAATTTCTTTACTGTTACGTATCTGTTTACAAACTTTTCCAACACTGTTAATACTATAAAGTATGTTCTCTGATGTAACATTTTGCTTTAAAAATTGTATTTAGATGAAATAGTTCCATCAGTAGATTTAATAAATCTATCTAACATGAACATTTTTTACAATACTATCTTAATGTTTTCCAAAAAGGACATAATAGTTTATATTACCATTAAAAATGTTTGCCTATTTCTTGTTTTATATCAATCTAGAAAAAACTATGCAATATTAATTAAAATGTTTATTGATTTAATATAAAAAGGATACCTAGTAGTTATTTCAATCTGTATATTTTTAACTTGCTGAGCTCATTCTGTTCTTATGCATATTCAAAAGAAACACTTCATAATGACTGTGCAAGATGGTATTTCCATCAACCTCATCTAACTTATTGGGCATTTTGTACTTTAATAGTTGGAACCTGCCTGACAACCCTGAGTGACACATTTCATAAACATTTAGGCACTGGCTCCATTTCACTCAAGTTAGATCTTAAGATTTCCAAAATTACAGTAAAATAAATAAATTCCCTATTTCCCTATTTTAGTCTGATGTGGATACATGCTTACCACATTAGGATTGAATGGTGGTGGAATCTTCTTTTGTACCAGGTCAGTCCAGCTGAGTGATTCAAAAAAAGGATGGTTCTGAATTTCAAGCTGGAATACATTTAAAAAATTTCTTTTACTAATGCTGAAGGACATATTAAGTAGTCACTGAGAAATTTTATAAAGCTAAACCACTGCTGCACTGCCGCTTAGTATTCTTTCTAGACATATTTGTGTCCTTCATGGGGCAGAACACTGGGAACACTACCAGCAGAGTCTAAATAACAACTACTTGGAACAACCTACTTCAATTTAAGTTATATCCTCTCCACAAGGCTTCCTCACAGGTAAAAGGGGGTTAATGTTTCTGCCCTAAATACTTCACAGGCTGTTTTAAGGATCAGCATAAAATATGGAAATAAAGTGCTGTGAAAAGAAGAAAGCAACTCACAGGTACAAAGAATTATTATTACCTGAGCCCAGGAAGTAAAGTCACACAGTTTTAGACAGTGAGACAGAGACAAAATCAAAGTGTTGAGCTCTTCTACCAAGGGAAAAAACAAGAAACAAAACTATTCCACCCTTGATTGGCACTCTCAAAGTTGGCACAATACTGATTCTAGCTTCATTTTTTTCCCAGTAAGGTGCCATGGGAGTGTATAAAGTGAGATCCAGCCTAGTTTTGTGGGTTAAAAAAATACTTCATAGAGAAATTGCTCAACAAATTAGCCAGAAAAAAAAAATGACAGGAGAATGTTCTAGGCAAAACAGAGATCTTGAGATGGTCAAGAGGTTACTGTGGGCAAGAAAGAGAGAGTTGAATATGGCTGCAGTGCAGCAAAGGAAGACACTGTCACCTAAGTGGAAGCTGAGAGCTAATCAGGCCACCTCATAATGAGACTGCATTACGAATTGTAGATTTGGGGCTGGTGCTGTGGTGTAATAGGTAAAGCCACCGCCTGCAGTGCTAGAATCCCACATGGGTACTGGTTTGAGTCCTGGCTGCTCATCTTTAAATCCAGCTCTCTGCTATGGCCTGGGAAAGTAGCAGAAGATGACCAAAGTCCTTGGGTCCCAGTACCCACATGGGAGAGCCAGAAGAAGCTCCTGGCTCCTGGCTTTCAGTTGGCCCAGCTCCAGTTATTGTGGCCATCTGGGGAGTGAACCAGTGGATGGAAGATCTCTCTCTCTCTCTCTCTGTGCCTCTACCTCTCTGTATCTCTGCCTTTTAAATAAATAAATCTTAAAAAAAATTTAGATTTTATTCTAGCTTATGGGAAGCCATCAAAGAGTTGTTTTTTCTTTAAAGATTTATTTATTTATTTGAAAGGCAGAGAGAGAGAGAGAGAGAAACAGATATCTTTCATCCACTGGTTCATTCCCCAAATGGCTGCAGTGGCCAGATTTGGGCTGATCTAAAGCCAGGACCCAGAAGATTCTTCCAGGTCTCCCATGCAGGTGCAGGGGCCCAAGGACTTGAGCCATTTTCCACTGTTTTCCCAGGCCATAGTAGAGAGCTGGATTGAAAGTGGAGCAACTGGGACTTGAACCGGCACCCATAGGGGATGCCGGCTTTACCTGCTACACCATAACGCTGGCCCCCATCAAGGAATTTTAAGTACAAGAATGTCACAAATGGTATTTTGTTTTGTTAAAGATCATCTGGCTATGCAGTCAAGACCTGATAAAGGAAAAATCGCTAACACTACGGCCAAATTAATGATAACTGCCAGGAAAGAGTAGTTGCAACAAGGCAAATGTGTCTGGATAGAGGAAAGAGTGAGGTGACAAATATAGCAGGTGGACCTACTTTTGAATACGGGAGGGTAAGCAAAAAAGAATAGTAATGAATGCCTCTCAGGTATGGACTTGACCTGATTAGCCAGATGGAAGTGATGTTCTTTAATATGAAAGGGTGCACAGGAGGAAGACAGCAGGAATTCATTTTGAACATGCTGTGTTTGAGGTACAAAGGCCAATGGCAGCACAAAGATGTTGTGTATGTCTAGGTATCAGAGAGATCTGGAAGTAAGACATACAGACAAGTAAAGCCATTGGACTAAATGAGATTGTCATGAGAGTACAGTAGAAGAGGGTTTTGAGACAACCCCAGGCATGCCACACTTAACAGGCTGGAGAAGAGGGATTTGTGTAGGGGATTATGCAGGAAGCAGAAATATAGAAAGTTAAGTATGAGATCAATGTGGGCTCTTGTGGAAGCCCAGGAAACGGGAGAATTGCAACTTTAAATCCTGCTCAGAGTAAGCTGAAGAATAGAAGTATACAGTCATTCTAGCAGCTCCTTTGTGGCAGAGTCAAAAATGAAAAGAGACTATGAAAAGCAAATTGAGTATAGAAAACTTTTGACAAAGTTTGGTTAGGAAGAGAAGACAGAGGAGTACCTTGCAGGAGAGTAGGGCTGAAGATGTTTTGTTTTAAGAGACTTGATGCTATTTACTTGTTGACTGGAAGGAAGCAGCTATCATGCTGAAAAAAAAGCATGCAGAGGATTCCCAGCAAGAGGCTGGGGTGCAGGGATAGGTGGATATGAACTTCTTCCACTACTTTAAGAAGGAACAACAGGTGCAGGTGTATACAGATCTTCAAATAAGACAGAATGAAGCTGGTGACAGTACTGCTCTGATGGCTCCATTTTCCCTAGAAAATAGAAAGCAAGACCATCTGCTGACGTAGAGAAGAAGGAGGGGAAGGAGGAGGAGGAAGAATCTGGAAGTTTGGAGAGACGACGTGAAATGGATAACATCAAGAGTAAGAGAATAAACTGAACAGAGAAAGACAGCAGCAGTGATGCAGACAGTGATGAAGCCCAGAGAAGGTTTCTGAGCACGATGTGACAGTGCTTCCCACACGCCCAGGGGCTTTGCTCCTTCAGCTCTGTTCAGCAGCCCAGGAGATGACAGGTGGATTGTTCTAGGGTTGCAGCTGCCACCACTGAATTCAATAAGAGGACCAAAAGACAAGTAGGTGGGAAACATTAGCAAGATTGATTGAAACAATGAACAGGAACCTGTTGACAGAGTTACCCAGTAAACTGGAGATTAGGAAGGGTGGGAAAGCAGGAGCAGCAGAGTCTATTACTCACAGGTCAAGTTCAAGATTGATAAACAGCCTTCAAGCCTTTCTCAGAAAGGAATTTAAAAGGTCATGTTCCTCAGTAGTTTGTCAATTTACTATCATTAATACTAGTAACTACACTAGCCAATTAATTAACCTGATTTGAAACAAACCTGCCAATGTCAACATTATCTCAAGAAAGTGTAACTAAATTCTCAAAAAAAAGCTATTTAATGTTAGTTCAAGGAAAATAGGATTGCCTCATGCAGACAACAGACACTTAAAAATTATTTTTAAAGGAAATAATTACAAGTTTAGGTAGCCTCAAACCGTAACAAAAACCTTATCAGGCTGTTAGTCTCTATTATAAGTCCATGAAAATACTAGTATTATTTAGCAATCAAAATTAAAAGTCTGCAAAAAATGCAGGTAGTTAAAAACATGTATTACACATTTTTTATAAAGAAGGGAGGGGAAGAGAAATTAACCAAATCAAATAACTGAATGTGAAAGCTTGACGTAGAGAATGAAGGAGATCAAATTACTATGAAAATCAGAAAATCATGCAGGTGTTAAGTGCTTTGAACAATGCCTAATTCTGTATAAACACAAGTGCCAACAGTGGGGACAAGCACGCTACTTTTCAATGGTACTATTCCTAACAGCTACATTCATTCCATTAAATACCACATAAAACGGATTTATTTCCAAATTCTAAATAAGCTCAAGTAAAGTTGATACTGAGAAACATGTTACATACGAAGTCTTCTTTGGCACCAAGTCGATTTTGCCTGTTTTTTTCTAGGAGTTCTTCCAGAATGGACCACGCTGTGAGGCTCACCCCTGGCCTCAAACTTAGGGGCTTGTGAAGAATATTATCATACATTTCAGCAACATCTCGGCAATAAAAAGGAGGCTGGGGGAAAAAAGCAAAATGAAGAAATTTAGTGGTAATTAAATTGTACTAAAGTGGGGTTAAAATAGTTGAATTTGGCCTTGACCTGCAGAGAACAGTGGGTTTGGACAGCACAGAAGCACAATAGGCCTCCTCAGGTATGTGGACATCTGCAGTGAGGCCTCCCAGCAGAGATTCTAACATCCAGCATAATACACAGCTTAAAGTTCCCTGAGTGAATTAGGGTGGGTGTGTTCAAGAGCACCTTGTAGACACAGCTGTCACACTGTGTACAACCTGGGGCCTGGCACTGTGGCACCATGGTTTAAGCCAGCAGCCTACATCAGAGTGTCAGTTGGAGTCCTGGCTGATAGGAGTGGACATTTGGTGAACTGGTCAGGATGCCACTGGGATGCCTGAATCTCGTGTTGGTATGACTGGGTTCAAAGCCTTGCTCTGCTCCCAATTCCAGCTTTCTGCTAACTTGTATCCTGGGAGACAACAGGTGATAATAGCTGATGTACTTAGCTTCCTGCTGCTCACGTGGGACACCTAGATTGGTCCACACACTTGCAATTGCAAGAATTTGGGGTGTGAACCAGCAGAGATTTTCTCTCTGCCTCTCAGAAAACTGAAATGGAAAAAGAGAAATTTAAAGTACTGTTTAGTATAATAAATAATGATGTCAACTTAAAACACTAGTAATAAAATGGAAAGTCATTATTTTATTGCATATTCCTTATGCAGTGTTGATTTTCCTTAACTGGGCTATTACTGCTCCATGAATGTTATCTAAGTGTCCACAAAATTATTAGAAGAGCAAGAGAACCAAATCAGTGATATCACGGGAAGAGTTAAGATAATCATGGAGGAGCAGAAACACATACCAATCCATACAGCATTTCATAAAGGACAGCGCCCAGGCACCACCAGTCTACAGTGTTGTCATATGGCTGTTTCCTGATTACTTCGGGTGCGAGATACTAGGGAAAAGAATGAAATATTAGAGCAAGTCAAGAAGTGGCTCAGCCTGATGGAGTAACTGAGAAAATGAATGCATTTTCGGTTTTTCTACCACACTAAGAACACATTACCCGGATTATCACTGGGTGGGGTGTTCTCATTCTGTAGCACTGGTTCTTAGGCAGTGGCAAGTGGGACACTTGTCAAGAGAGTCATTTTCGAGCACTTCCCCCAGAAACTGTGATGCATTTAAAACAGAAGACAGCAAATGCAGAATCTATCTTGAGCATGTAAAGTATGTATCTGGAGAGAGTCTTTCAGAAGATTATTTTAGAAGCTCATCTGGTCTTTATTCATAATGGTTTCCCCTGATGAAAGAATTCTTAAATTTTTTTTTTTTTTATTTCTTTACTTTAAAGGCAGAAAGACAGCAACAGAGAAAGCTTCCATCTGCTGGTTTACTCTCTAAGTACCAACAATAGCTGGGGCTGGCCAGGCTAAAGCCAGGAGCCCAGGAACACAAGTACTCAGGGCAAGTACCTGGGCCATCACTGCTACCTCCCAGGGTACACACTGGCAGGAAGCTGGAGTTTAAGTGGAAACGCACCTGGAACCCAGGCACTCTGACGTAAGATCCAGGAGTCCCAAGCAGCATGCCAACCACCACCCCAACAGTCTGCTCTGATGAAAGAATTCTTGATGTGGCAACTGTAACTCATTTTTCCCTCTTCTCAATAAAAGGAAAACACTGAATTGCATTCCTATTTAGAATTATAATATCAGTTCTTTAATATATTCTTTTGAAAACTTGTGGAAGTTGTTAGATGACTATTGCAATTTCCCACATGTAAGTTGTGAATTTGAATTTTAGATCCAAAAATATATAACCTCTTCCCACATGAAACACATGTAAGGAAAGAATTCCCTAAGCTTTAAAAAATGATTTAAAGAGAAGGCAATAGAAATAAAAAGGGCTTAATGGTTTCTGATCATATTTAGGTGATTAAAAATAAATTGCTTTTTTTAAAAAAAAAAAAGCTACAGGATTTAAGACTCAGTTAACTATTAAATCAATATACTTTTTTTGTTTTGTTTTGTTTTTGACAGGCAGAGTGGACACAGAGAGAGAGAGAGACAGAGAGAAAGGTCTTCCTTTGCCGTTGGTTCATCCTCCAATGGCTGCCGTGGCCAGTGCGCTGTGGCCAGCGCACCGCGCTGATCCAAAGGCAGGAGCCAGGTGCCTCTCCTGGTCTCCCATGGGGTGCAGGGCCCAAGCACTTGAGCCATCCTCCACTGCACTCCCGGGCCACAGCAGAGAGCTGGCCTGGAAGAGGGGCAACCGGGACAGAATCCGGTGCCCCGACCGGGACTAGAACCCGGTGTGCCACTGCCACAAGGCGGAGGATTAGCCTGTTGAGCCACGGTGCTGGCCTAAATCAATATACATTTAAAGTTAATTAAAAATGAATCTTAGTGGAAATTGTGACTGGGAATGGGAGAGGAAGGAGGAGGATGGGTGGGAGTGTGGATGGGGGGGCGGGTATGGTGGGAAGAATCACTATATTCCTGAAGTTGTATTTATGAACTGCATGAAGTTTGTATTCCTTAAATAAAAGGTTTCTTTGGGGTAAAAAATAAAATATTAAAAAAATCAATATACATTCACAAAAAAAGGTTTCTTACAGAGAAACGTTAAGAGCTATGATTAGAGTAGATAGAAAAAAGGAAGAAAAAAAAAACATATTTGAAGGAGCTGTGGTAAGCAGTTGTATCCCATGAGTGCTGGTCTGACTCCCAGCTTTTCCGTTTCTGATCTGGCTTCCTGCTGATGCACCTGGGAGGGTGGCAGAAGATGACTCAACTACTTGGGCCCCTACTACCAATGTGAAAGAACAGGAGGGAGTTCTTGGCTCCTGGCTTCAACCTAGCCCAGACCTGGCTGTGGTGGCTATCTGGGAAAGGAACCAGTGACTGGAAGGTCTCTTTCTCTCTGTCTTTCTGCTGCTCTGCCTTTCAAATAACTAACTCAATAAATCTTTAAAAATATATGTATTCCAAAAAAAAATATGTATTCCAAGGTGAATATTTCATGTTGTATCTGTATTTATTATTATGTATGTGCTGTGTACTTATAGTATACAAACTGTGTATTTATGTATTTAAGGGGTTCTATGTGTTCTGTATCTGTGGATTCAATCACAGGTTGGTTGAATAGAGATAGAAAATATTTTTTAAAAATTGCATCTGTATTAAATGTGTACAGACTTTTTTCTTACTCTTAAACAATTCATTTCAGTAACTATTTACAAAGTACTGTCGTTGCATTAGGTAGTATAAGTAATCTAGGAATGATTTTTAAAGCAATAAAAGGATGTGCATAGGCAAACATCATTTTGTATAAGGGACTTTTGGTATTGGGGGTCCTGGAACCAATTCTCATGAATACCAAGGGATGACTGCAATTGTTACTTATAGATACATTTAATGATTTTTCTGATATTAATTAGAAGGCTCATATAAAACAATTATCATACTTTTCCTATGTTTTACAAAAGGACTTAAAAAAATCTATGGAAAAATGGAATTAAGATAATGTGAATTTTCCTGAAACTCCCTCATATTTGGAACTACCCTAGGATAATGATGAAACATTCCATGATATTTAAGATCACTATAAATATACTGAAAATGAGGACAGCTTGAAACAAATTAAATGTGTGTGAAGTAGAAAAATAAGGCTTTTACTTAAATTTTAAGGATTATTGTCACAAAAAGAAAGATATTTCTGCTAGCTAACATGATTATACAAATGGGATGTTCCAATTAAATTTTTTCTTGTGATTTTCCCCTCGCACCCACTGCTTTATTTTCTTGTTATTCACTTATTTTATTACAAAATATTCCAAATCCATAGAAAAATATAATAAAAATCAATAAGCTACCCTTCAGATATAGATAATGTTAATATTTCCACCATATTTGGGAACAGGAGTTTCACTTTAAAAAGCCTGGGTCCCATACTGGAGAGCCTGGGTTTGATTCCCAGCTATGACTCCTCACTCCAGCTTCCTGAAAAGGCAGACCCAGAGAGACGGCAGTGACAGCTCAGGTAAGTGGGTCCCTTCCACCTTCCTGGAAGACCTGGATTATGTTCCTGGCTCTCGCCCCAAATTAGTTTAGGCCATTGCAGGCATTTGGGGATTGAACCAACAGATAAGCACTCTCTCCCTCCCTCCCTCAAATTAAAAAAAAAAAAAAATACAGTATGCAGTCGTGCAAGTATCATCATAATCAAATTAAAGCATTTTCACTGATTCATGATTTTTTAAAGGATTAGAGATACAAGCAAATGCTGAACGAATTCTGGCGTAAACTTAATGTAAAATACAGATCAATATAATTTATCTTTGTTAAGATACTCAAAAGGGTCTTTGGGATCTTCAGATCAGTTAAAAATACTAATTATCAGTAAACACTGAATGTTTAGAAGGGATGATTATTTGTATTTCCAACTGGTTGGAAGTGGAAGTGACAGTTTCTATGCTACTTCCCTTATTTCAAATATATATATATATATATATATATATATATATATATATATGCAACTTGTGATAAGTGTTTGCATTTTATAAATAATTATGTGAATGAAAAACAAGGCATGTTTCTTACCTCTGGTGTCCCACAGAAGGTTGTGGTGGTATCAGAAATAGCAATTCCTTCTTTACAAAGCCCAAAATCTGTTAAGACAACATGTCCCTGACAAATACAGGGGCAGTAAGAGAAAACAATGCATGAACAAAAGTTGACAATTTTTAAAGCCTCTTTTACTTTTAAATAATTTTAGACCCACAAAAAATTGCAAAAATAGAATTCTGTTTGCTCATTATCCAACTTCCCTCAATGCTGACAATTTTATATAACCATAGTACAGTATCAAATAGGAAACTTACATTAGTATGACACTGTTAACTAGACTACCAAATTCATTCGGTTTTCTCTATTTATATGTGTGTGCGTAGCACTATGCAACACAGGTATATGGACTCATGTAACCCAACCAAGTCAGCTGTTCCATCTCAAAGAACTGCCTCATGCTACCCTTACCTTTGTGTTATGTCCTTGCCCCCTCTCCCCTTGCAACCACTTAGCTGTTCTTCCTCTCTAGTTCTGTCATTTTCAGAATGTTATATTAATGGAATCAAACAGTGTGGAACCTCAGAGACTGATTTTTTGCCACTAAGCAAAAGAGCAACAACAAACTGAGAAACAGTTGATTTTTAAAAGATAATACTTACTACTGAATCCAAAAGAATATTTTCTGGTTTCAAGTCCCTATCAAATTAAAAGGGGAAAAAAAGTACAAATAAATATTAATTGAGATAAAACATCAAAAAAATTTTCTACAAGTGATATTTTAAGATGTTACCTGTACACTATTTTGATGGAGTGCAAATAACCCAATGCACTGGCAATTTCAGCAGCATAAAACCTTGCCCTGTGTTCCGGAAAGGACCGTTCTCTTTGTAAGTGAAAAAACAGCTATAAAATTGGGGGAGAAGAAAAGAATGGTTGGCTCATTCATACACAGGGTCAAACAATATGATCTGTAAGTAGGAAAGCAAGAATTGCTTTTTTGTTACTTTGAGATTGAGGTAAAAATGCACTAACACACAGAACTGTTGATCTCTGTTGTCCATGCCCTCCATCCAACAGTCATCCACTCTAACCATGTGTCTTAATTCCTTACTTATCTCCCATACTGCACACTCATCACTGTGGCAACATCCTTATTGCAGGCAAATATTCTGGAAAAGATTATCGGTGTCCAGTGATCTTGATATTGCCAAGTAATTACCTTACTGGGTCTTTCTGGATTGCTTTTTCATTAAAAAAAAATATTACTCAGAGATTGAAAACAGTAGCTAGCAAAACAAATATAATCCATAGATATAATCCGCTTGAGCCAAGTATTATTCTTGGAAAAATCTGAATTTTTCTTGAGCCAGTATTGTGGCACAATGGGTTAAGCTATGGCCTGTGACACCAGCATCCCATATGGGTGCCAGTTTGAGTCCTGATTGCTCTACTTCTGATTCAGCTCCCTGCTAATGGCCTGGGAAAATCAGTGGAAGATGGTCCAAATACTTGGGCTCCTGCTACCCATGTGGGAGACCCGGAAGAAGTTCCTGGCTTCAGCGTGGCCTTGCTCTGGCTGTTGCAGCCTTTTGTGGAGTAAACCAGAGGAAAGAGAGCTCCCTCTCCAGCTGTCCCTCTCTCCGTAACTCTACTTTTCAATAAATAAATCTTGTTGATTGTTTTAAAGATTTATTTATTTGAAAGGCAGTTAGAGAGAGAGAGAAGGAAAGATAGGCAAAGAGAGCAATCTTCCATCTGCTGATTCAAGCCACAATGGCTGGGGTCAGGCCAAGCCAAAGCCAGAAGCTTGGAGCTTCTTCCAGGTTTCCCACATGGGCGCAGTGGCCCAAGCACTTGGGCCATCTTCCACTGCTTTCCCAGGCCATCATCTCAGGGAACTGGATTGGAAGAGGAGCAGCCGGACTCGAACTGGCACCCATATGGGATGAGCACTTCAGGCCAGGGCTTTAACCCGCTGCCTCACAGTGCCGGCTCCTACACTTTCTAATTCTTTATTTCTTATGGCCTGTTCTTAGCCAATGGGTTATTTTCATTGTCTGGGGGAAGTCTGCACTAACTAGGTCCTTTGGCTCTTCTGTCTTGGAGAGTTCCACCTCTGTTCCTTTTTTGGCTCTACATGCTGCAGGGATGACACATTTTGCCTTTGGTTCACTGTTATTCTTTCTCTTGATATTCTTCAAACCTTATTTATTCCAATGATTTTAGCCACCATCTCTGTTTGTAGAGGAAATATGGCCACAACCAGAGACAAAGCAAGAAAAGCCGACCCCTGACACTAACCTTGAAAAGTGGCTGCTCCCAATTATCTGGTGAAGCAGCTGTGTGAGGTTACCTTGTCTAGGGCAGGAAGATGTCCTAAGTTCTGCTTCTGTAACTCCAGTCATAAGTCCGTCCTAGAAATCTGACCCAGGTACTGCTTTTATAAACATACTGGACCTACCGACCATTCAAAGTGTGGTCCTAAGTCACACAGGCTACAATTTAAACTCACCAATACTGTAATAGCTAAGGTATGATGCTGATGAACCTATAAATATTGTTAAGAAACGGGATTGTTGCTCAGTTCTCAGGAGATGATTCCAGCTGAGCCCGATGGTGTTAATAAACGGCTCTGCATCCTCCACTGTCTCTGATGTCTGTTTGAATGAAGGGAGTTTTCCCACCCCAGGTTTCTGTAACACGTTGATGTCTCCCACATGGAGACTCCCAGCCCAGATTTCTGCTTGGAGCTTCTACTGCAAATAATGCCTATCGCCTGCAGCTCTTTCTGAAATATTTCACAAGGCAACAAATTCAACTCCTCTCAAAGAGAGCCCTGGTCTTCTCTTACAGACTTACTGCTGCTACTGTATTCCCTCCAGCCCTCAGAGCCATGGGAAGCAAAAGTATCAAAGAGGCAGGTTGTAAAGTTCATCAGACTTTGGTTCAAATTTACAATTCATTTAACCTCTCTTATTCTCAAAGATCATAAAAGAAATCTCTTAGCCTTTTCTGAAAAGGTGGTAAAGTTATAACAGATCTTGACAGAGATAACTGAGGCTGACCCAGGCTTCATCTAAACTGCTCCTTACCCTCAGCCCCTGCAGCTAATGAGTGAATATATAAATTGTGGAAAACTTCCTCCTTTTTGGTCCTGCCACTGTTTCTATTAGCTATGGCCTAAACTACTAAAATACTCCATTTATTCGTCTCCTGATCACATCAGTCCAACATCATACTAACAGAAACAACCTAAACCAAACATTTGACCATATCACTAACACTAACACTGACTGCTCACTAAATTAAAAAGCATTAGACTAATGACTTTATATGATTATTTAATCCACCCCAACAACTGGAGGTAGAGGATTAATGCAGAAACTGTAGTTCATCAGCTGTTACCTGCCTGGTATCACAACCTTACTCCTTTAGTACTCTATTTTGTTCCAAAACAGATATGAAGAAATATACAAAATAAGTAACACGTGTCAAAGTGAGATTATAAGTATAAACACTTGAGGAAATAACTAATAACAACAGGGAACACATGATGAAACCATCGCCTCTTTCTCTCCTTTTCATCTTTATTGCTGTCGACCTATCCCCCACTCAACGCCTTCCCACCCATCTCTGCTGCTTATTTTATTTCCTTCTTTCTTCCTTACCCAGTGTATCTTCTAGATCACAAGCCAACCTCTTTCCACCTGTGCTGCTCAGTCTATATCTATGAGCAGCCACCACACAAAAAGGCTCAAAAGCAAAGTTCTAAAAAAATAGCATGAAAGGCCGGCGCCGTGGCTCAACAGGCTAATCCTCCACCTTGCGGCGCCGGCACACTGGGTTCTAGTCCCGGTCGGGGCACCGGATTCTGTCCCGGTTGCCCCTCTTCCAGGCCAGCCCTCTGCTGTGGCCCGGGAGTGCAGTGGAGGATGGCCCAGGTGCTTGGGCCCTGCACCCCATGGGGAGACCAGGAAAAGCACCTGGCTCCTGGCTCCTGCCATCGGACGAGCACGGTGCGCCGGCCGCAGCGCGCCGACCGCGGCGGCCATTGGAGGGTGAACCAACGGCAAAGGAAGACCTTTCTCTCTGTCTCTCTCTCTCACTGTCCACTCTGCCTGTAAAAAAAAAAAAAAATAGCATGAAAAACCACAGGTAAAGCAAGAAACTTACAAGAGGATCTCATCTGCAGTTAGAAGCCTCACATAGAAATTTCAAAGACACAGGGTGGAACTGAAGGATGGGCTTTGCTGTAGAGATATCTGGAGTAAATCCAGGGCTTGACACAAGAGGTCAAGAAAGTAACTTAACCTCTCAAATCCTCAATTTCCTCATCTTTAAAATGGGTATTAGAGTGTTCATCTCAAAGTTATGATGAGTAATTAAAATAATGCATGTAAAATAGCTGTGAAGAGCCAGGCTCTTGAATAATTTCTCATCACTGTTAGCATTAAGGCACACACAATATCCAACGACAACTTCAAGGCAGGAACAATGTGAAGTAACTACATCCCTGAATCAGGGTGCCCAAGGGACTCATTATCCTGACTCCACACTGAAGAGGCTGAAGGGACTTTTGTCACAGATCTCTGGAGCTGAACAATGATTCTTTCACAACCTTCCTTCAAAATGATCTAGGTCTGTCTGATCATCTTTCAGGTTTTCAGAATAGAAACTGATCTTCCTTCTAGTTCCCTGGTTCCATGGTTAAGTGTACTGCAGTAAAGCTGAAATCCTCATTTCTTCCTCCTCCTTTGCTCTGAGACTGGCTTGGGGGTGGAGGGAGCGAGGGCAGGGATCACTTATGTCTATGAGTCATATTAATGTGACTAATTTTGAGAGGTATTCACCTGTCAAAGATAAAACGAATTGGGAAGGTGTGAGGGTTGGGAAGGAGAGGAACACAGGTGATTAGCTAGCTGCCTATCTCCTACAGACTACATGAGTTCAATTCCTGCCTCCAATACTTACTAATCATATGACTTTCAAAGCTTCTCTGAGCCTCTACTTCTTTGTCTTATAAAATAATGTTATGAAGATAAAATAAAAACATGTACAAACAGCCATGAGTAATACTTGATACAGATTAGCTATTACTGTAATTATCATGATAATGGCATTTTCCAAAGTATATTTCAATATTCCTCTGCATCAAGAGTTTTGGAAAATATTAACGGATTTAATTAGTTCAAACAAAAAAAGAGGACTGTGTGGTTAAAAAAAAAAACCCTTTTAAGAAATTTTGGCTTTGGTCCAGTGTTGTGGCATAATGGGTTAAACTGCCACCTATGATGCTAGTATCCCATATGGACACCGGTTCAAATCCTAGCTGCTCTACTTCTGATCCAGCTCTCTGCTAACAGCCTGGGAAAAGCAGCAGAAGGTGACTCAAGTGCTTGGGCCACTGCCACCTACATGGGAGATCTGGATGAGGCTCTAGGCTCCTGGTGTTGGCCTGAGCCAGCCCTGGCCATTGCAGCCATCTGGGGAGGAAACCAGCAGATGCAATCAATCAATCTCTCTGTACCTCTTTCAAATAAATAATTAAATCTTAAAAAAAATAAAAAGAAAAGAAAGAAAAACACTGACTTTGACTAAGGTAGATCCTCTCCAGTTTTTAACCTACTCCAAGGGGGATATAACATGAAATATTTCCTAAACTGACTTCAACACAGAGCACTTTATGAAGAGGATCATCTCAGCTGACTGGTAAGTTTGTGTATTTTAGAAAATGATAGATGGAGCAATATTTATATGTAACTGTTGAAACAATAATTATCTACATTACAAATCACATTTTATTCTGTTTCAGTATATAGCTCGGTTGACAAACCTATCAGTGAATTTTGTAGCTTCATCCCAAGGTTCTTTTATGAAACGTTGAAAGTACACTATTAGCTTCAGTGTTCACACCTTGCATGGTACTCAGTACCTTGAATAACGTTCCTACTGATCAAATACAGCTGTTGACAATGCACTGTCCTACAGCTTATAAGAAAAAGAAAACCTTAACTTCATGCTATTTTTTCTCTTCGCAAGATTTGAAAACCAATTACAAACTCACCTCCCCTCCATTAATAAAATCCAGAACAAAATAAAGCTTTTCAGTTGTTTGGAAGGAATAATGTAATCCAACCAAAAATGGATGCTTCACATTTTTCAAGAGCACATTACGTTCAGCCATAATATGCTTTTGCTGGAAAAAAAGATAAAGGAGCCATTTGTATTATACACCAGAAAACAATTCTGTTAATTGAGAAAACAGGCTTAGAAGAAACAACAAGCACTTTGTTTTACCTCTTTTCTGTTGAGAACTATTTTTTTCTGTAATACCTTGACAGCATAAAATTTTCCATCCAGTTTTCGTTTTGCAAGAAGAACCTGTAACAGTTAAAGATTATGCATATTATTAGAAATTTCAATATTTTAGTAATTCACTTGTCAATAAACAAAATATTCTTAAATTTTATAAAAAAGTCTACCAGGAACCTACATATATTGTTTTGAAAACTGAGAACTAGGGAAGTTATTTCTACAATTCTACTTTTCCTTAAATATTTTAATTTAATAAAGGACATTATTTCAATAACATAATTTTTGAGATTTTTGCTAAAGTGACAAAGTCTACTATGTGTGAGTCTCTCTGTGTGTGTGTGTGTGTGTGTGTGTATGCACACATGTGCTGCAGCCTTGCATACCAAAGGGTGCCCTTAAATACTGAGGCTATAAACTCACTGGCTATACAAAAAAGGAGACAGAAAGGGTGTTTACGTGTTCAAACACACTGTTGTTTTATATTTAGTTTTCTCTCCCAGGTTGTAAAATCAGTAATGTTCAGAGAAAGCTGCACTATGTACTATGTATATATCGGCTGGGTTGCATGAAAACACTTTTTAAGAATTGGAAGAAACCTAGAGGGTCTTGCCCCAGAAAAAGGCAGACATATTCAAGATGTTGCAAAATATTGTAGCGGATAAGAGACTGCTCACGATGCAAGGTGTGGAACCACTAAATGATTTTTACCAACTCCTCACAGATTCTGGATTTAAATGTGAAGTTTCTAAAAGATAATGCTTTTGTTTTGATGATAGACTTTCTCCAGCATCCGCAAAGACTGAGCATCTTGACAGAAGGACCCATTTCCACCTTTGTTCAATATATATTTGCTAAGTGAGTAAACATTCTTGGACATAATTGTACACAGTTTCTCGTCCCAAGGACTCAAAATAAACAATGGATACCAAACGTTAGGAATATAACAAAATATAATTAAACTCATGTTCATTTTTAGTACAGATTAAAATATAATGGGAAAAAAGCACTTAAATATATTTCATGATTATAGTAATAATCAATGGTGCTTTCCCTGGTAACCCTGGCCCTGAGTGATTCTCCATCCTTGGCATGACTCATTGTCAAGTTATGTGACTCCTCTGACACAGGATCACACTTAGCACGGTCTTCACACATTCCTTTCCTTCTCCAACTGTTATTCACACAGATGCTCATTTTAATCTTTCCAGCCTCAGCTTAAATAGCACATCTTCAGAGAAGTGACCCCTGACCAACTCATATAGAGATTTCTCCACCTCTCACTACCGGTTGTACTGTCATGTCACCCTATTCTTCCTTTCCTTCAAGTCCAATTATTATTTGTAAGTATTTACCTGATTGCATTTCTAAAAAAATTTTTACTAAATTATTTTAATTTTACTTGAGAGAGAGACAGAAATGGAAAGACAGATGGAGAAAAACCTCCCACCTACTAGTTCACTCCCTCCAAATGCCCTTAACTGTCAGGACTGGGCCAGGCCAAAGCCAGGAGACTGGAATTCAATCTGGGGCTTTCCTGTGGGTTGCAGGGACCCAAGCACTTGCGCCATCATCTGATGCTTCCCAGGGTGTGCATTGGCAGGAAGGTGGGTAAGAAATGGAGGAGCTGGGACTGAAATCAGGAATTCTGTGATACGAGATGCAGGTGTTCTAAGGAGTGATCCAACTGCTTAACCAATCGCCTACCCCAACTGCATTATTTTAAAGGACTGTTTCCCCCATTAGGCTGTAAATATCACAAAGGTAGTAACCACAGGCCATAAGGCTACTTGGCACACATGTTAAACAATGAATTCTATTTCAGAATTTGAGTAGATGTTTTATTTCCCTAACTATTCTGTTAATATTTTGACAATAGGGAAAGTATCTTAACTCCACACCCTGCATATGAAAAAGGCCAGTGATTCACACATATAGAACATGTATTTCCTTAAGTACTTCCTTATTGAGAAACAAAAACATTCTTACCTTGCCAAAGCTGCCTTTCCCAATAACTTTTAAAAAATCAAAGTCAGTCGGCTTAGCACTAAAATAAATTAACAAGGACAATAATCAGTCTCCAAGAAATGAGAAAAAGGGTAACTTCTCAATATTTCTTAACACTTCATTCTTTAACAAGTAAAAGTTGGGTATAAAATATTTAAGTATGATGAATCCTAGCTTTCACACTGGTAGAATCTCACCTTTACTATGTAATAGTAGTAACACCAACAGTCTAAATGAAATATTTTATAATTTTAAGCCTCCTTAAGTTTTTAAGAAAGACTTCAATAACTTCTTTGGGAGGTAAGAATGGAGACATAACTCCATAGAGATATACCTATACACTAGTATACAGTTTTGTATTTAAACAGCATTTATCTAAATCAACTTTATTAACTATGAATCTCATCAGCATTGTTCATCGGGAAACTAAAGAAATCAGCAATACATCCCTAGAGTTCTCTAGCATCTGGTGATTCTTCTAAAAAATCACCAGTTAGAACATCGGTAACTATGCTAAGAAAATTTTCTGAACAAAAACGTCATCCTCCGTTTTAAATCCAAATCATTCATTGTACATTAAAGGTGAAAGTCCTCTTGGCTTGCTCTCATGGATGGTGACACAATGCGTGGGAAACGGAAGAGCCAGGAGAAGCCTATTTTATTTACATTAACCTATCAGGTGAAAACAGCTCAGAACCCACAAGCACAAGCAGGAGGAAGTGGAGCCGAAGTACCCAGCATTGCCTACAACAGTCTAAAGTCCTGATCACACGAGGGAAAAGGGAACTGATTTCACCCTGGATTTGAGAACTCCTTCATTTCATTATGAAAAGAAAGTCAATTCAAACGTGACAGTGCTATCACGGTTAGATTAAATAACCAGCAAAGATTAGTGAGATAGACATAACTAAATATGGGCATTTTTCTTCTTCAGAAACCTGCTATTTGGACTATTTTTTCTTTAATGATATGATGAGGCAATGGATTAACTGTTTCACAAGATACACCAGTGAAAAACATGCAAATCCCTCCAATACGGCACATAGGCGAATTGCGGCCTCAGCGTCAACTGTTGCAGATGAACCTAATGAAGCAAAGTTCCGTCTGTGCTGCCATTCCATTCAATGCTATAAATGACAGAAAAAAATGCTCCAAACCAAACTGCCTCTTCCAGTTACTGTCACATTTCCTTCAAGCTGTCTAACTCACTGTCTATACTGTTTACTAGGTTCTCTTGTGAATCCTTTCCTATCATACCACCAGAATGACTCGGAGAGGTGACCAATCACATCAAATCCAGCGGTCAATTTGCAATTTTCACCTCCGAGCCGCATCAGCCAACACTATCAGAGTTAGTCACCCCCATTGCGTTCCGACAGTTTCTCTTCCTGACATCACATCATGGTGTTCTTGGTTTTCTCCCTATCTTCCTGACCATTTTCTCAGCTTCATAACCAGGTCTTCCTTGACCTCCTGATGCTGAAGTGTTCCTGGACCACTGTGTCTATTATTCATTTTCCAAGTAGAACAACAGGGTAGAGAGAGCACGGTGTCCCAGGATACAAGAATAACTTAGAATGAACCCAACAGGCCTGTAAGCACAAGTAGGATGGCCACACCGCACTCCTCCAACCTCGGCTCACGGCAGACACTGGCAGCATTTGAGCACTCCTCAAACGGAGCCAAGGAGCAGCCTGGAACCACTGGCACTCCAGGCATCCACTCCCAGGGAACTGCGGGGGCTGCCACGTGAGATGAAGTCTCCTTGCCTCACCTCATCCCATCATTGCTCAGACCTTGCTCCTCAGAATGCTTCCCTTGTGCTCAAATAAACATGGGAATGTGGGAAACACTGGATACACAGTCCTACAGCCTTTTACACGTACCATGTGGCACGACCCCTCTGCAGCAAGCTGGATAGCAAGGAGGGTACACCAAACATTCTGAGCGGCAGGAGGCTGTCCAGTACCCTGTGAGGATGCTTCTGCCCAGAGACCCTCACCCGACTTATGGCCCCTTGGGAAACGTGGTTACCAGCATTTCTACACACACAAACATACCACCAGAAATGTGACAATGGCAACACAGAACAATCCAATTAACCATCTGTGAATTAAGAACTCCTGAGGACTCTACCAAACCAACAAAAAGCGAGAGCAGTGAATGAGTCAACACACAACAGTACTATATTCACTCTAACTATGGCTAGATTTCACAGGCCTCCAGTTCAGCTGGTATAATTATGTGGATATACACATTCTCTTCTGAAAATTTAATTAGAGGATTGTTTTAAAAAAATTAAACCTACTGAGGATTTCCAGACGGTCCCAGGTTGATGTTCGGTGAGGTAGAATGTAGCTGTACGGATGGGGTTAAAAAAAAAAAAAAAAAGAGTGTCAAAGAATGTTTTGAAGTAAAATCACATAACTGTACCATAGACATTGACATTTGGTGTACTGTTACATTAAAGAAACCTAAGGTCCTAATTATTTGTAAATGTATTTTATTTGAAAATATATATAATCAACACAAGCTTAATTACTTATGTTAACTTTCTTTTCTTTTTTAATTTATTTTGAGAGGTAGAGTTACAGACAGTGAGAGGGAGAGACAGTCTTCCCTCCATTGGTTCACTCCCCAAATGGCTGCCACGGCCAGAACTGTGCTGATCTGAAGCCAGGAGCCAGGGACCAGTCTCCCATGCGGGAGCAGGGGCCCAAGGACTTGGGCCCTCTTCCACTGCTTTCCCAGGCCACAGTAGAGAGCTGGATTGGAAGAGGATAAGCCAGGACTAGAACCAGTGCCCATATGGGATGCTGGCACCGCAGGCAGAGGGTTAACCTACTGAGCCACAGCGCTGGCCCTATCATGTTAACTTTCAAGGGCAATTTTAAGGACAAAGGCAAGCCAGGAATCAAGCTCTACACTGGCAGGTGAATGAAACAGATTGGAGAAAGCGCCTTTGAGGAGGTGGGTATCAAAACCACAATTTATACGGGATCATTTTTACCTTTCAAAAACTGGTGAAAACACCAGTTTGTTTTAACACAGAACATTTAATTCCTGGTATTAACTTAGAAGTGAATCTTTATCCACCAAGTAAGCCATAAAAGCAAGTTAAGAAAAAAAACTAGTTTACTAATAATTAGCTAGAAATTAAAATCCCAAAAGATTCATCTAGTGTTCCTATTAGAGGGAGGAAAACTTTTTATAAAAGCCAAGTATAAGAGAACTAAGCTTCACATAAATTCAACTTGAAATTCTTCATATATTCTGAAAATTTCAGTTCTAAGTGTCTCAAATATGTATACTTTTTAACACAGCCCTAAAAGATTATATGCATATAAGCTAAATATGAAAAAGTCCTTACACATTTAATTTTTAATCAAATTTGAACTGAAGACCTATATAATATATATATACACACATAAGTTTATTTCACTTAGAATCTTCAGAAGACAAAATATTTTAAAAAATAAACAGCAAGGGCCAGCGCTGTGGCACAGTGGGTTAAAGCCCTGGCCCGAGGCGCCGGCATCCTATATGGGTGCCTGTTCTAGTCCCGGCTGCTCTTCTTCCAAACCAGCTCTCTGCTGTGGCCTGGGAGAGCAGTGGAGGATGGCCCAGGTTCTTGGGCCCCTGTACCCACGTGGGAGACCTGGAGGAGGCTCCTGGCTCCGGGTCGGTGCAGTTCAACCGTTGCGGCCATTTGGGGAGTGAACCAGTGGAAGGAAAACCTTTCTCTCTGTCTCTACCTCTCTCTGTAGCTCTCTCAAATAAATAAAATAAATCTTTAACAAAAAAATAAACAGCAAACACTCTAATTTTTCAGAAGTTCTGAAGTATAATAGTTTCTTATAAAGAAAACATCAACACCAGCTTTTTAAGTTACAATTTAAATGTATTTCCTACTGATACCTTTATATGAAAAATCTTCATGTAATAAATTTTCTGTCCAGAAAACAGAAATATGTGAAACCATTAACAGTCTGGTACAAGACTAAAAGAATAATAATCTGGTTCGTTAAATGAGATTTTCCTTATTGCAGTATAACAAAAGAGTAAGCTTTCTTAATTGAGTATTACAGTGTTCCACAGAATCCAACAATATAATTCAAACTAAGTCACAGTTTCAATACATTTATTCTTTCTGTGAATATGCAGATAACTGGATAAATTTTCTACTGAATGAACTTTTCGTATTTAGATAAAGACAGACAACTAAATAAGCATGGATTAAAAAACATTCACAATTTGTTCTCCAAATAATGTTAACATGTGGTTATATTTTTATTATTTGGCAATGATTTTCTTAATGGAACACATTACTGAAATGGTAAGAACTGCTAGGAGACATATAATTAGACAATTTTTCACTGGATTTACTATTTTATAAGATGACATCTGCTCCCTAAATTGTGGGTGAGGTATAATCTATTAACAGAATGAACACTAATGGAGAGCACAGGTTTCTTAACTTTTGGCTTCTACTTTTCTATTTACAAGTAACTGGGTAGATCAGATGCCCTCTAAGATATTTTCCGGCTATGTCCTTCATTTAGGTATCCATTTTAAAGTTCTTAAAAAATAGTTTAAACTGCAAAACAAAGTATGTCTCCTTTTTCTAAAAGGATCCTTTTCATCAGTATTTTAAAAGGCAGGAGTAGTTCAAGTTTCAGACATTGTGGGTGAAAACACACACAAAACTCCAATATAAAGCCAACAGTGGCAGAACCGAAGCCAAACTCAAGAATCTCTCAAACTGGCTTTTTCTGCAAAGCCAGATGTCTTCTGTAACAAACACAGGGCATTCTTCAAATGGGCAAAACCTACCAGACTCTCACAAGAGTAGCAAGCAAAACAAGGAAAATCAGGGTCACACAGCTATCACTGTTTTGTTTTTGTTTTTGTTTTTGTTTTGACAGGCAGAGTGGACAGTGAGAGAGAGACAGAGAAAGGTCTTCCTTTGCTGTTGGTTCACCCCCCAATGGTTGCTGTGACCAGCGCACCACGCTGATCTGAAGCCAGGAGCCAGGTGCTTCTCCTGGTCTCCCATGGGGTGCAGGGCCCAAGGACTTGGGCCATCCTCCACTGCACTCCTGGGCCACAGCAGAGAGCTGGCCTGGAAGAGGGGCAACCGGGACAGAATCCGGTGCCCCGGCAGAGACTAGAACCTGGTATGCTGGCGCCGTAGGCAGAGGATTAGCCTACTGAGCCATGGTGCCAGCCAGATATCACTGTTTAAAATCCTTGAATAGCTGAATCTTTTTCAATTAAAATACATACTCATAGTTGGAAAATATAGAAAATTTTATGAAAAAATTTTTAATCCATAACCTTAATTACACATAATTTTGAGAATACTGAATTTCATTTAGTATTTGCCTATCCTTTTAAAACTGACAGTAATGGGGCCAGTGCTATGGCATAGTAGGTTAAGCATCTGCGTGTGGTACTGGTGGGCAAAGGTTCGAGTCCCGGCTGCTTCATTTCTGATCCAGCTCCCTGCTGACGGCCTGGGAAAACAGTGGAAGACAGTCCAGGTGCTTGGGCCCCTATACCCATATGAGAGACCACCTGGAAGAAGCTCCTGGCTCCTGAATTCGGATCGGCCCAGCTCTGGCCATTGCAGCCATTTGGAGAGTGAACTGGCAGAGGGAAGACCTTTCTGTCTCTCCCTCTCTCTGTCTGTAACCCTGCTTCTCGAGTAAATCAATCTTTAAAAAGTAAATAAATAAAACTGACAGTAATTCATACACATAAAATGTTACATACTGGTTTCACTTTACAGTATGTCAAAGCTTAAAAATTTTTTTTAATTATTTTTTTTGAAAGGCAGAGTTAGAGAGAAAGAGAGATCTCCAATCTGCTAGTTCACTTCCCAAATGGCTGCAGTGGCCAGGGCTGGGCCAGGCGGAAGCTGGAAGCTGGAAGCCAGGAGCCAGGAGCTTCATCCGGGTCATTGTATGGGTGCAGGGGCCCAATGCCCAATCACTTAGGCATCTTCTGCTGCTTTCCCAGGCACATCAGCAGGGAGCTGGTTCAGAAGTGGAACAGCCAAGACCTGAATTGGTGCTACACGTGGCGGCTTACTCCATTGAGCCACAGCACCATCCCCAAAGCTTAAACCATTATCTTCAGGGACAGTCATTTGGCCTAGCAGTTAAGAAGTTGGCTGGGATGCTGGCATCCCTTATCAGCATACCTGGGGTTGAATTTTGGCTCTGCTCCTGACTCTAGCTTCTTGTTAATATATACTCTGGGAGGCAGCAGGTGCTGGTTGATGTGGTTGATTTCTATCACCCACATGGGAGACCTGGACTGGGATAATGACTCCTGGTTTTGGCCTGGTCCTAGCTGTTATAGGCATTTGAAGAGTAAATTAGGAGATGGGAGTTGTGTGTATACATGTGTGTGTTAAAGAAAAAAAAATATTATCTTCAAAAACACTTTAACATGCATTATGTATAAAGACAAGCACTATTTGCCTAATATTTAGGTGGATTCTATTTTGTAAATTATAGACACACCAATATAAACATTTTTTTTAATGTATGAAGGATTATTTCATTTGCCCCATTTTTAACTGATACCTTTTTATTTTTTATGTAAGTGCTAAATTGCTTTCCGAGAGTTGCACACAATTAGGACACGAATAATGCCTAAGGGTGCTCACTGTTCCTGTATTACCAGTCCTGTAGCATTTTATTTATTTTACATTGTTGTTAACTTGATAGAGAAATAAAAATGTCTCCCCTAAAATTTATATTTGCTATTAGCATCAAGGTTGAACAATTTCCAATAAGCTTTTTTTAAACTAAATTATTTTTTCATGTCCCTTTTTCTTCTATCTTCTTAAATATATTTTTAAAGATTATTTATTTGAAAGTCAAGAGTTCCACAGACAGAGAAGGAGAGGCAGAGAGAGCGAGTGAGCGTAAGAGAGAGTCTTCCATCTGCTGGGTCACTCTCCAATTGGCCACAACAGCTGGAGCTGTGCCGTTCTGAAGCCATGAATCAACAGCTTCTTCTAGGTCTCCCATGCCAAATGAAGATTTCATTTCTGGGACAGTAAAGTTCCGACTTACTTTCAAATCACAAAAATAAAACATATATCAAAATTAAAAAGACATATAAAGAAAAATGTTCTTCAGATTAATATCTTGGGTTTTTTTGTATGTATTTAATAATAGGTAAAATTAATTCTGAATGATAAAGGTATTACCATGTCTATATAATACTTATAATTAATACATAATACTTTGAGTTAAATTATAATTTGTTTCCCACACAACTTTCTAAGGTAAATGCTAGAAATGCCTTCATAATAAGGAATGAGCTTGTTGGCCGGCGCTGCAGCTCAATAGGCTAATCCTCCACCTAGCGGCGCTGGCACACCGGGTTCTAGTCCCGGTCAGGGCACCAGATTCTGTCCCGGTTGCCCCTCTTCCAGGCCAGCTCTCTGCTGTGGCCCGGGAGTGCAGTGGAGGATGGCCCAGGTGCTTGGGCCCTGTACCCCATGGGAGACCAGGAAAAGCACATGGCACCTGGCTCCTGCCATCGGATCAGTGCGGTACGCTGGCTGCAGTGCGCCGGCAGTGGCGGCCATTGGAGGGTGAACCAACGGCAAAGGAAGACCTTTCTCTCTGTCTCTCTCTCTCTCTCTCACTGTCCACTCTGCTTGTCAAAAAAAAATTTAAATAAATAAATAAATGGAATGAGCTTGTTTTATTTTCTATAATAATGTAGTTTTTTTAAAAAAAGACATTTATTTATTTGAAGGGCAGAGTTATAGAGAAGCAGAGAGAGAGAGAGAGAGAGAGAGAGAGAGAGAAAGAGAGAGAGAGAGAGAGAGAGGGACTCATTCTTCCATCCGCTGGTTCACTGCCCAGATGGCCACAATGGCCAGAGCTAGGCCAATACAAAGCCAGGAGCTAGGAGCTTCTTTTGGGTCTCCCACATAGGTGTAGGGGCCCAAGTACTTGGGCCATCTTCTACTGCTTTCCCAGGCCAGCCACAGCAGAGAGATGGATTGGAAGTAGAACAGCTGGGACTTGAATAAGCACCCGTAAGGGATGCCAGAATTGCAGAAGGAGGCTTGGCCTCCTTTGCCACAATGCGGGCTCCTACAATGTAGTTTTAAAATTAAGAATCTCTTATTTTTTATTAGGTACACATATGATTGCATACATACATGAGATCTTCAAAAAGTTCATAGAGGTATGGGTGTTTGATGGAAAAGCTGAGACACCACTTGGGGACCGGCACTTCAAATCATAGTGCCTGGCTTCAAGTCCTAGCTCTGTTCCTGATCCCAGCTTCCTGCTTCTGTGTACCCTGGGAGAGAGTGAAGATGACTCAAGTGGTTGAGCCCCTGCTACACACGTGGGAGACCTAGACTGAATTCTAGCTCCTGGCTTCTGTTTAGCCCAACCCTCACTGCCACAAAGTATAAGGGAGTGAACCTGTGGACAGGAGCTCTCTACCACTCTCTGTATCTCTAATAAATAGAAGAAACAAAATAAGTAAAAAGTTCAAAGAAAATGTGTATCACAGAAAACTATGTATGGATTTCCGGCGCCATGGCTCAATAGGCTAATCCTCCGCCTTGTGGCGCTGGCACACCGGGTTCTAGTCCTGGTTGGGGCACCGGATTCTGTCCCAGTTGCCCCTCTTCCAGGCCAGCTCTCTGCTGTGGCCAGGGAGTGCAGTGGAGGATGGCCCAAGTCCTTGGGCCCCGCATCCCATGGGAGACCAGGAGAAGCACCTGGCTCCTGCCATCGGATCAGCGCAGTGCACTGGCCGCAGCACGCCGGCTGTAGCGGCCATTGGAGGGTGAACCAACAGCAAAAAGGAAGACCTTTCTCTGTCTCTCTCTCACTGTCCACTCTGCCTGTCAAAAAAAAAAAAAAAACAAACCTATGTACGGATTTCAAAACTCTCTGAATCAGATAAACTTATTTTTTAATTCAATTTTTCCATGAACTTTCTGAAGTACCCACATATATGCAAAAATAAAAGCACATCTTAGAAGCATGTCACATAGACTGCTCTATCTAACAGCGTCGAAGAAGAGGATTGTATCCAGGCTGAAAAGGCCTGTCCTGCTAGCTGAAATTCAAAACAATAGCTTCAAGACTGCAACGATAATAAAGACATATAATGATCAAAAAACAAGACAGAAAGTGATATATCACTGTATATACTATATGTTTATAATTTGATCATAGTTTTTAAAAGTATTCACTTATTTTCATTTTATTTGTAAGGCAGAGAGAAGGGGAAATCTTCAGTATGATGGTTCACTCCCTAAAAGCCCATAAGAGCCAAGGCTGGGCCATGCCAAAGTCAGGAGCCTGGAGCTCACCGGGGTCTCCCAAATGGGTTGGTATGGTCCCAAGTAACTGGGTTACCACCTGCTGCCTCCCAGGATACACATTAGCAGGAGGCTGGATTGGAAGCAGAGGCAGGACTCAAACCCAGGAACTGCAATATAAATTGCAGGCATTCCAGATGGCATCTTAGTAACTGCGCCAAATGCCTACCCCACAATTTGGCAATTTTCAAAATTTTAAGAATTAAGAGAAGATTAGAAAGAAAATCATTAAAATCTTCAAAATTTTTAGATCTGAGTGGTAATAATATAAATAATACTTTTTTTACTACCTGCTATTCTCAAAATTCCACCTGATTAATCTGTATCATTTTTTATTATGAAAAGTACTCAGTCTATGAATTTTATAAGAAATGATGATCAGTAAAAGATGTACGTATTGTTTTCATGTATTCTAAAAAGGGAAAAAAATCTACTTTTGGTGAAATCATTTCCTATTTAATTAGTAAATGCTGTCCTAAAGTTGCCACTAATTTCATCTCTGGGGAGTGGTATTTATTCTGCTAAAAAAAAAAAATTCCTCTTACTACCTTCTGAGTACTTCTTTCATCCTCATCTTCAGATGGATCTGACTGATGCTTCGGACTGTCCATTAGAAGGAATGCTCTGACATCTGGACTGAAAACAAAAATCAACTTTATTATGACTCTGAATGCGTCTCTATAGCCTTTGTCCCTTTTAAAATGAAAACCAACATAGAAATATATGAGCACTTGTAGTAATAAAGCTAAACAAAATAAGGGAGTTAATTTTTTAAACATAGGAAACTACCCAGAATATAGGCAACAATATATATATATATATAACAGGCAATTCATATAAGAGGAAACTCAAAGAGTAAGCAAATTAGTAAACTTCACTAATACCTAGAAAAATACAAATAAAATGATGAGAAACCATTTTATGTCTATTAACTTTAATAGACATTTTATGTCTATTAAAGCAAAAGTTAGAAAATACATGTTGATGAAAATGTAGGGAAAGAGACATCCTCATGTATGACTGGTGAGAATGTAGAATGTGGCAACTTTTCTGAGAAGTGATCTGCAATACTTGGCGAAATTATGTATGTATTACATGTATCTGTAAGCAAGCTCTCCCTGCACCCAGAAATTCTGCTTCAAGGGGAAACCATGCACTGTACAGGCCCACTGACAGGCAAGTAGCCAGATGCCCAGTGCGGCATTCTTTACATGGTGAACAAGAAACAAAATACGTATTGCAAGGGATTTACCATCAGGGAAATGAGTACGTCAACCACAGGAACTGCCTATCGAGAGTATCAGTCAGCAGCCGGCTGAAAACCAGAAACTATAGCACAGCACCATTTTGTCTACATACCTAACTTTACATCTAAATATGTCTTTTATATTATAAATTATTAAATACTCATAGATGCAAAGTACAGTCTAAAATCTCCAAAGTTAGATATCCAAGGAGATAAATGCATACGCACATACATGTGTATAAATGTATTAAAGTAAGTTTCAACAGTGGAGTTGAACAAATGAGTACAGAGAACAAACAGAAAAAATGATCAAAAATTAGAGAGGAGCTGGGTTGGCGCTGTGGTGCAGCGGCCTGGCCTGAACCACTGGCATCCCATATGGGCACCAGTTCTAGTTCCAGCTGCTCCTCTTCCGATCCAGCTCTCTGCTATGGCCTGGGAAAGCAGTAGTAGATGGCCCAAGTTCTTAGGCCCCTGCACCCACGTGAGAGACCCAGAAGAAGCTCCTGGCTTTGGATCGGTGCAGCTCCGGCTATTGCAGCCATTTGGGGAGCAAACCAGCAGATGGAAGACCTCTCTCTCTGTCTCTACCTCTCTCTGTAACTCTGTCTTTCAAATAAATAAAATAAATCTTAAAAAAAAAATTAAAGAGGAGCTGTATATGAACTAATGACAATCCTGAAGAAAGATTAAACTGTTATTCCTGGCACCTCCTCCTCCACTTATCTTAATAAATCAATACCAATAATATGCCTTCTTTCTAGCAAATTCAAAAGATAACTTTATTTTATTTTTAAAAAGATGAGATTGACAGAAATGTAAAATGGGACAGCTGCTCTGGAAAAGTTTGGTTGTTTCTTGAAAAAGACAAAAAGAAAAAAATTATCATATGACCCAACAATTTGACTCCTAAGAATATACCCAAGATATATAAAGTGTATGTTTACTCAAGTACACATTCATGAATACTTATAGCACCATGATTAATCAGAGTCCCAAAGTGGAAACATTCCAAATATCTGTCAACTGATGAATGGATAAACAAACTACAACGTATTCTATTCTTTTTTTTTTTTTTGACAGGCAGAGTGGACAGTGAGACAGAGAGAGAGACAGAGAGAAAGGTCTTCCTTTGCCGTTGGTTCACCCTCCAATGGCCGCCGCAGTCGGCACACTGCGGCCAGCGCATCGCGCTCATCCGATGGCAGGAGCCAGGTGCTTCTTCTGGTCTCCCATGGGGTGCAGGACCCAAGGACCTGGGCCATCCTCCACTGCACTCCCAGGCCACAGCAGAGAGGAGGCCTGGAAGAGGGGCAACCGGGACAGAATCCGGCGCCCAGACCGGGACTAGAACCCGGTGTGCCGGTGCCGCAAGGCGGAGGATTAGTCTAGTGAGCCACGGCGCTGGCCATATTCTGTTCTTACCATGATTATTATTCAGCCATAAAAATGAATGAAGTACTGACACATGCTACAACAAGATGAACCTCAAAAACAGTACGTTAAATGAACAAAGGCAGAAAAAAAGGTTACCTATTGCATTTCATTTAAAATGAAATGTCCGGAATAGAAAAATCAAAAAAGAAAGTTGATTAGTGGTTACCTTGGATTGAAGAAATGAGAATTTGGAGGTACAGTTTCTTTTTCAGGTGGTGATGGAAATGTTAGATGAAACAGGGTGATACAATTAGTGGGTGATAACGACTGCACAGCATTTTGAATATTCTATAAACCACTTAATAGTACAATTAAACAATAAAATGATTAATTTATCTCAATAAAAAATTTAAAAGTAAGGGTAGGGATCTTCAATCTTACCACACAATTTTAGCTTTTTTTTTTTTTTTTTTTGCTGTTTATTTGCTGTGGCATAGTGCGTAAAGCTGCTGCCTATAGTGCGCTGGTATCTCATACAGGTGCCGGTCTGAGTCCCAGTTACTACTCCACTTCCAGTCCAGCTCCCTGCTAATATGCCTGGGAAAGCAGTGGAAGATGGTCCAAGTGCTTGAGCCACTGCATTCACATGGGAGACTGGAAGAAGCTCCTGGCTCCTGGCTTTGCATTGGCCCAGTTGCGACCATTGCAGCCATTTGGGGAGTGAACCACTGCATGGACGATTGCTCTTTCTCTCTGTTAACGCTGCCTTTCAAATAAATAAATAAATCACACACACACACACACACACACACACACACACAAAGATTGATGATTTAAATAACGAGTATAAAAATTAAGAGTTTTTTTTTAAAGATTTTATTTTATTTGAAAGTCAAAGTTAGAGAGGCAGGCAGACAGAGAAGTCTTCCATCTGCTGGTCTCCAAATGGCCTAAATGGCTAGAGGTGAGGCGATCCAAAGCCAAAACCAAGAGCTTCTTCCGGCTCTCCCACACAGGTGCGGGGCCCAAAACTTGGGCCATTTTCTGCTATTTTCTCAGGCCATCAGCAGAGAGCTGGATCAGAAACAGAGCAACTGGGATACAAACCCATGCCCATATGGAATGCCAGTGCCAAAGGCAGAGGCTTAGCTTACTATACCACAGCACAGACCCACAAATTAAGAGTTTTTTAAAAATTAAACAGATGAAATCCAGAAAATATGAAATGTCACATATTATTTAAGAAAAAGGGTCAGTTAAAATTTAAGTGTGACAGCAGGTGTTAGGTCTGGTGGTTAAGGTGTCAGTCAAAGTACCCACATTCCATACTGGAGTACTTGGATTCAATTCCCACCTCTGGCTCTGACTCCAGCTTCCTGCTAATGCAGACCCTGGGAGGTAGCAATTATCTGGGTTCCTGCCACCATGTGGGAGACCTGGATTGAGTTTCCTGGTCCTGATTTCAGTTCTGGCTGCTACAAACATTTGGAGAGTAAGCCAGTAAATGGGAGTGCTTTCTGTGTCTTTCTTTCTCTACCTCTCAAAAAAATAAAATCTTAAAATATTTATTTTTTTAATAAGTTAAAAAATTCCTTGGCTATTTATTTTTTCAATGTTGGGAAATGTCCTGTATCTTTAATGGAATGGTGGTACACGTGTATGTAACAAAATCCATGAAGCTATACAGTTAAAATTGTGTATACTACAGTACAGTCTCTTAAAATGATGGTTTAAAATAATGGAATTGCTTTTAGTTGAATTTTAATGTTAAATATAACATCTTTACATACTAGATCAAGGTCCAGAATTATATTTATTAGGTAACATTAGAATATCTAACACTTAAAATACCAGCAGAAACAATAACCAAACCAAGTATTATAAACATGCTCCATGCCAGACTCTGTCAAAAGAAGGCACAGATTCAAGCTCTGAATGTATGAATTCTACTTCACACAAGCCAGTTATGTTTCAGTTCAAAAAAATCTCCAATATACACAATAAAATCCAAAGGCAGATAATATTTAGAAAATAATAACACAAAGAGCCAGGTAATAAAAGCCTCTTTGCTGAGGTCCAGGATCCTCCTCACTTTCTTGCCCCTTCACCCCCTGCTGGGTGCTCTGAATGGAAACATTCCTTTCTTACTGGGCTGGCTAATCTTGGTGTGGCCACAGGTGCAGGACCTCCCTGAGCCCTGCCCTATCTGTGAGCATTAGGAGAAACCTTGGCTCTGGGCAGAAACTCTGTCTTAAGAAGTCAAGTGACAGATTTTACTTAGTTTAGTAAACCGAATTAAGTAAACAAACAAAAAGCAGGTCAGAAGAGCTGCTCAGAACAGTTGAAGCCCTCTCTGAACTGTAAAGAACTAGAAAGATGGTAATCATCACTTTTAAAAAATTACTCAAAAATACAGTACTTCAGCGTCGTGACTGTGAAGACTGTCAAGGTGCGTCATGTTCCTACACTGCCCAGAAGGCAATCTTGACGTTGTATAGGTAGGCGAGCTGTGGAAAAGTTCCCCAGCTTATGTTATCCTCTTTATTTCTTAGAACATTTTATACAACCAAAACAAGGTAAGTGACAAATATGTAAACTGCCAATCACAATAAATATCATGAATATCCAAGAACCAACTACCAAAATCAAAAATGAAAACACAAATCAAGCTGTGCACCCACCTACATATTCCTAAGTAGTTCTGATACGACCCATGTTCTCCCTCACCAGGTGCAGCTGGTCCACAGAATGAAGTTTGAACTCATTTGTGTTCCCTTTGCTTCAAATGCTCTTATCTTTTTTCTTGAATGACACATATGACTTAGTTCCCAGGAAGCCTTGCCTGAGCACTCTGAGAAGAGTTGGCCATAGTTTCCTCTGTTCTCTTTTAGTATCTCTGCCATAAAAACTATCTAGTGTTAATGACTTATGTACGTAAGAGTGTCTTCCCACTGGACTGGAGTCCATGCATCCATAAGACAGTAAAGGCATTCACCCAGCTTTACACTCCTACTGCACACAGCAAATACTTTTAAATATGAATAAATAGAATATCCAATACTCAGAAAAATGCTAACTATATAATGTACATTTCTTCCCAGTTTAACCTTAAAGGTAGTAAGAACACAAAAAGAGAAAAGTCGATAATTTAGACTGAGTTGATAAAGGGAAAAGGGGATAAAGATTACCAGGGGAAATGGTCCAGGGAAATTTTTATATTTTAAGCATAATAACATAGCACAAAATGGAAAAAGCCTGTATGAGGTGTATTCCATAATCTTAGTTCTGGCTTCACTGGCCCTGTGGAACACAATGAAAATGACTTACTGGTTGTAAAGCTCTGGATGCCTGACTAAATTCTGAATGAATTCATTCAGTCCTGCTCTTCTTTGTTTAATAAAATCTGTAAGAGAGATACAGGCTATTAGGATTAATTATGTCAGAATTTTTAATTAGCATCAATAGAATCATCTAAGAATAGACTACACATTACAGTAAATTGTGATTACGAAGCTATTTTTTAGTACATGCTACTTGGTATATAAATCCTTCAGAATATAAACAATACGTAATCTAGTATGAGGGTATTTCAAAAAGTTGGTGGAAAATTAAAAGATAAGTTTATTTTGGTTCAAAAATTTTCTCAATTCATGCATATTTCCAAAAACACACAGACACACGTATATGCACACACACCCAGGGAGCTTCGAAATAGTCACAGAAAAGGCACAGTGTGAAAAACTGCTTGGATTTCTAAATTTTTTTGCACTAAAATAAACTTATACTACTTGTTATCACAGGTCAAATGAGGATAAGATAGTTTGAAAGTCCTCCTAATTGAGCCACACAAATTCTAGGAAAACTGAAACAATGATACACACCACAGGAACACTAGGACTGTAGAATGCTGCTTTACAAAACCTTTATGGGGTCAATACCTCCTAAAAATTAATAGTTCACAAAAGGATAACTTGTTTTTTGTTTTTTAAATTCTTGTGAGAGGCAGTGAGAGTCCAGAAGAAAGCACATTAGTGTGCTTCTATCTGCTATTTCACTCCCTCAAAAGCTGGAGGACCAAAGGCAAGAACCAGAAACACTGTCTGAGCCTCCCAGTTGGGTGGCAGGAATCCAACCAACTGGGCTAGCCCTGTTGCCTCCTAGGGTCAGAAGCTAGAGCTGAAGGTGGGACCCAGGCATCCTAACTGCTGCCTCAGCTGCTAAAACAAACGCCCACCCCAGATGACTCATTTAAAGAAGGGACAAGATGATGTTGAAAATGAAGCCTGCAGTGGCTTCATCAACTTGCAAGGGGAAAAAAAAAGGAATCTCATTTGCTCCCTAATTAAAGAGCACCAACTATTAACAGCAGAAATAATAGGCAACAGCACAGCCATCTCAATGACTTTAGTTTACATAATTCTGACTAAAAGATTAAAGTGGGCCGGCGCCGAGGCTCAATAGGCTAATCCTTCGCCTTGCAGCGCCGGCACACTGGGTTCTAGTCCCAGTCAGGGCGCTGGATTCTGTTCCAGTTGCCCCTCTTCCAGGCCAGCTCTCTGCTGTGGCCAGAGAGTGCAGTGGAGGATGGCCCAAATGCTTGGGCCTTGCACCCGCATGGGAGACCAGGAGAAGCACCTGGCTCCTGGCTTTGGATCAGGGCAATGTGCCAGCCGCAGCGCGTCTGCGGCGGCCATTGGAGGGTGAACCAATGGCAAAAAGGAAGACCTTTCTCTCTGTCTCTCTCTCTCACTGTCTACTCCGTCAAAAAAAAAAAAAAAGATTAAAGTGGACTAAACTTTCTGCTCAGTGGGTGCCAAAACTGTTGTGCCCAGATCAGCTGCAGCCAAGAGCAGAGCTTTCAGCAGAATTTTAAACAAATGAGGATCAAGATCTTGAAGAACTATTAACAGGAGATGAAACATAGCTTTACTAGAGATAGAGCACATGTATTGGCTACCAAGAAATTGAAGTAGTCTGGTCAAAGCAAATGCACACAGGGCAAGAACAAAAGTCATGGCAATAGACATTTGGAATGCTCAAGACATTTTGTTTGTTGACTCTCTGGAAGGCTGAAGAACAATAACACCTATTTACTATAAAAGCGTTTGAGAAAGCTTTAGTAGGGGCTGGTGTTGTGCCATTATCAGGTTATGCTACCACTTGCAAAACCAACATCCCGTATCAGAATGCCCACTCAAGTCCTGGCTGCTCTGCTTCCAATTCAGCTCCCTGCTAATGCACCTGAGAAAGCAGGGGAAGATGGCCCAAGGACCTGGGCCCATGCCAATCACGTGGGAGATACAGATGGAGTTCTAGGCCCCAGGGTTCAGTCTGGCACAACCCTAGCCATTTTGGCCATTTGGGGGACTGAACCCACAGATGGAGGACCTCTCTCTTCTTCTCTCTCTCTCTCTCTCTCTCTCTCTCTCTCTCACACACACACACACACACACTCTGCCTTTTAAATAAATAAATCTTAAGAAAACTAAAAATTATAGATGGGTGGATGGAGTGTTTAGCCTAGTGGTTAGGACACCTGTATCCCATATTACAGTGCCTGGGTATTCCTGGCTCTAGCTCCTGATTCCAGTTTCCTGTCAATGCAGGTAGCTCAAGTAACACGGTTCTTGTCACCCAGCTGGGAGGTGTGGATGGCATTCCTGCCTCTGGTCCTGGCTCAGGCCTGGCTTTCACAGGCATTCTGGGAATAAACCAGCAGATGGGAGCTCGCTCGCTCTCTGCCTCCCAATTTTTTTTCAAAATATTTATTTTAAAGGCAGAGTTGCAGAGACAGAGGGAAAGAACAAAGAGAGATCCTCCATCTACTGCTTCACTCCCCAAATGGCCACAATGTTCAGGACCCAACCAACCTGAAGCCAGTGGCCAGAAACTCCATTTGGGTCTCATATGTGAATGATAGGAGCCCAGGCACTTGGGCCAGATTCTACTGCCTTTCCAGGTACACTAGCAGGGAGCTGGACTGGATGCAGATCAGCTAGGGCTTGAACCAGCACTCATGTAAGATGTTGGTGTCACAGGTGGTGCTTAACCTGCTGTGCCACAATGTTAGCCCCTAGAACAGACTTTTTATATAATAAAAATTAAAATAAAAAGAATTATAAGAATTATACATTGAATTTGAAATTTAAAAATAAGTTTATCCAATGAATGACTATAGTGAGCTAGAGTCCAAGATCTCTTCTCACTTCTGCCATTCACTGATATCCAAACTTCAAACTCTTACCTTCTCTCATATCTCAAATAGTGGACAGGATTAGCTAATCTGAGAGATTTCTTTCCAGTGATAACATTTTGTGAGGATCATCCAACAAGCAGGAAAAAAAAAAGACTAGCTAACAAAATTAATACTGCATATACTGTTCAGAATCCTTACCTATTAAAAGTTTAAGTCAGATATTAAGTGATATTTAAAATCTTTAGCCAGGGGTTAGAGCTATGCAGTAGTGGGTTCAGCTGTCACTTGTGATGCTGTTATCCCATATGAGGACCTGGCTGCTCCGATTCCAATCCAGCTCCCTGCTAATGTGCCTGGGAAAGCAGAGGAAGTTGCCCTGGGTACTTTGGCCCCTGCCACTCATGCTGGAGACCCCGATGTAGTTCCAAGCTCCTGGCTCAGCCTGGCTCAGCTCCAGCTACTGCAGCCATTTGGGGAATGAACCAGGGGATGAAGATCTCTCTCTGCTTCTTCCTTTCCCTGTAACTCTGCATTTCAAATAAATAAATCTTGAAAAGAAAAAAACTTTAACCTAAGACAAGTATTTAGTCTAGAGGTTAAAGCACCAGTTGAGATGCACAAGTCCCATATCAGAGTGGCTGGGTTCACACATGGTTCAGTCCCTGATTCCTGCTAAGGTAGACAACAGGTGATATAGCTCAAGTAGCTGAGTTGTCCCACTCATGTGAGAGATCTGGACTGAATTCTGGATTGAATTCTGGCTTTAATTGTTTTTCTGTTCTGAGTTTCAAAAACTGTAAAGGATAAAGAGCCTCCAGTTGAGAGGACTAGGGTAGATGACCCAGCGGCCTAGGGGTTAAAAGAATAAATTTTTTTTTTTTAATATTTTATTGGCTGGCGCCACGGTTCACTAGGCTAATCCTCTGCCTATGGGGCCGGCACCCGGGGTTCTAGTCCCGGTTGGGGCACATGATTCTGTCCCTGTTGCTCCTCTTCCAGGCCAGCTCTCTGCTGTGGCCTGGGAAGGCAGTGGAGGATGGCCCATGTCCTTGGGCCCTGCACCTGCATCGGAGACCAGGAGGAAGCACCTGGCTCCTGATCAGGCACAGTGTGCTGGCTGCAACACACCAGCCGTAGCAGCCATTTGGGGGGGTGAACCAATGTAAAGGAAGACCTTTCTCTGTCTCTCTCTCTGTCTAATTCTGCCTGTCAAAAAATAAAATAAAATAAAAAGATTTTATTTATTTATTTGAGAGGTAGAGTTACAGACAGTGAGAAGAAGAGACAGAGAGGAAGGTCTTCCATCCGTTGGTTCACTCCCCAAATGGCTGCAATGCCCGGAGCTTTGCTGATCCAAAGCCAGGAGCCAGGAGTTTCTTCCAGGTCTCCCATGCAGGTGCAGGGGCCCAAGGACTTGGGCCATCTTCTACTGTTTTCCCAGGCCATAGCACAGAGCTGGATCAGAAGAGGAGCAGACGGGGCTAGAACCAGCGCCCATATGGGATGCTGGTGCTTCAGGCCAGGGCTTTAACCTGCTGCGCCACAGCGCAACCCCAAGGATAAACTTTTAAAGAAAAATGTGACTGCAAACCCTTTGGGATTCATCACAGAGATGGGTGAGTCCTCTGACAGAACTGCTGGTACATAAGGAGACTTGTGTCTCCCCATAGCAGCCATCATGATAGGGATTGACTGATCTCTTAGGTTCTAGGCAAAGTTCCAGGGTTGATTACTTCAAACACTTAGACTACAGGGGCCGACGTAGCGGTTAAAGCCGCCACCTGCAGTGCCAGCATCCCATATGGCACCAGTTCAAGTCCTGGCTGCTCCACTTCCAATCCAGCTCTCTGGGAAAGCAGTAGAACATGGCCCAAGTCCTTGGGCCCCTGTGCCTGTGTGGGAGATCCGGAAGAAGCTCCAGGCTCCTGGCTTCAGATCAGCGCAGCTCCGGCCATTGCAGCCATTTGGGGAATGAACTAGTGGATGAAAGACCTCTTTCTCTCTCTCTCTCTACCTCTCCTTGTTTCTCTGTGTAACTCTTTCAAATAAATAAATAAATCTTTAAAAAAAAATAAAAGCAACAACAAAACAAAACCACTTAGACTCCAGATTCCTTAAACCCTGTTTGTGAGCAGAATCCTGAAGGTGAACAGGAAAATTTTTTTAACCCATTCAGATCCCCACAAGTTTCTACTTACAGAGTAGATGTTCAATAAATGTTTCTGAATACAAGAAAGAATATTCTCCATGGGAGTAGCAGAAAACACCCTAACTTATCCTTAATGAGCCATAAACTTATCTGAAGCCACAGTACCCGAACTTAACTTCCAAATCTGCCATTTACTACCAAGCATGTAACTGTGTAAATTCATAGCTAACTGTACCTCAGTTTTTTTTTATTTATAAAACTGCATTGAAAACAGTGATTCACAGGATTATTGGGAGGACTGAATGAATTATAATACATGAAGTGTTTAAAATATGCCTCAGACAGCACCTTGCTGAAGTATTGTTTTCATGGAGCATGAGATCAATTAGTTTTCGAAGGTCTTGCACCACTACCCAGTGCAATAAATACGTTAACTACTTCAAACTCCAACCATCACTTAGCGGCTGGTCTACGAAGTTACTGCTTACCTGGATCAAAATTATCCCCAAATATTCTCTTGGCAGGAATTTTCAGGGCCATAGCAGGAAATTGTTTCTTTAACTAGAATTCAAGAAATAACATCATGTGAACTAATGTTGTAAGTCTTGTAGTTATACATACAATCTGTTTTTTCTGAAATCCAGCAAAAGATATACTTTCAAATCAAAAGATATACCTCTAAATAGTTTTAAATCAAATTTACAATATTTAATTATACCAATAAAACACCACAGATTGATTAATCATTCTATATTGTCCCAATAAAATACTTAGTATCTGTGACTCTACTTAACATCTCAATGCTTTGATTTCTTTGCTGTAAGATTTGTTGTAGGGCTTAACATAAATCATATTAAGTGCTTAGACTAGAATCTACTGTGTAAGCTGAATACAAGTTACCTAAACCACTGATTACCCCAGGATACCATGTGATCTTCCTGTCCTCTCTACATGAATATACTGACTAGTTTTTTAAGAAAGCTGACCCATATCACTTTCAATGCCTGGTGTTCTAGCTTTCCTGTTATTACTTTGTAAAAGTATACATTTTTGCCGGCGCCGTGGCTCAACAGGCTAATCCTCCGCCTTGCGGCGCCGGCACACCGGGTTCTAGCCCCGGTTAGGGCACCGGATTCTGTCCCGGTTGCCCCTCTTCCAGGCCAGCTCTCTGCTGTGGCCCAGGAGTGCAGTGGAGGATGGCCCAAGTGCTTGGGCCCTGCACCCCATGGGAGACCAGGAAAAAGCACCTAGCACCTGGCTCCTGCCATCAGATGAGCGCGGTGTGCCGGCCGCAGCGCGCCGACCGCGGCAGCCATTGGAGGGTGAACCAACGGCAACGGAAGACCTTTCTCTCTGTCTCTCTCTCTCACTGTCCACTCTGCCTGTCAAAAAAAAAAAAAGTATACATTTTTATTATTAATTTTAAATTTATAAAACAAAAATTGTGAAGCAGTAAATACAGAGTTCCTACACACCCTCCATTTTCCCTATTAACATCCCATGTTAGTATATTTGTCACAATTAATGAATCACACCCAGCTTCCTGTTTGTCTTTATACAAACTCCTTTTATCTCTTCCAACCTTCCCACCTCTAGCAATCAACATTCTGTGTGTGCGGCTGGTGCTGTGGCGTAGTGGATAAAGCCACCGCCTACAGTGCTGGCATCTCATATGGGCACCAGTTCGAGTCCCGGCTGCTCCACTTCCAATCCAGCTTTCTGCTATGGTCTGGGAAAGCAGTAGAAGATAGCCCAAGTCTTTGGGCCCCTGCACCCATGTGGGAAGACCCAGAAGAAACTCCTGGCTCTTGGCTTCAGATCGGCATAGCTCCAGCTATTGCAGCCAATTGGGGAGTGAACCAGCAGATGGAGGACCTCTGCCTCTCTCTGACTCTCCTTCTCTCTCTGTGTAACTCTGCCTTTCAAATAAATAAATAAATCTTTAAAAAAAAATTCTGTGTTCATATTGTGTATTTTTCTTTTAATTTCCAATATACTGATGAGATTTGCTTTTGCTCAGAAAAGGCAAATTTGGTCTTGAAGAAATTAAAGTCACTAAATCAGGACATATCGACATAAGATTTATTTATTTGAAAGGCAGACTTACAGAGAGGTGAGAGTTACACTTTTTTTTATAAGTATGATGACAAAACTATATCCACATACAAAAACTATAGCTCTAACTACCAACTGACAGGAAATTCAAAGAACGGAAGAATGTATTCTTCACTCTACACCACAGTCATGTTGCCTATAAAATCCAGAAAAGTGCTTACACGCTGGAAATGTTACCTTTTGTCTTTTCTTTTATTCTAAAAGGGCCATAGGGAAAGAATTCATGTTTTTGAACTCAGGGAAATCCAGGTCAGGCTGAACCTGATTTCTGTAGTTTTAAAAACATAACTGCTACCATTCTCCTGATTATTCCTTTGCCTTTCCCCACAGGAAGCAGAATTAGAAAGAATCATATACAAAGAGAGCGGTAGACACAGAAAGTGAGGAAATAAGAAGGAAGAACTTAGAAAAGAAAGTAATATACAAGAGAAATGATGGAGATGGATGATAAAAACTCAACTACATAAATTGGAAATTTTTCTGCAAAAAGTTTGAAGATGGGGTGTTTCACTGAAGAGACAATGAAAATAATCACGAGGGGAGGGACCTAAGACAAGTCCCCTCAAATATTAGCATCCCACCTAATGATTCACTAGCCATTTAAATCATGAAATCATTAAGAAAACACATCACCAGTTGGTGAGGGCTCTCCATGTTTTTGAGTTTTATTATGACATTCCTTCTTAAGAACAGTTCTATAAAAGACAGTGTATTTAGAAACTAAATCTAGCCTGTAGAATCTTTTAAGCAAAATCAGAAGTCTCAAATCTTAAATTTCTTAAAATTTAAGAAGTCTCAAATCTTAAAATTCTTTGTGTAAAATCCCAGGTTTCCTAATGGGTATAGTCAGATTTTTAGGACCACAAGCTCCCTAGGGCGCATATGTGCATGCGTGCGTGTACACACGTACATGTATACACATACACACACACACACACACACACACAGCTGATCATGTAGATAACAGGTATCTAAGACTTAAATACAGCTAACAGTTCAACACTCACCTAGCCTCCAATATAAACCAGCTTTTTTTTTTTTTTTTTTGACAGGCAGAGTTAGTGACACAGAGAGAGAGACAGAGAGAAAGGTCTTCCTTCCATTGGTTCACCCCCCAAATGGCTGCTACGGCCTGTGTGCTGCGCCAATCCGAAGCCAGGAGCCAGGTGCTTCTCCTGGTCTCCCATGGGATGCAGGGCCCAAGCACTTGGGCCATCCTCCACTGCACTCTCGGGCCACAGCAGAGAGCTGGCCTGGAAGAGGAGCAACCGGGACAGAACCGGAGCCGCAACCGGGACTAGAACCCGGAGTGCAGGTGTCGCAGGCGGAGGACTAGCCTAGTGAGCCACAGCGCCGGCCTAAACCAGCTTTTAAAAATCAATAAAAATTACAAAAGAGAGGAGTCAGCAATGTGGGCACAGTGAGTTAAGCTACTTTCCTTGGTATTAGCGTCTCATATGGGTGCTGGTTCCACTTCTGATACAGCTCCTTGCCAAAGCACTTGGGAAAGTAGTATATAGCTCAAGTGCCTGGGCCCCTGCCACCCACGTGGGAGACTTCATTGGAATTCCAGGCTCCTGGTTCTGGCCTGGCCTGACTCTGGCTGTTGCGGCCATTTGGGGAATGAACCAGTAAATGGAAGAACTTTCCGCCTTTCCTTCTCTCTCCATAACTCTGCTTTTCAACAATATATATCTTAAAGACACTCTACCCTTTTTGTGTTACTGAGTCTTATTAACATTTCTCCTTTAAAGAAAACAATTAGGGGCCAGCGCTGTGGCTCAACAGGCTAATCCTCTGCCTTGCGGCACCAGCACACCGGGTTCTAGTCCCGGTTGGGGCGCCGGATTCTGTCCCGGTTGCCCCTCTTCCAGGCCAGCTCTCTGCTGTGGCCCGGGAGTGCAGTGGAGGATGGCCCAAGTGCTTGGGCCCTGTACCCCATGGGAGACCAGGAAAAGCACCTGGCACCTGGCTCCTGCCATTGGATGAGCGCGGTGCGCCGGCCACAGCGCACCGACCGCGGCGGCCATTGGAGGGTGAACCAACGGCAAAAGGAAGACCTTTCTCTCTGTCTCTCTCTCTCTCTCACTGTCCACTCTGCCTGTCAAAAAAAAAAAAAAAAAAAAAAGAAAATAATTACGGAACTGATGCTGTGGCTAGCAGGTAAAGCCACCACCTGCAGTGCTGGCAACCCATATGGACGCTAGTTCAAGTCCTGGCTGCTCTACTTCTGATCCAGCTCTCTGCTAAGGCCTGGGAAAAAGCAGCAGAAGATGGCTCAAGTGCTTGTGCCCCTGCACCCATGTAGGAGACCCGGAAGAAGCTCCAGGCTCCTGGCTTCAGATAGGCTCAGCTCAGGTTGTCACAGCCATTTGGGGAGTTAACCAGCAGACAGAAGACCTCTCTCTCTCTGCCTTTGCTTCTCTGTAACTCTGCCTTTCAAATAAATAAATAAATCTTAAAAAAAAAAAAAAAAAAGAATTGCAGTAGACATTCCCATACAAACTCATATTGACTACTATTTCGTTTCAAAAGTATGATTTCATTACAGTCACAAAGGACTATCTCATTGTCCTTTTTTGTTTTTTAAAGATTTATTTTGCTATTTATTTGACAGGCAGAGTTACAGAGAAAGGCAGAGACAGAGAGAGGTCTTCCATCCGTTGGTTCACTCCCCAGATGGCCGCAATGGCCGGAGCTACACCGATCTGAAGCCAGGAGCCACACCGGTGCAGGAGCCCAAGGACTTGGGCCATCTTCCACTGCTATCCCAGACCATGGCAGAGAGCTGGATTGGAAGAGGAGCAGCCAGGACTAGAACCGGTGCTTCAGGCCAGGGCGTTAACCCGCTGAGCCACAGTGCCAGTCCCTTATTGTCCTTTAAGTAGTATTTAAAACCATATTTGGTAAGTCCAATTGTAAAAAGAGTGGATGGCAAGGATCCCAACTACTGACACTATCACCAGCTGCCTCCCAGAGACTGTAGTGGCAGGAAGCTGGATTCAAACCCAGGTACTCTGATATAGGACATGGGTATCATAACTATTAGGCTAAGTGGCCATATCTAGGCAATTTTAAATTTAATCTAGTTTTGCTATACAGATGTTTCAGAATAATGAATTCTCTAAGTATTAAATTATGGAAAGAGGGTGGGCCCATGAAAGATTTTCAGATCTAAAGCTTATAATTGGACAATTTATATAGCAGTACATGATTAATGACAATTAGGGAGATAGGTAAAAAGTATTTCTAATATTCCGTAACATTAAAACTTATGGAAAGCTATTCAAGGCTGGAACTGTGGTGCAGCAGGTTGAGCCACCGCTGGCAACACTGGCACTCTATGTGAGCCCTGGTTCAATTCTCAGCTGTTCCACTTCTGATCTCCCTGTTAATGTTCCTGGGAAAGCAGTGGGAGATAGCCTGATTACTTGGGACCCTGCCACTCACAAGAAGACCCAGATGGAGTTCCAGGTTCCTGGCTCAGGCCTGGCCCAGCCCTGGTTTTTGCAGCCACTTGGGAACTGAAGCAGCAGATGGAATCTCCCTCTCGGTTCTCTGTCTTTTCCTCTCGCTCTCTTTCAAATATATAAATATATCTTTTTTAAAAAACAAAGCTGTTCATTAATTCTCACAGCTTCAGTGGTTTGTTCAGAAGTGCTCAACAGTTCTCTTTCCATCTTTTCTATAAGAATTCCAAAGTTAGGATGTTTTTAAAAATCTCTTACTCCTACCTGCTTGTCTGATCTATATGTGCATTAGTTTGGTCATTCAAATACATCCCTTTAGTTGAGAGTTTTCTCAGGTGTTTTGCTTTAAATAGAAATCCTGCACACTATTACTCACAGTGTTGTAAAGTTTATCAAACTCTGCGTATCTCCTGAAGACAAACCACTCACTCCTGCCCACTGAGACCAGCACTTTATAAACCTGTGGAAACAAAAATAACATAATCTAGTTACAAAAAAACCATGAGCTATTTAAATACATGAAACCTGTTTTCATACTTGTGAAACAGGTATTGTTTGTAAATGATTCTCGAAGACACGTAAGTGTACCAACTGACACACTTCTTTTAACTTAACAAAAGGTGGTACTTCATCTTTAAAATGTTATGAAATATGTGTGTATTTTTCAGAGAATTACATAGTGAACAACTGTGTACTCACTATTTAGACATATTGAAATTCTCAACTTTGCTATTCTTACTTCAGATTTTTTCCCCTAAGAATACATTCAATTGATGCTATTTTCCTCTTTTCTTCCCTGGCAGTTAACTATTACTTTAAACTGTATTTTCAAAAGTGATGCCTGGCTCACAGTTAACACTGATTGGTTCTTTTCCTTCCAGGTCATTTACATATTATTTTTCAAACTGAGAATTTATTCTCGGAAGTCTTAATACTATCTGAAATGTGTTTAACATTTCCATACATATAATCTATAACTATAATGAACCACTCTACAAAGTAAACAGAATAAATATTATAACCCCCACTATACATAAAGGAAATGATATCCCAAAAAGTTAACTTTGCTCAAGTCCAAAGACTTAATAAAAATCCTTATACTGAGATTAAAATCTAAATCTTCTAACCCCCTATTTACCAGAACCGCTATCAAATCCTCAATAATTACAATTCAGGATTAACTTCCATAATTAACGCCACAGGTATTGTTAGACTATAATTCAACATACCAATGACGGCGAAGAGTTTAGGACCCAAAGATCTTGTATCACTTCTAACAGGAGAGTAAGAATCCAGAATTACTAGGATGAGAAAAGGCTGACTGACGTCTGCCTTGGGTTATAGGGGAAGAGATGTGAACTGCTTTGGGGCTTACAACACACTTGCCCAGAATCTGCTTGACAATACAGAAGAGGAAACCAGTTTTATTTAGAAAGCAGGCAAACAAATGTGTATAAACTATCTCTTCCCATACAAGAGAGTTAACCTACACGAACAAGCTCATACTTGCGTGATAGCTCTCTGATACTATACTTGATTACGCTATACAAATTCTGCAGTGCTCTTTAAGAAACGGTCACATTCACAGATCCAGAGCACTGGATATGTGAGAGACCCACACTGAACTCAGGCTCCTGGTTTCAGCCTGACCCAGCTTCAGCTGCTTCAAGCATTCGGGAGTAACCCAGGAAACGGAAGCTATCTCTGTCTCTCTCTCTGCCTTCCAAATCCATGCAAATAAAGTTTAAAAGAAGTAAAGAAGAACAACAAAGACCATGCGAAGGTGCTGTTGAAGCTGACCCAGACTAGACTACACATTATCTCAAAAGCTTCTCAACTCTGTGCTGACTTGCTGGTGAGGACAATGAGCCTCTGAAAGGTCAGATGGCATCTCCTGGCTACCCACGCCTAGAACGAAGCCTGGGTTACAGACTGGAGCAACTCTGTGGCAAACAGACTTACAGGAAACAAGATAAAGCAAGGTTTGTGAAGTTATTGATTAACATTATAATTTATAAGCAAGTGCTTTTTAACCAAGTTTCCATAAAACATTAATAGACAAAAACTATTCAACATTTTTTGAAAGATTTCACATAATGTAGTACAATACAAATTATGACATGAAGTATCTTTTTACTTTTTCTTTTTCCTTAGTGTTTGTCCTGCTCTACCAGAATGTAGAGCTAGAGCTGTTATCACTCTTACCACCCACTGAATTCTCAGCGCCTAGAACAGTTCCTAGCACAACACAGAAACTCAGTGACAAGTTGTCAAATGAATAACTGAAAGTATGACTTACAGCGGAAGTCAAACTCCTGCAATGCAATGTGTCTGTCAACAGCTTCACAGCGCGAGGCAACATAAAAGACATATGAGAACCAGAGCATAACAATATCACAAATGCTCAGGAGTGTAATGTCTGTCTTTAATTTTTTTTATACTTATTTATTTGACAGGCTCCGCAACAGAGAGGGAAGGAAATAGAGAGACAGAGACAGAAAGAATCTTCTATCCACTGGTTCAGTCCCCAAAAGGCAACAACCAAGTCTAGATCAGGCCAAAGCCAGAAGCCAGGAATTCAATCCTAGTCTTCCACACGGGTGGAAGGGGCCCAAGTACTTGGTCACTCCCACTGCCTTCCTAGCTGTATTGCCAGGAAGCTAGATCAGAAGCCAAGCTGCCAGGACTTGAACTGGCATGATGATATGGGATGTGGGTGTTGCAAGCAGTGGCTTATGTGGCTATACCACAATCCACTGTACCATACCACCAGTCCTCATAATGTATGTTTTTGTTCCTAAAAATAAAGCAGAAGTCGGCGCTACGGTGTAGAGGGCAAAGCCGCTGCCTGCAGTTCTGGCATCCATATGGGCACTGGATCGGGCCCCGGCTGTTCTACTTCCAATCCAGCTCTCTACTATGGCCTGGGAAAGTAGTGGAAGATAGCCTGGGTCCTTGGGCCCCTGCCCGCTGTAGGAAACCCAGAAGCTCCAAGTTCCTGGCTTCGGATTGGCCCAGCTCTGGCCGTTGCAGCCATCTTGGGAATGAACCAGCAGACGAAAGACGCCCTCCCACCCACCGCATCTGTACCTCTGCCTATCACATAAATAAATAAATCTTCAAAAAAAAAAAAAACTCTCTGTAAAAAAAATAAATAAATAAAGCAAGCACCTAGACCTAATGAAGCTGGACATGGGTCCTGTTTTTAGGGGTGGGGTCCATCTGTGCTGAACAGTACCAAGTTTCCTGAGGCCCACAGACCATACTGTAGTAACCAGCAACTAACTTGTGAACTTACTGTCCCTTTTCACTCAACAGCAATTCAAGAAATATTTGTTGAACATCTAACATCTCCTAATTACCAAGAGTTGGTGAAACGATAGTTTGGGAAATCCTCACTTCAAAGACCCTGCATTCCAGTTAAGGCAGGCAAATATGGCAAGTGGTAGTAACTACTATTAAAAAATTAAGTAAGGTGAGCAGGATAGAGACTCAAAGGATGGGGTGATACAGAAGTATGAAGCAGGACCCTTATCTACACAGTACACAAAAATCCATTTAAATGGAATAAAGACCTAAATCTATGACTCAATACCATCAAATTACTAGAGAGCATTGGGGAATCCCTGCAAGACATTGGCATAGGCAAAGAGATCCTAGAGAGGCACAGGCAAAAATCAAAATTAACAAATGGGTTACAACAAACTGAGAAGTTTCTTTCCAGCAAAAGAAACAGGAAAGTAACAAGGCAACCAACAGAACGGGAGAAATTATTTGCAAACCGTGCAACTGATAAAGGATTAATAACCACAATATATAAATGACCAAAAAACTTGACAACAGCAAAACAAAAAACCCAGTCAAGAAATGGGCAAAGGACTTAAACAGACATTTTTCAAAAGAGAAAATCCAAATGGCCAACAGACACATGAAAAAATGCTCAGGAACACTAGCTGTTAGGGAAATGCAAATCAAAACCACAATGAGGTTTTGAGGTAAACTGGGGTTCACCTCACCGCAGTTAGAATGGCTTTTATACAGAAATCAACAAACAACAAATGCTGGTGAGGATGTGGGGGAAAAGGTACCCCAATCCACTGTTCGTGGGAATGCAAACTGGTAAAACCACTATGGAAGACAGTTTGGAGATACCGCAGAAATTTGAATATGGTCCTACCGTACGAACCAGCCATCCTACTCATTGGAATTTACCCAAAAGAAATGAAATCAGCAAATAGTCATATGCACCTCCATGTTTAGTGCAGCTCAATTCACAATAGCTAAGACATGGAATCAATCTAAATGCTGTCAACAGAAGACTGGATAAAGAAACTATGGGATATGTACACTATGGAATACTATATAGTGGTTAAAAAAAAATCCGGTCATTTGCAACAAAATAGAGGAATTTGGAAAACATCATACTTAGTGAAATAAGCCAAAGGGACAAATACCATATGTTCTCCTTGATCTGTGATAACTAACAGAGCACCTGAAAGGTAACCTGTAGAAGTGAAACTGAAACTACTAGAAGCAATTACTTGAACAGCCCTTGTCCTGACTGTCAAGGAACAGTTCACCATATCATTTTATTTTTATATTTATTCTTTCTTTTTCTAAATACCGTTGGTTGAACTCTTTACTGAACACAGAATTAATCATATGTGTATTAAGGCAATTGAAAATAGATCCCAGTTAAAAGTAAGAGTAGGAATGAGAGAAGGAGGAGCTGTACAGTTCAGCACACATTCCCATGGACTTACCCCTAAGGGTAAAGCTAAAAACTTGCCATGGGACTCCAAATCCCATTAAGCTGGGCAGTACTAACCCCATCTTAAGTGATAATGTGATCATATTAAGTGTAGAATTGATCATATAGATAGGGTTAAGTGTCAAAGGGATCACATAAATAAGACCAAGTATCTGATAATAACAACAGATAGAATTAAAAAGGAGAGAGGGGCTGGCGCTGTGGCGCAGCGGTTAAAGCCCTGGCCTGCAGAGCCAGCATCCCAAATGGGCGCCGAATCTAGTCCCGGCTGCTCCACTTCTGATCCAGTTCTCTGCTGTGGCCTGGGATAGCAGTGGAGGATGGCCCAAGTCCTTGGGCCCCTGTACCTGCTTGGGAGACCCAGAAGAAGCTCCTGGCTTCAGATTGGCACAGCTCCTGCCATTGTGGCCATCTGGGGAGTGAACCAGCGGATGGAAGACCCCTCTCTCTGTGTCTCCACCTCTCTCTGTAACTCTGTCTTTCAAATAAATAAAATAAATCTTTAAAAATATATTAATATAAAAAAAGGAGAGAAAGTTCCAACTTGGGAAGCAGTCCATACAGCAGATTCATAGAATGACAAACGCCCTAAATAGCACTCTGATCTCAAAATCAGTCCCTAAGGCATTTTGATCTGGCTGAAAAGCCCATGAGAACATTTCAGGCATGGAAAGCCAAGACATAGTGGCAAAAAAATGTTATGCATGAAGGATCTCTGTGTGTGAGACCCTTGTGGAAAGAAGGAGCCATCAAAGAAGGATGTATTTTTCTCTGAAGGGAGGAGAGAACTTCCACTTTGCATATGGCCCTGTCTAAATACTGACAGAGTTTGTGGACTCAAAAAGCTTCCATAGCTTTGGCAGCTCATGTCAAGAGCCTCGGGTGGTCACTGATGTCAAAAATAAGAGTGTTAACTACTAAATCAACAATAGGAGTCACTGTACACTTACTCCCCATGTAGGACCTCTGCCCTTAATGAGCTGTACTATATGAAATAACTGTAAAACGTGCTCTCAATCTGTACTTTATACCTGGTGTATGTGTGTGGGGGTGCAAACTGTTGAAATCTTTACTTAGTATGGAGTTGGTCTTCTGCATATAAAGTTAATTTAAAATGAACCTAAATGAAGAATGGGATGGAAGAGGGAGTAGGAGGTGGGATAGGAGAGGGGGTGGGAATGCAGGGAAGAACCACTATATTCCTAAAAGCTGTACATAAGAAATTTGTACTCATTAAATAGAAGCCTTCTAAAAAAAAAAAAAAGAAGAAGAAGAAGAAAAAAGTAAAGGATGGGAAAGGATGGGTGTGAAGGTGCTATTTTACCTAAGATGGTCAGAAAAAGGCAACAGTGGAGAATCTGAAGAAGTAAATTAACAGCCTGGTGGAGACAGCTGGCTAAGAGTTCCTTCTAGATTTCCTTGACCCCTTCACACAAGATATGGCAATGGTTCTACCCTGAAAAATCTAAGGACACCTAACTTGTTATCTATATTTGCCGCTTATAAATTTCTGTCAAACTTGGAAGAAGATAATGCCCCTGAAGGACAAAGAAGCCTAAAAGTAGAAATCAGGAGAGGAAGAAGGAAGGAAAGCTTTCACAAATGCCAGTATTGCATCCAGGGGGTATCAGCCCTTGTTTAACATCAATGGCATTTTGCTAAAAACTTGCTAGTACAAATGTTCACCGAATGCACATTGGTTAATGCTGTACAGGAGGAACCTTCAACACATAGAGGCTGAGCAGAGGTGAATGGTCAGACACACCTTGCGATGTCTACTCTGGGCTTCATGAAGGACATGGAGGAGGGGGACAATGGTGTTTGTTTAGAAAGGGAGATCAGGAGGCATAGGGGTTGTTTCCCTGCTCCCTGTCTGGGACCTTGGGAAAAAGCCATTATTTGGGGGCAACCAGCTCCACAGAGTTAAGAAGGAAGAGTGGAGTATCAAAGGGTCTAATTTAAATCCTTAACTTTCACCCACTCCCATGTGGTATGGACTCTGAGTTGAAAGTCACTTGTCATGGGAATCCAATGGCCAGGGACAAGCAGAGGCTGGACCAATGAGCCAGGAACAATCGACAGATGTGTCAAGAGCCTCAGGGGCTCTCTTGCTATTCAGAGACAAGGCATGGAGTCAGCAGTGAGCCACAAGACCTGGCTCAGCCAGTAGAGATCACAAGTTAGGTCATCAACTGCAGATGCCAACAATGAATGGATGCCAGCAAAACACCCAGGGTTCTATCAGGTTAATCACAGCCAGGTATCTGCCAGACCAGCTGGAATGGTGACTATCTAGAAGGATGACAAGGTTGCAAGAGCCTTCACCAGCCTTCACTGTGAGGTCAGTCATCAACTCTCTGAACAGGGACATCCCTCCTCTCATACAACATGAGGCCAACTTGCAGGAGGAAGCATTAAGACAGCCTGGGCATTTTTACCTAGAAGAAGTGCTCAAATTAGTAGATCAAACTAACTGCTAAACAGAATTAGGTTAAATGAGTTTCTCATACTACTCAATAGGGAGAAAACGCAGGGCAGACATGATCAATTATAGACAAATGACACTTTCAGGGGGAAAGAGGGCAGCAGAGCTGTGTGAACACTAACTGGACTACTGGAACTAAATACAGTATTGTATATCTCATTACACTAATTAGAAAAATGACTACTTGCCAATAATAATCACTGATACACAAATTCAGCAAGTACTTATTGTGTTTACTCTTCATAAAACCCTATAATGGATACTGTGGTGATAAAAAGTAAAATTAGAAACAGACATTGTCTTTAAGGTGGAAAAAGATAAATTATTGAATATTGTTAAAATTGAGGTAGAAACTAATAAATGTCTAAAGAAAGACACTTCAGAAATTCCAAGAAATTGTCTCTTAACATGGGAACAATGACTTCAGAAGTCCATTAAAGCCCTCAAATTATATATAAAATTATGAGTGTGTACGTGGGTCCATACTTATGTACACTGTGTGGCAAGTCTATCAGGTGGCTTTACAATATTTTCTAAGGGGAAGGTAAACAGGCAAAAATCTGCATAAAACAAGAAAAACTTCCTCCATTACGGCAACAGGGAAGGCTTTGCAAAGAATAGATCATTCAGGAGAAATAAAACCTGGGTATGTGGTGACTGACGGTGTGGAGGATGTTCTAGATTAGGGACAGACAAAAGCAGAAGTGCAAACAGTCTCTACATTCAATGTTTTCCCATATGCCTTATATTACATACTTACAGTAAATCTCTTCTTTTTCTCTCTGTGTTCATCAGAGCTGGGAATGCTTACACTCGGGCAGCTTTCCTTGTAGTCCATGGTATACACTTTTTGCATTTAACTCCAAAAATGAGTCCAAAGAAATAGTCAGCAGAGGACAAACAACTAATCCAAAATATAAAACCTCTTGAGGGAATGTTCAACTTCCATCCTGTGACCTTAACCAACAGCAAAAAAGGGGGAGAGCAGAGAGAGAACTGATTAGCAAAACCATTTGAAATACTATGACTTACCATTACTTGTTCATTAGGTCCATTTTATGACTATTCTGGCAGGAACTTCCTTTTGCTCCTAAGCCCAAGCCAGATTAAAATTTAGTTTTTGTTATTCTTCTATCACTAAGCCACAAACATTAGCATCCCAGTTTCATACCTTACCAGGTAGGAAACTATGGGAGCTGACATCCACAGTTCATTTGAATGAAGGCTAATTCTCACCTAAAAGAGCTCTAGTTGGATGGACTCAGCGTGGCTTTGACTTCTTGCATTATGATTAACTAGTGGAGTTGTTGAACAACTTCAATTACAATCCTATGCAGTAGGTAACTATTTAACCTTGTTTTACAAATGAAGCAACTGGGATTTGAACTCAAGTAGTCTGACTACAGAGTCCTGACTCTGAGCCACTGTGCTGTGTTGCATTTTAACAATTGGATGATTCTTATGCACAGGACCCCTGGTCAGACACATTGCAGATGTTCCTACAGAATAAATGCAGTATGTTAGTACCATTTCACCCATGAAAGAGCTTCCCGTGTCACTTCTGCTACACTCAACAGCCCATACTCTCTTCTGCCACCAAACAGTATCTGTTAAAAGATCGGTTTGCTTGGATAATTTCCCAGGATGATTAATTTCAGGAAATCCTTCTATCAAATCTGGTCACTGAATAAGTTATATTCAGGTAATGATTTCAAATATCTATCAGCAGGCATCAAATACTCAGGTGGAATGAGTTTTGATGAAGGGTACTTCCTATGACACGATTCAAAATGAGCCTTGTTGAATTTGCTCCTGGAACTGCAGTCAGGAAGGATGTTTATGTGGCTGAATTAGCTGTGATAATGTATGGAAATATAACTGGTTTCCTCCTAAATACAGATCATAACAACTGTTAATTTATAGCAATATTAGGGGGCCAGGGTTGTGGTGCAAATTAAACTGCCACTTGCATCACATCTGAGCATCGGTTCAAGTCCTGGCTGTTTCACTTCTGATCCAGCTCCCTGCTACTGTACCTGGGAAAGCCTGAGTACCTGGGTCCTTATCACACACATGGGAGACCCTGATGGAGTTCCATGCTCCTGGTTTCGGTCTAGTCCAGCCCCAGGTATTGTGGCCATTTAGAGAGTGTGCCAGCAGATGGAAGATCTTTCTTTTTCTTTCTCTGTAACTCTTTCAAATAATCTTTAAAAATAAATAAATAAAGCACAGCACTCCAAATGTCCATAAAAGTCTCCAATGAGTGCAGGGTAGCACCTGAGCCAAGCCTGCCCTCCTATCTCACTGGGCCATTGTTTGAGGACTAGAGTTGGAGGACCACATGGCTCTTCTAAGGTAGATTAATTAGTCCCAGGACCCACCTTAGCCTGCCCTTCCCCACCTGCAGCTGAGACAAATCAGACAGGAAAGAATATGAGCTACACTTTCCATACCTCTCACTTGAGAATGTGGAACTCAGGGCCTGCCAGGCCCTGCTGGCTCTTTATTCTGTACCACCATGAATATCTGACTGTGCCAGGGCCCGCGAGAGCAGAATTACAGGAAAGCAACAGATCACAGATCTTTGGAAGGGACAGTAGAGATATCTCATTACATGGTATCAAACATAAAGGAAGCAACAAAGAGCTGGTGGGCATGAGAAGCTGTTTTGCACAAGAAGCCCAGTGCACATCTGAGAGTTTGGCTACAGCAGGCAGTTACATGTAGAGGCTTTCACACAAGGTGCACACTTGATCCTGGGGTGGAGGTTCCGGTTCGGCAACTGTGCTAGGTATTCTCCACGTGCCTTTGCAGACCCAATCACTCCTCTTTCTGACCCTGCCACCTGCCCAGAAAGCTGCCCTTTGTGGACTGTACATGGAAGCTGCCTGTGCTTGATCTTTCATTGGGTTCAGTGAGAGGCAGCAGCAGGTCAGAGGGCGGGAGGAGCAAGATGCTCCCAATCCCCACTCTCTCTGACAGCAGCAGTTTCTCTACCTAAGGCTACAGTTCCTACCAGGAAGCCCCTCTCCCGTAGCTACAGTTGAAGGTCTGGGAGTAGCAATGGTTTCTTGATCTTGTTTGTAAAAACAGGGCTTCACCATGCCTTGTTGGTTCCCTTAACCCTGCTCACAGCATCTTTTAGTAAGCACTGCTTTTGGTAGACTCCCTTCAATTACTTGTGTGTCATATGATCGATGCAATTAACTGGTACCCAGAATGACCCCACGAAGCACAGCCTCAAACATGGGATGCACATGTTTTAAGCAACCTGATTACTTTCCCGTGGAGGGAGGGGACGGCACTCAGTGACATCATGATCACTCAAATTACCTCCTGGGACAGCGTCACAGGACTGAGGGCAGGTGGAGGGCAGGCTATGCTGACTTCATAAATTGTACCCAAGGGCTGGGGTTACTCCTGTTTCTGCTGTCCTTGAGAATTTACACAGAGCAAATAAGAGTTGAAAGCTGTGAATTCGCAAAGAGAGGTGGGAAATCTAGGGCTGTTTGAAACAATCCTTTGTCTCTTAGAGCTGCCAAGCTGACAGGACTAAGATCAAGCCCAGGGTTTGAGGGGAAAGATTGTAGAGTCAGTGAAACATGCAATCCTGCAAATTTACATATACTAACATAAAGGCACAGGCTGGAAATGAGGATGATCCTGAATCACAGGCGCACACACTTGGCTGCCCAGAGATGAGGCTAAGAATGTGGGACTACTCCTGAACTTGCTCGCTGAAAGCAGCTACTTGCACCCTTCCCAGGACACCAGTCTTCCAATGTCCCCATCCCAAGCCCTTTCAAGTTGTTTCACAGGATGGATCCTCAATACCCACTCCCATCACCCTTCATGGCCTTATAACCCAAAAGAGCCCAGAAAGAAGTTCAAAGTCTACTCTGCAATTCTGCCTTTATTTAAAAAAAATCAAAAACCAACCAATCAAACAAACAAAACCACAAGATCTCAACAAGTGTTAACAGCAGGAGTCTAGAGAGCACAGATGAAAGTATAATCAAGGGATGTTAGATCACAGAGAACCAAATTCAAGATTACTGCGAACATTTATATGGCCACAAGCATATTCTATTAGTCTTTCTCCAGGTGTAGCAATTCCCAGGCTGACTTTCCACTGTGGGAAGGGAAATACGTAAGTCTTCAAGGGTCACTGGAAATCAGCTCTAAACTATACTAATCCTCACAGATTCAAAACCTGGTCTACCAGTCAGAGTGGGACTTCCAGAGGCCAGGCAAGAGATACAAAATCAGCCTTAGTTTCATGGTGGGGCCAACGGGACCACAGGCCTGTCCTGTGTTTATTTCCCTAGTCCCAGAATTGTAGTGGAAATGAACTCACTCAGCACGTGGCCAACACCTCCACTGGCTCCCTGTCTCACGTCATAAGAGATATTATGGAGAAAGGGCCCATGTGAAGGCATTAGAACTATAACCCTCTCTCCACTAAGAAAGTAACTAGAAACTATATCACATTCCTGGCAAAAGTTCCAAAATCAATACCACTACTAAAAAGTTGGAGGGTGCAGGAGCATTGAACCCTCCCTCCGGTAATAACCCTTTCATTTTAATTTGCCCATTTACCTGGACCAAAGTCACAAAACCCTTGTACTACCACTGGATTAACCCAATTTTAATCAGACAGAGATGCCAATTACAGCTGTGGTGACACTTTTGGCTGAAGAAAATTAGCGTGACCCCTGATCAGGTATCTAATGTCTTGTTTTCCATCACCATCAAGAAGGACACTGAGATGCAATTTGTCCTCAATTTGTCCTGGAAACAGCAGCACCCCTTCACTGTTTCATCTGAGGCTTATGCCTGCATGGTTATATCACAGGCTGGAGGGACTGTGATCATGATGACAGCTCATAGGCCACCACACAGACAGCATTTTCTTACCTGAGCTTAGCAAGTAGCAAGCACTATAGATATCTATTAAAATACACAGAAAAGGCCAGCACTGCAGCTCACTAGGCTAATCCTCCGCCTGCGGCGCCGGCACTCCGGGTTCTAGTCCTGGTTGGGATGCTGGATTCTGTCCCAGTTGCTCCTCTTCCAGTCCAGCTCTCTGCTGTGGCCCAGGAAGGCAGTGGAGGAAGGCCCAAGTGCTTGGGCCCTGCACCCACATGGGAGACCAGGAGAAGCACCTGGCTCCTGACTTCAGATCGGCACAGCGCGCCAACCACAGTGGCCATTTGGGGGGTGAACCAATGGAAAAAGGAAGACCTTTTTTTTTTTTTTAACTTTTATTTAGAATATAAATTTCCAAGGTACAACTTATGGATTACAATGGCTTCTCCCCCAGGAAGACCTTTCTCTCTGTCTCTCTCTCTCACTCTCTAACTCTGCCTGTCCAAAAAGAAAAAAATTAAGTAAATAAACTTAAAAAAAAAAAGATACACAGACAAGTCAGAAGAGGAGGGAAAAACACCAGGCAAGTTCAGGGATCTGCCACGCGGATGGGTTCCACTGGTCTGAAGCTGGGTATCTTGTATCAAGTGAAAGGAATTGCGCCACCTTTCACCTTTCACTGAGGAAGAGGCAGAATACCTGGTGAACACTGTATTTGGAAGTGCTGTTCTGACCCATTTCCCAGCAAGCTCATGAGGCAGCCAGGTTTTATTGAAGCCTTTTGCAAGAGAAGGAACAGCAATCAAAGCTTTCTTAGGCCTCAGCACACTCAACTGTCCTAGAAGTGGGATGGCAAACAAGGATGGGTTGATGCACCTCTGACAAGCATCAAGGAAATAAAAGTTGGGGCCAGTGCTGTGACATAGTGGGTTAAGCAACAGCCTTCAGTGCCGACATCCCCCAAGGGCGCCAGTTCAAGTCCTGGCTGCTCCACTTCCGATCCAGCTCCCTGTTGATGTGCCTGGGAAAGCAGTGGAAGGTGGCCCAAGTACCCAGGCCCCTCCGCTCACATGGGAGACCCAGAAGAAGCATCTCGCTCCTAGCTTTGATCCAGGCCAGCTCTAGCCATTGCAGTCATTTGGCAAGTGAAACAGAGGATGGAAGATCTCTTTCTCTCCCTGTCTCTCTTTCTCTGTAACTCTGCCTTTCAAATAAAAAAATCTTTAAAAAATAAAATAAGAGTTGTAGACCCCTTAGGGTAGGGGTTGGGAATGCTCAGCCTGCAGGTTGTTTAAGGACTGCAAAGTCCTTTAGTGGGGCCCTGCCAAGGCAACCACAGATTCACTAAATCTATAGCTGGCTAATTTTCAGGATGATAATTTTGTACGGCCTGCCAACGATGTTACAAATATCAAATGGCCCCTGCCAGAAAAATGGCTCCTCAACCCTGCCTTAGTATTTGCCAACAACTACTGTCCATTTGACATCTGGCTTGCTACTAGGCCTAGGTAGATTAGATACCCGCCTATGAAAATCCAAGGGACTCTATAACAATAGCCCCTCATGAACAGAATGTTATTTGATTCAATGAGTCACACCACTTGGAATGGTAAAATCAAGAGTGGGCCTGAGCAGGCCTGGAAGGCACAAGTAGGCTGTAGTGTGAGGCAGTGCAGGCTCCGCTGGTACTTGCTCCTCCTCCCCTGTTAGCACTCTCCCAACCCACACTTAAGATCTCACAGGGAGAATCCAGTAGCCAGTTAGCAGGGGAAGAAAAGGGCCCATCTGCTGATGTAAGGTCACGCCTAGTGTGCTGGCACTAGCTGGAAATGAGAAAAGGCAGCTCCATTCAGGATGGATCTGAAAGAAAGCAGTGAGAGGAAATCTTCCCAGTGGGCAAAATTCTGCACACTATACATGTGAGTAGGATGCTGAAAGACCTATGATGACTCACAGGCAGTGGCTAATGGAGAGCTTACTCATCAGGGGCTTGCAGAAAAACCACATGGCAAGATTAGTTTTAAAACAGAGAAGTGAGGCCAGCACCATGGCATAGAGGGAAAAGCCGCCACCTGCAGTGCTGGCATCCCATATGGGCACCAGTTTGAGTCCCAGCTGCTCCACTTCCGATCCAGCTCTCTGCTATAGCCTGAGAAAGCAGTAGAAGACAGCCTAAGTCTTCGGGTCCCTGTACCCTTGTGGGAGACTCAGAAGAAGCTCCTGGCTCCTGGCTTCAGATCAGTGTAACTTCAGCCATTGTGGAATCTGGTGATTGAACCAGCGGATGGAAGATCTTTCTCTCTCTGCCTCTCCTTCTCTCTCTGTGTAACTCCGCCTTTCAAACAAATAAATAAATCTTAAAAAAAAAAAAAAAAAAAAAAAAAAACAGGGAGGTTTGCAAGAGGAGAATGTGCATGAACTTGTCATTGTCACACGGAATGTGAACATATCCAAGGCCCACATAAATAGTCATTACAGGTCAACCATGGGAGAGAGGCTCTCAACAATCAGGTGATCCTGATGATCTGTCTAATGGTGTCAATAAGCTTCTTTTCCAGTTGTCCCATTGCTGGTTTGACCCACGACAAAGTGACCAGAGTTGTAGGCTTAGGGCTATATAGCGGCTAACCAACACAAGGATCACCTTGCACTCACTGAAACTGATAATAGCTACTGCCCGTGCTCAGTGCCGAATCTCAACAGCAAAGACCAACACCGAGTCCCACCATGTCACTATCCTACAAGGGGACCAGACAGCCACAGGGAAGATCTGTCCTCACAGAAACCAAATATTCCATCCTGGCCTGAAAGGCTTCTGTTAGCATCACCACTCTTCGTTACAGCAGGCATTTTTCAATGTCACAGAATCCTGCATGAGATCTTATCAGGAGCTCCAGTGGCACAACTGGTTAGAGTGCAGTAATTTCACAGCAATACAAGATCACATCAAACCAGGGAACACACCAAGGGCAAAGAAGCGTGGCAACAGGCTCATTACTGCAGACTTCATTGTCCTACCTTTCACCTAGGAGCAGCTGCCTGACTGAGCAGATCACCCACAGGAAGCAACAGCCGTAACTGAGAGCTGTAGTCGAGAGATGGTATGTGCCTTACTGCAGCAGATACTGGGGGTGTCTCTATTTGTGTTGCTGCTATCTATGTGTGCTGGGAACAGAAAACAGCTCTTCTCAGTATTATACTGCAGGATTCCTTACGGAATTTTTGCTTCCCATTGCAATCTTGGGTTTGGTGGAATGCTTCCACAGTGGAACAGTCTTGTTCTATTAGATTGCAAAATAAAACTACTCACTACTCAATTTTGCTCATTAAGCTATCGTTCCAATAGGAAGATACCAGTGAGTCTCAGTGAGGATAGTATCCTAATAACTGATCCTGACTTTCAGAAGGAAAGTGGGCTGCCTCTCTACAATGGAGGAGGGAAGAAAATCTTACATCTGGAACCAAAATTCACTAGCACATATCCAATGTGGCAACCCAGTGAAGATGCAACTATAAGAACCTGGATCCTATAGGAATAAATGTTTGGGTCATTCCATCAGTGAACAACTTTGACTAGCAAGGTGCTGACAGATGGTAAAGGCTTCACACATACACACACACACACACACACACACACACACAAAACAAAAAACAAAAAACAAAAAACAAAAAACTAGAAGAAAAAATACGTGATTATATCAACTCAGTCCATAAGACTAAATACAAAAGCATGGGGCTGGCATTGAACAGTGGGTTAAGCCACAGCCTGCAAAACCAGCATCTCATATGAGAGTGGGTTCAAGCCCTAGCTACTCCACTTCTGATCCAGCTCCCTGTTAACATGCCGGACAAGACAGCAGAAGATGACCCAAGTGCCTGGGCCCCCACCACCCACATGGGAGACCCAGATGGAGCTCCAGGGTCCTGGCTCTCGTCTAGCTGAGTCTCAGTTGTTGGGGCCATTTGGAAGGAGAGTGAACCAGTGGATGGAAGATCTCCTTCACTCTGTGTCTCTCTCTAACTTCGCCTTTCAAATAAATAAATAAATATTTAACTAAATAAATAAATACCGGAGTTTTTTCTTTTCTGTTAGCTTATTTGAAGAACACTGGTTGCTACAGTCTAAATGTTTGTGTCCCTCCCCACTTCACGTTAAAACGTGATCACCAGTATGATGCTGCAGGAAGGTGAGAGGTCACAGGAGGAGCCCTCATGAACAGAATTGGTGCTTTTATAGTCAAGAGGCCCCAGGGGACTGTTCCACTTTTACCAGATGAATGACAACTTAGCTGGAAGGGACCACCTATGAACCAGTTAGCAGGCCTTCACCAGACACTGAACCTGCAGCACCTTGATGAGCGCAGCTACCAGATGAATGACAACTTAGCTGGAAGGGACCACCTATGAACCGGTTAGCAGGCCTTCACCAGACACTGAACCTGCAGCACCTTGATGAGCCCAGCCTCCAGAACTGTGAGAAATTTCCCATTTATAAAGCCTGAGGGGTTGGCCTTGTGGCGTAGTGGGCTAAGCCTCCACCTGCAGTGCCGGCATCCCAAATGGACACAGATTTGAGTCCCAGCTGCTCCCCCTCCCATCCAACACTCTGCTATGGCCTGGGAAGTGAGTGGAAGATGGCCCAAGTGCTGGGTCCCTGAACCCACATGGGAGACCCGGAGGAAGCTCCTGGCTCCTGGCTTTTAATGGCCCAGAGCACTCAGGCCATTGTGATCATTTGGGGAGTGAACCAGCGGATGGAAGACCTTTCTCTCTGTCTGTAACTCTACTTCTCAAATAAGTAAATAAAATTTAAAGAGAGAGAGTGAGAGAGAGAGAGAAAGAGACTGAGCTTTCAGTATTTTGCTGTAGCAGTCCAGTCAGACTAAGACACTAGTAGTGGTTCTAGCTAGGTAGGAGTATAAATGAGCTGGATGCATAGACAGAGCTTTGAACACCAGATTCCTGCTCTTAACTTACAGAAAACAAAATATAGGAACAAAAAGGGGAGCACTGTGCTGGACTTTCTCTATTTGCCTTTATAAATCCGTCTACAAGCCATTCTGTACCCCAGAACACTGACCTGCGTGCACCCTACAGCTCCCTTGTCCTTGAACTACTGGTTGATTTTAGAACAAGAAAGGAACAGGCAGGCTGTGAGGCAGGAAGAGAGGGATCAGCCTATGTATTTTCTCATCCAGTAGTGACTTGGCAGTTGCTGTGTTCCTCTCTCTATAAAGTCATAGCTCTTAGCAGGCAGTCGCCTCTCTTGTAACTACAACTCTGCTGTAATTCTCAACCATGAGCCCTCAGACAAGTTTAAACTATCTGAGCCCTGGTTTCCAATCTAGAAAATGGAGCTAACGACATTGACTTCATATGGCTGTTTTAAGAAATCAAACTACAATGAAAGATCTAGCACTGTACAGGTGGCAGGAAAATCAGATCTAATGCATAACAATTTGTTTTAACTTCATTTTTCTTCCTTCACTAAGCCTGTCACGCACTAGGCAATAAAAGAAAATAGAAAATTCCACCTTCAAGAAATATTCCAAAGAGGGAAAACTGACAAGCACTGTAGCACTGTGGTGTACTGGGTAAAGTAAAGGGGCCACCTGTGATGCCAGCATCCCACATGGGCAACAGTTCAAGTCCTGGCTGCTCACTTCTGATCCAGCTCCCTACTAATGGCCGGGAACAAGCAGCAGCAGATGGCCCAAGTGTTTGGGCCCCTGCCACCCATGTGGGAGACTCAGATGGAGGGCTTGACTCCTGGCTTCGGCATGGACTACCACTGGCTGTTGTGGCCAATTGGGGAGTGAACCAGCAGATGAAAGATCTCTCTCTCTCTCTCTCTCTCTCTTTTCTGTAACTCTTTCAAATAAATAAGTAAATATTTAAAAAAAAAATGTGTTGGGGCAGGCATTGTGGTGCAGGGGGTTGGTTAACCTACCACTTGGGACACCTGCATTGCATATTGGAATACCTGGTTTGAGCCTCAGCTATTACACGTTTCTTTTTTTTTTTTTTTTAAAGATTTTATTTACTTATTTGAGAGGTAGAATTACAGACAGTGAGAGGAAGAGACAGAGAGAAAGGTCTTCCTTCTGTTGGTTCACTCCCCAATTGGCCGCAATGGCTGGAGCTGCACTGATCCAAAGCCAGGAGCCAGCAGCTTCCTCCGGGTCTCCCATGCAGATGCAGGGGCCCAAGGACTTGGGCCATCTTCCAGTCTTCCCAGGCCACAGCAGAGAGCTGGATTGGAAGAGGAGCAGCTGGGACTAGAACTGTTGCCCACATGGGATGCTGGTGCCACAGGTGGAGGATTAACCCACTGTGCCATGGTGCTGGCCCTTATTAAACATTTTTGATCTAGCTTCCTGCCAATGTGTACTTCAGAGGCAGTAGATGATGGTCCACATACTTGGGTTCCTGTCACTCACATGGGAGACTCAGACAGAATTCCTGGCTCCTCTGATTTCGGCCTAACCAAGCCCCAGCTATCTGAGGCATCTGGGGAGTGAGGCGGCAGATGGAATCTCTCTGTCTCACTCTTTCACTCTACCTTTATTTGAAGAGCAGAGTCAGAGGGAGAGGTCTTCCATCCACTGGTTCACTCCCCAGATGGCTGCAACGGCTGGAACTGGGCCAGTCCCAAGCCAGGAACCAGGAGCTTCTTCCGGGTCTTTCACGCAGGTGCAGGGGCCCAAGGACTTGGGCCATCTTCTACTGCTTTCCAGGCCACAGCAGAAAGCTGGATCAGAAGTGGCTCAGCTGGGACTTGAATGGGTGCCCATATGGGATGGCAGCATTGCAGGCCAGGGCTATAACACACTGTGCCACAGGGCCAGTCAGTCTCAATAAATACATCTTTTAATAACTGTGTTGAGGGGCCGGCACTGTGGCTCACTTGGCTAATCCTCCGCCTGCGGCGCCGGCATCCCCTATGGGCACTGGGTTCTAGTCCCGGTTGCTCCTCTTCCAGGCCAGCTCTCTGCAATGGCCCGGGAGTGCAGTGGAGGATGGCCCAGGTGCTTAGGCCCTGCCCCCACATGGGAGACCAGGAAGAAGCACCTGGATCCTGACTTCGGATTGGCGCAGCACAGGCAGTAGTGGCCATTTGGGGAGTGAACCAACAGAAGGAAGACCTTTCTCTCTCTCTCACTGTCTAACTCTACCTGTCAAAAAAAAAAAACTGTGTTGAGTATGATGTTAGCATATGTATATTATACTAAGAAAGCAGAGAAAGAAAACAGTACAGCCAGTCATATACAAGGTACTTCAAAATTTCGTGAGAAACATAAAGTTAAGTCCAGGGGCTGGTGCTGTGGCACAGTAGGCTAAGCCTCCACATGGGCAACAGTTAGTGTCCCAGCTGCTCCTCTTTGGATCCAGCTCTCTGTTTATGGCCTAGGAAAGCAGTAGAAGATGGCCCCAGTGCTTGGGTCCCTGCCCCACATGGGAGACACTGCAGAAGCTCCTGGCCCCTGGCTTGGGATTGGCCCAGCTCTGATGGGATCCCAGCGGTTGTAGCCATTTGGAGAACGAACCAGCAGATAGAAGACTCTCTCTCTTCCTCTCTCTGTAACTCTACCTCTAATAAATTTTTAAAATCTCAAAAAAAAAAAAAAGTCCAGTCTATTTTGGTACCAAAAAATTGAAATCTATGCAAAATTTTTCATATTATGCATTTTCCATGCACTTTATGAATGTCCCTCATTTACAATGATTTCAAAAATTGTTTTGCAGGGCTGGCGCTGTGGTGCAGTATGTTAATCCTCTGCCTGCAGGGCTGGCATCTCATTTGCCCGCCCGTTCTAGTCCCGGCTGCTCCTCTTCTGATCCAGCTCTCTGCTATGGACTGGGAAAGCAGTAAAAGATGGCCCAAGTCCTTGGGCCCCTGCACCCATGTGGGAGACTGGGAGGAAGCAGCTGGCTCCTGGCTTCAGATCACCATAGCTCCTGTGGTTGCAGCTGTTTGCAGAGTGAACTAGCTGATGGAAGACCTTTCTCTCTGTCTCTCCCTCTCACTGTCAATAACTCTTACCTCTCAAATAAATAAATAAATAAATAAATCTTTAAAAAATTGTTTTGCAACAGAATAAACTTACTTTAAAATGGCATTTCCACAACTTTTAACGTACACTCGTATATTCAGCCTAGATAAAAACAAACCCAGGCAAGTATAATGTGGAAATTTGAAAGAGATCACACCAACTTCCTCGAACTGTGTCTGGAAAAAGAAGCCCAATCACAGGCTGGCAATGAGTACAGCCGTGAATAAAAACAGAGATTAAATCATGTGCTCATGTAGTTTCCCAACTGACAGACAACACAGCTAGGATTCAAATCCACATCTCTCCAGCTCCAAAATCTCTATGTGTTTATTTGCTTTGCTACTTTGTGTCTCCCTAGTAATATTTAGTGGCTAAGCTTTGTATAAATCAGACTGGGCTTTACACAGGCTAATCTGGTTGGTCCTCGTAATAGCCACTACTGAGAAGAAACGGAGGAGAATCTAAGGATCAAAAGCTAAAATGGGGGTGGAGGTGGCAGGTGTGTGGCTCAATAGAATAAGCTGCAGCTTGGGATATCTGGATCCCATACAGGAGCATCTGGCTCCAGTCCACCTCTGCTTCTGATCCAGGTTCTTGCTAATGAGGCAGCAAGGGATGGCTCAAGTGTGTGGGTTCCTGCCATTCAGTGGGATCCATGGATGGTGTTCCCAGCTCTCACTGTTGGTCCTAGCCCTGCCCTGGCCATTGTTAATATTTGGAGAGTGACCCAGTGGATGGGAGCTTTGCCTGGCTGTCTCAAACAAATACATTTTTAAAAAGAAAAAAGGATATATCCTTTGCCTTGTTGTTTGGTGGTTGCTAACTTCAAACAATAAAGGGAGAGAGCTGGAATTTAGGAGGATCACAACTTACTGTATTTAAAGTTGCAGAAACCTACCCAAGTCAGGATTTGAACCCCGGTGGTCTGCCTTCAGGTCTCCCATCCATTACACACCATATGGTCTCCACAGCAGGTATATGCTCTAGAGTCCCCTGGGAACCACTGAAGGAGGTCCATAAATTTCTTAGTAAGGGGTTAAAAGTTAAATTATAAACAGCAACCCTGCTATTATAATAAATTTTATGCATAACTATTCTATAAAACTGAAACAATTAAAATTCTGCAAAAATCATCCTCTAGCTAGGCAGTCAAGTGAAACTGGAATATACTAGGATTGACATAAAAGCCCCACAACTAAGAAATAAAGAACAGAAAGTGATGTTGCTCACATGGGAATAAAAGTTGAAACTTCCAGGTGGTACATAAGTATTCAAGGCTCTTCCTAAACAAATCAGGGAAAGGGTCTGTCTGCGTCTATGGAGAGGCAGAAGATGCTCCTGCAGGTGTATTCGAAAGGGCAGCTGGCTTGCCCAGGGCAGGGGTGGGGGAGGGTGGAGATTTCACAGGGCTCCAATGGGATTAAGTTCATGAAATGCTAAACCAGAATGGAAGAACTAACTGAACTATCCAGCTCATGAATCAATTCAGACTAATCCAACGAGAGAAAGAAAAGGGTCAGGTGAGAGCAGAACTTTCAGAGGCCAGCTACATCATGGGTCAGGGAATTTGTAAGTGTACTGTAACAGCAAATAAGATACAATGGTTCTCATGCTGGGGGTAATTTGTACCCCTAGCAGTATCTGGAGACATTTTTTAGCTGTCACACTTGGAGGGGAAGGGTCAGGGATGATACTAAATACTTACAATGCTCACTCAGGACTATCTCAGCAACAAAAAAAAATCTAGCCCAAGACTGCAACAGTGCTGGCACTGTGAAGCTAACATCTGTTGAGTACTAATGCCACGACTGTGTGAAACACTCATATCTAACACATCACTGAATCCCCACAGCAACTTCTGAGCTAAGTATCATTATCCCCATGTTATACATGAAGCAACCTAGGCCTTAAGGAGTACTTCCTCACCATTATGCGGCTATGGGTGCCAGCACTGACAGGACACAGCTCTGACACAGAGCCCAGCTCATACATACACTCTGTACTGCGAAGTCTTATGTGATTGCTGCACGCAGGCTCTTCTAAATCGTTTATGGAGAGAGAGAGAGCTAAGACAGCAGCAGGTGTGCACGGAGCAGTCAGGATACATAAAGCAAGCTGTGAGCAGACAAAGCCGTTTCCGACCGCCACGGGAGGGTCAGGATTTGGGCAGCAGTGTGTCGGGGTGGCCCCTGCTGTCCCCTTGACACATGACACATAAACATCTAACCAAGAGTCTGGGACAGAGCAGGTCTGAGTGCTGGCTGCATCTCAAAGAAAACAGAGGGCTGAATTATGAAATACAGAGGACACAAGAAAGAATGCTGCTAAGGGTACAGTTTTTTAGAAAAAGAGGAGGAAGTTCATTTTTTAAAAGATTTATTCATTTGAAAGAATCACAGAGGGAGAAAGCGAGAGATCCTCCACCCACTGGTTCACAAAAAGCATTCACTGACTTAAAATTTTGAGATTGTAAAAAAGTAGCAATACTTTTTTTTTTAAAGATTTATTTTATTTATTTGAAAGACAGAGTTGCAGAGAAAGGCAGAGACACAGAGAGAGGTCTTCCATCCACTGGTTGACTCCTCAGATGGCTGCAACGGCCAGAGCTGTACCGATCTGAAGCCAGGAGCCAGGAGCCTCTTCCAGGTCTCCCACAAGGGTGCAGGGGCCCAAGGACTTGGGCCATCTTCTACTGCTTTCCCAGGCCATAGAGAGGAGCAGCTGGGACTAGAACCAGCACCCATATGGGATGCCAGTGCTTCAGGCCATGGCATTAACCTGCTGTGCCACAGCACTGGGCCCCAGCAATACGGTTTAAACTGTCCAAATTCTTAAGTTAAAATGATGTTGATGGGGCTGGCGCTGCGGCTCACTAGGCTAATCCTCCGCCTTGCGGTGCTGGCACACCGGGTTCTAGTCCCGGTCGGGGCGCCAGATTCTGTCCCGGTTGCCCCTCTTCCAGGCCAGCTCTCTACTGTGGCCTGGGAGTGCAGTGGAGGATGGCCCAAGTGCTTGGGCCCTGTACCCCATGGGAGACCAGGAGAAGCACCTGGCTCCTGCCTTCGGCTGCTCTACTTCTGATCCAGCTCCCTGCCAATGTGCCTAGGAAAAAGAACAGAAGCTAGCCCAAGTACTTGGGCTCCTGGCACCCACGTGGCAGAGACCCAGATGTAGTTTCAGGCTCCTGGCATTGGCCTGGTCCAATCCTGGATGTTGTGGCCATTTGGGGAGTGAACCAGAAGCTGGAAGATCTCTCTGTCTCTCTCCTGCCCTCTGTAACGCTTTCAAATAAATAAATAAATAAATCTTAAAGAAGAAAACTTTGTTGATGCAAATATTGCTTACAATATATGGATGCTTGTTAAGGTTTTTAAAAATCTTTTTAAAATAATTTTTATGGCCGGTGCCATGGCTCAATAGGCTAATCCTCCCCCTTGCGGCGCCAGCACACCGGGTTCTAGTCCCGGTCGGGGCGCCGGATTCTGTCCCGGTTGCCCCTCTTCCAGGCCAGCCCTCTGCTGTGGCCCAGGAGTGCAGTGGAGGATGGCCCAAGTGCTTGGGCCCTGCACCCCATGGGAGACCAGGAAAAAGCACCTAGCACCTGGCTCCTGCCATCAGATGAGCGCAGTGTGCCGGCCGCAGCGCGCCATCCGTGGCAGCCATTGGAGGGTGAACCAATGGCAAAGGAAGACCTTTCTCTCTGTCTCTCTCTCTCACTGTCCACTCTGCCTGTTACAAAAAAAAATAATAATAATTTTTATTAATAACAAGATTAAGGCTTTTTTAACAAAAAGATCTATTTACTTATTTGAAAGGCAGAGTTACAGAGAGGGAGAGAGACAGAGAGAGATCTTTCATCTGCTCGTTCACTACCCAAATGGCCACAATATCCAGGGCTGGGCCACGCAGATGGTAGGATCCAAGAGCTTCTTCCAGGTCTCCCATGTGCATGCAAGGGCCAAACATGGGCCACCTTCCACTGCTCGCCCAGGTGCATTACCAGGGAGTTGGACTGGAAGTGGAGCAGCTAAGACTTGAATTGGCCCCATATGAAATGCTGACATGGCAGGCAGCAGCTTAATCCATTTTGCCACAGTGCTGGCCTCAAGATTAAGGCTTTTTAAAAGCATAGTTTCCCTTCGTTGTGCCCAACCTTTTGTCCACTGTATGCTAATTACTGTCTGAAGCTTGCCCATCTTTGTTTCATGGCAGTCAACAATTTTTTTATAAAAAGGACAAAATATTCTTCTACTTTTACCTCTAAAAATGGAGGGTTCCTGAACCCCATTTCCTTTTCACATCATACAGCCTGTTTGATAAGGACTAGTTAAACCCACCCAGATTAGAAGGTAGATACACTTGTAAGTATCATTAACCACTCTTTACTAACAGCGGACAGGACTCACACACCAAGGAAAAAGAACTGGCCTGTCACAAAGGAAGGAAAGAGGTCTACAAGTTTTCTTCAACAGGTGCACAGGACTGGGTACTCACCTAGGAACACTAGTACCAACAGGAGGAGCTGACAGGGCTGGGCAAGGGAGATACAAAGGAGAATCCATGTAGGTCAGATGCAAAACTATAGAACTCCTAAAAAAAATAACTAGAAGAAAATCTAGATGACCCCGGGTATGACAATGACCTTGCAGATGCAACCAAAGGATCTTACCAAAGGCAAGATCCACGAAAGAATACCAAGAATTTCAAGAGAAGTCTCAGACTAGGAGAAAATATTTGCAGAACACATGTCCCATAAGGGATTGTTTGCCAAAATATACAAAGAACCTTAAAACTTAATGGTAAGAAAACAACCAGCTTTTTAAAATGAGCCAAAGACTATAACAGACACCCTGCCAAAGAAATGCTCAGGTGGCAAATACACATAGGAAAAGATGCTCCACTATGGAAATGCAAATTAAAACAGAGATGGGCCTCATGTCTACTAGAATAGCCCCAATCTAGAATGCTGACAACACCAAAGCAGGTGAGGACGGGGAGTAACAGGAACTCTCATTCTTTGTTGGTGGGAATGAAAAATGGTACAGTTACTTTGGAAGACAGTTTGGCAGTTTATTACAATACCAGATTTATTCTTATCATATGATGTAGCAATTATGATCCTTGGTATTTACTCAAGGACTTAAGAAGATATCCATACAAAAACCTCCACCTGGATGTTAACAGCAGCTTTATTCATAATTACCAAAGCTTGGACACAACCAAAATGTCCTCCTGTAGGTGAATGGACAAATAAACTGTGCTACATTCAGATAATGGAGTATTTCAGTGATAAAAAGACATGAGCTAGCAAGTCAAGAAAAGACAAGACTTGGGGAACCTTACATGCATTTTACTAAGTGAAAGAAGCCAAGCTACAACATACAAGGCACAAGTACAGAGGCAGTAAAAAGCTCAGTGGCTATTTGATACCTAATTTTTAATTCTTAAACCAGGACTTCTTTGTGATTACAAAATGAGGGAAAAACCAGAGGGTGGAGTGCCGACAGGATGAAGGGGTGATCAAGCAGAACACAGGATTTTTCAGGCAGTGAAAACACGCTGTTCAATATGGTAAGGGTGGATACGTGTCATCATACACTTGTCAAGACGCACAGAACCTACACCACTAAGACAAAGTCCTAGAATAAACTAGACTTTGGGTGATTAACAACTGCAACAAAGGTACCAAGGTGGGGGATGTTGCTGATCACCAGAATGGCTGTGAGGACAGGATATAAATAAGGGAAATTTCTGTGCCTTCCTCTTAATTTGGCTGTAAACCTAAAATTACTCGTTAAAAAAGCTTTGCCGGCGCCACAGCTCACTAGGCTAATCCTCTGCCTGTGGCGCTGGCACCCTGGGTTCTAGTCCCGGTTGGGACGCCGGATTCTGTCCTGGTTGCTCCTCTTCCAGTCCAGCTCTCTGCTGTGGCCTGGAAAGGCAGTGGAGAATGGCCCAGGTCCTTGGGCCCTGCACCCGCATGGGAGACCAGGAAGAAGCACCTGGCTCCTGGCTTCGGATCGGCGCAGCATGCCGGCCACAACACACCGGCCATAGTGGCCACTTGGGAGGGTGAACCAACTGGAAAAAGGAAGACCTTTCTCTCTGTCTCTCTCTCTCTCTAACTCTGCCTGTCAAAAAAAAAAAAAAAAAAAAAAAAAAAAAGCTTTAAAGACAAAGCAAAACATGTACATACCCTAGGCATAGTATGGAGACTGGATGGAAACTGGTTAGGAAATGAGGGCCTGACCCAGGAAATAGGAATTGGGTGTGGGGAACGATCCCTGAGAAGAGAATAGGCTGAGAAATTATATTAAAAGCATCTTCCTGGAAAATTCTAACTCCAAATGTGGTTACTTTACTGGAAGTCCACTGTCATCATATATAATCTGTATCTGTTTATTCCTCCTCTCAGGATAGTAGCTCCAAACACATCTGAAATGTTTCAGCAGGAACAAAGCACATCTTTGTCCAATCTGTAAATTAGGTGAACTGCCGATGAGATTAAAAGTCTAGCAGGATCTGCCAATGAAAGACACAAAGTAACCGTCCCCTCCCTCACACACACCACAGGCTGAATCAGTTACAACCTTTCCTGTTTTCCTTCTTTACTAATATATCCTTCCTGATTCCCACTCCACCCTCTCACTGGTTTTTTCCCTCATTTTGTAATCCCAAAGCAGTCCTGGTTTTTCCTAGGTTTCTCACTTCTCTTATTTGAGGCATCTTGTTTTTTTAAAAAAGTGATCCAGCAATTAAACATTTGTATAATAGCCAACGCTGGTTCTAACACAATAGAGGACAGTATGCATCCAAATATTTGAGGTGAGTGACCAAGAATCTCAACAAAAGTCACAGGAGCCTGTTAATTCCATTTTATTAGACAGGGGACTGAATGAGGCAGAAATAACCACTGACAGCTTCCTGTTTTCCATGCTAGAATCAAAACCACCAGGGTAAGCAGGAAGGCCCTAAACTGACCTCAGTGCTAGCATGTCCTCCACTTGGTTCAGACTTGCTGGGGTGGGGACAGCCATGATGGCTGCCAAGGCCCTGCCCTACCCTCCTGGGCCTCCCAAGGTCACTCAAGACCTTAGATTCCATTTACCACATACCTGCCCTATTTCCAGCTTCCCAAGTTTCTCCATTCAGCGCATGCACCCAGCACATGTTGCAGACAGATGCGAACACGGTAGCACCCCAGGGATGACTCTGGGAGAACCGTGATCACTGGCAGAGGGAGGGAACTGTGGTAAAAGCTGGATCTGAGGAGGCTGGAAGAATTTGGAGGAGGTGCACACACACACAACAAAATCACAACAACAATCACCATCACGTCTCTCAGGGCTTCTTGGGAGAACCTGCTATTTCTGCTTCCATTCTATCTACTCTCCAATTCTTTCTTTCTCCAGTAGCAAGAGTGCTGGCTTTTACCATCGTAAATCTGATAATTTCACTCCCTGCTTCAACTCTTTCCATGACTTCCTACAGCCTTTGGGATAAAATCCAAACTCTGAATTATTGCTGACCACTTACAATCCCCCACAAGACCTAACCTCTGCCTCCCTCCCCTCGGTTCACCAGCCTCCCAACAGAGCTACCTCCTTCCTGGCTAGTTTCTCAGCCTCTTGTACCAGTGGCCCCCAGTCTGGAATGCTCAACTATTCACATGCAGGCCTTTGTCCAAATGTCACTTCTTGGGACAAATCTTCACAGCCATCCTCACTAAAGTGCCCCCTCTCCCCAAGTTAATCTTCCATCACTATCCTATTTGTTTCCAGTTTAGCATTTATGGATTGCATCTAGGACTGCATTTTGCTTGTTTATTGAGAGCTTCTTCAACTAGGGAATAGGAACTATGACAAACAGAATCACTGCCATGCACTTAGTAGACCTAATGAAATTGTATGTTTCAACTATTTTTCCAACAGGTAGACAGACACACTCCGAACCTCCCAAGTTGACAAAGGGTGCTGGTAAGATCCTCAAAGTAACCAGCCCCCTCCGGGTGGGTCTCCTGACTCATCAATTTCTCCCACATCACTGGATCACTCTCATCATCACATGTATTAATGTGCTATGATATCTTAATAAAGCCCTCTGCATAAATACAGATTGACTTACTTAACAGATACTTACACAGTGCTTATCACTGTGCTGAGAATATATCATCAGTCTGTGCCCAGCTCTTATTATCTCTGTGAATGATTCTATCTGATCACACCCTTGACAGAAGGTATTTTAAAAACAAAGAGAACTCAAGACAAATGTTGATGCTTATTCAGTGTGATACAGGAAATTCTACTCCAAAGTAAATATTTCCTTTCAAATTCTTTAGACAGTAAAACTTTATTGGGTAGCATATTAAAAGAAAATTCCCAAAGCACATGTATTATAACTAACTGCATATTTAAATTATAATACCTAAACTCTTGTACATTCATTTCAAATCCTGACCTGATGATATGGGCTACAAAACATAGAAACAAAATCTGCACCAATTTTATCTTCAAGTTTTTAATATTTCAAAAACTTAGGACCTTTCTGTATATTTGTCCTGTCAACTCTTTCCCATCCATAGAAACTGTAGCTTCATCCCAGGAATGGGAAAACAAATTTAGATCTATACTTGTTAAGTACTTAAAATCAACACCAAAGAAAATGAACTAGATTAATGCATACCCTAGAATTGGAAAACCCCAGTTGCTGTCTGGGAGGCAAAAGGAGAAAAGATAAACTCAGATGGCAGAAACATCTATACAAGTACTTGAGTCAAGTTTTAATCTAAAAGAGTCACAAAATAAAACACTGACTCAGGCCGGCGCCGGCCTCAGCCGGCACACCGGGTTCTAGTCCCGGTCGGGGCGCCGGATTCTGTCCCGGTTGCCCCTCTTCCAGGCCAGCCCTTTGTTGTGGCCCCCGAGTGCAGTGGAGGATGGCCCAAGTGCTTGGGCCCTGCACCCCATGGGAGACCAGGAAAAGGCACCTGGCACCTGCCATCTGATGAACGCGGTGCGCCGGCCGCAGCGCGCCTGCCGCGGCGGCCATTGGAGGGTGAACCAATGGCAAAGGAAGACCTTTCTCTCTGTCTCTCTCTCTCACTGTCCACTCTGCCTGTCAAAACAAAAACAAAACAAAAACAAAAAAAAAAAACACTGACTCAATTGGAATATATGCAAAGAAATGTTGGTAAAACAAAATAAATCAAAATGCGTTCAATCAAATGCTGGCAGCAAACTTAATAAAACTATAAGCTTCAAGAACAGACAAACCCAACTACCCTATTTCCACTACTTTTCTCTGAAAAACTAGAAGCTTCTGGCACATATCTTCTCCATAGTCCCAGGAAAACAAATTTAGAAAGAGCTATGAACAGCTTTTAGGCTAAAGAATTAAAAGAAAGATGGTAAATTACTTTCTACACACTAGAGAGGAAATGAACGTTCAGGTCTGTCCAGCACAGAAACAGTATGTGTACCCAGAGATACAAAAACAAAACAGTGTATGAATAATATTGCACAGGAGAAACCAAAGCTGCAGACGTTGCTCCATAAAATCTGGTTTCCTGAGTTTGTATATTTGTTTGAACATCTGCCTATCAACATGGGTGTTGGTTATGTTGCATTCTCCATTCCTGTTCCCTTCTGTGAATCCAGATCTCAATGTCTTCATTTGGATCTTTTTATTTAGTACTGAATTTCCCCAACTTATTTGTCTTTATTGTAGAAATAATTGTTGAAGCTCAATCTTTAATGGCTTAGAGGCCTGTCAGATGGAACTTTGAGATCACTTTTATATAAAAAGTAGGTAAGGGTTAGATTGTTGGTCTAGTAGCTAAAATGTGTTGAGGCCAGGTCTGTGACATGACGGGTAAAGCCACCACTTGCAGTGCTGACATCCCTTATGGGCACCGGTTCAAGTCCCGGCTGCTCCTCTTCTGATCCAGCTCTCTGCTACGGCCTGGGAAAACGGTAGAAGACAGCCCACGTGCTTGGGCCCCTGCACCCGCAGGAGACCTGGAAGAAGCTCCTGGCTCCTGCTTTCGAATCGGCGCAGCTTCAGATGTTGCAGCCAACTGGGGAGTGAACCAGCGGATGGAAGACCTCTCTCTGTCTCTCTTTCTCTGCCTCTCCTTTTCTCTCTGACTTTCAAATAAGTAAATAAATCTTAAAAAAAAAAATAAAGGATCAAAGTGTCTGGGCTGTATACTTGGCTCTGGCTCCTGACTCCAGCTTCCTGTTAGTGCTTCCCTGGGAGGCAGTGGGGTGGCTCAAGCATCCTCATCCACTGATGAGGGAGATGTGGACTGAGTTTGCAGCTTTCACTTCAAGCCCTGTTGGCATTTGGGGAGTGATGGGAGTTCTCTGTCTCTTTTTTTGCTTCTCAAATAAAATCTTTAAAAATTAATTGGAAAGGAGGTAACTGGGTGTGGGTCTTATCTTTCCTTTAAATAGAACATTTGTGTGCATACTTCTTGTCTTCCACTAGCTTACACGCAGCAAATGAAGAAAAGAAAAATGCCCAAAGAACTACAATTCAAAGTAGACTATGAGAAATTCTCTAAGAAAGTCACCAGGACTCTGAGGAAAGAAAAACCACCTTCCTGGCCACTGCTGTAGCTCAGCAGGTTAAGGGGCCACTTGTAATGCTGACAGCTAACATACCTAATATCAGAGAGCCTCTGTGCTTCAGATCCAGCTCCTGGATAACACACCGGCAAGGCAGTGGAGGACGGTCCAAGTGCTTGGGCCCTTGTGAACCACATATCCTAGCTATAGACTGGCCCAGTCCCAACTATTGCAGCCAGCTGGGGGAGTGAACCAGCACATGAAAGATCTGTCTCTATCACTCTGCCTTTCAAAATAAATACATCTTTAAACAAGCAAACAAACAATCACTTCCCATCGAACATATCTAGATATTTAGGATGGTAGTATGTGCGGAAGGTTGGAAGCATGAGTATTCAAAACAGAAAAGGTAGCAGAAGTCCTCAGTACAAATGAGGAATAGCCAATAGCCATTATTCTGTTTGTCTGCTCACGTGCGGCGAAAGAACAGTTCATTAAACAGAAAGAGAAACTGTCATGAAGCAACACTCATCTTAGGATCAGAGGTCATTACCAATAAAGCTAGATCTGACTTACATATTTACACGCCTAAACTGGAAATCATTGTTTTTTATCTATAGAAGATACAGGTACAGAAGCGGGTCTGAGACCATATTGTAGGCAACTCTGAATGCCAGGATTCTCAATCTGGATCTCATTCTGCAGATGAGAATGTGAGGGCCTTTGAAAACAGAACTATAGGGCTGCAGGTATGTCAGCAGAATGAGGGGCTGGCATTGTGGCACAATGGGTAAGGCTGCCGCCTGAAATGCTGGCATCCCAGACTGGCCCTGGTTCTTGTCCCAGTTGCTCCACTTCCAATCCAGCTCTCTGCTGATGTCCCAGGAAAAGCAGTGAAAGATGGCACAAGTGCTTGGGTCCCTGCCACCCATGTGGGAGACCAGAGTGGCAGACCAGAATGGAGTTCTTGGCTTCAGCCTGGCCCAGCCCCAGCCACTGTGGCCACCTGGGGTGTGAACCAGTGGAAAGAGGATTCTCTTTCTAACTCTTTTGAATAAATAAATAAAACATTTTTTAAAAAATGAATGACTGAAGGGTCATAAGTAAACAGGGACCCTTGGCAACAATATGAATGGCAGGTTTATAAAAAAAAAATTGACAGTGAAATAAACTGATAGCTATTCACACACAGGTTGCAAGCCAGAAAGAGAAATTAACAACTGCCTCAAGGTCTTATTCCTGAGTAACCAGGAGAAACAGAAAAAATAGGGGGAGGAGACAAGAGAACAAAACATTATAGGAAGTGTGGGGTTGTATGCAATTTTAAGTAGGAAAGTAACATCTGAACAAATACCCAGAGGGGAGGGAGTGAGCTCTGCAAAGAGCTAGGGAGGAGTCAGCAACCAACACCCCACTATCTCAAAATAATTTCACTCCATAATGTGTTTGAAGTTAGCTGCAACATTGCAACATACTTCTTCAGGCCTGTTTCCCTGGGTTAGCATTCAGGGTTCCACTTCCTGACTCTAGCCTACTCAATCTAGAAAATTTCCCCACTAACAGATTGATGACAAACTGCCAAGTGGGTCAATTTGTTTAATACTGACTATTTACGCTCCCTAGTAGAATAGGGCTGCATTTTAAAAACAACAAAACCAAAGCCCTGTTAGAACATGTTTGTACAATGCTTAAGAAGACAATCATCTTGTTCTCAAAGCAATAATTGGTGTAGCAACTCTGAGACTTATGATTTAAATCAAAGGTGCTGGAGAATGATTATGAATCATGCAATTAAGCTACCAAGCAAGATGCTGCTGAGAGGAAAAAAAAAAAAACATTCACAGTACCATAAAACTCAAAAATTAAAACAGCACCCATCATCAAAACTAGAAGCAATATCAGCTTTTGATTTTCTAACCTGTTGATCAGCAAAGCTGAATTCTAGTCTAAGCTCTGTCATTTATTGGTTTTGGGTCTTTGGCTTCATCCTTATCTGTTAAGACCAACAGAGTCTGATTTCACAGCTCCCTTCCAGTTCTGAGATTCTACTGGCAAGTGCTTGTTCTGAGGTTGGTGTTTACATAGGAGAGCACTTTTGACATGACTGCTTTTAAACAAACCTGCCTGAACCTAGTTCTTGAAATGAGGCTACACTGCCTCTGAAGATCTTGCCTTTTTCCTAGCCTTCTTTTAGGACAGCCTTCAAGCCTCAGGTTTCGTTACCATTTGAGCAGACTTCATTTGGAACAGCGGGAGAGAAAACTACCGACCCCTTTCCTTGCAGGGCTAGTCTACAAAAACGGTTCCAGAGGAATCCCCACGTATTTCTAGTACCAGGCCTGAGTAAATGCGTTCGTTGAGGTTTTCTGACTATGACAACTTTGAAGATTAACACCCACGTGAACGCATAATAAAGCAAGCAGCCAGGCACTAGGCATTAACTCAATTTTCACAACAACCCTATAAAGCTGCAACTATCATTATCCCCATTTTACATATGCAAAAACTGAGGACACAGAAAAGTTCAGCAAACTGGCCCGTTTCCCCGTCGATAGGTACATTCAAACCCAAGCATTCTCGCCTCGAAAGCCTGGGCGCTTCAAGTCCACGACACTCACTCTCTCTACACAGACCCCAGCGTCCTTGTTTAAGTAACAGTCCCCATTCCTGCCTGCGCCTTCTAGCAAGCTGAGTAACACCAAGTCAAAACAAAACCGCATCGCTAGCTCACCATCGACTTTCCCACCCAGTCCTTCACTCTGAGCTAGAAATAGATTTTAAAGAACACAAGAACTTCTCGCTACCTGAGGCTTCTCGAGATTCAGGGAGGGGGCGTGCGGAACAACTCAAAGGTTTTCGGTCCCGGACCAAGTGAACGGAACACGTGCAGCCGAGAGCTAGCACCGCCGGGTGGTCTCCGGGCGGTTCCCGCGAGGGGCCCCCCACCCGCCCCTTCACGCACTCGCCGCGGAAGCGGCACCGCCCCCCCCACCCCGCAAACCACACCTGCCTCGACTGTGTCCCTCCACCTGGCCCGTGCGGCGCCCACGTCTCCCCAGCCGAGTTCCCCGCGTGAGCTTCGCTGACCTCGCGCTTACCTTCGGGGACCCACCCCCGGCGCGTGGCGAAGGAGAAGCGCAGCCACAGCTACGCCACACTTCGCGGAACTCGGCGCCGCGGCGCCCGTCGAGCTCCCCGCCGGGGCTCAACCGCCGCGCCCCGCCCCCTGAAAGCCCCGCCCCTACCAATCACCACCGCCCACATGGAGAGGCGGGGCCTCGGGTTGCTCGGCCCCGCCCCGCCCCGCCCCGCCCCCTCGCTCGTAGGACTGCGAAGCCCAGAGGAGCTGCGGACCGGGTGCCTGCGGTTTGACACTGCCTAAATCAATAAGGGGCAAGTAGGGGAAGCCTTTGGGGGCGGTAACCCGGAAGGGAAAGCGCGGGACGTTAAGGAGGCAGAAGAGGGAAAATGAAAGGGAGCCCCACGCGGTAAGGTGAAAGTAAAGGCCAAGGAGAGGAGAGAGAAACCAGTCTCCCCAGTTTCCAGCTAAGACCCAGTGAGATACTAAAACAACAATTCAGTTCGCTGAATCAGATCATTGGCATGATCTCATTCTCCTCAGGCTGGGTGGCAGTCACACACAAGTCCCATTCGCATGGGCAAAAAAGGGAAGCAGTACCTCTCCTGAACACCACATATCTTTGTCCTTCATGTTACAGAATATGCACAACAGAATATTACTCGGCCATAAAAAGGTGAAATCTGGTCTGCAATATGGGTGGGACTGGAGGTCATTATACAAGCACAGAGAGATGAATATCACATGTTCTCACTCATATGTGGTGTCTTTAAAATAGGTGATCCCGTAAGTTAAAAGTATAATGGTGGTTACCAGAGGCTGGGGAGGAAAGTGGGGGAGGAGGGATAGGGAAAGGTTGATTGACAGGTATGAGATTATAGCTACATAGGAGTAAGGCGTTCTGGGGTTCTGCACAGCAGAGTGACTGTAGATAATGTTGGTGTACTGTATAGTTCTCTATTTCAAAGAAGAAAAAAACTAGGAAAAAAAATTGTGGACAGGATTTCCAGTAAGCTTCCTCACCCTTGGCTTAAATTACTGTTGATCCTTCCCTTTCCCCTCAGCCCAGCTCTGGCATTGTTAAATACAAATTCGAGGCCATTGTTCTGAACCAAGCTCCTGCACTCCAAAAGCCCAAGGTAAAAACCCAAAAGTGGTCACCCATGCTAGAGTTTCACTTCACCAAACTGAAACTAGGTTATTATCTGACCTTCCCAGAAATCAGGAGAATGACAGACAGCCAAAACTTCCCGAACGGGCCAGTCAGCATGACCTAGTAGTTCCTTCCACATTAAATCCTTATAAAAAGCAACCTGAAGCAATCTCATGTGAACTAATCAACTGTTTTTTTATGTTGTGCTGTCTCTCTGTTCCCACCTTACAAAGAAAATAACTCTGAAATGACCAATCCACATTTCGTTCTGTTTCTGCTTCCTTTGGCCTTTATAAAACCCAACTTCCTGTGCTATGCTCAGGAACACTAGCTCTACTTTCAGGGATGAATTGTGGCCAACTCAAGAATCGCAAAATAAAGCTAAATAAGAGCTTTAAATGAAATTGTAATTTTGCTTTTAGTGCAGATAGAGGAAAACGAGATGACTCAGAAGGAATTATTTTATCTACTAAGGTATGCCAAGTTTGAAAGGTGAAAAACAATTTCAGGAATCAAGTCTAAAACTGACCTGATTGATTATAATTTAATTAAGGCAGGGAAAGGAGGGCTCGCTTTGCCAATGAGCAGGGTTGACACACAGTAACCTTCACTGCAAGAATTTCAGAAAATAATATCAAGAGGCCAGCCCAGCTACGTGGCCTTAAGGGAAGTCACAATATCTGAAGCTCTCGATTTGCTTATCAGTACAATGAAGGGATTCAGCTGGTGACCTTAAAACCTTCAGATACTCTTCTACACTTCAGAGCTGGTCCTGCCAGGTCAACTCCTAGTGGAGGGAGAATGCAGGGAAGTATTGCCTGGTCAGGAGCCACAGAGAGAAACTGGGAATTTTTAGAAAAAGCCCCAGGGATCTCTGGCATCAATCATGTCATTCAATCTCCTTTCGTTCTCTCTCTCTCTCTCTCTCTCCCTCTCTCTTTCTCTTTCTCTTCCTCCCTCCCTCTCTCTGCAACTCTGACTTTCAAATAAATAAATAGATCTTAAAAAAAAAAACTCTCCTTTCTGACTTTCCTGTTGGTAGTGATAGTACCACTTGTGCCCTAGATAAAACATCCAATTCTTCCTTCTCAGTCCACACATCTGGCCACCAGGGCTTTGGCTTTCTCCTTGTTACAGGGCCTCTTCAGGAGCTCTTTCCATTTTCACTGCCATCTCTGTATGAAGCACAAATTCAAAGAACTCCGGATCTTTGATCTGACCCTAACCTACTTTACGCCTAACTTCCAACTACTCTCTTGTGTGCACATCTGTCTGCCAGTGTCTTCACTGTACAGCAGTCGCCACACAGCTGACTTTCCCGGCACTGTGCTGTACCCCCATGCTTCCCAGCTCAGAGGACCTTCTTCTCAGCCCAAGCTACCTATCCCAACTGCAACTGTTCAGCCCAATGACCTCCCATCAATGAAATGCTATAATACTTACCATCAGCCCCTCTCAGCATTTAGCAGAACTACCTGGTTTTGTTTAATTATTTAGAATATTTCTCTCCAAAACAAAACCACAGACTACTTCCTAGCTGTTTCCATGCCTCAGACAACCCATTAAGAAAAATCTATCTTCAATAACTAAAGAAGATTATAGACTCATCTACAATTAGGTTGTTCAGGTTATTTATAAAAAAGATTCTGTTTTTGTCTGAAATATTATGATTCTGAAATAATAATAAATACATTTTGCTAACCAAAAGCATTGGTTGGCCATTATATGTGACTGATTTCTAAACATGGGAAAACAAATTGTTATTAAACAAGATTTGTTTTAGGCCGGCGCCGTGGCTCAACAGGCTAATCCTCCACCTTGCGGCGCCGGCACACCGGGTTCTAGTCCCGGTCGGGGCACCGGATTCTGTCCCGGTTGCCCCTCTTCCAGGCCAGCCCTCTGCTGTGGCCCAGGAGTGCAGTGGAGGATGGCCCAGGTGCTTGGGCCCTGCACCCCATGGGGAGACCAGGAAAAGCACTTGGCTCCTGGCTCCTGCCATCGGACGAGCGCGGTGCGCCGGCCGCAGCGCGCCGACCGCGGCGGCCATTGGAGGGTGAACCAACGGCAAAGGAAGACCTTTCTCTCTGTCTCTCTCTCTCACTGTCCACTCTGCCTGTAAAAAAAAAAAAAAAAAGACTTGTTTTAAAGATAAAATCATTGATATTCATAAAAATTAGCCTATGCACCTTTGGTCACACCATAGTAAGTGCTTAAAATACATTAATCAGGTTATGATTATTTTCAGTTTCCTTAAGCCAGCTCTCTCCCTTGCTGTAACTAAAACGCTGGTCTTTTCTTTTGCATGCAAATAACATAGTGAGAGGGTTTCCCCTTCTAATTTCAAAGAAATTCTAAAGAATAAAATAAATAAGAATCACACCACACTTTTTGAGGTTAGACTAGAAAGGTTTTTTGTGTTCCAGAAATAAACACTCACATCACACAAATCACAGTAAATTCCCTATGTTGGGTGGCTCCAGTACTGTTAAGATCTTTAGAGAGTGAATTTTCCTTAACTGTAGCCTTACCCAGATGGCAAAGGAGAAGCTGAACTAAGTTTGCAGAATGACTACCAAGTGCAAATGAAAACTGATTTGCAATCTATCAATGGCCCCTTGTGCTTTGAAAATGTTACTGGCACATTTCAAGGAGGCCCCAGAGCTCTGAAGTCTGGCCCAAACAATCTATAAACCACTATTCACAGCAAACGTTTATAATGTTTGTGAAAAATATTAAATAGGCAGACTCAACAACAGTCTTGTTTCATTTTACAGAGTGGTTGCTCCAGACACTTCTGGAACTTTTCCTCTCAAAATGTGAGGTGACTATTAGGAATAAAGCCCTGAGAGACTTCCAAGTCCAGCCAAGGAGCAGTAGCAAGGGCCAGATGGACTCTCCCACCTGAATCAACCAAAACAAAAGGGGCCAAAGAGCCAGACAAAACACGAAGAAGCCATGTTCAAGATACTGGGTATCGAGCAGTGAAGGTGAGCGTGCCCTCAGAGAGGGAAAACACAAAGTTTACCTGAGCTGATACCTTGAGAGGACACAAGAGGCCAAGGACCCAGGAGGGGAATGCTAGGGGCCCAACTGATTCCCTGAGTTGAGGAGATCATGGGAACTGTGACTCATGGGAGAACACAATGACCAGCATTCACCAGATGAGTGTGAGAAGTAGTGAACTGCACAGAGTACCTCAGAGATCAGTTGAAGTCCTCCTGAATAATTTGATAGTGCTAATCAGCGCACGCCTATGGGGAAACTGTAAAAGGTCCAGGAAAGAACAAACCATCTCAGAGCATCAGACAGAGCAATACTGAACACTCACAGGGGACCAGGAATAGTGGCCGTCTCCTCTAGGCTGCTAGAAAACCTTACAATTCAATGCAATGGAGTACTCAGAAGGATCTTCCTAATTCTATAGAGGAATTAGCCCTATATTAAAATGCTGTTTGAGTCTTGCCAACAAATCAAAATAAAATCTGAAAAAAATTCATCTATGTCCAAATAATTTCATTCCATCTCAAAATCCAGCGGCATCTTTATAGAAATACAAAAATGTCCAGCATTTGGGGCAGGCCTTTGGTGTAGCAGTTAAGCCGCTGCTTGGGATGCCCAACTTCCATCCTGGAGTGCCTGGTTTGAGTCCTGCTCCTCTGCTTTCAGTCCAGCTTCCTATTAATGTATATTCTGAGGCAGCAGATGATGGCTCAAGTACTTGAGTCCCTGAAACCCATGTGTGAGATCAGGATGGAGTCCTGGGCTCCTGGCTTCAGCCTGGCCCAGCTCTAGTTGTTACCAGAGTGAGGAACAGAAGATCGGACAATGCAGAAGAAAAGATAAGTGAATTTGTAATAGCTGTAGAAACCTACTAAAATGATCCACAGAGAGAAATACGAATTAAAAATAAAAAAGAGAGGGCAGTGTATGGCACAGCAGGTTAAGCCACCACTTGAAATGCCAGAATCTCATGTTACCATCCTGGTTCAAGTCCCAGGTGCTCTGCTTTCAATCCAGTTTCCTGCTAATGTGCCTGGGAAGGAAGCAGAAGATGGCCCAAGTACATGAGCCCCTGCCACTCATGTGGAAGACCAGGATGGTAACCAACTGGAAAGTAAACCAGTAGCTGGAAGATCTCTGTCTGTCTTTGTCATTGCCTTTCAAATAAATCAATCAATCTTAAAAATTAAAAAAAAAAAAAAAACCAGAACCAATGAACCATAGACAACTTCCAACAATCTAAATACTTGTAAATGGAATGTCTGAAAGAGCATAAAGGTGGTGTTGGTAAAGATGACAGATTTCTCATCAGACATTGTACAAGCAAGAAGAGCAACATCTTTAAAGGACTGAATAGAAAACCTGTCAACCTAGAATTCTATACCCACCAAATTATCTTTCAAAACTGAGGGCAATTCGTGATTATTTTCAGACACAAATAAAAGCTAAAAGAATTAATGACCAAATATTCAAGGAAGCCCTTAACATGGGAAAATTCTTCCATATTTCTAGGTTTATAGATCTACACAGGAATGAAAAACACTAAAAATAGTAACAACAGGGGCAAACATATGCTGACTTTTAAATAATTTAAGTCTGTTTAAAATATAACTGTTTAAATAAAACAGTCATACTTCATTGTGGATTTTATAGCCAATGTATAAATACATTGTCTGCAGAAGTATCATAAAGGCTGGTAGAAAACACATGGAAGTAAATGATTGTATGATGTATCCTGTAAGTAACAGAAAATATGGGGTGTGATTCAGCTGATAAAAGACTGTAATAAATATGTAAACCTAACCTTTAAAACAACAATTAAAATAAGGGGGGAGGAGTTATGATTAATAAGCCAACACAGGAGACCAAATGGAAGCCTAATGTTTAATTCAAAACAAAGCAGAAAATGAGGAAAAAGGGAAGAAAAGTACATAGGACAAACAGAAAACAGTTATATGACAGGCTGAAATTAACTCATATCAATAATGACATTAAATTTAATAGTCAAAACACCCCCAATCAAATAATTTGTCATGTTTGGTTGAAAAAAGATTTTTTATATACTGTCTCCAAAAACACTGAATATCATATATGAAAGCACAAATAGATTAAAATTAAAAGGATAAGAAGACACACCAAGGCTGATGCTAATCAAAAGAAAACTGGGATAGTTATTTAATACAGTAAAAATATCTCAGAACAGATACTGCCAGGGAAAGAAGGTTATTCTGTAATGACAAAGAGGCCATTTATCAAGAGCACATAACAATTCTAAAATCCATGTATCTAATAATACAGCTTCGAAATATATGAACAGATACTGAAACAATGACAAAGAGAAGTAAAAACAACCACATTATAGGCAGAGATTTCAAAACTCTTATAATAATAGCACAAGTAGGGACAGGTGTTGGGTCACATGGAGTTAAACCACTACTTGGGACACCTGCATCCCATACTGACACATGGTTCAATGGGAATAAACCTAGAGAGCAGTATGCTAAGTAGGAGAAGCCAGACAAGAGATGTCACAACTGTAGGATTCGATTTACAGGAAACTCAACTCCTTAGAAACAGCAGATTGGAAGGGGCCAGTGTTGTGTCACAGTGGGTTAAGCCTCCACCACAGTGCCAGCATCCCATATGGAAGCCAGTTAGTGCCCCAGCTGCTCCTCTTCTGATCCAGCTCTCTGCTAATGGCCTGGGAAAGCAGAAGATGGCCCAAGTGCTCGGGCCCCTGCACTCATGTGAGAGACCTGGAAGAAGCTCCTGGCTGCTACCTTTGGATCAGCCCAGCTCCAGCTGTTGAGGCGATATGGGGCGTGAACCAGTGGATGTAAGACTGCTCTCTGTTTCTCCTCTCTCTGTAACTCTGCTTCTCAAATAAATGAATTTTTTTATTTTTTTAAAGATTTATTTATTTTCTTTGAAAGGCAGAGTTACAGAGAGGCAGAAGAAGAGAAAGAGAAAGGTCTTCCATCTGCTGGTTCACTCCCCAGATGGCCACAACAGCCAGACCTGCACTGATCTGAAGCCAGGAGCCAGGAGCTTCTTCCAGGTCTCCTATGAGGGTGCAGGGGTCCAAGGACTTGAGCCATCTTCGATTATGTTCCCAGGCATAGCAGAGAGCTGAATCGGAAGTGGAGTAGTGGCTTTACCCACTATGCCACAGAGCCAGCCTGAATAAATGAGTCTTTAAAAAAAAAGAAAGAAGGCCAGCGCCACGGCTCACTAGGCTAATCCTCCACCTTGCGGCGCCAGCACACCGGGTTCTAGTCCCGGTTGGGGGACCGGATTCTGTCCCAGTTGCCCCTCTTCCAGGCCAGCTCTCTGCTGTGGCCCCGGAGTGCAGTGGAGGATGGCCCAAGTGCTTGGGCCCTGCACCCCATGGGAGACCAGGAGAAGCACCTGGCTCCTGCCATCGGATCCTTGGAGGGTGAACCAATGGCAAAGGAAGACCTTTCTCTCTCTCTCTCTCTCACTGTCCACTCTGCCTGTCAAAAAAAAAAAATAATAATAATAATAATAAAAAGAAAGAAAGCAGACTGGTCGTTACCAGGGGCTAGGAGAATAGACAGTGACTGGATATGGGATTTTTATTTTGAGGTGATAGAAATATTTTGAAAATACAGGTGGCAGTTGCACGATATTGCGAATGTTCTGTTACTGAATTGTTCACTTTAAAATGATCAGTTTATGTTATGTGAATTTCACCACAATGAAAAATACCTATCCTGTTGAAGACTGAAAAAAAAATCTGCGTAGTCTCCTAGGTCCTCCATATTTTACCATCATAAAATCCTACTTCCCTGCATACACCCCATGCTCCAAAGCAAGCCCTTTCCTTTACACACAACACAGTGCCTCGTTTCTCAACATATATATGTCATGCTCATCCTTTGAGTATGTATTTGTATTCAAATATATTAAAAATTATGGTGTATATACACTGTGGAGTACTACTTAGCTGTAAAAAAAAATGAAATCCTATATTTTGCAAGAAAATGGATGCAACTGGAAACTATTATACTTAGTGAAATAAGCCAGTCCCAAAAAGACAGATACCATACGTTTTCCCTGATCCAAGGTAACTAATAGAGTACCTAAAATGTAATGTGTTAGAGTGAAATGGACATTTTGAGATTTAATGATTGTTTATAGCCCTTATCTCTTCTGTTAAGGAACAGTTTTTTTTTTTCTTCATACTATTTGTTGACCTCTTTTACTTAGTTTAGGGTTAATATACAATCATTAAGTAAACTGAAAGTAGATCTCTGTAAAAATTAAGAGTGGGAATGGGAAGGGAGGAGGAAGAAGGGTTGGAGTGTAAGCAGGAGGGCGTGTAGGGTGGAAAACATCACTATGTTCCTAAATCTGTATATATGAAATACATGAAACCTGTATAACTTAAATAAAACTACATATTATATATATATATATATATATATATATATATATAAGCTCCTTCTAGAATTTTCCTTCATTCCTTGAGTGAGATGTACACTGCTTCCTGTGAGCTCCTTATGAGCATTTTATCTGCACTTCTGGCTCTCTACCTCATCCATTCACGTGTCCTCTGCTAGTCTGCAAGATCCATATGTGATTTTTTCTATGATTCCCAGTGTCCTTAGCATCCTGTTTTACACATAGCACGTAGCTAAATATTTATTGATACAAAAGCTTCAATACAGGCTGGCGCCACTGTGGCTCGCTTGGCTAATCCTCCGCCTGTGGTGCCGGCACCCCGGGTTCTAGTCCCAGTTGGGGTGCCAGGTACTACTCCTGGCTGCTCCTCTTCCAGTCCAGTTCTCTGCTGTGGCCAGGGAGTGCAGTGGAGGATGGCCCAAGTGCTTGGGTCCCTGCACCCTCATGGGAGACCAGGAGAAAGCACCAGGCTCCTGGCTTCGGATCAGCACAGAGCCAGCCATAGCGGCCATTTTGGGAGTGAACCACAGAAGGAAGACCCTTCTCTCTGTCTCTCTCTCACTGTCTATAACTCTACCTGTCAAATAAAAAAAATAAATAAAAAAAGCTTTAATACAAAGTGAATTTTTGTATATGAATCCTCTTGGCTGGAGATGTTTTTCTGGGGTCCATTTAAAAACTGCATATGGAGAATATTACAATTTCCTGATGAGGTAGTTATAAAATATTTCTAAACACTAATATAAAATAACTAAACTATATGTTTCCTTAACAAAAATGCTAATCATCTTAACAGTATGGGTCATAACACTAATAGCAAATGTTTATATAGCACTTGTGCCTCAGGTTCTCCAAGCACTTTATAGGTATGTAAATTCATTTAATTCTCAAAATAACCCTATACACAACATACAATTGTCATCCCATTTTACTGGTAAGTGAAGGAACACCTGAAAAATCAAATAACTTGCACAGGTCACACTAGTAGTTATTGACTGGGATTAGAACCCAGGCACCCCTCTCCAAACTTCACACTTTTTTTTTTTTTTTTTTGGACAGGCAGAGTGGACAGTGAGAGAGAGAGACAGAGAGTAAGGTCTTCCTTTTCTGTTGGTTCACCCCCCAATGGCCGCTATGGTTGGTGCACTGCTCTTGATCTGAAGCCAGGAGCCAGGTGCTTCTCCTGGTTCTCATGGGGTGCGGGGCCCAAGCACTTGGGCCATCCTCCATTGCCTTCCCAGGCCACAGCAGACAGCTGGACTGGGAGAGGAGCAACCAGGATGAAATCCGGCACCCCAACCGGGACTAGAACCTGGTGTGCCGGCACCACAGGTGGAAAATTAGCCTGTTGAGCTGCGGCAACAGCCCAAACTTCACACTCTTAAACACCATGCCAAGTCACCTCACTCTAACAATAGCCTAATAAAATGAGTTTGAACAGGTCAACGGATTTCCAAGAAAACATTTCCTAATTTTCTAGAGCAGGTTAATGTGAAACTTCCATTGTTTTCTCAGATTTCATGTCCTGGAATTATTTGACAACTTTTAGAAATAAACTTGATTTGAGGGCCAGCATTGCGGCAGAGTTGGTTAAGTCACCACTTGCAACACCAGCATCCCATATATGGGCGCCGGTTCGAGTCCTGGCTGCTCCATTTCCAATCCAGCTCCCTATTAATGTGCCTAGGAAAGCAGCAGCAGATGACCCATGTCCTTGGGCCCCTGCACCCATGTGGGAAACCCAGAAGAAGCTCCTGGCTCCTGGCTTCAGCCTGGCTCAAGCCCTGGCTGTTGTAGCCATCTGGGGAGTAAACCAGCGGATAAAAGGCTACTCTCTCCATCTTTCCCTCTCTCTCTCTCTGTAATTCTGCCTTTCAAATAAATGAATCTTAAAAAAAAAATTGACTTGATTTTCATTATATTGGAGAAACTACATTGACTAAGAAACAAGGCTGAAGCCAAAACACAATTAAAAATATAATTAGAAATGAACTAATAATAGAACACATTAAAACTTAATAAATCAATGTTAATGTACTCTCATTGAAATATAGACAAAAGAACATTTTCTGAAGATTTTGATAATATAATTTTTTTAAGATTAATTTATTTGAAAGGCAGAGTGACAGTGAGGGAAAAAACAAATAGAAAGAGATCTTCCATTCATTGGTTCATTTCCCAAATGGCTGTACTGGTCAGGGTTGGGTTAGGCTGAAGCCAGGAACCAGGAGCCAGCAACTCTATCCAAGTCTCCTACATAGATGGCAGGGATCCACGTACCTGGGCCATCTTATGCTGCCTTCCCAGATCCAGGGAGCTGGATCAAAGCGGGGCAGCCAGGACTTGAATCAGTACTCTGATATGGGACATTGACATCCCAGGCTGTGTCAATGCCAGTTCCCATAATACAATTATTTTAAGTGATTTTGCGTATCTCAAATTCCAATTCAATTCCTATATAAAACAGTACTAATAAGCTCCAGCAAAAATGCATACTGATTTTCACAAATGTTAATATTTTTGTGAAGGCGCTGTGTTCCATAAAGAACTACTGACCTATTATATAATTACATTCAAGCCTCATATAGCAGCGGCCCAGAGAAAATAAAATTTGACAAGCAACAATTGGAGGTTGTTTATCTTAGAGAAAAAACAAAATCTTTAAAAATGACATCCAATTGAATCTTGGCCTCAACTCTCAAAAGTCAGTTCTTTTCTGTTAATCTTGTTTGCAGAAAATCATTTATTAATGAAGTGCTGAGTAATTTTATTTGACACTGGAATTTGGGATAGGCCTTTGGGTTTAAATTTGTCCAAAATGATTTATATGATACGATCAGTAATTTTAAATCTGTGATTAATTACTCATATTTCTTTAAAAATGCTGCCTAATCCAAATTCCACTAATGGAGATAGAGTTCACAAGGACAATCATGTAGTGTTTATTGTTAGACACTCTTTTGCATATGAAGGGAGAAAACTGTTTCCCACTGTATTTTCATGATTCATTAGACCGTATCAGAAGCAGGTGAAAGGTTTTTTTCCAGTTTGAGTCCCACTAACACTCATTCATACAACTTTACTTCCTAAGATTTTATCCTAGGTTCACCTCTCCCTGATAACTCGGAAGAGCTTTTCTTTGTGACTCTTCTTTCTCTTCTATCTTTTCTCTTGCATCTTCTTCAGTTATGTGTTCACTAGGCAACAAGAATTTTTCAGCTTCATTGTAATTTTATGGGACCACTAATGCATACAAGGTCCATCACTGACTGAAATGTCACTAAGCAGCACGTCACTGTACAAGATGAGTGTACTTTCTAGTATAATATCAATGAAACCACACTCATGTCCAAGGTTGGGAAATTAAGTATAAAATAAGAATCACTATGGTACACTGAAATATACTGAATATTTAAATTTTTGTGTTTACAAAAGATACTAAAACATAGAAAACAAACTTCATTGGTTATCTTTAAATTTGAAAGGTATCTGAAATTCTATTTGAAAGGTAGAGAGAGAGACAAGAGACCTCCATCCACTAGTTCATTCCCCCAAATAGGAGGCATCCACTAGTTCATTCCTCCAAATGAGACAACCAGGGCTAGGCCAGGCTGAAGCCAGGAGCCCAGAACTCCATCCAAGTCCCCCATGTGGGTGGCACAACTACTTGAGCTATCATCTGCTACCTCCCAGAGTGTACATTAGCAGAAAGCTGGATCAGCAGCAGAGTAGTGAGGCCTGGAACCAGGCACTCTGAAACGGGATGAAGGTGCCCAGAGCAGCATCTTAACTGCTATGCCAAACACCCACCCCTAAGAGCTACCTTTAGATGATGCTAAGGAACTAAGTAACTATTTTGAAAACTGGTAAATAAAGGATAAGCATCTATCCTGCCTTTCTAATACAAATTATATCCCAGAGTAACCAAATAGTCAATGAGAAGTTTCACTTCACAAAAGAGCTACAACTGATGAATAAAGAAAAGAGAATCAGAATACCACTGTTTGGCAGTGGTAAATTAGTGCATGTAGACAATGATCATCAAAGGCTGCTTACTCCATAAGACAGCTGACCAACAATTCTATGCTTCCTGATAGAAAAACTTGTTAAGTCTCTACTATAACTTCCAATTTATAAGAAATACAAGGGTCAGAGAGGTTCATGTTAAATGGCATCATGGGATGTGATCAGTAAAATTTAGGGGAAATTCTATAGGCCAAGTGACTTAGTTTCTTCATTACATAAATTGTGAGGGGCTGGGGAGGAAAATAAGAGACACACAAATTAAAATACTTTAAAAAAAGGATACAGTAGGGGCCAGCACTGTGGTGTGGTGGGTAAAGCGTCCGCCTGCAGTGCCGGCATCCAATATGGGTCCTGGTTCAAATCTCAGCTGCTCCATTTCCTATTCGGCTCCCTGCTATTGCCTAGGAAAGCCATGGAGGATGGCTTAAGGACTTCTGCACCCATGTAGGAGCACTGGAAGAAGCTCCAGGCTCCTGGCTTCAAATTGGCACAGCTCCGGCCATCACAGACATTTGGGGAGTGAACCAGTGGATGGAAGAACTCTCTCTCTCTCTGCCTCTGTAACTCTGCCTTTCAAATAAATAAATTAAAAAAAAAAAAAAGATACACCAATTACCAACTGTAATGTATGGATTGTACTTGGACAAACTAAAAAAAATTATAAAGCAATTAATGATTGAACATGACTGAATATCTGGTGACATTAAGAAATCTTATTAAGAAATCTTATTTTAAAGGTGTGCTGATATTACTGTGTTATATTTTCAAAAACAGCCTGAGATTATACTGAAACATTTATGAAATGACCTGATGTCTTGGATTTGCTTAAATATTATGTTCAGATTAACTGAAGTAACATTTAGCCATAAGAAGGTGTCTGCTGAAACTGGACCACAGTTTAATGGGGGCTAATAATTATATTATTCAAACTAATTTTTTTTATGCTTGAAACATGCTGTAATAAAAAAAGTTTTCTTCTTAAACTGGTATTTCAGAGGAATGCTGACGCTGGAGATTGTGTTTTCATTATAAACTCTGTTGTACTGTTTGTTTTTTCATTTTTAAAATATATATTTTTAAATATATATTTCATTTATAAGAATATATATAAATATATTTCATTTCATTCATTCCATATATATATTTCATTTCTAAGAAAAAACTCCTATAGAGATAAGAATAAGTAGATATATGAATAAAACAATTAGTCTATGAATTAGTTCTGAACTGGATGGTATATACAAACAGTTCTCAAATTGTAGTTGTGGATACCTGAAAGGTACTAAGATCCTTTCAAGGGGTCTGGGAAGACAAGTAATTTTCAAAGCAACACTGTGATGTTTGACTTTTTCACTGGGTTGACATTTTTCTGACAGTGTAAAATCACAGTAGCTAGAACTACTAGTGCCATGGTATGAGTCAAGGCAGTGGAACCCATGGACTAAAATAATAGACACTGTTAAGAGTCCTTTAAAAAGCTCACCAAAGAATGAAATAAAAAGATAAATATATATTGGTGCAAAAACATTTTTAAATCCATGTATAGTTTTTTCATAAAATGAGTTTTTGATGAACATTTTGAAAGCCCTTATCATGAATTTCATATGACATATCAAAATGAATTCATTTTTCTAAAGATTTATTTATTTATTCAAAAGTCAAAGTTACATCCTCTGGTTCACTCCCCAGATGGCCACAATGGCCAGGTCTGGGCCAGGCTGAAGCCAGGAGCTAGGACCTTTTTCTAGGTCTCCCATGTGGGCAGCAGGGGCCCAAGCACTCAGACCATCTTCTGCTGCTTTGCCCAGGCCAATAGTAGGGAGCTGGATGGGAAGCGGAGGAGCTCAGTTTCAATCCAGCACCGATACAGGATGTTGGCATTGCAGATGGCAGCTTAACCCACTACACCACAGCGCCAGGCCATAAACTCATCTTTTAATTTCATTTTCCATGAACTTTCTGAACTTCCCTCATGGTCTTCACTATCATTTATTTGCAGTTAATAAATAAATAGCCAGGTTCACTTTAAAATTGCCCTTAATAAAGAAATAAACATTATTAGTTTTATTAAATTTTGACTTTCAGCACATTTTAAAAATATTCTGTATGACAAAATAGGAAGTATAGAAGGCATTTATTACAGCAGTTAAATTGCTGCTTGGGATGCCTGCATTCCACTATTAGTGTCTGGTTCTAGTCCCAGCTCCTCTGCTTCCCATCCAGCTTCCTGTTAGTGTGCTCCTTGAGAGGCAGCAGGTGATGGCTTAAGTACCTGAGTCCCTGTCACCCGTACGGAAGACACAGGTGGAGTTCCAGGTTCCCAACTTCAGTTTGGCCCTGCCCTGGCTTTAGGGGACATTTGGGGAGTGAACCAGTGAGTGGGAGATCTCTCTCACTCTTGCTCTCTCTGGCTTTCAAGTAAAATTAAATTTTTTATATATATATATAAGATTTTATATCTCTATTATCTATTATCTATTTGAGGGGTAGAGTTACAAACAGGGAGAGGGAAAGACAGAAGGAAAGGTCTTCCATCCACTGGTTCACTACCCAAATGTCCACAACAGCTGGAGCTAGGCCCATCCAAAGCCAGGAGCCAGGAGCTAGGCCCATCCAAAGCCAGGAGCCAGGAGCTTCTTCCAGGTCTTCCATGCCGGTGCAGGAGCCCAAGCACTTGGGCCATCTTCTAATGCTTTCCCAGGCCTTAACAGAGAGCTGGATTGGAAGAGAGGCAGGTGGGACTAGACCTGGTGCCCCTATGGGATGCCAGCACTGCAGGTAGAGGATTCACTTACTGTACCATAGTGCCAGCCCCAATAAATATATTTTTAAAAGAAGTAAAAAGCACTTCTGCTTTTACCAAAGTCTAATGGGCAGAAGAAAAGCCTTTGTATGGCTGAGTTGTAAGCTGAACTAACTACTTTTACCCTGAACCCCATTTTTCATGAAAGGCTCACTGAAAAGTGATGGTGTTTGACTAACTTGGATATCTGGCAGACATTTTCTTAAAATGAATACGTTTGCCACATCAAGGAAAACAACTCACTGTATTTCTTGGCAATGATAACATGCAAAGTTTCAAGAGAAACTGAGCATTTTGAAAAAGTTGTTTCTGCTACCATGAGCTTGTCTGTTCTAGTCCACTGAAAGAATTTTCTGAGGTGTTTGTTGATTTGAGCAAATGTGATTTCTAAAATATTAATAAGTGGAATGTGTCAACATTTGGAATAACTATATAAACCAATGAACCAATATTTTCCAACTGACTGCTGCATGAGACCACAAAGCCACTCATGTATCAAAAATCCATTCAACAGGCAGGCATTTGGACTGGCAGTTAAGATATCAGTTAGGGCGTCAGTATCCCACACTGAGTGCCTGGGTTTGATTCCTGGCTCCAGCTCCTGATTCAGCTTCCTGCTAATGCAGACCCTGGGAGGCAACAGTGATGACTCAAGGAGATGGGTTCCTGCAACCCAGGGGGAGGCGTGGACTTGGCCCCCACCTCCCCCAAGCATCGTGAGCATTTGAGAAGTAACCCAGCAAATGGCTTCTCTCTCTCTCTCCCTCTCCCTCTCCAATAAATTAAAAAAATTTTTTCAACCACAAGGGACTATAATGGGTTGCATGGTGGCCCCCCAAAAAGAGCTCATGATGAGATCATCCCAGATTATGCAGCTTCCTGCTAATGTGTACCCTGGGAGGCAGCAGATATGCAGGCAAACCCTAAATCCAACACGTGTGCTTAGAAGACACAAAAGACAAGATGACACAGAGATACACGGAAGAGAAGGCCTGGGGAAAACAGAGCCAGACAACCACCAGAGGCTGGGAAAAGAAAAGGAATCAACTGTTTCCTGGAGTCTTTGGGGAGAATGCAAACCTGAAAACACCTCAATTTCAGACTTCTGGTATCCAGAATTGTAAGACCATTACATTTCTGTTGTTTGAAACACCCAGTTTATGTTAATCTGTTATAGCTGCTGTAGAAATTAATACAAGGACCAATGGATTTTAAAGTAACAATACAAAATGTATTGATATGGAGGCCATTGCTGTGGCGTAGTAGGTTAAAACTGCCTCCTGCAGCACTGACATCCCAAATGGGTGCTGGTTCAAGTCCCAGCTGCTCCACTTCCCATCCAGCTCCCTGCTAATGTGTCTGGGACAGCAGTGCAAAACGGCCCAGTGCTTGAGCCCCTGCACCCATGTGGGAGACCCAGATGAAGCTCCTGGCTCCTGGCTTATGTCTGGCCCAGCCCCAGCCATTGCAACCATTTGGGATGTGAACCAGCTAGTGGAAGACTTCTCTGTCTCTTTACCTCTGTCTCTCTGTAACTCAGCCTTTCAAATTGATATGGACTCAGAATCCACATTGCATCTCAAAGACAAAACTATCACATAATTTTTAAAAATTTATTTGAGAAGGAAAGAGAGAGACAAAGTATGAGAGAAACAGACAGAAGGAGAGAGAATTCTCACCTGCTGGTTTACTCCCCAAATGACTACAACAGCTAGGACTGGGCCAGAGCCAAAATCAAAAGCCAGAACCTCAATCCACATGGATGGCAAGGACCCAAGTACTTGAGCCTCCCAGAGTCTGCATTAATAGGAAGCTGGACTCATGAGCTAGAGCCATGAACTTGAACCTAGGTACATGAATGTGGGATGCAAGTGTCTTAACTGCCCAGGCTAAATGCCTGCTCCCCACCACTTATTTTTTAAACAATCTGTTTAATTTTTTATTATCATCTTTTTAGACATATAGGGGCAGAGAGAGAGATTCCATTTGTTGCTTTATTCCCCAAATGCCCAGGGTAGCCAGGTCTGGGCCAGGCCAAGGCAGAAGCCCAGAACTCCATCTGCTCTCCCTTAAGGGTAACAGGAACTCAGGTACTTGAGCCATCATCTGCTGCCTACCAGGGCAGACACTGGCAGGAAGCTGGAATCAGAAGTAGAAGGGCCAGCACTCAAATCGGACACTGCCATATGAAATGCAGTCATCCCAAACCAAGAGTTAATTACTGTGCCAAACACCTGCCCTGAAACTATTTTTGAAAAAGTTTTCAAAATATTTCTGCTTTTTCTAACAACATATCCCTGCGAGATCCGATTTTTTCTTTTTTGACAGGCAGAGTGGACAGGGAGAGAGAGAGACAGAGAGAAAGGTCTTCCTTTGCCATTGGTTCACCCTCCAATGGCCGCCACGGCCGGTGCACTGTGGCCAGCGCACCACGCTGATCCGATGGCAGGAGCCAGGTGCTTCTCCTGGTCTCCCATGGGGTGCAGGGCCCAAGCACTTGGGCCATCCTCTACTGCACTCCCGGGCCACAGCAGAGAGCTGGCCTGGAAGAGGGGCAACCGGGACAGAATCTGTCACCCCTACCAGGACTAGAACCTGGTGTGCCGGCGCTACTAGGTGGAGGATTAGCCTACTGAGCTGCGGCACCAGCCGAGATCTGATTTTTAACATATACTTCAAACAAAACAACATACAATAACAGTTCAAAGGCAGCAGGCAAGTATAAGGTTGAGTTGTCACCTATTAAACATAAAATAATGTTAATCACTAATTATTTTAACTTTAGAGAAAAGTTATTTTTCACTGAAATGTTTTTATGTTAATAAGTAAGGGGGTATATTTTCAAATTTTAATTTTTAAAAATTTATCAGTTTTAGCTTTTAATATAATTAACAATGATCTACATTGCTAATAAAATAGAAGTTCTTTGGGACCTTCAATCATTTTTAGAAATGCAAGGGGTTCTGTGAGACCACAATGTTTTTTTGTTTTGTTTTGTTTTTGACAGGCAGAGTTAGACAGAAAGAGAGAAACAGAGAGAAAGGTCTTCCTTTTTCTGTTGGTTCACCCCCCAAATGGCTGCTATGGCCAGCCGGCATGCCGTGCGGATCTGAAGCCAGGAGCCAGGTGCTTCTTCCTGGTCTCCCATGCGGGTGCAGGGCCCAAGCACTTGGGCCATCCTCCACTGCCTTCCTGGGCCACAGCAGAGAGCTGGACTGGAAGAGGAGCAACTAGGACAGAATCTGGCACCCCAACCGGGAGTAGAACCGGGGGTGCCGGCGCTGCAGGCAGAGGATTAGCCAAGTGAGCCGCGGCGTCAGCCGAGACCACAATATTTGAGAACTACTGGTAAAAATAATCAGAGAGAGGGTCGGCACTGTGGCATAGTGGGTAAAGCTGCCACCTGCAGTGCCAGCATCCCATATAGGCGCCAGTTCAAATCCTGGCTGCTCCACTTCTGATCCAGCTTTCTGCTTTGGCCTTGGAAAGCAGTGGAAGATGGCCAAAGTCCTTGGGCCCCTGCACCCGTGTGGGGACCTAGGGGAAGCTCCTGGCTCCTGAATTTGAGTCAGCACAGCTCCAGCTATTGCAGTCATCTGGGGAGTGAACCAACAGATGGAAGACCTTTTGCTCGTTCTCTGCCTCTCCTTCTCTGTGTAACTCTTTCAAATAAATAAATAAATCTTTAAAAAAAAAATCAGAGAAAGAGAACAAATGGGGCTTGAGGAGCCAGGTCAGAATTCTGTTCTCTGAAGGTAAGCCTCAAATTTCCAGGGCAAAAAGCAAGACTGAGATCTTTCCAGGCAAAAGAACCTGAGCACACCATATACATAGAAGCAGGTCTATATATGATACAGTTCAGGCAGGCTAATCCATCAACAAATACATGTACAGGTAAATCGTCTTATTTACTGTCTTTTTAAAAAAATTTTTGGACAGGCAGAGTGGACAGTGAAATGCAGAGAGACAGAGAGAATGTCTTTTTTTAAAACAGATACATGACTTAATTTCAGACTTTTTTTGGTCACTTCAAAATCCACAACTTAAAGGGATTTTTGGTTTGTAAATGTGGATATCATGCTATTCTTCCCCTTACTCCTCACGCTTTAGTAGTGAGTCCTTATAAACCAACCGTAACTACCTGAGTCTGCAAACATTCTTTCTGTACATCTGGAACATCCACATCTCTACTTTTTGTCCAGGATATTACCTTGCTAGGGCTGCCATAAAAACCTGTCAGTGGGGTTGGAGGGTGCATCTGGCAGAGTTCAGATGCTGCTTGAGACACACACAGAGTGCCTGATTCAAGTCCCAGCTCCACTTCTGATTCCAGCTTCCTGCTATTTTGCACACTCTGGTAGGCAGCAGTGATGGTTCAGGTCTTTGGTTCCCTGCTGCCCAAGTAGGAGACTTGGATTAAGTTTCTAGCTCCTGGCTTCCACTGGACCATTCCCAGGAAGAGTGAAACAGCAGACAGGAGATCTCTCTGTATATCTCTCTCTGCCTCTTAAATAATAATAATAAAAGATCTATAAGCCTGGAAGAAAGCATTCTGAGTAATGAAGAAGCAGCCAGCCACAAGAGACATACCAACAAATTGATTATCTTGGTGACTTTACTCACAATGGCTTTTAATCCTGCTGGACTACTGGGTTAAGAGAGCAGGAATTAACTCTAGCCCTTGCTCAATCATAAGCTAGCAATATGAAAATGGGGTGTTATTCCTTAACTATTACATTATCTCTCATCCCTCACCTATAAATGCAGACATTATCTAAAGCCAACATTGATCATCACAATCTAAATAGAATATCCCTGACCTGTGAATATCCCAAACATACAAATCAACTTTACCTATGCTGTTGGTACTCTTGTCTGCCTTTGATGGAAGGGTCACCCCAACTTTTTTTTTAAATTTATTAATTTATTTGAAATGCAGAGTTACAGAGAGGCAGAGAGAGAGAGAGAGAGAGAGAGAGAGAGAGAGAGAGATCTTCCATCCACCAGTTCACTCCCCAGATGGCTGCAACAGATAGAGCTGGGCCAATCTGAAGCCAGGAGCCAGGAGCTTCTTCTGGGTCTCCTACGTGGGCACAGGGGCCCAAGCTCTTGGGCCATCTTCTACTGCCTTCCCAGGCCATAGCAGAGAGCTGGATTGGAAATGGAGCAGCCAGGACTCAAACTGGTTCCCATATGGCATGCAGCACTGTGGGCAGTAGCCTAAGCTGCTATGCCACAGCAGCAGCCCCATCCTAACTTTTTTTTTTTTTAGAAACCTTTTATTTAATGAGTATAAATTTCATGAGTACATCTTTAGGAATACAGTGATTCTTCCTACCATACCCTCCCTCCCACCCCCCACTTCCTCTCCTCTTCCTCCTCCTTCTCCCATTCCCAGCCCCATTCTCCATTAAGATTCATTTTTAATTAACTTTATACGCAGAAGACCAACTCTATCTAAGTAAATATTTCAACTATTTGCACACATGCACACTAAATATAAAAACTATTTGAGAACAAGTTTGACAGTTGAATCTCATAGTACAACTCATCTAGGATAGACCACCCCAACTTTTAACAGCCAGTTCTGCTGAAGCTTTGGGAGCCACATTCAGGCCTCGAAAGTTTTCTCCTATGCTGCAAAAGTGGCTACAGATAAAAAAAAAAGTCTCCACCACTTCCTAAAGACCCAGGGCTCAGAGGGAAATTGCAGTTCAGAGGTCACAAGGGCATCTGAAGTCTACAGCCACTATTAAGAATCTTCTGAGTTGGTTAGCAGTCAACAAGTGATATCCATGACATCCAAGAGATAGTGCATTTGAATTCAAAAATAAAAATGCACATGAATAGCCAAAATATTTTAGAGGTATAGAGGGTTTTTTTTTTTAATTTTGTAAGATGGCAAAGGATATGTGTAGAAAAGATTAGTATTAACAATTTACAGACTATCTATTCCTATCTGTTTTCTCCTATGCATTTGTCTATTTGTTTCTTCACTACCTATGTGACTTGGAGAAGATCCTATCCAGGTTACTGTCTTTTTACCTTTGGCTATTAATATTGCAAGAGGTGCCTGTATCACATAGTCACACATAGAAATGAGCTACAGAGTTAAGAGTGTGGGCTTTGGGACCCGCACTGTGGCATAGCAGATAAAGCTGCTGCCTGTGGTGCCAGCATCCCATCTGGGTGCTCGCTCAAGTCCCTGCTGCTCCACTTCTGATGCACCTAGAAAAGCAGCAGAAAATAACCCAGGTTCCTGGGCCCCTGCACCTACGTGGGAGACACAGATGAAGACCCTGGCTCCTGGCTTTGGCCTAGCCCAGCCAGGTTGGAGCCATTTGGGGAGTGAACCGGTGGATGCAAGATCTCTCTCTCTCTCCTCTTTCTTCCTCTCTCTCTCTCTCTCTCTCTCTCTCTCTCTCTCTCCCTGTGTGTGTGTGTGTGTGTGTGTCTCCCTCTCTCACTGTAACTCTGACTTTCAAATACATAAATAAATTTTTTTTAAAAAAATAGTATGGGTTTCAAGTTCTTAGGAACTGCATAACTTTGGGAAAGTTTTAATTTCTTTGGGCTTGGGTTTTCTCACCCATAAAATGGAAATAATAATACCTGTGCTGGTGGTTGTGATAATCAAGTGTGATAATGTTGGTAGCATACTTAGCACCTAAAACAAAGGAAGTGTCAGAAAATGTTAGCTATTTATTTTCATGTTTGATCATTTTCAGATCTTTTTCACCTAATACAATCATATTTGACTGCCTCAGAAACCTGATTTCTCCACTCAAACTCCCACCTCCTTCTCCCTCCCAGCAACACCCTAGCCTGCTTGAAAACACCGAGGCCATAAGCTTTCATCTCCCTCACAAGCCCCACTTCCTGAAACCACTGTAATATAAGCACCTGGGCTCCCTTCCCCAGGATTCGTTAGCCACTTCCCCTTCTCTGTCTAGAAGAAGAAAAACAAAACAAAACAAAAAACCTCGCATTTCTCTGAAAACCACAGGCAGCACGCTTTTCTGCCTGCAAAGTTCTGTCTCCCCTAGCTCTTCCTTCCTCTCTCTAGATGCATTTCAACTATGTTACCTTTTCCCCAGGGCCCTCTCTCTGGCCATCTTCTGAAATATGGGGGTGTTCCCATGGCTCCCTAAATTTCCTTCTATCCTAAATTATCAGCTCATATAATAATTCTCGCTTTGCATTCTATTTCCTTTACAGTCTCAGAGGCTTAACCAGTTTTTGGCATGTAGGTAACAAATTTCCCAGTTTGCCCAGGACTATATGGCTTAAACAGGGAAAAGTCCTGTGTTCTAGGAAAAAACCCTTGCAGTCCCAGAGCGCTGGTCACCATACTTCACACCCAGTTCTACTAAATGAACACAGAGTCCATGCCTGCTGTCTTTTCTTCTTCCTCTACTATTCACTCTTCAACACAAAATCATCAGCTTCCACCCTTCACCTCTTCAACCTGTTGGCACTTGGCAACAGGTGCTTCTAACAGCCAAATCTACTGAACACTTTATAGCCCTTTATCATTGACCTCTCAGTCAATGATATTTAATAATCAGAGATTATTCATATGGCATATCTATTCTTTGTTTGAAAAAAGATTGATTATTTGAAACGCAGAATGAGAGAGAGAGAGAGAGAGAGAGAGAGAGAAATGGACCAAGCTGAAGCCAGGCTCCAGGTCTCCCACACAGGCAGCAGGGGACCATGTACCTGGGCCATCTTCCACTGCCTCCCCAGGTGCATCAGCAGGAAGCTGGATCAGAAGTGGAGCAGCCAAGACTTGACTTGGCACTCTGCTATGGGACAGGATGTCAGTATCACAAGCAGTGGCTTAACCCCCTGCACCACAATGCCAACCCCCTATTTTAATTACAGTGAAGCAAGCCACTATTAAAATTCACACTTTTAAAGTGTACAAGTATATGTAAATCCAAAGCACCATCCATGTTTTGTTTTACATAATCCTAAATGTCATGTAATACTTATGATTTCATTAAAATAATCACAAGATGTGATCAATGATCACTAAATGTTTTCAGAATAAGAAGTTTCCAAAAGTGATGACTCATGAGTATTAAAAATGTATTTAAGGCAATGATAAAGCAGTTCTCCTTTCTTAGGAAATCCAAATAAAAAACAGAATGGTATTTTAGGAAGATCATAATAAAGGAATTTTCTTTTAAGCTCTGCAAATATACATAGAAAAATGACCTCTAAAAATGAACATATAAATAAGTACTTACATTTGTTGACTATATTAAAAATAATTTTTTAATATTCTAAAATCAGAGGATTTCTCTTACCTCTCTCATTTATTAACACTAAATATGAAACAATCTTAAGCAAAGAATAATGTTTTGAAATTGCCTGCTCACATATTCCTTTCTCTCATTGAACTCCAAGTTCTTTTGGGGGCAGGATTAGACTTTGTTTCTTAATAAACTTACCTTTTAATTTCATTTTCCATGAACTTTTTTTACAAGTTTATTTATTGTTATATATCTGAAAAGCAGAGCAAGAGTGAGACAACTGGGCCAGGCTGAAATGAGGAGGATGGAACTTAATCTGTGTCTCCCAGGTGAGTGACAGGGATCCAAGTATTTGAATCAGCAACTGCTGCCTCCTAGGGTGCACATTAGCACAAATGCTGGATCAAAAATGGAAGAGTCAGGGCCAGCATCCCACATGAGCACTGGTTCAAGTCCCAGTGTTCCACTTGCAATCCAGCTCCCTGCTAATGTGCCTCAGAAACCAGTGGAATATGGCCCAAGTGCTTAGGCCCCTGCTACCCACCTGGGAGGCCCAGATAGAGCTTCAGACTCCTGGTTTTGGCCTGGACCAGTCCTGGATGTTATGGCCATTTGGGGAGTGAACCAGCAAACAGAGGATCTTGATTCTCTCTCTGTCTCTCACTTTCAGACTCTCTCTCTCTTTCTCCCTCTCTCTCACTCTGCCTTTCAAACAAATAACATAAATCTTAAGAAAGAAAGAAGGAAGGAAGGGAGGAAGGGAGGGAAGGAGGGGAAAAGGAAGGAGAGAAGGAGAGAGAGAGAGAAAGGACTTGACCAGGCACTCCAATATGGGATGTGGGTGTCCCAAGTGGCAGCTTAACCTACTGTGCCACAACAGCTGCACCTGGATGTTGCTTTTTATTGCATCTCTAGCACCTAAATATATAGGTACATGGTCCAGCCAAAGGCAAAAATAAATATCTTAAGCAGAAAGTTAGGAGAGAAACCAAAACAGCAAATGAATTTTAGAATGTTACAAAATAGAATTTTTCAGATGGAAAGACATTATATCAGAAATATACATAAAACATATTATTGTAAAAGATATATTTAATTAATTATTTGAAAGGCAGAGCAACAGAGAAAATGAGATCTAGACAGACAGAGAGAACAATTTTCCATCTTCTGGTTGGCCAGGCTTCAGGGTTAGGCCAGGCTGAAATCACGAGCCTAGAATATCTGGGTCTACAACATGGATGGCAGGGCCCCAAGCACATAGGCCATTACCCACTCCCTTTCTAGGTGCATTAGCAGGAAGCTGGATTGGAAGCAGAGCAGCTGAACTCACACTAGCACTCTGATAAGTGATGTGGGCATCACAAGTGGTAGCTTAACCCACTGTGCCACAACACCAGGGCTCATGAAATACATTTTGTAAACAGTTCCAGATATTTACAAAGGCAAACATTTACAATAAACACTAATTGTAAAGTTGACAATTATGACAGCCATTACAGACTCATTTTTCTTTTAGAATTTCAAATACCACAGTACAAAGAAAAGATTCCAGATAGTAAATGACACACTAGGAATCCAGGTGAGCTGAATGTGTAGAACATAATTCTATATTTTGGTCCCCAAACTAAGAAATCTGAAGACAAATTTTTTATCTCCCACATTCAAAGATTTACACACACACACACACACACACACACACACCAAAAACTATTTCTAAGCAGGGGCAAGTATCAGGACAGTCATCTCAATTTGTAGGTATTTGATATAACTTAGACATGATAAGTAATATTATGTTCTTTTAAATTAATTATATATTTATTTATTAAATCTCAAAGCATGAGAGAGGCAGCCAGTCAGAAAAAGATCTCCCATCTAATGGTTCACTCCCAAAATGCCCACAACAGTTGGGGCTGGGCCAGGCCAAACCCAGGAGCCAGGGACTCGATCTGAAACTTGCATATTGGTGGCAGGAACCCAAGTACGTGAGCCATCATTACTTACTGCCTCCAAGGAGGTATATCCGCAGGAAACTGGAATTGGAGCGGAGCCAGGACTTGAACCCACACACTCACATACAGGAAACAGGTGTCTTAACAACTGCACCAAACTCTTAGATTCTAAATTTAAATTTTAAATTTAACAAAATTCTTATATTGCCCCTTATTCTTATATTCTAAATCTTGGAGTTGACTGTCTATATGTCTCATATCTTTATACCTACACATCTATATAAAAATAACTAAATTATCTGGAATTACTAATCTTTCTGAGTGAATCAATTGTCTTTTAATTTCAAAAGCATACAAATTTTCCTGGAAAAATAGCTAAAATTGATACAAAATTATCAAACCACTAAAACAGAAGCAAATTTCATTTCACATGAAATTCAGAAATTGGGCAACTTGTCTAGCAATTCCACTCTCACATTCCCCAAGGGATAAGTATTAAAAGTAAATGTTTGAGCACTCTGGCCTCAGAATCAGCCCTTAAGGCATTCAGATCAGGCTGAAAAGCCCATGAGAGTATTTCAGGCATGGAAAGCCAAGACACTCTGGCAAAAAAAAAAAACCTAAATGAAAGATCTCCGGGAGTGAGATCCCAGTGGAAAGAATAAGTCATCAAAGAAGGAGGTACCTTTCTCTGAAGGGAGGAGAGAACTTCCACTTTGACTATGACCTTGTCTAAATATGATCAGAGTCAGTGAATTTAAAAGGCCTCCATAGCCTTGGCAACTCATGACAAGAGCCTAGGGTGATTACTGATGCCATAAACAAGAGTGTCAATTTGTTAAGTCAACAACAGGAGTCACTGTGCACTTACTCCTCATGTAGGATCTCGGTTCTTAATGTGCTATATGTTGTGATTTAATGCTATAACTAGTACTCAAACAGTATTTTTCACTTTGTGTTTCTATGTGGGTGCAAACTGTTGAAATCTTTACTTAATATATACTAAACTGATCTTCTGTATATAAAGAGAATTGAAAATGAATCTTGATGTGAATGGAAGGGGAGAGGGAGCGGGAAAGGGGAGGGTTGCGGGTGGGAGGGAAGTTATGGGGGGGCAGCCATTGTAATCCATAAGCTGTACTTTGGAAATTTATATTCATTAAAGAAAAGTTAAAAAAAAAAAAAAAGAAAATCACAGGGCTTAAAGGAAATACACTAAATATTGACAGTAAAAAAAAAAGTCAGTGTTTGTATTAGCCAAAAAAAAAACTGGTAACAATCCAAATGTCTCTCAGGGGAGGAATGAATAGATCACTAAGTTGTATGATAGGGATATAATGAATTACTATAAAGAAGTGGAAATGAAAGAGCCACACCAAACACATCAACATGGATAAATGATTACCAAACTATGTTAAAAGTATCGGGCAAAATCACTCCTTTTTTATAAATGTCAGAAACAAAAATTACATTCAATATACTACTTAGAGATAAATACAAATGTCTCAAAAAAGTTAAGGAGGGGTCAGTGCTGTGGTGTAGTAGGCCAAGCCTCTGCCTGCAGCGCCAGCATCCCATATGGGTGCCGGTTTGAGTCCCAGCTGCTCCACTTTTGATCCAGCTCCCTGCTAATTGCCTGGGAAAGCAGTGGAAGATGGCCCAAGTGCCTGGACTGCTGCACCCACATGGGAGGCCCCAGGGGAAGTTCCTGGCTTGGGATGGACCCAGCTCTGGCCGTTGCAGCCATCTGGAAGTGAACCAGTGGATGGAAGACCTCTCTCTCTCCTTTTCTCTCCCCCTCGGAGGCAGCATGCAATAGCTCAAGTCGCTGGATGCCTGCTACTCACGTGGGAAACACAGACTGGGTTCCCAGTTCCCAAGCTAGCTCTGGGCCAGCCCTGGTTCAGTCATGCCATTGTGGTCATCTGGGAAGTGAACCAGTGAATGGGAGACTTGTCTCTCTCAGCTTCCATCTCAAATAAATAACTAAAGGTTTTAAAAATAAAGAGTAAATAGGTTTAATCTGAGAGGTAGAATGACAGGGAGAGATCTTCCATCTGGTTCACTCCCCAAAGCCAGGAGTTCCAGAAACTCCATCCAAGTCTCCCATGTGGTGGCAGGAACGCAAGTCCTTGGGCCATCAGTTGCTGCCTCCCAGAGCCATTAGCAGGAAGCTGCACTGGAAGTGCACACTACAAACTGCGGAAATCTTTACTTAGCATGGAGCTGATCTTCTGTATATAAAGATAATTAAAAGTTAACCTTAATGAAGAATGGGATGGAAGAAGGAGTAGGAGGTAGGATTATTTGGGGGTGGGAGGGCTGATATGGGGGGAAGAACTGCTATATTCTAAAAGTTGTACTTATGAAATTTATATTTATTAAATAAAAGTTTTCTATAAAAAAAAAAGGACTCAAACTAGACACTTGGATATGGGATGCAGGCATTCCAAATGGCAGCTTAATTCACTGTGGCACAAGGCCCACTCCCCTTTTACTTGGTTAAATAAAAAAAAAAGTAAAGGGGATTCTGAGTTGAAAAAAGATTGTTATCAACAGAGCTACAAAATATTTACCATTAAAACTTATAATAAGATTCTTCTAAATATAAAAAACTCAGTTAACAAAATTAAATTTCTATCAGATGAAACAAGTGGCTAATTATTTCAAAAGCATACTAAACAATACTTTTCTGAATAATCCAAAACGGGCCCACTCCTCACACTCTCATGTTTTCTTCACCATTCTTTTGTATGAGCATGTATGCCATTAGAGTATCTACTGAGAGTTTCCTAGGAAGTAATTTAACAACAAAGTCAGAAGTCCCTAATGGCTACCCCTGACATGATAAGTTTCAAATTGATGAGTCTACCATCTTTGTAAAAGTATACCAGACAAATTGACGACAAAAGTATGTAGCCAGCTTTCAAAATTAAAATTGATGAGCCTGCTCCTTCTACTTGTCAGAGTGTATTGATCTCAACATCAGTGGTGTTAGAGGGAAACGCAGGGCCGGGGGGTACCTTGCCCATGAGTGAGCACTAAGTCAGGTCTGGGAGGATGCCAGTAACAGCAGGGGTGACACACGGCCCACAGGCAGGATGAACCTAGCTCACTGACAGTGCATTAACATAAGAAGGAGGAATCCATCAAGGCGTGACACATTTATAAATTCCCCTGGGTAATACTCAAAGCCTGAGCAGCTTAGCAAACAAATTATTTCAAAAATCTGGAGTTCCCTCCAGCAACTCACTGTTGTTTTTACAAACAGGGATCAATTCTTTACAACTCTCTGGGCATAAATAAACAAAAATTTTTTGGTGGCAGTAATTTCTTTAGCTTTACCAAATGATTTTCAAATTAATTCTAAGGATTAGAAGAGGATTTATCTTATATAACTTCCTCTGGGTAGTTTTAACTCAGCAGAACATCCTAGGTCAGTGGGAGGAAAAGCGCTGTGCGAGACGCTCTGCATAGCTCGAGATGAAGGGAGAGGGGGTGCCGAGGACTCTCCACGTGTTACTCCGGTCACCCCACAAGGAAGGCCTCACATGCTCCGCGGGACAGACGTGAAGGTGCAGCATGACCAGCCTCTTCCAGTTCACTTAGTTGGAAAGTGGTGGTGCTGGAATCCACGCTGAGGGCTGGCCAACACTGAGGTTTGTGTTCTGTCTGCTGGGCTGTGTGCAACACTCATCACATTCACTTTCAGTAGACTCAAATCAACAGATTTTTTAAAAAATAACTAAATTGCCGCAAGTGCCTAAAAGTTTTTTTAAAAATCAGTTTTTAGCATTATCCTAAAATGGCACAGCAGTCAAGGAAACTTTAAGTGCTCTTACATAATACCATTCTTCCAGAACGCGGCACCATCCCAGATCTGGAATGCTCCAGCTTGCCTGAGTCTAGCCCTGGACTTTCCTGACAGAGTCTGTCCGATAGGCTCAGGAAAACGGTGTGGCTGTTTCAACTACTTGAAGATACATTTTATTTCTAAGTAATTACTCCATAAGAAATTTTACAGTAGTTACTAAAATGGAAAAACCTCAAATGCTCAAAAAGAATAAAAAAACATTAAAATGAGGTTAGGAAATAAATCATTTATGTTGAAAATCAACCTCACACCTGAATACCAAGAGAACTTGCAAGTTTCACAAAGCCACATTCAGCAAGCTCCAAATTATGAATCGTCTCTCGAGGCCATACTCTCGATATCTCCACTGGCCATGAGAGCCCAATAAATACTGGCCCAGCAAAATCTAAAATTACAAAGGCAAAACCATGGGGCTGGCGCTGTGGTGTAATGAGTGAAGTCGCTGCCCTCAGTGCTGGCATCTCATATGGGCACCAGTTCGAGACTCAGCTGCTCCACTTCCGATCCAGCTCTCTGCTATGGCCTGGGAATGCAGTAGAAGATGGCCCAAGTGCTTGGGCTCCTGACCCAGAGGAAGCTCCTGGCTCCTGGCTGCAGATCAGCACAGCTCTGGTCTTTGCAGCCAATTGGGGAGTGAACCAGCGGATAGAATACCTCTCCCTCTCCCTCTCCCTCTCCCTCTCTCTCCTCTTTCCCCTCCCCCTCCCCTCCCCCCCCCCCCCCGCCTCTCCTCTCTCTGTAACTCAAAATAAATAAATCTTTAAAAAAAAAGGCCAAAAAAAAAAAACTTTGTCATTTTGAAAAAGGAAACCCTAAAAGGTAATCTAAATTCTATGTGGCATTCTTTCTCTGCGTTCTGGAAAACAGAATGCTGGCAGACACTTCCACAAGGATTTCACCTTGATTAGGTCCCAATAACCCTGTGTAGAATAAACACTAGTGTAGCCCTTCATTTTTAATTATGGACATATATGGTGACATCTGTCCATTGACAAGTTTAGAGATGGACTTTAAAATATTATAAATGTTTTAAAGTCTAGTTACAAAGATGTTTTACCCTCTCTTTTTCTGAGAATTCCCCTCAAAACAAGAGGGAACACACAAAAGACAAAATCCACATCATCAGAAGATAGCCAATGGAGGAGTAGGAAACAGGCAGAGAGGAGTGGAAACCTAAGGGCCCGCAGAGGGGACTGCAGACAGGAAGTGAGCTGACCTAACTTAGCGAATCAGGGAAATGGCCCAAAGTTTGGTGCAACAGGCAAGAGGCAAGAGGTTGTTTCTCTAGAAAACCTGAGTGGTTCTAGAGAAAAGAGCTGATGCTGCTATCATCTGCGAAGGCCCCCTCAAAAAGCTAGCTCACCTTTTCTAAGTCTGCTATGGTTTGAAACTTGAGAAGCTTCCCTAACTTTGTTGAGTGTCTGGGGCTCTCTTCCCACTAGGCTTTTGCACTTGTTTGACATCAGGCCAGATGTCACTGAGCCGGAGAATCCCTCCCTGACTCCAAAGCTGGGTTGGATGCCCTTGCTATCAGCTCCTGGGGCACTTCCTATAGTTTAGCATATTTTCCCCTGGATTATTACTGTCTGCTTCACATTTAGATCACAACCTCCAAAAGAGAAGAAGCTACACTGATTTCCTTCCTCCCTCCCTCCCTTTCTTCCTCCTCCCTTCCAGAGGCAAAGAGACAGAGAGAGACAGCAGAGACATAACAAGCTCCCATCTGCTGTTCACTCCCATTTGCCCACAACCACAGAGGCTGAGCCAGGGCTGCAGTTGGGAACTGGGAAATCAAAGTCTCCTATATGGGTGGCAGGAACCCAAGCATTTGAGCCATTACCAACTGCCTCCCAGGTGCACATTAACTGGAATTAGGAGTGGACTCAAACCTGGGTACACCAATATAGGATATGGGTGTCTTAACTGTTAGGCTAAACACCTGCCCCTGATTTCTATCCCATACTTGGCACTCAATAAATACTTGAATACAGAACTACTGTTTATTGCTACAATATATGATTCTAAAGTCCATAATCTGATACTAAAGCTCAGATTTGAAAAAGACAAAAATGCTTCAAGCACATGACCAGCCTTTCTGCCTAGGAAGTACACTGACCTAACTGTGCAGTCTGATTTTAAAGAAGGACTGCCCAAAATTAGGTTGAATAGGTAAAGGGACTGGGAGTGAGGAGTTTGAATTTGAACTAATAAAGAGCTATTGTGGGTTAAGAAAGGTAGGCATGCAATTAAAATAGGACTCTAAGAAGATTAGTCTCCTCTGGTATGCAGAATAAGATGGGGGAAATATTTTTCTTCATTTTTTCGGCCTGGTTTTTAAAGATGGGGTAGATGACCATATCAATAGGAGTAATCAACCACAAAGGCTGGATTTACATGAACAGAGTTTAGTATTCATTAATTCAATCACTGTTTGAGGTATACTATGTTCTATGAGTTGTGCTATATTATTAAAACATTCATAAATTATAATCTGAAACATGAGGACAATTGTTGATAGATAGGCCACATCAATGTGTCTGTTTTCTAATACAGTAAGGGGAGTATTTAAGTGCAAATGGGAAAGAATTTGCATGAAATGATATGATTTTCATGGAGCTAAATCACACTTGTCTTTATTAATGTTTCTGTATCAATAGATAATTTTAATTTTTTTTTTTATATTTGAGACAGGGCAGAGAGAGGATGAGAGAGGGAGAGAGAGAGAAAGAAAGAGATCCCAACTTCTGGTTTACTCCCCAAATAATCATGCCTGCTAGGTCCAGGCCAAAGCCAAAGCTGAGAATTCAATCCAAGATTCCCCTGTGAGTGGCTGGAACCCAATAACTTGTCTACCACCACTACCTCCCAGGATCTGCATTAGCAGGAAGCTGGACTCAGGAGCTAGGTTTGGGGGTCAAACCCAGGCACTCCAATATGAGACACAGGCATCTTAACCTATGGGACAAATGCCTGCTCCAAAGAACAATTTTAATGACAACTATGGCTCCTACCTCTGATGATGAGCAGAAGAATACTGAATGTGTCTCAGGGAATCCAAGAGTTCCTTATGCGACACAGGAAAATAAAGAAAGACATTTAGAAGAAATAATTCCAATACAAGGTCGTGTTAGGATTGAAGTACCGAGAGGAAGCCCTGGGGAGGGGCAAGTGTTTCAGCTTTGGAAGACTCATTCCCTCTTATTCCTGTACTATGTAGTTAGGCCCACAATGGTTTTATCTACGCAAAATATGTACGAATCTGTTTTCTTATCATTATTCCCTAAACAATATAGTATACCAACCACTTATATAACATTTACATTGCATTTGGTATAAACAATCTAGAGATGATTTTCAGCACATAGGAGGATGTGCACAGGCCATATACAAATACTATACCACTGGAGATTCGAGTATCTGCAGATTTTGGTATTCAGGGAGGGTCCTAGAACCAATCTTTCCTGTGGGTACAGGACAACTTAGGGACAACTGTACACCCATCATTTTCATTAAGGACGTGGGAAATCTTTTTTTTTTTAATTTTTTTTTTGACAGGCAGAGTGGACAGTGAGAGACAGAGAGAAAGGTCTTCCTTTTTCCATTGGTTCACCCGCCAGTGGCTGCTGTGGCCGGCACACTGCACTGATCCAAAGCCAGGAGCCAGGTGCTTCCTCCTGGTCTCCCATGCAGGTGCAGGGCCCAAGGACCTGGGCCACAGCAGAGAGATGAACTGGAAGAGGAGCAACAGGGACAGAATCCGGTGCCCTGACCAGGACTAGAAGCCAGTGTGCCGGCGCCGCAGGTGGAGGATTAGCCTATTGTGCCACGGCACCAGTTGGGAAATCTATTAAAGAGAGCCATACGCTTGATGGATTCTTCTACTTCTGTACATGCTTACGCAACAAACCCTAATGATTCATAACCACTACTCATTACCTAAGTTCAAGTTTCACAACTGGCTTTCTACTTCTCCCTCCTTTAAAAACTAAACCATGAGGGCAGATGTTGTGGCACAGTGGGTTATGCCAATGCTTATGCCTCCCACATCCTCAGTCAAGTACTCGTTCAAGTCCCAGGTGCTCTCCACTTTCCATCCTCCTAGTGTGCTAGTGCACACTCAGGGAGGTAGCAGGTGATGGCTCAAGTATTGGGTCTCTGCCACCCATGTGGGAGAGCTCGATGAAGCTCTGGGCTCCTGGTTTCTGCCTGGCCCAGGCCTGGCTGTTGGGGATGTTTAGAGGAGTGTACCAACAGATAAAAGCGCGCGCTCTCTCTCTCTCTCTCTCTCTTTCTTCTTTCTTCTTCTTCTTCTTTCAAGATTTATTTATTTGAAAGAGTTATAGGAGAGGAATAGAGGAAGGGAGGGAAGGAGAAAGAGGGAAAGTAAGAGAGACTCTTCCCCAAATGGCTGCAATGGCCAGGGTGAGGCTAGCCTGAAGTCAACAGTCTGGAACTCCATCCAGGTCTCCCATGTGAGTGACAAGGATCCAAGCACTTGAGCCATCTTCTGTTGCTTTCCTAGGCACATTAGCAGGAAGCCCCTGGAACTTGAACCAGCGCTCGGATGGGATGCCAGCACAGCTTAACCTGTTGCATCACAACGCTAGCCCCATCTGCCTTTCAAGTAGATGGGAATGAATATACATTTAAGCAAATAAGTAGTCTGCTTGAAGGTGATAATTTTCTTGGAAAAAACCTGAACTAGTCACATAAACACTATACATAAAATAATTATAAAAGAACTATAATAACAAAAGTTTATTATTTTTAGCAACTTATAGTACATTTGAATAGCTTGCCTCCTGGTTTTTCCAGGAGATGCCAAACGTATATATAAAGTATAGCTTTTTAATAGAAGTGAAAATTTTTTTATTTTGATTCCAATTTTAACAATTTTTAAATAATAGCATTATTTGAAGTCAAGCATTGCCTTCCTTTCAAAACAAAGGTGATGAGCCATGCTGACCCATTCTGTAACATTCATATCAGATGTCATTTCAAAATGGTAAAAATGATCCTAAAATTTACATTAGATTAATTTTCTTACAAGAAATCACAGAGATTCGGCAAATAAATATAATAAAAAGCAGTGGTCATTTTTCCAACAGCTTGGCATGATTTTTGTCATATTCCCAAATTGCTTTTCACTGTAATTCCTGCAGCAAATTCCTCCAGTACATTTTAGAACTTTTGCAAATTAAGTTAGAAGTAGTTGTTCACCTCAATTCATCTCTGGCGAATGGCTGTGTGGAACTCGAAACTTAAGTACAACTGCATCACTGTTCTCTGATTCGTGTAGAATAATTCTTGGATTCATGGCAATGCCAAACTAAATGACACTGCAAAGAAACCCTTTGTTTCCGAATAAATCACTGCTTGGCTTTAGATAATGCGATAAAGAATCTTATTCATGCATGTACCCTAGTTAAAATTGTAGAAGTTGAGAACAACAACAACAACTTCCACCTCCATTGAAATAATAATCTTTATTTAAACTTATTTTTTCTATATAAATTTGCTAGAATTTTAGAGGTGAAAGGAATTTGAGTAATGTACAATCAAAGAAAGTCTGACTTGCTAAGGGTTAGTTAAGTTAGAGTTAGATCTAATACGAGAATGCAGGCCTTCTAAATGCCCTCACCAAAGCCATTAAATTGTATAGACCATTGTAGACAGATTGATACCAGCCAACATTTATCAAGTGTCTACTTTGTGTCCTCCATTATGCCAGGAATTTTCACATCCATCATCTCTCTCCCAAGTCAGTGTATAAGATTAGAAAACACTTATTAAAACAACCACATTCACTCCTTCGAATGTTCAGTGTCACTAATAGACAGTACACCGCATGATCTAGTTGAAGATATTTCAATCACTGCAGTAAATACACTAGAGAATAGGATGTGTTCTACCAACATACTTCACTCCCAGAGACTTCCCTCTCAGAAGTAGAACTAGATTTAGGGGGCCAGTGTTGTGGCACAGCAGGTGAAGCCATATGGGTGCCAGTTCAAGTCACAGCTGTTCCACTTCCAACCCAGCTCCCTGCTAACGTATCTGGGAAAGCAGTAGAAGATGGACCAAGTACTTGAGCACCTGCCACCTACGTGGGAGACCCAGATGGAATTCAAGGCTCCTGACTTCAGCCAGGCCCAGCCCTGGCCATTGCAACCATTTAGGGAGTGAATCAGCAGGTGGAAGAGATCTCTTCTCTCTCTCTCTCTCTCTCTCTCTCACACACACACACACACACACACACTCTCTCTCTCTAACTCTGCTTTCTGAATAAAATAATTTTTTTTAAAGTTTCCATCCATACTGGGTCCCCTGCCTCGAAGTCTCGGTGCTTGTTCCCTCTGCCTGGTTGCTCTACTTGAGATGTCTCTGTGGCCTTCATGTCCTTGGCTCAGATTCCTCACTTCCCAAGACACCCTGACATCCTATTTACACCCACAACCTCTCCCGGCTCCATCTCCTAGCACATCCAAATTGGATTTCTCTCTCTCTCTCTCTCTCTCTCTCTCTCTCTATCTCACCGTCTTCTTATGGTCAGTGGTCTACTTTGCTATTTCTCTGTGAGGCCAAGGATACCTTCCTATTGCATACACTGCATACAGCACCTACGCCTGGCAGACAGCAGGCTCTGAAAATATTCTGTCAGCAAATGTATTGCCCTTGTGACAGACTGTTAAGGGGAAAAGTTCAAAAAGTTTTAAAATGCTGTTTGTGATGTGTACTCACATTTTCTGCTACATGTTAATACTGTGAATGCTTATGACAAGCACGTCTAAAAAGGGCAGAGTTTGTAAAATGGATACCAGGCTTAAAAATCGTTGCTGCTCCTATTCTCTTTTTGGGTTTTTCTTACACCTGCCTGATCCTCTCCACTGCCAGCACCACCCCCTTCCCCGCCCAACCCCTCCACTACAACACATATACATCCTATTGGTGTTTCCCTCATTTAGGCATCTAGGTCCTTGTAAATTAGGAAATGTTGCTATAGAAGGGGGAAAAAGAGAAGCCTCATTTTAGTTTCAACAGCCTAGGTCCTGAGAAAATTCAGAGCACACATATGTTTCGATGAGTATGGACCACATTATTATACCCTCAGACAAGTAAAAGATTTCCCAGGCTTTGGGGGTAGGAACTAGGGAAGATGGGGAGAGGTCAGGGGAGTCCAAGATAAGAGGACCTTTTATCTCAGACAGGCTTTGGTTCAGGACCTATGCATCCCGAACCAGAGAGCACCAAACAGGGTCAGAGCTAAGCAGTCCTCTAGACTTCCTGCCCATGACTTCCTGCTGAAACACTTTCAGCTGCAATTGACACGTCTGTCTAAAGACAGCCTAGCAAGGAGACACTCATTATCTCAGGTGAACCCTTGAGGTCAATGTGGCAACTTACTGTCCTCCATAACCCACGTTCTCTCTTCTGTGATCTCAGGGAATTGAAGCTTTTCCTGGCCTTGTCAGCTCTTGGGTGCACAGCTCTAACCATTACATCCTCTCAAAACTGCATCCAAAGGCAAGGTAGGAGGAACTAAAAGGGTTAACAGCAGTTAAGAGGCCCCTGTGGGAATGAGGAACCAAGTGTTTGTATGAAACTGCCATCTGCTAAGGAAATTGAAGATAGTTAGGGAACACAATGGATCCTATACCCACAGGTAAGTAAGTATAAGAAGCTCAGCTCTGGCACCAAATCAGAGGACATCACAAAGCAGCATGTCCTCAGTGGTCACATTCCTCAAGTGCATAGCAGGGTAAGCACTTGGCTATTCAAGAAACACAGAAGATGCAAAGAAGACCTATGGCACATCGAAGGAAGAATTGATCAGTTCATATGCACTCCCTAAAAGCTCCTAATCCCCAGGGATTGAAGAACTCTCCTTTGGGGACCCCTCCTGGCAAGCAGGAGTCTCAGTTTCTCAATCAAATCTACTTTCACTTTGCCCACCCTCTCCCCATTGTCTGCGTCATAACTGTTCATCTCTGGGAGACAAAGAACCAACCCCAAATTCCTGGCATAATAGGATGCAAAGAAGATGCTACATAGACACATCTTCCTTTGTGGCAAGGAGGAACATCTTTTCCGGAATTCTCCACAGACTTCCCCTTACCTCTCTTGAGTTAGAAGAGTGTCACATGCCCTCCCCTAGCTGCAGCGTGTCTGGTGTATTCAGTCTGTGTGGTAGGAAGTGGGCTCTACCTATAAGGATGAAGAAGAGAGGCATACAGGTAACTTGATTGAGCAGAAAGCCACCAGCATATGCCACAACCTTCCAGACCTTGTCACCCACCAGTCATCCTCCAAGAGTGGCACCTGATTGTGCTCAAGACCTGGTCACTTTCAGACTCACCTTTCTGGGAAGATGTCCTTCCACACCAATGGGGAGATAGTCTGGACAAGGAAAATGTCCCACACTTATCCCTGGGCAGAATTCATTGGAGGATTGGTTCTGGATTCAGTTTGTAGATACCCCTAAAAGGCCAAGTCCATGGGCATTCTCCAGCTGTCATTATACAAACCAACAATCCTACTAGACTTCCGAAAGCACTCAGCCACTTCAGGCCCTGACATCAGAGTGATCAACAAGAAAAGTATGAGCTCAGAATTGAAAGTCTTCCCTATCACCAGTCTCAGTAAAATATCCCAAAGAATATGTGAATTGCAAGTAGAACTTGATTTTATTACTACCAGGTGGTAGTAATAATAAAACAAGACTGGCTGTTGCTTTTCGACTGAAGATTCACTGTTTCTTAGCTGTAAGGAGCAAGAACACCACTTCTTCAAGTAAAAATAGATTTGAATGACATGGTCACCTATATATTGTTCCATTTCCTTTTCTGTTAAAATGAAATAGTGCAGCAGCCACTGTTGTGGTACGGTGGGTTGAGCTGCCACTTGCAACACCACATCCCTGTTCAAGTCCTGGCTGCTCAACTTCCAGATTGAGCTCCCTGACAATGCACCTGGGAAAACAGTGGAAGATGGCCCAAGTCCTTGTGTTCCTCCCATCCATATGAGAGACCCGTATGGAGTTCCAGATTCCTGGTTTCAGTGTGGCCCAGCCCTGGTCATTATAGCCAACCAGTGGATGGAAGATCTCCCCCCTTATTGTCTCTCTCTCTGTGTAATTCTGTCCTTCCAATAAATAAATAATTCTTTAATTTTCAAAAAAGGAAATAGCCCAAACATTTATAGTAAAATTAATAATGAATAATTGAGTACACTAAATAAAAATATACTATGTAAAACAGTATTAAATAGGAAATTTAAAAATTCACAACTACAATGTATACATACACATGTGCATATACATACATAATGTAATATAAAAATAACAGTTATATGGGATCAAGGATTATTTAAACTGCTCTCTTTGTGTGGGAAACAGAAATGACAGATAACTAAACCAATTTGGCTTTTGACATATTGAAGCAAGACTTCCCTAATGTCTCATTCGCTCCCTCACACCGAGACTTCTGCAAGCCCTAACGAAGTGTGCTGCCCTGCGGCTGATGCTTCAACAGCTAACTCAGCTCCATCTCCAAGCGGGGACAGAGAAGGTGAGCTGATGGAATCAGGAACAGAGGAAAAGAAGGGCAGCTAAGTTCCCATGTTCACTGTTTGTCACATGTATTTGGTTCAGAAATGTCTCTTATTCAACATATTCTACATCATTAATACAAATTGCTAGGTTTTCATGGGTAAAAATAACTATATCAATACAAAACAAAGACAGATTATGTGTGCACCCTAGACAATGTGACTCTGAAAATTCTCCTTCCAAATTCCTCCATCTAAATAGCATGACTTCTGGATCTTTTATGGACAAATCTGAAAACCTCATGATCCTAAGTGTAGCTCTTTGACCTTTTGCATTAGGAAATCTAGACTAAAAGACACTCTCACCAGCCAAGTCATTTAGTCGCTGGCTCCTTTCCTCGCCCAGTTACAAAGGGATGGTGTACTCTCGAAGCCAGGCCAAGCCTTTAGAATCCTGCCCAGTCCTCCCTCGGAGAGATTCTGGGGACACTAATGAGCAGACGGGTTCCTACATCCACAAGGATGATTTCTCTTGGCTCTGCTTTTCCAAGCTGAACTTAATGATAAAACAGCAAGAATGAGCAAGAATAAACCTGCAATGCTTGTGTTTTTTTTTTTAACCCTTTCAAGATACCCACACTACAAATGCACGAGAGAAAAAAATCAGTCTTCTTTAGCCGTCCCACAAAGTCAAGAAGAAAAGAGGTTAATTCCATGACTTTCAAACTTTTGGGGCTATAACTTCCCACTGGCAAGAAACAGATTTCATATCACAAAGTTTCACAAAATATTATTTGCCTTTCTGGTTTGTATAGCACACAAATACTTTATATTTCATCTTATTCTGTTCTGCTCTCTTCTTTCCTCTCTCTCCTTCTCTTCCTCCCTTCCCTTTCTTTCTCATGTACTGACTGAATTCCCATACATTGGTTTCATAACCCCATAATGGATTTTAGTTTGCAGTTTGAAAAACATTGGATTAAATGGTGATTATAAATTAACAAGGACTAACACAGAGGATATTTTTTAAATCAGTAATAATTGTGGTAAAGGGATGAAACCAATTCCCATGTTACAGACTACATTTAATAGTAGGCTTTTGTGGGATTTTATTTATTCGTTAAGGAAAAAAATCTGTTTTAATTAAGAGGCCAACCCTAGATTTGAATAGCCTCACTGCAAAATATGAACACTGACATATTAAAGTAGAAGTCCTATGGGCCACTCCCACTCCCCACCACCACCACCACCATCAAGTCTCTTCCCAGCAGTGGTTGCCGTCCCAGGCACTTACATACACATAGGCCTATGTGGATAGAGGCGTTACTCTTCTGTTTTAATAAAAGAAGTATATGATGGGGTTCAGGAGATGCTACCCCAAAATATGTCACCTTGGCACCTGAGAGGACAGCAGAAATAGGCAGGTCAATCTGACCTCCTCCATCTTTCTCTGAAGCAGGAAATAAATATCCAGGCAGGAGGTGCAGGAACACGGTGCAGTGGTTAAAACTCTAGTTAGGATGCCTGCATCTCAAATCTGGAGTACTTGGATTTGCAACCTGGATCTGCTTCCAACTTTCTGCTTGTACCTTCCCTGGGAGGCAGCACTTGATGGTTCAAGTCTTTGTGGACCATGCCACACACATGGGAGACTGGATTGAGCTCCCAGCTCATGGCTTCACCCTGGCCCAGGCCTGACTGTGGCAGCCATTAGGGGGTGAACCACTAGGGGATGGAAGATTTCTCGCTCGCTCGCTCTCTCTCTCTCTCTTCCTCTTTCAAATAAATAATAAATCTTTAAAAAATTAAAACAAACATAAAACCTAGAGAGTATTTTTTGGCCTTCCCCAGCCCCCAGTAGCAGGTCACCTGATGTGAGAAGTATCTTTGTGTACCCTGTAGAAAGGAGCAACCCTATCCTTCCGTCTTTGGGACAGAAAAATCTGAACAGGTCTTGTACATGCTTTCTAGATTTAACACCATTAGTTCACACTCCCTTTTCCAATCGTGTTTCCCCATGACTGCTCATTCTTTAGGAAGTGGCATAAAAATATACAAGTTTAATCATTTCTTTGGGTCTGCATTTCCTTATAAAAGTTCCCATGACACAGACAATTTACATTAAATAATTGTGTATGCTTTGCTCTTGCTAATCTGTCACAGCCATAAATCCGGTACTTATCATGAAGCAAAGACTCGGGATGGATACCACTTCCTGTACGTCATCGGCCAGGTCAGCCTCAGCCTGGTGATGCTCGCCCACCAGGTGGCGACTGGGAAGCATGTGGCTATGAAACTGCTCCTGCAAAACCACTGCAAGCCCTCCTCTAGCTCACAACAGGGGGAGAGAAGTGGCCATCCTGAAGAGCCAAGGCAGGCAGGCGGCCTGCGGGAGGAGCTCAGGTTCCTCCTGGGGGGGTGCTGCATCCTGTCAGCCCCAGTGATGGACCCTGGCATCCACTGCCAAAATGTAGCTCCCCTGTAGCCTAACTTGGGGCAAGCCAAGAGGGAGGTCTGTAAACTGAGCCACCTGAGGTTTTTCTTTTTCTTGAGCATTTTGTGACTGCTCACAAAGAGAGATCACAGCTGGATGCATTGACTGGGTCCCATGTGATGTTTGGGTTCCTGTGTGTACCTTGGCAAGGTCCAACTGAGTTGACTTGCATATGGATCACCAAAGAAAGACGATGCTGTCCAATCTCACTGCTGTGAGGATTCCAGAAACGTTGATCTGATAATAGAGAATAGAGTGATGGTTCCCAAAGGATGGGGATAGGGAGAGGGAAAAGAGAAGGAGGGAGGGGCTCAAAAGCCAACACAGTTGCACACGTACAGGAGGGACAGGTTCTGAGATCTCTGGCATAGCAGGGAGATCCTGGTGCATAGGATATGTAAGCAGCAGAACTCAGAGTGTCCACATCCAGTATCTCCCTGCATTGTCAATGGAGGACAAGACCCAGCTGCGAGGGACAGCTTAGTGATAGTTCAGAAAGTTTAGAGGAATGAAGAGTGTGACAAACAGAATAACTGCCCTTCAAAGATGTCTACACCATAGTGCCCAGAATTTGTCACTGCCACCTTATTTGACAAAGGGTTTTTATAACTTAAGGTTATGGATTTTTAAAAACATTTTTAATTTACTTTACTTATTTGAAAGGCAGAAAGAAATTGAGTTTGGAAGAGAGAGGGCAATTAGCTCTCTGCTAATAGCCTGGGAGAGCAGTGGAAGATGGCCCAAATACTTGGGCCCCTGCACCCACATGGGTGACCGAGAAGAAGCTCTTGGCTCCTGGCTTCAGATCGGCCTGGCTCCAGCCATTGTGGCCATTTAGGGAGTGAACCAGAGGATGATGACTTCTCTTTCAGTCTCTCCCTCTCTCTGTCTGTAACAAATACTCTGTCTCTCAAATAAATATAAATCTTTTTTTTTTAAAAAAAAAGACCCTATTTTTTAAAATGAAATGTGCAGAATAAGCAAATCTATATATAAACAACACTTATTTGTCATTGTACAGGCTGGAATTTGGAAGGGATGAAAATGACTGATAACGGTTCCCAAGTTTCTTTTTGGGGTGATGAAAGGTTTGAAATTAGGCAGTGGTGATGGCTTCACAATTCTTTGAATAAAACACTGGATTATGGCTTAATAGGGTGAATTTGATGGTATATATTATATTCCAATAGAGATGTTACTTCATTGAGAAGCACTGAGTCTAAGAGACTCAGCATCTGCCATAGTTTTTTTCTGTCTTCTCCAAGTACTGTCTTTCATTTCTTTTGAAACTTTCCCAATCATTTGAATTTTTTTATTATCTGTCTCAGTCTGTCTGTATTGTTGTTAACTGAATTCTTGAGACTGGGTGATTTATAGATGACAACGTCACAGTTCTGGAGATCAAGAGCAAGATCAAAGTAGCACTTTGATCTGATAAGGGCTTCCCTTGCTGTATCTTCACATGGCAGAAGCTGGCAAGGGCAACCAAAAATGGACCAAATCTGTGCCCTCACACAACAAAAGAGCAGAGGAGAACTCATTCCTATAAGACTTTTTTATTTTTATTTACTCTTAAAATTTATTTGAGAGCATAGAGATAAAGAGGGAGAGCCAGATATTTAGAGAGAGCTCCCATCTGCTGACTCACTTCCTCAAATACCCACAATGGTCGGAGCGGGGCCAGGCTGACCAGGGAGCTGAGAACTCAATCCAGGTCTCCAGTGTGGGTGGCAGGAGCCCAATTACTTGAGTCATTACCACCGCCTCCCACAGTATGTATTAGCAGGAAGCTGGCATCAGGAGCCAAAGCTGGGAATCAAACCAGGTACTCCAAAATGGGATGCAAGTGACCTAATGTCTAGGCTAAACGCCATCCTCCATAGGACCTTTTCACAAAGATATTTATCCATTTATCAGCAGGTCTCTCATAACAATCTCCCAGAAGGCCCTACCTCCCAACACAATTGCAGTGAAGTCTGAAACACATTAATTTGCAGGCGCCTTCAGATTATAGCACCATCTTGCTCAGGAAATAAAATGCATTTTATTAGATAATAGAAGCATAGGACATTGTAGTATATAAGAATTCAGACCTAAAGGGATCTATCTTTACTCAGCTAATAGGAGCTTATCCCGGTATCTGCCAAGACACACAAAAGACCTGCAACAGCTAAATTAAACAAAAAATCAGCAAAGCAATTGCCCTATTTCTAAGGATTAATATAAGTGGTGCTGGTTACCATCATTAAGGGTTCTATAACATGACAACAATATGTGTTATTGTTGGCAAAGTTCACTGGACTTTGTTTGCTAACAGCAGGAGTTTGACAGTTCTGAAAGATAACAACATAAGACATTCAAATCCTGCAGGTTCAGAATTTAACACAACAAGGTTTTAAATTTGGACTTTTGAATCCTTTTTCTTTTAGGCATGAAATACATAACACTTAAAGCATTTTCAGTCAGCTTTCCTCTTGAAATTCGGAAACCTTTTTCTGTATTAAAACAATAATATTATTTCAGAATAATAAAGTAAAAATGAAAAGCCAGTTTTATAACTCATTTAGCCACTGCCTCATTAGTTGATGGCAATCTGGATTTTTGTAAATCAAGTCTGCCTATTCTTTCTGATGAATTTCTTTCAGAAGAGTCAGCTTTTACCTCCTTATTAATAGCAAAAGGGGACCTTGTGGAGACACAGCCAGATCAGTTCTGCCCTGTGCTGGCCATTCACACCAACCTTTGAAGCCTTACTAAGTCAAATTTTGTCATCTGTAAAATGAAACTCCCTACCTACCCCACAGAATATTATGAGTTTTTAATGAAATAAAGTCTCTAAAGCAACCACCAAGTGGCAGGTAGTCTCTAAATGTTAACTCCTTCCTCTTTGCTCTTGGCAAGATAAGATAAAGGTCACAAATGATGTAAATTCCAAAAATTATGATGAAAAACAGTTGGCTTAGTGTGTACAACTGTAAGGGGGAGCATTATCAAAATACTAAAAGTAAACTAACCTCTATTTTCTAAAAGCACCAAATTCATAATAATCTTAAGTAGGTAAGCTATAACCATGATTATAAGATAGAAGACACCATGGGGAAAAATACACTGACTTTGCATTAATTATGGGGAATTATCTAATAGTTTTATTAGGAAACAACCGAGGATCCAGTTGGCCAAATACTGCATGTAATTTCAATTAAATGGTTCTCTCCATAAGCCAACAATAACTTAAGGTTTGGCTGTATTTGCAGTATCAGAATTTTCTAACGGAAGGCTCCATAATGAATCTTAGTCACAGCATTTGAGAGCTGAAGGGGAAAAATCCACGGCAAGGTGCCTGCAAAATACTCCTAGTCCTTCGAGACTAGACTACACATGCCTTCTTACACACAGATTTCAAACAACGGCCTCACTAAGGACTGATGCAGAAAAGGGACACCAGATACAGATGTAGATCTATTTGTAAAGTGTCAAACAACTCAAGGGCATGATTTTTTGAATTATTTTAACAATGGGTTACATAATCACATGGTTCCAAAAACCAAAAATAATATAAGGGACTCCGTAAAAGTCTGCTTCCCACCCATCTCTATCCGCCCCGTTCTCATCCCTGAACCTCAAATATATAAATACTGTTAATTTCCTATGTGTTTTTCCAGAGTCTGTTTATGCATAGATAAGAGAAGCAAAAATATATTCTTATTTTTTACCCTTTCTACATAGTGGTATTATTTTATATACAACACTTTGCAATTCACAGGCAAATTTTTTTTTTTTTTTTTTTACAGGCAGAGTGGACAGTGAGAGAGAGAGACAGAGAGAAAGGTCTTCCTTTGCCGTTGGTTCACCCTCCAATGGCCGCCGCGGTCGGCGCGCTGCGGCCGGTGCACCGCGCTCGTCCGATGGCAGGAGCCAGGAGCCAGGTGCTTTTTCCTGGTCTCCCCATGGGGTGCAGGGCCCAAGCACCTGGGCCATCCTCCACTGCACTCCTGGGCCACAGCAGAGGGCTGGCCTGGAAGAGGGGCAACCGGGACAGAATCCGGTGCCCCGACCGGGACTAGAACCCGGTGTGCCGGCGCCGCAAGGCGGAGGATTAGCCTGTTGAGCCACGGCGCCGGCCAACAGGCAAATTTTTAACCCTAAAATGTCCAGTGAAAGCAGTAAATAATTTCAACGTAACAGGAAATTTTGTCCACACCTGAGTGGATTTTTAAAAGGAAGAACAGAAATTAATGATGTTATGCTACCTGGGAGGCAGAAATAACAGATACCTAAAGGGAAGATAAGGACCAAATGTTGTGGCGAAGTGAGTTAAGCTGCCACCTGCCACGCCAGCATCCCATATGGGTGCTGGTTTGAGTTCCAGCTGCTCTACTTCCAATCCAGCTCACCGCTGATGCACCTGGGAAAGTAGTGGAGGACAGCCCAAGTGCTTGGGTCCCTGCACCATAGTAGGAGAACTGGATGAAGCTCCTGGCTTTGGCAAGGCCAAGCTCTGAATATTGCAACCATACGGTGAGTGAACCAGCAGATAGGGGAGATAAAAATCTAAGGGGGAAGTGAGCACAGTCATATAAATCTTAAAAACTCCTCTCTTGGGGCTGGTGCTGTGACATAGCAGGTAGAGCTGCTGCCTGCAGCACTGGCCTCTCATATGGGTTCAAATCCTGGCTGCTCTACTCCTGGTCCAGCTCTCTACTATAGCCTAGGAAAGCAATGGAAGATAGCTCAAGGGCTTGGGCCTCAGCACCCATGTGGCAAACCCTGAGGAAGCTCCTGGCTCCTGGCTTCAGCCAGACCCAGTCCCAGCTGTTGAGGCCATTTGAGGAGTGAACCAGCAGATGGAAGACCTTCTTTCTTTCTCTGCCTCTCTGTAACTCTGCCTTTCAAATAAATAAATACATAATTTAAAAAAAAAAAATCCTCTCTTTTAAAACATTGGAGTGTCTTATCTTTCATTAATTTAAAAAAGAAAAACAGTGGAGCAGGCATTTAGCCTAATGGCTAACATGCCAGTTAATGCGTGGGCATTTAGCATAGCAGCTTATGTGGCTGCTTGGGATGCCCGCATCCCATAACAGAGTGCCTGTTTCAAATCCCAGCCGCTTGGCTTCCGATCCAGCTTCCTGATAATGTGCATTCCAGTAGGCAGCAGATTGTGGTTCAAGAAATTTGATTCACTGCCAACCAAGTAAGAGACCTGATGTTGCAGGCATTTGAGAAGTAATCCATCAGAAGAAAGATCTCTCTCTTTCTCTCTGTGTATATGTATGGGGGTGTGTGTATCTGTGTGTGTGTGTGTGTGTGTGTGTGTGTGTGTATGTTTCTGTTTTTCAAATAAAATGACAGAAAAGTTAAATTAAAAAACAAAACAGGATGCCAGTTAACCTGTGTCCCAATATTTGAGTACCTGGGTTCGAATGTGTTAGTTCCAGCTCCTGACTCAAGCTTCTAACACTAACCCAGGGAAATAGCAGTGGTGGTTCCTGTCACTTACATGGAAGACCTGGATTGCATTCCTAACTCCCAGCTTCAGCCTTGGCCCACCCCTGGTTATTGTGGAAAGCTAGGGGTATGAACCAGCAGATGGGAGCTCTCTCTGTCTCTCATTCACCTGCTCTCTGCCTTTATTCCTCTCAAATAAATTAAACAAAATATTGATGAGAAAAATCAGAAGGGAGGTAACTGTACTTGAGCCAGAATAGACCAAACTGTCAGCTATGCACAATTATATATACTTAGAATTCAAAAAAATAAAAATAACTTTTTGTGGGGCCTAGCACTCTGTGTTTTCTTTCTTTAATTTTTTTTTTTTTTTTACAGGCAGAGTGGACAGTGAGAGAGAGAGAGAGAGAGAAAGGTCTTCCTTTGCTGTTGGTTCACCCTCCAATGACCGCCGCGGCCGGCGTGCTGCGGCCGGCGCACCGCGCTCGTCCGATGGCAGGAGCCAGGAGCCAGGTGCTTTTCCTGGTCTCCCCATGGGGTGCAGGGCCCAAGCACCTGGGCCATCCTCCACTGCACTCACGGGCCACAGCAGAGAGCTGGCCTGGAAGAGGGGCAACCAGGACAGAATCCGGTGCCCCGACCGGGACTAGAACCCGGTGTGCCAGCGCCACAAGGCGGAGGATTAGCCTGTTGAGCCACGGCGCCGGCCATCTTTCTTTAATTTTTAAAAAATAACAGTAAAGTGTTAATTCTGAATGTTTATAAACAATTCCAGATCAAATGAATAATATAATACTTTTGTGTTAAACTATCATTAATTTTGCAACATGCTGTTGGAAGTCTGACCGAAAACATCTTTTTGAAACCTTTTCCATGAATATTTATGAAAATACAGACCTTTTTCTCAGTGCAACTTAACCAGCTATTTGGTGCAAGGTTCCCCCTGTCTTCTAGCCCACACATGTTCACCTTTACAGGTGAGCTTCCTGGCCCTGACCCTCAACCTTGGCAGCAGAGACCTACTTCCTCTGTAATCCCCAAGGATCCATGCCAATCCTAGCTCCTTTACTGAAGAAAATCTGGAAAGAAAAAGTTTGGAATCAACACATCACTTCTCAAAGACTGCTATTATTTTGACTTAACTGAAAACAACAATGCTGTTTTTAAGCCAGATATTTAGAACGTTGGATGTATTTTCCAAAGGGATCAGTGGTCATAACTAGGAGTTATCTTTCAAAACCAAAATACTCAATTCAACTCATAACATGGCTGACATCTTCAATAGTGGGGGGTGGGGGTGGAAGCACAGGGGTGGACATTTGGCGTAGCAATTAAGATTACCCATGTCTTATATCAGAGTGTCTGGGTTCAATACCTAGCTCTGGCTCCTGACTCCAGCTTCCTGCTGTTATAGATCCTGGGAGGTAGCAATGAGGGCTCAAGTGATTCGGTTCCTGTTACACACTTGGGAGGCCTGGATTGAGTTTCCTGCTCCTGGCTTGACCCCTGGCCCAGCCAGGGACCATCACAGGCCTTTGGGAAGTAAACCAGCAGATGAGAGTGCTCTCTTTTTCTTTCTCTCCCTTTCTCTATCTCTCTCTTTCTCCCTTTCTTTTTCCCTCTCAAATAGATTTGAAAGAAAAAAAGCATAAAACAATGCTGTTGCAATGACCCAAACAAAAAACATTATAAATCATAATAAATTTCATGGTTTATGCCAATGCTCCAGGCAAAACATTGCTTATTTAGAGAAAAGGAGGTGGGTGGGGACTTCTGTGACTATTTTGAAAGGAATTACTGGGTATTCTCAAGGGCTTTGAAGGTTGAAACCAGTAGTTCTTTATAATGCCTACCTTTCCTCTCAAACTAAAAGCTTTCTTTTCCTTTATTAAAGGCCTGGTCTTAAGTGTATCTCTATGATTAGGATCTTTTTTTTTTGCTAAAGACTAAAATGAAGAGAAAAGGCAAAAAGACAGAAAAATTTTATTGATATAAAAGCTGGAAAAGGAGAAAGGAACAATGTTAAAAAAAAAAAACTTTATTTTGCTGGGGTCTGGTGTTGTGTCATGATGGATTAAGCCACTGCCTACAGTGCTGGCATCCCATATGGGCATGGGTTTGAGTCCTGGCTGCTCCACCTCTGATCCAGCTCCCTGCTAATATGCCTGGGAAAGCAGCAAAGGATGGCCACAGCCCAAGTCTTTGGCCCCTTGCACACACATGGGAAACTTAGAAGAAGCTCCTGGCTACTGGCTTTAGCCTGGCCCAGTCCTGGCTGTTGCAGCCATCTGGGGAGTGAACCAGTGGATGGAAGATTTATTTCTTCCTCTCTCTCTCTCTCTCTCTCTCTCTAAGTCTGCCTTTCAAATAAAATAAATCTCTTTTAAAAGATGACTGAGCCCTCAGAAAGGATGGGAGGTCAGAGAAGGACATAGGAGGCAAGTGTGGGTTATGGTCTGTGTACATGCACCATGGGAGAAGAAAAGGAAGTAGTGAGGTATCAGAAGGGGCAGATGTTGTCTGGGAAAACTAGTGGTATAGCATGTAAAGAAGGGGCTCTGTGCAGCAAATTAAAAGTCTGACTAACGCTAAAGCAGCCAAAATAAAAAATGTTACGGTCACCTAGTACCACCACTGGTGGCAGGGTTATTAAACCAATTATTTACCTTAGAACATTTTTTAAAATATGTACTTATCCTTAGATATTTCAAAACCTCTCAAATTAAGATTTTCTTATTTCTTTTTTTTTCAAATTGTTCATTTTTCAAAGACTTATTTATTCATTTATTTGAAAGAGTGAGAGAGAGAGAGAGAGAGAGAGAGAGAGAGAGCTTCCATCCTCTGCTTCATTCTCCAGATGGCTACAACAGCCTGGATTGGGCCAAGCCCAAGACAGATTCCAGGAGCTTCTTCCAGTCTCCTAAGTATGTGCAGGGGGCCAAAGACTTGGGCCATAGCAGAGAGCTGGGTTGGAAATAGTACATCTGGGACTCCAACTGGCTCCCATATGATGGGATACTGGCAGCACAGCTGGTGGCTTCACCTGTTAGGCCACAACGCTAACTCCTGCTGTTCTAACTTCTAACTGAACTTCAGAGTGGCTCCTTTTTAACTTGATTAAAATCAACTGTTTGTGTTTATCATTTAGTGAACAGAATGAATTATATGTGAATATTCTATCATTTCTTTTTAAAAATGTCTTGCATTGCCAGAGCCGTGGCTCACTAGGTTAATCCTCTGCCTGAGGCACCAGCACCCTGGGTTCTAGTCCCGGTTGGGACACCGATTCTGTCCTGGTTGCCCCTCTTCCAGTCCAGCTCTCTACTGTGGCCCAAGTGCTTGGGTCCTACACCCACATGGGAGACCAGGAGGAAGCACCTGGCTCCTGGCTTCAGATCAGCGCAGCGCACCAGCCATAGTGGCCATTTAGGAGGTAAACCAATGGAAGGAAGACCTTTCTCTCTGTCTCTGTCTCTGTCTCTGTCTCTGTCTCTCTCTCTAACTCTGCCTGTCCAAAAAAAAATGCCTTGCATTTTAGATGTATGCAAAACACAAATATCGACTGGTCCCCATTAGAAGGATATGTACTTCACGTTGATTCGATGGTTTGTCAGTCTGTCCTACACACCTCACCTAACCCCCTTTATAAGCAGTAGTACAAATTTTCAAGAGTGTTAGCCGGGTTTAGGGTATGGCCTGTGGCCAGGAAACACAATAAAACAACTTGTTCATGGGTGAATGGAATTATGATGTTGGTTGGCTCCATAAGCATTAATTCTTTAACAAAGTAAGCCTGTATGAGAAATGTTTTAATGACATTAAAAATATGAATACGCACACAAATAAAAGTCTAGACAGATATTCTCTAAAATCCTAATAACAGTTAGTGAGGAGCTCTTGCTGTGGCATAGCGGGTAAAGCCACTGCCTGTAGCACTGACATCCCATATGGTTGCTGGTTTGAATCCCAGCTGCTCCACTTCTGATCCAGCTCTCTGCTATGGCCTGGGAAAGCAATAGAAGATGGCCCAAGTCCTTGGGCCCCGCACTCATGTGGGAGACCCAGAAGAAGCTCCTGGATCCTGGCTACAGATCAGCTTAGCGTCAGCCGTTGCAGCCACCTGAGGAGTAAACCAGCGGATAGAAGACTTCTCTCTATCTCTACCTCTGCCTCTCTAACTCTGCCTTTCAAATAAATAAATAAATCTTTAAAAAAAGAAAACAGTTAATGAGTGATAGGTTTACTTATTTTGTCCTTTTATTTTTCTAACAAATGACCAGGAAATGGAATTCCTGGCTCCTGGCTTTGGCCTGGTCCACCCCTGGCCATTGCAGCCATTTGGGAAGTAAACCAATGGATGGAAGCTCACTCTCACTCTCTCTCATCACTCTGCCTTTCAAATAAATAAATCTTTTTTTAAAAAGTCATAAACCAGTTGTCTACATTTTCAATTACCACCTGTAAACAAACTCCCTTCATTGCCTGATGAAAGACCAACCTATAAGAACGCTTCTGCAGTTGTTGGAAGAAAGTAACTCTGTCCACCAATATCACATCATGCAGAGATGTTTCTAGTCCCTTCCAGACTCTGATTCCAGAGAAGTCTTCCCTACATTGCATAGTGCCCTAAGAGGAATCAGAGCTGTACTATCCATGACTACTCCTATGAGCTCTCACGTAAACATCTCATGGTTCACCCACATATCTCCTATTTTCCATCTTACACATTATCCATCCCTTTCCCTACAAGTCTCCTTGTCTAGCATCACTTATCTTTCATTTGCAGATTTTAGTTTTGAATAATAAAAGAACAGGGTTGAAGGCTGGCGCCTTGGCTCTGGCTTGGCTAATCCTCCGCTTGTGGTTCTAGTCCCGTTTGCTCCTCTTTCAATTTAGCTCTCTGCTATGGCCTGGGAGTGCAGTGGAGGATGGCCCAAGTCTTTGGGCCCTGCACCCCATGGGAGACCAGGAGGAGGCACCTGGCTCCTGGCTTCGGATTGGCGCAGTGCTGGCCGTGGTGGCCATTAGGGGGGTGAACCAATGGAAGGAAAACCTTTCTCTTTGTCTCTCTCTCACTGTCTATAACTCTCTCTCTGTCTCTCTCTCACTAAGTATGCCTGTCCAAAAAAAAAAGAATAGGGTTGCAAGAAGATGAACTTAGGCAGGTTTTCAGGACTTGTATAAAACGGGAAATGACCTGAGAAGTTGGACAAGGGCACAGACACTGTACACTGCTCTAATTTCCTTTAAATGCCCTTTGGCACAGCTTTACATAGAAGATTCAATTTTACTGGTTGATGCTCTATATTGGCCTTGAACAACTGATTTCCACATTGTCTTCCTCTACAAGGACAATGAAATCTAAGCTAGCACTGGGTTAAAATCACTTCGATGTGAACTACAAAACATGATTTGTCTCTTTCCAGATTTACCACGTTCTTCCATGAAAGCGGGGGAAATAGGGAATGGGAATGGTAAAGGAAAACAGAGACACAGAATCGCTTCAAATACCGTAGGAGCTGCTTCTGTCAGGAATAACACGTTATATAATTTGAGTTTCATGAATCAGCAGTTTAGTCAGTAATTTACATGAATTTTAAAAAGAGAAAAAAATATGAGGATTGAAAAAGGTAACGTGGTTTCTGAAACAAGGCAGGTTTGAAAAGCGTTTTATTCAACCCCACACAGAAGAACCGTTGACAGGCAGATGACTCAGTCTGGCTTCATTAAGGGCTTCTCACCACCTAATAGCCCTCCTGGGAAAGCCTAGTCCATCTTTCATTCTCCCCATAGCCCTTCTTAAGTCCTCCCAGCAGGGAATGGCCATATTTTCCTCTCTAATTAAAGGTTATCCATCTGGAGATCACATAGTTGAGGGTACAGAGAATTATGTTTGAAGGCTATAAATATTTGAGGATTATTTTGTTTTTCAAAAGACCCTTCCTAACAAAGTAATTGCAACATTTCAAAAGAGACCTCATAGGAATGCCAGATGCTCCAAAAACTTACAATACCTATGATCACTGTATTTGAACTTGATAATAAATCTAAGTAGCTTAGGTAGATATGAAAGCTGTCATCACAAATACTAACACCACTATGTGTCCAATCCAAACTCTCTTAAAAATCAGAGGGAGGCCGGCACTGTGGCTCACTTGGCTAATCCTCTGCCTGCGGCACCAACACTCCAGATTCTAGTGCCAGTTGGGGCTCCGGATTCTGTCCTGGTTGCTCCTCTTCCAGTCCATCTCTCTGCTGTGGCCCGGGAAGGCAGTGGAGGATGGCCCAAGTGCTTGGTCCCTGCACCCCATGGGAGACCAGGAGGAAGCACCTGGCTCCAGGCTTCGGATCGGCAGTGAACCAAGGGAAGGAAGACCTTTCTCTCTGTCTCTGTCTCTCTGTCTCTCTGTCTCTCTCTCTCTCTCTCACTGTCTAACTCTGCCTGTCAAAACAAAACAAAACAGAAAAATAAAAACAAAAAAATCAGAGAGAAAAAGGTAAGATCTTTAGGAGGGAAAAAAAAAAAAAAAAGAAAACAGTTATTTTCAAGACCAGGAATGACAAATCCTAAGAAAAGTATCCAAAGGACATTGCTGTCCCTTTTGTAAAAAAAAAAAGTTTCGTATCAGATGCTGTTTGAAATAAGAGAGACATTGGATCAGCCCTGCAAATCTCTTATGCATACATCAGTTACGGGACTATGTTGAGAAATGTTTTGGAAAAGCAAGAGCCAGTCATTGCACAAATGTCTATGGCAGGCCTACATGTTCCAGGCACAGGACACACACCTACTGTTGTCCGGCACTGCCAAACCAGCTGTGCCACCATGGCTGAAGTGCTCTAATATTCCTGTGCCTCAAATTTTTCATCTGTAAAAATGGAAGTGAAAACCGGCTCTAGGTCTCTGGAAGACCCTCTACAGAGCAGATGAGTCTGTCTGGAAGCACTTTGTTACCATGAAAGTGTTAGGTGTCACTTGTCTGAGTTGAATTCAGGAATGCCACTAATGGCTGTTGTGCCATAAATTACACCACAGGAAAGCAAGCTTCCTGCTTCAAGACACTTCACACCTATTAAATAAAGGGTATCATCTCATTTGATCACCTCTCTGGTGATTAGATTTAAATATATACATAGGAGAAATGAAGAGAGAGCAAGAAAGAAATGGGGAGAAAACTAGCGTGATGTACAGATCTGGATATGAAATTCACAATCATAATGACAAACATCATTTCTATATTATTTATTCACCATTTCACATCTCCACCAATCTGTGCATCAGGCTAAACTGCACCTTTGAAAACATTTAAGGGGAAGGCATTGTGGTGTAGTGGGTAAAGACGCCGTCTTCTATGCCAGCATCCCATGGAGGTGCCAGTTCAAGTCCCAGCTGCTTCATTTGCAATCCAGCTCCCTGATTATGTGCCTGGGAAAGTAGCTGAGGATGGGACAAGTGCTTGGGTCTCTGCACCCACATGGGTGACCCGAAAGAATCTCCTGGCTCCTGCTTTCTGACAGGCCCAACTTTGGCCATTGCGGCCATTTGAGGAGTGAACCAGAGATGGAAAATCTCTCTCATCTCTCCTCTTCTCTCTCTATAAAATTAAACAAATCTTAAAAACCAAGTGAAGAAAAGGACACCTTGTTCTGGAAAAGTATTCTTATATGTTTGCAAATCACAAAGCGGACATCTACCAGCCTGATCTAACAGCAAACAGCAGTAAAATTAAAATATGTTGTCATTTTGACGCATACAAAACATTCCATTTTGTAGTACATTTCAGGTCCAAACTGACCCTTAAAACCGAAGCAATGTCATATGAATTGTCAAAGAGCTTAGGAACAAAGCTCCTTTTTACAAATGACACTAGGCTCCACACAGTGGCAGTGGAAAAAAGGGGGAAGTTCAGAGGTAGCTGACGTGTACAATGGCAGATGAGAGAGACCATCTTACAGAAGCTGCTAGAGCTCTGGCCCCAGACCTGCTTGGAACATGTCTCGTTTCCCGAGCTCCAGACTCCCTTCCCCCAGGGATTGCGGTGGTGGCAGTTTATGGGAGTGGTGGCCAAGAAGGCCAGAAGGCACACCCAGTCCTAAAATACGTCTCAGACTTCCTCTACTGTCTCTAGCTCTGGAAATGTAGGGAACTGAAGTATGGACAATTGCTGAATGGCCAGAACTGCTATAATCTATTATTTTCAATTGAGAATTGATTTATATGGCATTTAGAGCCCAGCATACAGTAAGAGCTAAGTATTTGGTAAATAACGAAGGCACTTCCCAGATTGGGTGAATTCTCAACCGAGTGAGAAGGGAGAAAATAAAAATACTCAACCATCTATTTTTTACCTTGACAACGGTTTTGAAACTGCAAGGCTCTGTATTTATTCTTGCATGTCAAGTGCACCCTATATAGTCTCTCGTGCAGAACTGAAATTCTACTCATGGTTCAGAAATCACTGTGCAAAACTGAGTGAAAGCATCCAAGTTTCAATAAACGAAATCTTCTCTCTCTTCTCTTTCCATCACTAACAATGATAAAATCTCAAAGCACTTCTAGATGGTACACACACCAATACTAAAACTGAGACCGAACAGAGGCAGGTTCCGATCACAGAGAATTTAAGAGTAGCAAGGCAATAAAGTCTCACCCTGCTGGCCGGCTGACAACACGTTAAGCATTCCTATGCACCCCATTCCCGCAGCCGCCCCTTCCCCGATCCTCACAGGTGACCCCAACCAATGTCGACCTGAGGGGGACTCCCACCCTCCACGTCCCTCGCTCCTCTAGGTTCTGCAGCTGTGCGCGCGTTAACAGGGTCCATCGCCCGACGCCACTCGGGCCGCGCAGAATCTGAATTCACCTCGAGGAAACAAAGACCACAAACTCTCCGGAGTCGGGGGCTCCGAGGCTTCCGGGGAACGCGGGAAAATCGCGTTTGCTCCGAGGAGAGGCAGCAGCCGAGGCCCCGGCAGCCCTCGCCCCGCCCCGTTCCCCCCGCCCGGGGGCTCCGACCGCGGCCTTGACGCGCGCGGACCCTCCAGCCTGCCCCGCACCTACCCGGCCCCACAGGGCAGCCTCCGGCGCGGCGGGCGCGGAGCCGAGCGCACTCTCGCTTCCTCTTTCCCCACAGGGCCGCCGGCGTTTCCTTCCCTGACGCGTCACGGCCGCCGGCAGCTCCTCCCGCGGAGCGCGCGGGGCAACCGAGGAGCGCCGAGCGGCCGGCAGCTCTCCGCGGAAGGCGGCGGCGGCTCTGAGCCGGGGCGGGGCACGAGTGCCCGGGACCCGCCGGCTGGCAGCGGCCCGCACCGCGCAGGGGGCTGCAGGTTGCACTCCCCGGCTCAGGCCCGCCGCCCGGCCCGGAAACCAGCCCTCGTTTCTCTTCCCTGAGGATCCCGCCAAAGGCCTGGCCGCCGTGCGCGGTCTGCCCGGGTCACGCGATGTGCAAAGTTCGAGAGGACACCGGTGGATACTGTCTTGGAGGCTCAGACGCTTCGGTTATCCCCACTGCTTAGCCGGGTAGTGACCGCTGCCCCAAGGCCCAAGAGCTACAAGGACCAAAGCTGATCTGCCCGCCAAGCTGCCCTTGGCGCGTGCAGGTAGCCTGGGAATGGCCCGGGGACATGGCTCGGGGTAACGCGTTAACTCAGAGAAGTGAAATAGGTATCCAGATAATTTAGGAGAACCCCTACACTTCATTTGGCATTGTTTGAAGTTTTCTGCTCTTTTCTGCACCCAACTTTTGGCCTTTGTGTTCACACATAGGCGAGAGTTTTCACAAACTGGCATAGTAGAGGGAGAAATTTCCTTTCCACAAATCTAGGTAGATCTAGTTTTGTTTTGTTTTGTTTTGTTTTTCCCATTCCCTATAATCTCCTTGTCAGCTGAGGGCACACTTTATAGCTTCTTCGTAATGTTATTCTTTGACAGAAGCTGTATTTTAGGTGTCTCTCTCTCTCTCTCTCTCTCTCTCTCTCTCTCTCTCTCTCTCTTCCCAGATAACAGAAAGAAAAGTACAGAAAATGAGTGGAGAGCTAAGAATTACTTGATTCAGTGGGTGTGCCACAAAGTGGATGAACTTTCAAAGCAGAGTGGGATTCATTTTGTTTGTTTGCTTTTGGTCTCACCACAGCACTGTAATTTAGGTTTCAGCTGGTATCGCTTGAAGACAGAACCAAACAACTGAGGAGCCCCATGTGTATTTAATGCTTCAGATTCTAAGGCAATGGTCTCTACTTCAGATCTTGTGATTCCTGAAAATTCGCAACAAGTCTATGAATAAATAAACTGTCAAAGGCAGTTAGAGGAACTGGAATCTATGTGTGACTTCCCTAAATTCAGAGGACATTCCTTATATTTTAAAATGATAGTCAAAGATTTGGCCCTCAAGTAAAGGTAAGATTATTAATTTTTTTTTTTTTTTTTTTTTTTTTTTTTTTTTTTTTTTTTTTTTTTTTTACAGGCAGAGTGGACAGTGAGAGAGAGAGAGACAGAGAGAAAGGTCTTCCTTTTGCCGTTGGTTCACCCTCCAATGGTCGCCACGGTTGGCGCGCTGCAGCCGGCGCACCGCGATCGTCCGATGGCAGGAGCCAGGTGCTTTTCCTGGTCTCCCCATGGGGTGCAGGGCCCAAGCACTTGGGCCATCCTCCACTGCACTCCTGGGCCACAGCAGAGGGCTGGCCTGGAAGAGGGGCAACCGGGACAGAATCCGGTGCCCCGACCGGGACTAGAACCCGGTGTGCCGGCGCCGCAAGGCGGAGGATTAGCCTAGTGAGCCACGGCGCCGGCCAAGATTATTAATTTTTAATGTCAATAACAATAACATGGCCTTCTTACAGAAAACGGGTTGTGAATCCAAACAGTTTTTATGATCTGACAAGACTTCGTAAACAATGGTTTCATTAGTATTGGTAAATGGATATAGCACAGTAGATAGAAATCAGCATGATGCCAATGGTCCTTACACACATTCACAAAGCAAACCACACAATAAGGCACAGAGAAGCTAGAAAAGTTCCTTCCTTGTAATACAATCAAGTGATCAGAGTATCTGTTAATTAAAGCCATATTCACAGTGCGGAAAAATTTCTTAGACAAAGCAAGTTCTGTGTCAATAAACTCCAAGTAGAATGACATCATTCTTGCTTTAGAGACAAATACCTGTCTATCACCACATTTTAATCTTTTTAAAAAACATCTGGGAACCGTTACAACATTTCCAGGATAAATTTGTCTTCCTGCAGTGAGAAACACACAGATCAGCACTCACAAATATTTGATGATAAGGGGACAAACTGCATTCAACGGACAAGAGATTGGGTATTTTACGTTTGGAGAGCAACAACTTAAAAGCCTAATTTCCCAAAAAACTAGCAGCAGTAAAAATATTCACAAACTATTTCAGGTTTTCACTTAAAATAATTTTATCTTGTTTTATTTATTTGGAAGGCAGAGAAGCAAAGACCTCATTTGCTGCTTTAATCCCCAATGCCCCCAACAGCAAGGGTCGGCCAAGCCGAAGCTAGGAATCTGGAACTCAATCCAGGTCCCCAACATGGGTGGCAGGGACCCAACTATTTGAGCCACCACCTGCTGCCTCCTCTGGTATACATTTTCATAAGCTGGGATCCAGAGTGGAGCCAAGAATCAAATCCAGGTACTCCAATAAGGGCATCCCAAGTGGTATCTCAAATGTTATGCCAAATGTACACCCTCCCTAAAATTAATCTTATGGGCACATTTTAAGGCTGATCACTGTGATTGATTGTATCTAGTTATTCGAGTTCATAAAGATTATATCCCCTTTTTCCATTATATTTCTGACTTCTTTTTGGTTTATACTATAAAACAAAAGTTGAATATTCAACTAAATGTCTAGCTGATGTTTATGCCTTTATAAAAAATTTCAAGAATTTTTTTCATAAATTTCATTTTGTTTGAAAGGTAAAGAGGCTGAGAAAGACAGACCTGGGGCTGGCTCTGTGGCATAGGGATAAGGCCACTGCCTGAAGCACTGGCATCCCATATGGGTACCGGTTTGAGTCCAGGATGCTCCTCTTCCAATCCAGCTCTCTGCTATGGCCTGGGAAGCAGTAGAAGATGGCCCAAGTCCTCAGGCCCCTGCACCCATGTGGGAGGCCTAGAAGAGGCTCCTGGCTCCTGGCTTTGGATCGACACAGCTCCAACCGTTGCAGCCAATTGGGGAGTGAACCAGCAGATGAAAGACCTCTCTGCCTCTCCTTCTCTCTTGATGTAACTCTTTCAAATAAATAAATAAAAATTTTTTTGACAGTAAGAGTTAGACAGTGAGAGAGAGAGAGACAGAGAGAAAGGTCTTCCTTTTCTGTTGGTTTACCCCACAACGGCCGCTAAGGCCGGTGCACTGCGCTTGATCCGAAGCCAGGAACCAGGTGCTTCCTCCTGGTCTCCCATGCCGGTGCAGGGCCCAAGCACTTGGGCCATCTTTTACTGCCTTCCCAGGCCACAGCAGAGAGCTGCCCTGGAAGAGGAGCAACCGGGACAGAATCCGGCATCCCAACCAAGACTAGAATCCAGGGTGCAGGTGCCACAAGCGAAGGATTAGCCTAGTGAGCCACAGTGCCGGCCATAAATAAATCTGAGAGAGAGAAGAGAGAGACCTCCCATCTGCTGGTTTACTTCCCCAAGAGCAAGCAATAGTCAGTGCTGGGCCAGGGTGAAGCCACGAGCCCAGAATGCCAAGTCTCCCACATGAGTGGGATCTCAAAGTTTTGCATTAGCAGGAAGCTGGGTTGGAAGTACTTGGGACTTAAACGAATCACTGTGATGTGGTATGCAGGCATTCCAAGCAGCAACTCAAAGCTGCTGCACCAAACGTCTGCCCCTATTACCTTTTAAAAATAGTTTCCTGTCAGACTCTAAGCCTCAATATTTTGTTTGGAAATATGATTCATATTCATATTGAAAATCATTCATAGGGGCCAGCGATGTAGCACAGCGGGTTAATGCCCTGGCCTGAAGCGCTGGCATCCCATATAGGTGCCCGTTCGAGACCTGCCTGCTCCACTTCTGATCCAGCTCTCTGCTATGGCCTGGAAAGCAGTGGAAGATGGCCCAAGTCCTTGGGCCCCTGCATCTGCGTTGGAGACCCGGAAGAAGCTCCTGGCTCCTGGCTTCAGATCGGCCCAGCTCTGGCTATTGCAGCCATTTGAGGAGTGAGCCATCAGATGGAAGACCTCTCTCTCTCTCTCTCTCTCTCTCTCTCTCTCTCTCTCTGCCTCTCCTCTCTCTGTGTAACTCTGACTTTCAAATAAATAAATTGTTTTAAAAAATATCACTCATGGGGGGGGGGGAGCCATTGTAATCCATAAGCTGTTCTGTGGAAATTTATATTCTTTAAATAAAAGCTTTATATAAAAAAAATATATCACTCATAAAAGGCAAATATTTTGCTCATCTGTTGGGTCTATAGTGTAGAGACTATGACCACAAGCTCTGGAACTGGACAGAACCAGGTTTAACTTCTGGCATTCCCACTTTCTATTTTGGACAAATTTTTTCACTTTTCTGAGCATTGGTTTCATCAAGAATGTACGTATGATAATAGTGTCTTTCTCAGTAAAAGAGGTAATAATAGTGCATGTCTCGTGAAATTACTTTGAGAGGGGCAGGCCTTATGGCACAGAAATTTAAGTCACCATTTAGGACTCCTGTACCCCAAATTGGAGTACCTGGGATATATTAACACCTTAACTTCTAACCCAGCTTCCAGATATCTGCATCTGGGAGATAGCAGATAATGGCTCAAATGCTTGGGTTCCTGCACATGCATGGGAGACCTGGGTAGAGCTCTTGGCTTTAGTCTGGCCCAGTCCCAGCTGTTGTGGGTTTTTGGGGAATGAATTAGTGGAAGGAAAAATCAATCAATCTCTCTGTCAAATAAAATAAAATAAAATTTAAAAAATTTAAATACCTAACAAGGTAATAATATAGTAAGTTTTTTTTTTTTTCAGGTAAAATATTCCAAAGAAATAAATGTTTGGTTTTCATCCTCTGCTACTCAAAGTGGAAAACCTTTTCTTTTCTTTTCTTTCCCTTTTTTTTTTTTTTTTGACAGGCAGAGTGGACAGTGAGAGAGAGAGACAGAGAGAAAGGTCTTCCTTTTTTGCCGTTGGTTCACCCTCCAATGGCTGCCGCGGTCGGCGCGCTGCGGCCGGCGCACCGCGCTCATCCGATGGCAGGAGCCAGGTGCTAGGTGCTTTTCCTGGTCTCCCATGGGGTGCAGGGCCCAAGCACTTGGGCCATCCTCCACTGCACTCCCGGGCCACAGCAGAGGGCTGGCCTGGAAGAGGGGCAACCGGGACAGAATCCGGCGCCCCGACCGGGACTAGAACCCGGTGTGCCGGCGCCGCAAGGCGGAGGATTAGCCTGTTGAGCCACGGCGCCGGCCTCAAATAACTCTTAAAAAAAAAAAAAAAAAGGCCGGCGCCGTGGCTCAACAGGCTAATCCTCCGCCTTGCGGCGCCGGCACACCGGGTTCTAGTCCCGGTCGGGGCGCCGGATTCTGTCCCGGTTGCCCCTCTTCCAGGCCAGCCCTCTGCTGTGGCCCGGGAGTGCAGTGGAGGATGGCCCAAGTGCTTGGGCCCTGCACCCCATGGGAGACCAGGAAAAGCACCTAGCACCTGGCTCCTGCCATCGGATGAGCGCGGTGCGCCGACCGCGGCAGCCATTGGAGGGTGAACCAACGGCAAAAAAGGAAGACCTTTCTCTCTGTCTCTCTCTCTCACTGTCCACTCTGCCTGTCAAAAAAAAAAAAAAAAGAGTTATTTATTTGAAAGGCACAATTACAGAAAGAGAGTGGTCTTCCATCCACTGGTTTACTCCCCAAATGGCCACAACGGCTGGAGCTGGGCTGATTCGAAGCCAGGAGCCTGGAGCGTCTTTCTGGTCTCACATGCAGGTGCAGGGGCTCAAGTACTTAAGTCATCTACTGCTTTCCCAGGCCATAGAACAAAGCTGGACCCCAAGAGGAGCAGCCCAAAATAGAATCTGAGTTCATATGGGATGCCGGCTCTGCAGGTGGTGGCTTTATCTGCTACACAGCGCAGCGCCTGCCTGAAAACTTTTTTTTTTTTCAAATAGGGCCTGATAAGGAAGCATCGTTATTTTTAATGTCATGATAAAGCCCTCTATTATTCGTGTTTTTTTTTTTTTAGTGTAATCTTGGAAGAGTTGAGGGACAACACCAGAAAAGTCATTTAATTTTTTGAGAAAATTTGATAAAATGGCAGTCCTAGGACCTGAGTGACCTCATATGTTGGCTGGTTAAGGAAGTGAGAATCAGAATTCATTAGGATCTTTGTTTTATAACAGATAAGCTGTCAAGTCTAGAGAGGAAAAAGTAAAGCTACGATCGAATTGGTTACAAAAGCACAGATGTGTCTGAGTCATTTTTTTTACATTTTTATTGTAAGTTTTATTTTTTAGGAAGCTTTTATTTAATGAATGGAAATTTCATAGGTACAGCTTTAGGAATATAGTGGTTCTTCCCCAATACCTGCCTTCCTACCCCAACTCCAGTCCCACCTCCTACTCCCTCTCCCATCCCATTCTTCATTAATATTCATTTTAATTATTCTTATATACAGAAGACCAACTCTATATTAAGTAAAGATTTCAACAGTTTGCACCCACACAGGCACACAAAGTATAAAGTACTGTTTGAAGACTAGTTTCACTGTTAATTCTCACAGTACAGCTCATTAGAGACAGGTCCTACATGGGAAGTAAGTGCACAGTGACGCCTCTTGTTGATTTATCAATTGACACATTTATGACGTTGAGTCATTTTTTTAAAAAAGATTTATTTATTTATTTGAAAGTCAGAGTTACACAGAGAGAGGAGAGGCAGAGAGAGAGAGAGAGAGAGAGAGAGGTCTTCCATCTGATGGTTCACTCCTCAAATGGCTGCAATAGCCAGAGCTGGGCCGATCTGAAGCCAGGAGCCAGGAGCTTCTTCCGGGTCTCCAACGCAGATGCAGGGGCCCAAGGACTTGGGCCCTCTTCCATTCCTTTCCCAGGCCATAGCAGAGAGCTGGATCGGAAGTGGAGTAGCTGGGACTTGAACCAGCACCCATATAGGATGCCAGTACTTCAGGCCAGGGCATTAACCCGCTGTGCCACAGCGCCGACCCGAGTCATGTTGAGAGCATTGTGTTTACAGTACTTTTCCCTCTTTCTGCTACAGACTTACCCTCTAGAATGGATCAGACATCATGAATTGTCAGTATGGTTTCCAGCTATTTTTATCCATTGATACACCAATCATAGCATTCCACAACCTTAAATAAGATAGTTTAAGACATACTAAACATGAATTGACTCAGAGTATAAATTTTTTAAAAGTCTGCAGCTTTTTTCGCCCTTTTTCTCTTTCTTTGGCCTTTTGCCATTTCAGCTGCTTGCTGCCCCTGCACCTCCAGGGTGCGTGGCCTTTGGGCCACCTACCTCATGCTTCCTGGCCTACACGCTCCTCCACATGGCTGGCTCCTGACACTTGGTACTTGGTATGAGTCTTAATTTATCTCTTCTTTATCCAGGGCCCTCACTCTACTATGCATTTCTCCCACTGAATAAAAGCTTTAAAATGTTAAAAAAAAAAAAAAAGTCTGCAGTAAAAATGGGCAGACAAAAGTGATTTATTCAATTTTTTAAAAATAATTTACTTATGGATTTATGTATTGTACAGGCAGAATGGCAGAGAGAGAGAAGGAGACAGAGATCTTCTATCCACTGGTTTACTCCCAAAATGGCTGCAATGGCTGAGGCTGGGCCAGGCCAAAAACAGGAGACAGGAGCTTCATGTGGGTCGCCTACATGAGAAGCACTCAGGCCATCTTCTGCTTTCTTCCCTTGTACATTAGCAGGGAGCTGGATTGGAAGCACAAAAGCCAGGGGTCAAACTGACACTCTGATATGGGATGCAGGCATTGCAGGCTTTCAGGGCAAAACGTTTAATAAAATACAGAGTAACCCAAGATCTAGTTAGGAAAATTCATAGATTTGTGGGAATTGAAATTGAAACCAGGGTCCAGAGCTGTGTTATAGTGGGTAAAGCTGCAGCCTCCAGTGCTGGCATACCATTTGGCTGCCAGTTCGAGTCCTGGCTGCTCCACCTCTGATCCAGCTCCCTGCTAGTGCACCTGGGAAACCAGCGGAATATGGTTCAAGTATTTGGAAGAAGCTCCTGGCTCCTGACTTTGGATCAGCTCAGCTCTGGCCATTGTGCCATTTGGGGAGTGAACCAACAGATGGAAGATCTCTCTCTCTCTCGCTCTCTCTGTCTCTCCCTCTCTGTAACCCTGCCTTTCAAATAAAATAAATAAATATTTAAAAAAGAAGAAGAAATTGAGACCAATTGATACCGCCTTAACACAGAGCAGAATGAACTTGTTTGATCTGGAAAATTGTTCAATATATGCTCATTTTGAGTGGGCAGGAGTACAAACAAGTAGGAGACCCAAAACTCAGCATCATTTCTTGGGCCAAATTAGCTAAGTTCATACTCAGAATTGAAATGCCTGAAGTTTGAGTGTATGTGTGTGTGTTTTAATTTGAGAGAGAAAAGGAGAACCCTCCAAATGCCCAGAGCTGGACAAGGCCAAATCCAGGAGCTCAGAACTTAACCCACATCTCCCATGTAGCTGGCAGAAACCCAAGAACTTGAGCCATCATCTGCTGCCTCTCAGGGTATAAATTAACAGGAAGCTGCAACTGATAGAAGAGACTCAAACCCAGGTACTCAGATATGGGTTGTAGATGTCCCAAGTGCAAATTAACCATTAGCCCAAACACCCACCCCTAGTATCTTTGATAATAAAACTATTTTAAAGCAAAACTATATCATGATCAAATGAAGCTTTTCAGATCATAGGACATTCTCACTTTCTATAATAGACTCATGAGAAAAACCATAGGAAGTGTTAAAAGATCAGAACGCTTAAACTCTTAGTATCAGTATTTTGATGTACAGGTAGCTGGAAATTACTTAAATTTTGTTAATACCTTTAGTTATCCAAAGTGAAACTATTATAAATCTCATTGTTTTCCAATCTAGTTATTCTGAGTTTCAAGGATAAAATATAAATCACTGCTTTTTCTTTCTCTTATTTCCTCTTTTATTTTTTTCTGCATCTTGTTTGGATAGTCAATTATGTACATAAATCATGTTGCTAATAATCATATCATATTTACATACATCATGTCAGCAGTTTTTACGTTCAGATAATCCTGTTAAGCCTTTGAGCTCAAACCTGCTAGGTGCACTTTGAAGATAACTATTATTTTAATTGCTTATCAGTGGAGAATAATAGCTTTTCTTAAATGCTGTTCATTTGGTGACTCAGTCAATTTACTGTCGATTATGCGCAATTAATGACTGAACCCATTTCAAAAGCAACGGCTTACTAACCTCTGGCTTAAAGAGGTGTTGTTATTTCCTTAACCAATTCCCTAAGAAATCTGTGTCTGGCTCAACCAGATGTGTCAGAGACTTAAGTGGACCGTAGGAGACTATAATTCTTTGTAGAATAAAAGATTTTCAATTCCCTTAGGTTTTCTGGAATAAACCCCAGTTCCTTTAAGTTTTTTCTCACATCTCTTTGTTTCATGACTCATGTAATCTGTTTTTCAAATTCTCCACATTTCTTTGTCAGCTTTTGAATGAGGTGCCCAGTGTGAGACATGGAAGTCTTTTATAAAGGATCCACTAAGTCTGTAATAGAGAGTGTTTTCTTGCAGCTCTCCAATTCATACTCTTATAATGCAACCTACTATAATTCTTACATTTAAAATTGCTTTTCAGGGGCAGGCATTGGGTCTGGCAATTAGGGCATTAGTTAAGACAGCTGCGTCCTGTATCGGATTGCCTGGGTTTGAGAACTGGCTCCAATCTTGATTCCAGCTTCCCGCTAAAGCACATCCTGAGAGGCAGCAGGTAATCTTGTTGGTGCTTAATGCATGGATTTGCTAGCACATGGAATTTTTGGATTTTCATATTACTTCACTGGGTGGGCTCTTCTGAGGATAAAGTGAGTTCATATGTACAAGGGTACTTCAAAAAATTCCTGGGGGAGCAGACAATTAGCATGGCTTTTAAGATGTCTGTGTTCCAAACTGGAATATGTAAGTTTGATTCCCAGCTCCAACTCCCGACTCCAGCATTCCACCAATGCGGAACCTAGGAGCCAGCAGTAGTCTCAAGTAATCGGGTTCCTGCCACCCACATGAGAGACCTGGATTGCATTCCTGTGTCCCATCTTCTGCCATGGTCACTGTGGGCTTTGAAGTTGGGAGTGAACCAGTGCATGGGAGCTTGCTCTCTCTTTCTCTCAGTCTTTCTTATCTTTTTTTAAGTTCTTGGAAAATGGAACTAAAAGATAAGTTTATTTTGGTGCAAAAGTAAAACTTACCTGTTAAAAAGGTAAATGCAATATTTTTAGATTAGTTTATAAAAATTATTGATTGATAGCAGAGGAAAAGGAAATTTACTGGTCAAACTTCAGTAGAAACTGTTACAGAACTTGTGGATGATACTGAAAAAGAAAAGGAGTATTTTAATGGATACAGCCAAAGACAATGCATTCCTTCCGTTGCATAATTTTCCATAGTACACATTTTCCATAGACTTTTCATAGAAGCATTGTATAGTCAATCCTCCATATCTGTGGTTCCACATCCATGGACCCAATGAATTGCACATCAAAAAATTTTTTTTTAATTTTATTTACTTATTTGAGAGAGGGCATACAAAAGATAGAGAGTTCTCATCTGCTGGTTCATTCCCCACATGCCTATAATGGCCAGCATTGGGCTGGGCCAAAGCCAGGAACAGGCAACTCAATCCTGATCTCCCTTGTGGGTGGAAGGGATCCAGTCACCTGAGTCACCATTGCTGCCTCCCCAGGTCTGCATTAACACAAAGTGGGAATCTGGAGCCAGAGGCAGCTGTTGAACTCAGGAACTCCAATGTGGGACACAAGCATTTTAACCAGATAGATCTGTACCAGTAGACTAAACACCTGCCCCACATCAAAAATACTTTGAAAAAATAATTCTCTACAATGAACATTTTTTATGCCATTAATCTCTAAATAATTCAGTAAAACAACTATTTATATAGCATTTACAATTTATTTATTTATTCATTTTTTTGACAGGCAGAGTGGACAGTGAGAGAGAGAGACAGAGAGAAAGGTCTTCCTTTGCCGTTGGTTCACCCTCCAATGGCCACCGCGGCCAGCGCACCGTGCCAATCCGATGGCAGGAGCCAGGTGCTTCTCCTGGTCTCCATTGGGGTGCAGGGCCCAAGCACTTGGGCCATCCTCCACTGCACTCCCAGGCCACAGCAGAGAGCTGGACTGGAAGAGGGGCAACCAGGACAGAATCCGGTGCCCCGACTGGGACTAGGACCTGGTGTGCCGGCGCCACAAGGCGGAGGATTTGCCTATTGAGCCGCGGCGCCAGCCAGTATTTACAATTTATTACAAGTATTATAAATAATCTAGAAATGATTGAAAGAACAAGGGAGGATATGCATAGGTTATAGACAAATACTTCACCATTTTATATAACAGACTTGAACATCTGTGGATTTTGGTATGTAAAGGGGGTCCTGGAACCAATCCCCCACAGAAACCAAGGGAGAACCACATATATAAATCTCTGAATATCATATGTACCCCCAAAATAAGCATTGCATGAGCACTAGTTAATACTTAAGAGAGTAGTTGACTATGAAGGTGAATTGTGCATTTTTCTTGGACAAAAAGCCAAATGATAATGCCTTTGGGTAATATGTTACATAGTGGATATTAAACACAGACACTATTTTTAAGGTAGTTTTAACAATTGGCAGGAGAGAAACTCTCCCCACCCCCACCCCACTGCTCACTTTAAGTGCATGTGCCTTTTGAAATAAATACTTTAGAGAGAGCATTTTGAAATGTTTGGAAATATTTCCAACATACGATTTTGGTGAATAAAAACATGTGTGTGTAAGTGTTGTATTAAAACTGCATTTTTGGAAACACAATTTTTCTATTTGTTTAAAGACTTTCAGAATAATTAATTTCACTGGATCTTAAGCTTACTTGTTAAAAAGGTAAATGCAGTACTTTTAAATTGGTATGCAAAAATTATTGATAGCAGAGAAAAAGGAAATTTACTGGTCAAACTTCAGTGGAAAATGTTACAGAACTGGTGGATGAGATTGAAAAAGAAAATGAATATTTTAATAGATACAGCCAATTACAATGCATTCCTTCCATTTAAATCTAAATGTCATTTTGAAATATCTTCTTCCACTGTGACATCTATTAAAATGAATTTTACTTGACAGGTAGAGTTACAGACAGTGAAAGAGAGAGATAGAGAGAAAGGTCTTCCTTCCATTGGTTCACCCCCCAAATGGCCGCTACACCAGCGCTGCACTGATCTGAAGCCAAGAGTGAGGTGCTTCCTCCTGATCTCCCATGTGGGTGCAGGGACCCAAGCCCTTGGGCCATACTCCACTGCCCTCCCAGGCCACAGCAGAGAGCTGGACTTGAAGAGGAGCAACCGGGACTAGAACCCAAGGCCCATATGGGATGCTGGTGTGGCAGGCAGATGATTAACCAAGTGAGCCATGGTGCCAGCCCCTAAAATGAATTTTTAGAAAACAAAACTTAAGGCTGGTGTTGTGGCACAGTAGGTTGAACTGCCACCTGCCAACACCAGTATCATGTGTGGGTGCTGATTTGAATCCTGGCTGTTCCACTTCCAATTCAGCTCCCTGCTAATGCACCTGGGGAAGCAGCAGCCCAAGTGCCCAAGTGCTTGGGCCCCTGTCACCCATATAGGAGACCTGGAAGGAGTTTGTGGCTCCTGGCTTCCACCTGGCCCAGCCCCAGCCATTGCAGCCATTTGGAAGTGAACCAGGAGATGGAAGATCTCTCTCTCTCTCTCTCTCTCTGTCTCTCCCTCTGTAACTCTACCTTTCAAATAAATAAATAAATCTTTTTTTTTTTTTGGACAGGCAGAGTTAGTGAGAGAGAGAGAGAGAGAGAGAGAGAGAGAGAGAGAAAGGTCTTCCTTTGCCGTTGGTTCACCCTCCAATTGCCGCTGCGGCCGGCGCACCGCGCTGATCCGATGGCAGGAGCCAGATGCCTCTCCTGGTCTCCCATGGGGTGCAGGGCCCAAGCACTTGGGCCATCATCCACTGCACTCCCGGGTCACAGCAGAGAGCTGGCCTGGAAGAGGAGCAACCGGGACAGAATCCGGTGCCCCGACTGGGACTAGGACCCGGTGTGCCGGTGCCACAAGGCGGAGGATTTGCCTATTGAGCCGCGGCACCGGCCAAATAAATAAATATTTAAAGAAACTAAATTTAAAAGTAGACCGTCAAATCACTGTATCAAAAGTGTTAAACCAAGATTTTAATAAAATACCAATAAAACATCAAGCGAAAGCAAAAAAGCTTTTATGATATTGACAAATTAGGATTAAAATATTTAAGTTTTTTAATATTTAAAATTTGGAGGTTTATGTTTTACAATATATATATATAGCCTAAAGTATAGGAGATTACAAATACATAATTTATATAGGAATATGTATCCTGAAACATTTTTCAAATTTTGCTATTTATTTGAGAGACAGACAGAGAAAGCACCCATGTACGTGTGCACTCCCCAAAGGAAACAAGACCTGGGACCATGCTGGGGCAAAGCCCGATCTCTCAATCCCGATCTCCCATGTGGGTGGCAGAGACCCAAGTACCTGGGCCATCACCACTGCCTCTCAGAGTCTGCACGAGCGGATAGCTGCAATCAGGATCCAGAGCAGGGAATTGAACCCAGGTAGTGCAATGTAGGGTGCAGGCATCTGAACCAGTGTCTCAACCACTAGGCTAAATGCCCTCCCCTGAAATATTTTTAAGGATGGAATGCATTTTCAAAAAACCTGACGTTACCTTCCACATCCCCATTTCTTAAGTTGGTGTCATCTGACAGTGACACCATTGTTCTCTTCGTTCTTCATTCAATAACTATTCTTGAATACCTAATGTGGGCTAGGTACTGTGCTGGGATCAAAAAGGTAGAAATTAAAAATATAACCAGCATCTTCAAGCTATAGTGTGTGTCATTTATGAAACATGTAATGAGAAACTATTCTTGGAACCAAGTTCCACAGAATCACCTGCTTCTCAGCTCCTTTCCCGTGCTTCACTTCCAGGCCTTTAAGTAGCTGAGGATCAACCGTGGATTGGAATGTTTAATTTGAAACTGGTCATCTGATCACTCACTTAGTTTCTATGTGGTTTGACTTTTTATTTATTTTCTTCATTTGAAAGACAGAGGGAGAGAGACAGATAGAGATCTCCTATCTGCTGATTCACTCCCCAAATGTTGGCAACAGCAGGGGTAGGCCAGGCTGAAGCGAGGAACTGGAAACTCAGTCAAGGTCTCCCACATGAGTGGTAGGGACCCAACTACTTGAGCTATCACCTGTTGCCTCCTAGGTTGTGTGTTAGCGGGCTGAGATTGGAATCAGGAGTGGAGCTGGGGCCTGAAACCAGGTACCTGAAATGGAATGCAGCAGCTGTGTGTGTGTGTGTGGTTTTTTTTTTTTTTTTTTTTTTGACGGAGTTAGAGAGAGAAAGAGAGAAAGGTCTTCCTTCCGTTGGTTCACCCCCAAAATGGCCGCTATGGCCAGAGCTCCACCAATCTGAAGCCAGGAGCCAGGTGCTTCCTCCTGGTCTCCCATGTGGGTGCAGGGGCCCAAGTACTTCCCCGGGCCACAGCAGAGAGCTGGACTGGAAGAGGAGCAACCAGGACCAGAATCCGGTGCCCATATGGGATGTCAGCGCTGCAGGCGGAGGATTAACCAAGTGAGCCACAGCGCCAGCCCTGGAATGCAGCATCTTAATGACTATACCAAATGCCTGCCCTCTGTATAGTTTAAATGGACCATTTATGACTTATTTTTTTCTGCTAAATATCTGCAAGATGCTTTTATGACAATCCTGTGAATATAAATGTTACTGATGCAACAAACATTTCCTCTGTAAAGACAGGGAAGTTGCAAGATACAAAGACGCACTATGCTTCCAAGAGATCTTATGTACTCGCTACAATATGAGAAAATGAAAAAATGAGGAGCATTTTTTTCCTTCACACAATGACGATTTCTTCCATTCTTGAGTGTAACTCTCAATTCACTGCTTTTCCAACCATCATCCCACTTCTGCTCTATGCTAGGTTTCTTCAAGCCTGGTACCATATGGTTTGAAAGTTTTATGGACATTGTATTTGGCAGCAACTGTCTCCTCCAATTTCATCTCATTACTTGTCATTTCAATCAAAATACTGGCATAAATTTTATTTCATCGCTACTTATTTTCACTGAAGAACAATCATTTGAAAAAACGGGATAAGAAAATAACTGCTGGAAACTAATATCATAGAAATGAAAAATACTAAGATAGAATCCTATGCCTCTCCCTAAATAGCAATGAGAAAGTGATGAGTTGAGATGCTGAAGGCAAAAGACTGGACTGCATGACTCCTGGGGTCTTGTTTACTTTAAACTCTACAAATAAATGAAGTCAAAGCTCACAGACTTAGGAAGAACTTAGACCAGTTTGATCTTTAAAAGCAAGCAGTACTGGGGCTGTTATTGTGGTGCAGCAGGTTAAGCTGCTGCCTGCAATGCTAGCACCCCATATGAGCACTGGTTTCAGTAGTGGCTGCTCCAATTCTGATCCAGCTCCCTGCCAATGTACCCGGGAAAGCAGCAAACAAATGGCACAAGTGCTTGGGCCCCTGCCACCCATGTGGGAGACCTGTGTGGAATTCCAGTTTCCTGGCTTCAGCCTGGTCCAACCTGGCTGTTGTGGTCATCTGGGGGAGTGAACCAGTGAACCAGTGGGTTAAGGATTCTCTCTTTCTTGCTCTCTCTCTCTCTCTCTCTCTCTCTGCAGTTCTGCCTTTCAAATAAATAAATAAATCTTAGAAGAAAGAAAAACAGTACTATCAGTTCAGAAACTTTGGGCATGGTATAAAAAATAGACATTAATCACCAAGTTCTGGTGTTCCATGGTGCAGTAAGTGAATATAATTAACAATAAAGCATTTCTGACTTTGGAGGTAGAGAATGAAGCCACAAGTCAAGGAATGTGAGTGACCTCTAGAAGCTGGAAAAGGAAATGGATTTACTTCTAGAGCTTCCAAAAAAGGAATGCAACCCTGCCAACAGTTTGACTTTATCCTAGTGGTCCCCACCAGATTTCTAATTTACAGAACTAGAAGATAATTACCTTTATGTTGTTTTAAGCTTCTAAGTTCATAATTGAGCAGATAGGAAAAAAAATAAGACATAAACATACACAAATGGATATATCAGGGGCTATTCAAAAGGTGTAAGCAATTGCAGGCATAAGGAAATTTTTTTTTTTAATTTTTTTCTGGTTTTGGAAACCATGCTCACAAACCTTTTCATTATAAATTTACTTAAGGAATATCTAGTGCTTTTTTATTATTTTTTTAATTGTGTCTAGCTTCCTGAGAGTATCATACAAATTAGGAGCTGATAATGCCCGAGACCAGCAGGCGTGGCCCTGTCATCTCCCTGAGAAGGGAGCAGAGGGCTGATCAGAGGGCCACACGCACCAGTGATTCCCAACTCCTCTGCTTATGCACATCATTGCCTTTCATCTTCATAACCATCCCCATCATTATCCTCATTTTTCAGATAAAAAACTACAAGTTCAAAGCGGTGAAGTAACCTTACCCAGCCCACTCACACACAAGGGAAGTGGCAGAGATGAGTCCATGTGATTTGAAGCCCAGCCTCCACATCAATGGATGGTGCTAGATGAAAGGCATCAGCACCAGGTGTAGAAGAAATTGCAAACTCAAGTGCCTAAAGGACCAAGGAGGCACCACAGCGGCTGAATGTCAGAAGGGGTGAAAGCGAGATGACAAATGGCAACTGACAATCAGTCTCAGTGGATGGCAGTAGGGTAACAGCCAACAGTAGCTACCTGCTGATTGTTGTTATCTGGGTGCAGAGGCACAGTGTTCCCAGATTTACTGTTTCCAGTAATAGCTAGAAATATACATTTCATAGGAAATGGCATAATTTCAAAATGCTAGGAACTAATTCAGATTTTCTCAAAACACTATCTAGGTCAGCTATCAAGCAAATCTGCTCCTCGGGCTGCCAGTTTGAGAGCACTAATATAGACAGTGAGATCAGTACTCACCCAGGGAATGGTCCAGAGCCACTCTAAAAGAGAAGACATGGAAAGGTGGTAGTAGATATTGATTAAGCTAGGAAAAGACAGACAGACAAAGCTAAGGGCATGGGAGACTTGAAGAGGTATAGAGTGAGATTAATACAAATATATTACACAAAATCATACAACTAGTAATATTTTACATTTTAGAATACACTGCATTTTTCAAAGTAGACTTTTTTTTTTTTTTTGCATTTTGGTTTTAGGTTCACAGCAAAATTCAGAAGAAGGTTTAGAGACTTATAATATACTCCTTGCCCCTACACAAGCACAACTTCTGCCATTATCGCCATCTGCACTAGAGTGGTACATCTGCTTCAGCTCATGGTCGGATAGTACCGCCAAAGGCCAGAGTGTACTTTAGGGTCCCCTCTTGGTGTCGTGCCTTCTATGGTATACAGAAGTGTTACTGCCCTAAAAATCCTCAGTGCTCCATCTGCTCATCTCTTCCTCCCCGCAACCCATGATCTTCTCACCGTCTGCAGATTTGCCTTTTCCAGAATGTCATGTAGTTGGGAGTATACAGTTCGTAGCCTTTTCAGATGGCTTCTTTCACTTAGTAATATGCATTTGACCCCTTCCCCCCATCTCTCATGGCTTCATAGTCCATTCCTTTGTAGGGCTGAAAAAATTCTATTGTATGGATGCACTACAGTTTAGTTATCCATTCACCTGCCATAGAATACCTTGGTTTCTTCTAAATTTTGGCCATTATGAATAAAGCTGCTATAAGCACTCATGTACAGGTTTTTGTGTGGATGAAGCATTTTTTGCATACAGGTTGTCTACAGACACAGATTATCTTAGTGAAATCCAAACATGCCAAATATATCACAGCAAATAAAAGAGCTGATCAGCATGACTAGAAGAGTTTATCCTTCAAAAACACATGAACAACAAAATCTGTAACATAATGATATAAAGAATGCAAGAATCCAAATTGATGATCTCAACAAACGTTTTGAGGAATTAACTGTTTCATCATCTCTCCCATCTTCTGTCTGCCCTATCTCCTCCAAACCTTAATCAGTTAGCATGACATAGTGGGTCGAAGAAATCGGTAGCTGTGTTGTTGGTATTGGTTTCTGTTTGAATGATGGGGCTGACACTTGTGGACAGCATGACTTACAGCAATTCACTTAACATCTTTCTGCCTCTCCTTCCCCATTCATAAAATGAGTATTTTTAATAGTACCTACCTCAGGACAAAATGAGTTTCTCCTCATAAACTCTGAGCATGGTTTCTGGCATATAACATTTTTGTAAAAAAAATTAACAATATGTACATGAAGCTATTGTTTAAATGGTTGCTGCACAGAGATCTATACTTCTGATGAGGTTGCCATGTTAAATCAAACGGTTGGGTCTACAATTTGATTTTATCTTATAAGCCAACAAGTTAACCTGTCACTGTTTCATCACTGTTTCATGCATGCTTGAAGAAGACATGAGACATCTGAGTCAAAGAACTTTATTATTCACTGCACAGCAAGAAAACAAAACAAAAAGCATGAACATTGGCATGTTTGCATCAATTCTTCTTGCCCCCAAGTTCTACAGCAGTGAAATGAATTTGCCCAGAAAGTGGGTTTGCATTGCAACCGGGAATAGCGAGGGTAGGGAATCCACTGCTTTCATAGCAAGCACCACGCTTGATCTGCTCTTTGTCCCAGAGAGACATTATCTCATCCTTCGAGACTGCTCACAGCAAACTTAACCCTGCGAAACAGCTTGAACAAAGAGTGGTATGGTAGAGAGCCTCAAAGATGGCCCTTCGTTGTCCTTGCAATCCCAGTACTCGCTGCTTTATGTAACCCTCCTGGGGGCTAAACCTGTTGACTCACTTCAAAGTATTTGAATGCAGCAGAAGTGATGGGATTTTGCTTCAAAGAGGAGGTCATGAAAAGACTGTGGCTCTGTCTTAGGCATTCCCTCCTGTGTTCTTACTAGTTCTGAGGGAAGACAGCTGCCACGTGTGAGCTGTGTGAAAGAGATACCTGCATGGCAAACAACAGATGCTGATAGCCACCAGCCAGCAAGGACTTGTGGCTCACCAACAGCCATGTGAGCTCGGAAGTAGATCATTTTGAGCCTCAAGATCACAACAGTCTGGCCCACACCTTGACTACAGCTCTGTGAGAGATCCTGAGCTAGAAGCCATCAACTGAGCTGCATCCAGATTCTGACCCACAGGAATGAGCAGAAAATAATTTTTTTTAAAAAAGGTATATTTATTTTTACTTGAGAGGAAGAATTATAGACAGAGAGAGGGAGAAACAGAAATATCTTCCATCTGCTGGTTCACTCCCCAAATAGCTGCAATGGCCAGAGTTGGGCCAATCCAAAGCCAGGAGCCAGGAGCTTCCTCCAGGTCTCCCATGCAGGTGCAGGGGCCCATGCACTTGGGCCATTTTCCACTGCTTCCCCAGGCCAACAGCAGGGAGCTGGATTGGAAGTGGAATGGCGGGGCTTGAATCAGCACCCATATGTGATGCCGGCACTGCAGGCAGAGGCTTAACCTTCTATGCCACAGGGCCTGCCCCTGCATTCTTTAAAAAAAGTTTTTTTAATATATATATATATATATATATATATATATATTTGAAAGGTGGAGTCACACAAGCGTGCGCACGCGCACACACACACACACACACAGGGAAATGGAGAGACAGAGACTTTCTATTGTTGGTTCATTCCCAAAATAGCTGCCACAGCCAGGTCTGGGCCAGGCTGAAGCCAGGAGACTGGAACTCCATTCTAGTATCCCACAGAAGTGACAGGGGCCCAAATAATTGGACCATCTTCCAATGCCTTTCTAGGAGAATTGGCAGGAAGCTGGATCAGAAGCGGAGTAGCTAGGACTCAAATTGCCACTCTGAAGTGGGATGTTGGTGTCATAAGCAGCCGCTTAACCCACTGTGCCACAACACTGGCCTCAGGGGCTTTGCATTCTTGACCAGCAGGGACACTGGAGATCCAGAGATAACCATCTTCCAATGATAAGGTAAATGTAAGACCCTAGGGTAGGCAATGTCATCTTCTTAAAAGAGGTGGGTGAGCTCAGTGCCCATCATCTAGGGAAGAGGCAGATATTGAGACTATAAACTAGAATTTAGGAGGCAGCTCTTCTCTGGAACTAGCCTTTCCAAATTTGTGGCTACTTTCTGAAGACTTTAGCTTGCTTGAAGACATTGTGCAGAGTAGGAAAAAGTGACTTCTGCTTTGTATATATATGTAGCAGGAAGCAAGATGGGGAGGAATCCTTTTACTGTGTCAAACGCTGAAATGCCTCCATTGTGTTCAGTGGACCAAACTGTAAGTTGTTTATTACTCCCTATACTCATTTGCTTTCTACATTTTCATCTGCAGCCCTCTGTAAAGTTGTTAAATATTTCCTTGTCTCGTTGGTATGCCAGGGAATCAGAGTTAAACACAGGAACCACAATATTAAAGGAGAAACAGTGCCCCCTGGAGGCCAGAGTGGCAGTGCCCAGAGAGCTCAAAGGCAGAAGATGACAAGGAAAGTGGCAGGGTTCCTTATGCATGCTAAGAAAATAATCAGGAAAACTGAAAATTGGAGCATTCTGAATCATTTCTGGTCCAGATTGTTGCTGTCCTATTCCAGAATTGCAAATAAAGCCAATTAATATCTGAAAAAAATTAGAGAAGTCTCTTTTCTATTTTCTCTTTAACAAATTGGTATTAAAAGTTTTATTTTTTAATACAATGAATTGGTTTTGTCTCCCCAAAGAAAGAGTCCTTGGATAAGTTGACAAATTTGTCTGAGCCTATTTATCTTTTAATGAGGATTTCTCACTGGATTATAGTGAGGACTAAATGAGATTATGTATATAATATCCTTAGCACTTGACAAATGCTCAGTATTTGAGAATTGCTATTATTATTACCACTACATTAATGAGATAAGGATGCTCCCTGAAGCCAATAATACTTAATATACTATTATGCATGCTGGTAATAGAATTTTCAGATAGAAAGTAGTTACAGATGATAGAAATTAGATAGTGCTGGCACTATGGTACAGTGGGTTAGACTCCCTCTTGGAATACGAGCATGTCGTACATAGTTCAAGATCAGGCTGGTTCAAATCCAGGCTACTTCACTTTCCATCCAGCTTCCTGCTGATGCATATGGTGAGGCAACAGAAGATGACCCAAATACTTGGGCCCCTGCTACCCACATGGGAGACCCAGATGGAGATCCAGCCTCCTGGCTTTGGCCTCAGCTGTTGCAGCCATTTGGGGGAGTGAAGTAGCAGATGAAAGATCTCTTTCTCTCTCTTTCTCTTTGAAATAAATAAAGCTTAAAAAATTGATGTTACTGATAGGCTCAGCTTGTTTCACGTAGCATTGGAAGGAGGCTTGTCCTTCAAGAAACAGCAGAACAATTTGCAGTAAAAGCTATTAAAGGACACATACCCTTGCATCTGTCTTTTCTAGAAGTGGGAAGAAATTTAGAAGAAATAATATTATCTAATTAAAGATGTGTAGGGTGGGCATTTTGTATGGTGGTTAAGTCAACACCTGGGACACTCACATCCAACATGAAATTGCCTGGATTTGAGTCCTAGCTCTGCTTCAATTCTAGCTTCCTGCTAAGGACCACCCGAGAGGCAGCAGATAATGGTTCAAGTAGTTGGGTCCTTGCCATCCATAGGGGAGATCCAGATTGAGTGCCTGGCTCATGGCTTTAGCCAGGCCTAGCCCTGTTCCTGTTGTGGATGTCTGGGGAGTGAGCCACTAGATGGGAGACCTCTATTTCTCTCTTTCAAATAATAAGTAAAATAAATAATTTAAAAAGATGTTTACAGCAATACTAGTTATGATTATCAAAATTTGGGAACAATTTTTCCCTGAAATGGAGGATAGATTAAACTGTATTTTAAAATGTTTTTAAAATAATACATTTTAGGGGCCGGTGCTGTGGCATAGTGGGTGAGACCACTACAGTGTTCGCGTCCCAGCTGCTCCTCTTCGCATCCAGCTCTGTGCTATGGCCTGGGAAAGCAGATGGCTCAGGTGCTGGGCTCCCGCACTTGTGTAGGAGACCTGGAAGAAGATCCTGGCTCCTGCCTTCGGATCAGCACAGCTCCGACAGTTCTGGCCAACTGGGGAGTGAACCAGCAGATGGAAGACCTCTCTCTCTTCTTCTGCCTCTGCCTCTCTGTAACTCTGCCTTTCAAATCAATAAATAAATCTTTTTAAAAAGTTACCTAAAACACCCATCGGCAAATAAAATTACAGATTAGGCCTTCAAAAAAATTTTTTTAATAATATATTTTAAATGTTTATTTAGAGAATGAGAGACAGACAGAGAACAAGAGAGTTTCCACCTGCTGGTTCACTCTCCACATGCCTGCAACAACTGGAGCTGGGCCATGTTGAACCCAGGAGCCAGGAAATCAGGGTTTCCGACATGGGTGGCAGAAATCCAAGTACTTAAGCCATCATCTGCTGCCTCCCAGAGTGCACAGAGTGATAACAGGGAATTGGATCAGGAGCGGTGGCAGAACTTGATTCAGGTATCACATGCAGTGGCTTAACCCACTTTACCACAACACCTGCTCCAGCAATGCATATTTTAAAAAAGTGTTAAAACCAAAACAATATACAAAAATCATAGGATTACTACGTATTAGCAAAACCTAGTCTGAAATTATAGTGGGAAATTATCCCATTCATAATGATTTTGACTATAAAATAGGTATTTTATAGGTAGAAATGAGTAACAAATGTTCAAAACCTATTTTATTTATTTATTTATTTATTTTTTAAATTTTTGACAGGCAGAGTGGACAGTGAGAGAGAGAGACAGAGAGAAAGGTCTTCCTTTGCCGTTGGTTCACCCTCCAGCGGCCGCGCACTGCGCTCATCCGATGGCAGGAGCCAGGTGCCAGGTGCTTTTCCTGGTCTCCCATGCAGGTGCAGGGCCCAAGCACTTGGGCCATCCTCCACTGCACTCCCGGGCCACAGCAGAGGGCTGGCCTGGAAGAGGGGCAACTGGGACAGAATCCAGTGCCCCAACCGGGACTAGAACCCAGTGTGCTGGCGCTGCAAGGCGGAGGATTAGCCTGTTGAGCCACGGCGCCAGCCCAAAACCTATTTTAAAAAGTCATTTATCCTCAAATTGATCTATAAATTAAATACTATTTTTATCAAAATACCAATGGAATATTTAAATCTAAAAGTAGAGTCTCAGGTGCCGGTGCTGAGGCACAGCTGGTTACTACCCTAGCCTGTAGTGCTGGCATCCCACATGGGTGCTGGTTCAAGTCCTGGTTGCTCCACTTCTGATCCCACTACCTGCTAATGTGCCTAGGAAACCAGTGGAGGATGGCCTATGTCCCTGGGCCCTGCACCTATGTGGGAGACTCAGAAGAAGCCCCTGGCTCCTGGTTTCAGATGGGCTCAGCTCTGCTATTGTGGCCATTTGGGGAGTGAAGTAGCATATGGAAGACCTCTTTCTCTCTCTCTGTATCTTCTTCTCTCTGTAACTCTTTCAAATAAATAAAAAATAAAAAATTTTTTAAAGTAAAGTCTCTAGTTTATCTGGAAGATAATATTTGAAGATAGCAAGAAAGTTCTGAAAAACTGTAACAGAATAAGACTCAGCCTACAAGACACTAAAAAGAACTATAAAATTATACAGTAAATGGGGCAGAACGGTACTGATCTGGATAATACAAGCAGATCAACACAGCAGAAGAGTTCAGAAAATACCCTAGGTTCATGCATGGTGTAGCATTTCGAATTGGGGGTCCACAGGACTGGATTATTCAATAAATGGAATAAGGTTAACTGCTTACACATGCATCACCAGCAGTTTAAAGATATAAATAGGGCTGGTGCCGTGGTGCAGTAGGTTAATCCTCCACCTGCAGTTCCAGCATCTTATATGGGCACCAGTTCAAGTCCCGGCTGCTCCACTTCCAATCCAGCTCTCTGCTATGGCCTGGGAACGCAGTAGAAGATGGCCCAAGTGCTTGGGCCCCTGCACTCACATGGGAGATCCGGAAGAGGCTCCTAGCTCCTGGCTTCGGATCGACACAGCTCCGACTGTTGCAGCCAATTGGGGAGTGAACCAGCAGAAGAAAGATCTCTCCCTCTCACTGTCTGTAACTTTACCTCTCAAATAAAATAAATAAAATCTTTAAAAAATATAAAAATAATGATTTTTTAAAATACCTTAGAATCATAGAAACCATTTGTAAACAATATAGGAAAGTATCTTTATAAACTTTGGCTAGGAAAGAACTTTCTTAACCTAAACTCAGAAGTCATGAAGGAAATGATGGGTTGATTAGATTACAGAAAGTGTAACACTGTACAGAGCCTTGCCTTACCTTATCTTCTTCCTTCATGCCAGGAATCCCTGAGGTTAGCAGCAGGCAGCAGTGGCAGTGCTGGGTGCTGGGAGGTGGGAGGCCCGGAAGGGGAGTCGCACTGGGAGTCTTCTGCTATGTTTCACTTTGATCCTGGGCCCTGCTCCTTGCTCTGATAAGCAAAGAGGATTTACTTGGATGTTGGATAGATAGATTCCTGAAACATGGCTCTAGCTCCCAGTATTTTAAATTTTAAAATAAATTTAAAGGAAATAAACACTCATTTTTATCTTCTCCTCCAAACACCAACATAACCTCCATAGAGCAAAAGAGACCATAAAGTTTAAAGATTAGTGACACACAAAGGGTAAGTATTTGTAACATGCAGCAAAGATTTATTATTCATAACATATAAAGACTTATTTTAAAACAAGGAAAAGACTAAAAAGAAAAAATAAGTCAAGGATATGAATATGCAATTTGCTAAGAAATTCAAATTTCAAATTAACAAATAAGCACATGTTCAATCTCACTACTAATTAGAGAAATGCAAATTAAAGCAAGATCACTTCTTTCAGCAGTAGCATATCAAAGGGGGATGGGCAGAGCGATGGAAGAAGGAGTAGGCATACGGACATACACTGTCTGTAGAAACATTTTTAACAATAATAAAATGTCATCATGCTCCAGCAATTCTAAACAATGCCCATGCTAAAATACTCTTACAGAGGCAGGCTACTCCCACTCAGTAGGCCCTTGCCGATCAGAATGGCAAAAATATAAGACTGATAGCAATTCAGCTTAGTGAGTCTATGCATTGTTGGTGGAAGCACACGGCTTTTGTGTATGTATGGCAAACTAGAAGAATTAAGTCAACATTTTAATTGTGCATTTCTTTTGGAGAGCTAGAGTACTAAAATATTCAAATGTGCTGGAAGATACATACAAAAATTTACACAAATCTTGTAAAGAAGACACATGGAGACAGGACATAAACCACTGGGGGAGTGAGTACTCACTGTCTCATACATTATCCTTAAATTCCTATAAGTAAGTAGGAATATCCATTTTATGTGAGAAAACTTTGGCTTAGAAAAGTTAAATGATTTCTCTTGTGTCATACAGCTGGTATAAGTGGGAGAGCCACAGTGAAGTCCAGAATGTGTGAGCACAAAGTTCAATGGAAGATAAATACAGTTTTCTATAGATAGGATTTTTGCTTGATTTGGAATTATAACATTGCTTTGAATGATCAGTCAGTAAATAATTCACAATGATTAACATCATATGGCTATTTTAAAATCCTTTCAGCTTTACCTTTGCAGTAACACTCAGGCACTACAACCTTGTTGAATCAACAAAGCCAAAAAAATCACCTAGTGATCTTTTTCTAGGTACTGCAGGTAATGAGACTGGGCTACTAGCAACAGGAGCTAATTATAGCAAAACGATCAGGTTGTTCTGGGGGAAGACAGACACGGAGGTGAAGAGCACATGCATTGTTTGGGCACTGCTTTTCCTGTACATCCTGAAAGTGGAAACAAATTTGTTTTTTTGCAGATGCTACCTCCAGTTCAACTATTTTTAATTTTCTAATTTCTTAAGTGAAGAAGGCTGAGGTTAGGAAGCATCATCTTAATTGTTTTTAACAATATTTCTGCAACTCAGTGCTATTTTCAGATTCTGTGAATCTGATAACAGTTGATATGTCACAGTGAGTAAGCAGGTCACAAACCTGAGAAGACTGGACGATAAAATTAAGACATTAAAGCACAAGCATTCTTATTAAAAAGTTTGCTTATGTGTGCCAAGTGTGGGGTGTTGTTCTGGTTCACTGAGCTGCCCTGTAGGCCAGGCACTTCAAACAACATTCCAAAGAGAGGGTCTGACTTACTGGAAGTTTAAAGTCAAGCTCCAAACCCCATACTTTGTCCTTTTTTTTTCCCCTAAAATTTAAAAGTTTTTATTATGAAGTGTTATGAAATTTTACAGGACAATCGGTTTCTATGAGTCAGTGACATAATTTTTTTAAGAGAGAAAAGAGATGGAAAAAAAAGAGGAAAAAGAAGGCAAAAGCAGTGTGTTGAGTCAAAAGAGAATTAAAAGATCTAACAACTAAGGGACCGATTTAGATCCCAATTTGAACAAAACAACTGTAAAAAAGACATTTCTGAGGCAATCAAGGATATTTGATTATGGACTTAGTATTAGATTTTACCAATGAATTCTCAGCTTTGTGAATTTGGTTTTGTGATACGTCAGAAAGTGTTCATGTTTTAGAGACAAATCCTTAACACATGAAGGGAAACAATTAAATGTTTGGAAGTTGGTTTTAAATATCTCAGCACAGGAAGAAGAAAAGAGACAATAAATATTGGCAAACTTAATCATTACTGAATTAAGGTCATGGGAGTTTATTATACTCTTCTCCTATGTAAGTCTGAATTTTTTCAAAGTAAAAAGTTTTAAGCAAACATTTAAATGTTGTGTGTGTGAGTGGGATTGTAACTCTAGACATTCCAGACCCACAGAGTCCATGACGGTCAGCATGAACTGAAGTTTGTTTAAGTCTTTGTTTGCTGGAGTGGTTTTAGTAGCCTCCCTGGAAAGAAGGAAACATTCTGAGGTCACCAAAGTCTTTTTTTTTTTTTTTTTTTTGACAGGCAGAGTGGACAGTGAGAGAGAGACGGAGAGAAAGCTCTTTCTTTGCCATTGGTTCATCCTTCAATGGCCGCTGCGGCCAGCGCGATGTGGCCGGTGCACCGCGCTGATCCGAAGGCAGGAGCCAGGAGCTTCTCCTGGTCTCCCATGGGGTGCAGGGCCTAAGGACTGGGGCCATCCTCCACTGCACTTCCAGGCCACAGCAGAGAGCTGGCTAGAAAGAGGGGCAACCGGGACAGAATCCAGCGCCCTGACTGGGACTAGAACCCCGTGTGCCGGCGCCGCAGGCGGAGGATTAGCCTATTGAGCCGCGGCACCGCCACCAAAGTTGCCCTGCATTGTCTCCCTTCCTCCACTCTTGACCTTTTCAAGTCATTCTAATTAAAAACATTTACTCAGCTCTCTCACTGCCTGCTTAAAACCCTGCAGTGGACTCCAATCCTTGGAACACAATTGAAAGCTCTCACAAGGCTCCCTCCCTCACTCACACACACACACCTTTGCCCACATCACCCACCCGCCACCCACATTCATATGCTCCAGCTGGTTTCTTTCAGAACTTCAGTGACCAAGGTCTTTCCTGGAGCAAGGCCTTCCTAAAGCTGGTCAGGATGTTCCTGGAATGTCCTCCTCCACCTATTCTTTCCTCCCTTATGGGATCCAGCTCATTTCCCCGTTAGCAAGTTTTCTTTTCTTTTTTTCGACAGGCAGAGTGGACAGTGAGAGAGAGAGACAGAGAGAAAGGTCTTCCTTTCCTATTGGTTCACCCTCCAATGGCTGCCGCAGCCAGCGCACCGCGCTGATCTGAAGGCAGGAGCCAGGTGCTTCTCCTGGTCTCCCATAGGGTGCAGGGCCCAAGCATTTGGGCCATCCTCCACTGCACTCCCGGGCCACAGCAGAGAGCTGGCCTGGAAGAGGGGCAACTGGGACAGAATCCGGCGCCCCACCCAGGACTAGAACCCGTGTGCCGGCGCCGCAAGGTGGAGGATTAGAGCCACGGTACCGGCCAGCAAGTTTTATAATTTGGGTTTGTCTTCTGAGTTCCCACTCTTCTCAAGTCTCCATGTGTGTTTTATTTACCACTGTACAGCCAGCAATATTCAGTATTTATTGACTCAGTTAACAAGCTTCCCATCCCTTAAGTATCATGTGAGTTTACAAGTTTTAGCTTTCAAGAATTAGAAAGAATTCAGCAAGTGTTATCCCCCAAAATTGGCTTCAATGCTAGAAGAATTAGGATTAAGGAAACAGAAGAGGCATTTGAAAGTATCATAGGGTGGCAAATGATGATCAGGCTGCAGAGCAAAACCTTACAAAGGGGAGATGGAGACACACTGAATCTTGCTGTGTCTGAATTCACTGTTTTCCATGTCCCCTGATACTCGTTCTGCTCAGGCAGCACCCGAGTTCAACTTCCTTCTCTGCTGTGCAGTGAGGCACAGCTCTCACTAATGGGATGGATCAGGCTGCAGGATCCAGACAACAAGATCTCTCAATGTATCAAGATTCATTTATTATTTATTTGCAAGGCACAGCTAGAGAGAGAGAGAGAGAGAGAGAAACTTTCATCTGCTGGTTCACTCCTCAAACGGCTGCAATGGCTGAAGCTGGGCCAATCCGAAGCCAGGAGCCAGGAGCTTCGTTCAGGTCTCCCAGGTGGGTGCAGGGGCCCAAGCACTTGGGCCATCCTCTGCTGCTTTTCCAGGAACACTAGGAGGGAGCTATATCAGAAATGGAGCAGCTGAGACTTGAACCAGTGCCCATTCGGGATGCCAGCAGGCAATGGCTTTATCCGCTAGGCCACAGCACTGGTCCCTCTCCATGAACTTTTGAAGACTCCCTGGATGCACCAATTTCAAAACTTTTTGCATCAAAATAAATTAGCCTTTTAACAACATTTTCCATTAACTTTTTTAAAGTACCCTCATATTTTATAATTTTTAAAAAGAATTCCCTACTTTAAAAAAGTATTTTTTAATTTTTTTAAAGGCAGGGACAGGGACAGAAACAGACCTTCTACCTGTTGCTTTACTTCTCAAATGCTTGCAATAGCTGGGGCTGAGCCAGGTCAAAGTCAGGAGCCTGGAACTCAATCTGGGTCTTCTACACGGGTGGTAGGGACCTAAGTACTTAGGTCATCACCTGCTGTCTCCCAGGATGTACATTAGCAGGAAGCTGGCATTAGAAGTGAAGGTAGGACTCAAACGCGGACATACACGGTGGGATGAAGGAGGTTCCACTAGGTGTCTTTTGGCAGTGCCAAATACTCACTGCATGTTTCATAATTTTAAAAGGAAAAAGGAGAGCAGGCAGTTTAGCTTTTAAGATTCTTGCATTCCATATCACAGTACCTTGGTTCAACTCCTGGCTTTGACTTCTGACTCCAGAGTCCTACCAATGCAAACCTGAGAGGCAGTGGAGATGGTGGGCTCCTGTCACTCATATGGGAAGACCTGGATTTTGTTCTCAGCTCCCCAGCTCTGGCCCTGGCCCAGCACCAGCCAATGAGGCAGTTTGGTGAGTAAATCAATAATGAGAACTCTTCCTGTCATCTGCCTCTCTGACTTGCAAATATAATTTTTTGAAGGAAAAAATTAAATCAAGTGAGCACACTGTTTTGAAGGAGGAGGATACCCTCCTGTGAGACTTCATCCCACACGGCTGCCTCTGAGTACACTGAAACAAAGTACCCTGAGGTGTTGGCACGGCTCAAAAGCAGCACAAACACAGGTGGCAAGTGTTTAGCCCCCACTCTCTCCTAGAGCCTGGCGGCCCTGTGCAGTGAACAACCTGCCCCACTCTTCAGATTTGACAGCTTACTGTATTCATCTTCAACTGACAGTTTTTCTCTACAATAGAATAAATGGGTTAATATTAAAATGTAGCAGGGCTGGCACCATGGCCTAGCAGGTTAAAGTCCCAGCCTGCAGTGCTGTCATCCCATATGGATGCCTGTTCGAGTCCTGGCTGATCCATTTCCAATCCAGCTCTCTGCTATGGCCTGGGAAAGCAGTAGAAAATGGCCCAAGTCCTAGGCCCCTCCAGCTGCATGGGAGATCCAGAAGCTGCTCCTGGCTCCTGGCTTCGGATCTGCACAGCTCTGGCCGTTGCAGCCATCTGGGGAGTGAACAAGCAGATAGAAGACCTCTCTCTCTGCCTCTCTGTAACTCTGCCTTTTCAAATAAATAAACAAAATCTTAAAAAAAAAAATTGAAATGTACCTGAAAATTGTCCACGTGTTGGTCACTTCCTAGACATATGTGCCAGTGTTGCCCAGTCTGATGGATTAAGATGCTTGCTATAAGCAAAGCCTTGCACTGGATAGAGAAAAGCATAAAAAGCTTGCCCCAAACCCACAATCTCTCAGGGCCAGAAGGGCCCTGCCTACCTATGTGCACCAGAGATTATGCTGCTTTCATTTTTGTTGCCTCAATTCATCTTCATATCAGTTCTGGAAAGGAGGCTTCCTTTCTTCTCATTTTACAGATGAGGAAGCACAGAGAAGCTAACTTGTCCCAAACAACACAGCTAGGACGTGACAAAGCTGGGAATCTACCTTCGGTCTGACTCCAAAGTCCAGGCTCCCTCCACATCACCATATTTCATAAGTCACAAAAAAATGAACATAGCAGATTTTACTTACTCAACACTCCTGGGGATGAGTCATGCTGGCCAGATGAGTAAGTGAAAGGCTATCCTCTAGGAAACACTGTTCAAAACCCTCCAACCTCCAAGGCTATAGCAAAGAAGACTCTGGAAGCTTCTGGAAAGTCTTTTCCTTAAGTTTATTTATTTTTTTAAGATTTATTTATTTATTTGAAAGAGCCACACAAAGAGAAGAAAGGCAGAGAGAGAGAGAGAGACAGACAGACAGACAGACAGAAAGAGGTCTTCCATCTGCTGGTTCACTCCCCATATGACCTTAAAGGCTGGAGCTGTGGCCAGCGCCGTGGCTCAACAGGCTAATCCTCCGCCTTGCGGCACCGGCACACCGGGTTCTAGTCCCGGTTGCCCCTCTTCCAGGCCAGCCCTCTGCTGTGGCCCGGGAGTGCAGTGGAGGATGGCCCAGGTGCTTGGGCCCTGCACCCCATGGGAGACCAGGAAAAAGCACCTAGCACCTGGCTCCTGCCATCGGATGAGCACGGTGCGCCGGCCGCAGCGTGCCGGCCGCGGCAGCCATTGGAGGGTGAACCAACAGCAAAAAGGAAGACCTTTCTCTCTGTCTCTCTCTCTCACTGTCCACTCTGCCTGTCAAAAAAAAAAAAAAAAAAAAAAAAAAAGGCTGGAGCTGTGCTGATCTGAAGCCAGGAGCCAGGAGCCTCCTCTGGGTCTCCCACATGGGTACAAGGGCCCAAGAAACTGGGCCATCCTCTACTGCTTTCCCAGGCCATAGCAGAGAGCTGGATCAGAAGTAGAGCAGCCGGGTCTCAAACCGGTGCCAATGAGGGATGCCAGCAATGCAGGCCAGGGCATTAACCCACTGCACCACAGTGCTGGCCCCTGCTTTAATTTCTTCTCTCCTGGGTTTCTGGGATTAGAACCCCAGCCCACCTAGCCTACCAGATGACCTGTTCCCCGTGAATGCTCCAGCAAAGGATGCCCAAATATTCCTCTCCCAGTTCCAAACATCAGAGAGATAGGCTAGTAATTTGGAAATAATTTCAGTATACAGAAAAGAACAAAACAAGAAACACTTCAAGAAAACATAACCCAGTTTTCCGCTGGTGTTGTGGCATCATGGGCAAAGCCACCATTAACTGAAATGCCCATATGGGTGCTCCATATGTGTTCCAGCTGCTCCACTTTAAATCCAGCTCCCAGCTAATGGCTTGGAAAAAGCAGCAGAAAATGGCCCAAGTGTTTGTGTCTCCACTACCCACATGGGAGAACAGGACGGAGCTCCTGGCTTCGGCTTGGCCCTTGCAGCCATTTGGGGAGTAAACCAGTGGATGGAAGATATCTTTGTCTCTGTCTCTTCCTCTCTCTCTTTCAAATAAATAAATCTTAAAAAAATATTTTTTTCCCAAAGCACAGCTTCCCAGATTGAGATTGGACACCCAATCAACTTTATATCTTAAAACACTGCTCTGAGAGGTATGGCCTTGCAGGCCTGTTTCCCATCTCACTGGTCAGCATTTTGCTATCTCCTGGTCAGACAGCTTTCAATATTTATCTTGTCCTTAGTCCTAGAAATAGGTCTAATGATTCATTCTCCTCCTTCCATATGCAAGCTCCCTGGATTTTAGTTTCCTTATCTGTGTAAAAAGAGAGTAACCAAAACAACTAACTTGTAATGATCAAACCATGGGCAAACCATATAGGTATATAACAGAGTTAAGTGCTCAGAAGTGATTTTTCGGGGCCAGAGCTATGGCATAGTGGATAAAGCCTGTGTGTATGGTGCCAGCATCCCATTTAAGCACTGGTTTGAATCCTGGCTGCTCCACTTCTGATCCAGATCTCTGGTATGGCCTAGGAAAGCAGAAGATGGCCTAAGTGAGACCCAGAAGAAGCTCCTGGTTCCTGGCTTCTGATTGGCCCAGCTCCAGCCGTTGTGATCATTTGGGAAGTGAACCAGCAGATGGAAGACTGCTCTTTCTGCCACTGCCTCTCTGTAACTCTGCCTTTCTAATAAATTAATAAATCTTAAAAAAGTTCTTTTTTTGTTCTTCCCCCTTCTCTATACACAAACACAGTAACAATTCTAGTTAATGGTTGAGTACTTACTATGTCCCAGGCGCTGTACTCTACACTATGCTATGTGTTAACAGATTTAATCCTCATCACAACCTAAGTAGAACAATGGTCATCTTCATTTATAGATGAATATATTGAAGCACATGGAGGGCGAACAAGTCGCCCAAGTTCAAACAGCTGGTAAACAGCAGAGCTGAGATTCTGGCATAGACAGTTTGGCTCCAGAGCCAGTGTCTGTAATCGCCACACACAACCGACCTTTGTGCTGAAAGCCAACCACCCACACCCGCAGTCCTCCATCCCCACCAGGGGCCTACAAGCTGACACTAGAGCAAGAAGAGATAGAACAAAAGAACATAAAAAAGAGCACGCCAATGTGTCCCATCATACACAATGATAACACTAATGATCAAAGACTCAGCTACTTGACAATCTTCAGTACGGTTTGAATTCTTAGGGCAGGCATGGAATACTTCCCAAATTAATAAAAATTATATGTAAAGGTAGATTCATCTTGAGAGAAAAAATACTAATTTTATAAAGAAAGTAGGGATTGCATCTAGGAGGGAGTTTTTGTTTACTTTAATGTCAGTTAAACTGCATTAAAACAACTTACCAGTAAGTAGTATTTTTCATATCATTAGGACAGTGGTTAAGAAACAGGCATGGGGGCGAGCGCTGTGGTGCAGGGGGTTAACGCCCTGGCCTGAAGCGCCAGCATCCCATATGGGCGCCAGTTTGAGAACCGGCTGCTCCACTTCAGATCCAGCTCTCTGCTGTGGCCTGGGAAAGCAGAAGAAGATGTCCCAAGTCCTTGGGCTCCTGCATGCGCGTGGGAGACCTGGAAGAAGCTCCTGGCTCCTGATCCGCACAGCTCTGGCCATTGCAGCCATTTGGGGAATAAACAATCAGATAGAAGACCTCTCTCTCTCTGCCTAACTCTTTCAAATAAATAATCTTAAAAAAAAAAAAAAAAGAAAGAAAGAAAAGAAAAGAAACAGGCATGGGCCAGCACTGTGGCACAATGAGTAAAGCCAAGGCCTACAGTGCTGGCATCCCATATGGGTGCGGGTTTGAGTCCTGGCTACTCCACCTCTGATCCAGTTTCCTGCTACTGTGCCTGGGAAAGTAGTGGAAGATGGTCCAAGTCCTTGGGCCCCTGTTACCCACATGGGAGATTCAGAAGAAGCTCCTGGCTCCTGGCTTCAGATCAGCCCAGCTCCAGCTGTTGCAGCCATTTGGGGAGTGAACTAGCAGATCTCTCTCTCTCTCTGCCTCTGCCTCTCTGTAACTCTGCCTTTCGATAAATACATACTTAAAAACACACACACACACACACACACACACAGACATGTGTTGAATTCCAGAACTTCTTTCCTAGCTGTTCAAATATACCTCACTTCTCTGATTGCCTTCTTGCCTATAAATGGGAATAATACCTGTCACTTAGGGGCATTGTTAGGATTAATTAAGACAGTATAATTAAGGTGTTTGGGTCAATGATAAATTTCAAGTACTCAATATTTTCCTTTCTACAATTTCACTTTCATGGCTGAAGAGTACTCAAGGATCATTTTCAATGTTATTAATAATACAAGCCACAGTAAAATTTCCCCATATATTTCTATTTATTTCTTTAGAGTTAAATCCTACAAATGGTCTCCTGGAGCAAAGGACATGAACATGTGAAACTTTTGATGCACATTATCAACTTATATAGCAATATAATAGCTCCATTGAGTTAAATGTTCCCTGTATTCTATTAAAGAGATATATTCAACTCTTGCCAAGATTGGACATTACTTTAATAATCTGTGCTAATTTTATAGGCTAAAGGGGGGGTGAGACCATGTTATTATTTATTTTACATAATAGCCATTTCAATTTCTTCTTTTTATATAAAGCTCATAGGCTTCTTTTTTTATTTTTATTTTTATTTTTGACAGGCAGAGTGGACAGTGAGAGAGAGAGAGACAGAGAGAAAGGTCTTCCTTTGCCATTGGTTCACCCTCCAATGGCTGCCGCGGCCGGCGCGCTGTGGCCGGCGCACTGCGCTCATCTGATGGCAGGAGCCAGGTGCCAGGTGCTTTTCCTGGTCTCCCATGCAGGTGCAGGGCCCAAGCACCTGGGCCATCCTCCACTGCACTCCTGGGACACAGCAGAGAGCTGGCCTGGAAGAGGGGCAACCGGGACAGAATCCGGCGCCCCAACAGGGACTAGAACCCGGTGTGCTGGCGCCGCAAGGCGGAGGATTAGCCTGTTGAGCCTGTTGAGCGCTGGCCGCTCATAGGCTTCTTAATTAAAGTATGAGAACAGTGCAGAAATAGGAAACCAATTAAAAAGGGTTTTTTAATGAATATATTACAGAAGTGGTATTTAAAGTTTCAGAAGATGAATTTTCCCCTGGTTGGAATGGTTAATTCTCCACACTTCAACTACACTTATCTGTTTTACATATTGAATTTATTGATGAGCTTTGATCTGAAGGATTCTGTACCTGAAAACAAAATAAAAACACATTCAATGCAAAGCTTTGGGACAACTGTTTATTTTGCAATAAATAGAATAAGTTGAATTTATCCTTTATAGTATATACAAAAATACATTTCCTTTGGTATAAAACATTAAATGGGAAAAGCTCACTTAAATTACAAGAAAATATTGGCAGATATTAACTGATGTTGGAGAGGAAGAGCCAGTAGCCAGGAACTTAACCTAGGTCTCCCATGTGGGTGGCAGGAACCAAATCACTTGAATTATCACTGCAGGATTCCAGGGTCTGTAGCAGTAGGAAGTAGGAAGCTAGAGCTGGAGCTGGAGCAGAAAATCAAACCCAGGTACTCCAATGGGCGATGCAAGCATTTTTACTGGCAATTTAGCCACTAAGCTAAATGCCAACGCTTGAAGAGGACCTTTTCAAGAACAATGACGGGGCTGGTGCTGTGGTGCAGTGGGTTAACACCCTGGCCTGAAGCACTGGCATCCCATATGGACGCCAGTTCGAGACTCGGCTGCTCCACTTCTGTTCCAGCTCTCTGCTATGGCCTGGGAAAGCAGTGGAAGATGGCCCAGGTCCTTGGGTCCCTGCATCCACGTGGGAGACCTGGAAGAAGCTCCTGGCTCCTGGCTTCAGATTAGCGAAGCTCCGGCCGTTGCGGCCAATTGGGGAGTGAACCATCGGATGGAAGACCTCTCTCACTCTCCATGCCTCTCCTTTCTCTGTGTAACTCTGACTCTCAAATAAATAAATAAATCTTAAAAAAAAAAAAAGAACAATGATAAATGCAGAAACTATAACAAGAGGCACTATTTGTATTGGTTTTTCATGAAGCATGCGTCTCTGATCCAGGTTCAAAAATGCTCTCACAGCCAAAGTGTGAGGGTGCTGTATAACAGTGCCAAAAGGTGGCTCAAAGGCACTAACTCTCCTATTATCTCTATCAGCATTTTCACATCACCAAAATACACATTCCAAAACAAATGATGTGCAAAACAAGCAAATGTAACTGGAGGACATATCCTAGTCCTAGGCTCCAAGCCCTCTTGACTTAAGCCCTTTCTCTCCTTAGACATTCTGGAGCCATTAGTGCTGTTTCCCAGAAAGTCACAATGTCATTAGGGTAGAAAGGCTCTCAGAAACCCTACAGTAGAAAATGAACAGAACTAATTTACTGCATATTTGGCTATAGCACTCTTCCCTCTGCTTAATATTAATATCCAGAGAATTTGTGGCATACATCCTGCTAAATTCCAGGGTGTGTGGAATTAACATTTGAACAGGAAAATGCTGTGTGGGATGTGTCTTTGTAAAGAATGTACTACTGGGGCTGGCACTGTGTTTCAGCAGGTTAAAAACATGACCTGCAGTGCCAGCATGGCATATGGCCATTGGTTCGGGTACTGGCTAATCCACTTCTGATCCAGCTCCCTGCTAAGGCACCTGAGACAGCAGCAGAAGATGGCCCAAGTCCTTGGGCCCCTGCACACAAGAGGGAGACTCAGAGGAAGCTCCTAACTCCTGGTTTCAACCTGGCCCATCCCTGGTCATTGTGACCATTTGGGGAATGAACTAGCAGATGCAAGATCTCTCTCTCTCTCTGTCTCTCCTTCTCTAACTCTGCCTCTCAAATAAATAAATAAATATTTAAAAAAAATGTACTATTGTCCATGTATTGCTATTTCACCAGGGCTTAATTTGAGCTACTCTCCAGTGTGGTCTGCTGAAGCCTAGTGCTGAAGAACTTACACACTAAACTGCTGCCCTCCGAAATGAAAACCCACGGTGTCCAGAACGCCTTGGATTTAAAGTCTTTTCATCATCATCATGGTGAACTTACAGCTTAGAATACAAAATGGCTTATGTAAACGATCCCCAGGCTTGGACTTTTGCTCTTCTCTCACCTATTAAAACATGTCTTATGCAACTATTGATAAAAAAAATCCAGTCAGGTACTTCTTGTTTTGCTTTTCATGTCATACGCAGGAAAGGAACTGAATCAGACTGTTTAGAGGACAGAGCTAAATGGTTCAAGAGAAGGCTCAGGCTCTTCTACAGAAACTTGATTGTTAGTAGAATGAAGATACAAGCATTGCATTTAAGTAGATGCTTAAATATTATTTTCTTTAACCCCAGAAGCATCATTCAGTTTCTAAATAAAGGGGAAAGAGAGGAGGAAGAGGCAAACATAACGCCACTGCAGTGAGAAGCATTCTGCTGTAATGACATTGGAGATTTGGTCTCACCATTTCAAATTAATGCTCATTTAAATTGCAAAATGTTAGGCTTATGTGCATTAAGATTAACATCTAATCTAATTTATATTAAATGTGTCTGTGTTTAATAATGTCAATGCAAAATAATATCTATACAAATATATTATCATAATAACTTCTATGTTTTTGCTACTAGTTCCAGAAAATCCGATGTCATATTTTAATTTTTATTATTTTTAAAATTTTTATTTATTTGAAAGGCAGAGAGACAGAGACAGGTTTTCCATTTGCTGGTTCATTCTCCAAATGCTTACAACTGGGCTAGGCCAAAGTCAGGGGTTGAAAACTCAATCCAGGTCTCATACATGGGTGGCAAGGACCCAATTACTTGAACCATCACCTGTTACCTCCCAGGATGAGTATAAACAGGATGCTAGAATTGGAAGTGCAGCCAAGCTCAAACCCATGCACTCCAATCTGGGACGTGAGCATTCCAAGTGGCATCTAAACCACTGTGCCGGATGCCTAACCAAAATCTCACATTTTAACAAAAGTTCGGGAGTTCCAAAATCCAGGCATTCCAATTTTATTAGAATTCTACTTAAGAACTTTGTAGGTTCTAGTTCTGGTTGGGGTGCCGGGTACTAGTCCCAGTTGCTTCTCTTCCAGTCCAGGTCTCTGCTGTGGCCCGGGAGGGCAGCGAAGGATGGCCCAAGTGCTTGGGTCCCTGCACCCACATGGGAGACTGGGAGGAAGCACCCGGCTCCTGGCTTCGGATTGGCGCAGTGCCAGCCGTACCAGCCATTAGGGGAGTGAACCAACGGAAGGAAGACCTTTCTCTCTGTCTCTTTCTGTCTATAACTCTACCAGTCAAAAAAAAAAAAAAAAGAACTCTGTAAAACTGTCTAATTCACTTTAAAATAAAATATTTTTGAGTATTGGGAACCAAAATACCCCATTGTGTATTTACTATTTCACTGACAGTGACTAGTTTTTTCAAACATAAATATACATATATATGTGTGGGTATGTTTGCAGCATTGACAGTTTACAGTATGGATTCTTTTGAGTTTGCCATGTCTGGGCTACTCTACGAAATGCTATGACTCAACTCTTGAACCTCTTTTCTCTATCAAAATTATCGTGAAACTTTTCTCTAAAGATTTTGTCATGATGTTCTTTAAAGCCTTTATCCTGTACAAACATAATCCGAAAGTCCATGTAAACTCAGGCACTCAAAACTTCATGTTTTATGAAGCTCATCTGGAAGTCATAATATTTATTACTTTAGCAGCAAATAACACAAAATCTTTAAAATTCCTGTAGCAGAGAATTAGTGGCTTCTGCTGGAACATTTGCTTGGCTCCCAGGCTGAAACAAACTACCACAAATGGTAGCCATTCATTCATTCAACAATATTTACTGAGGCTACTATGTGCCTGGCACAGGGAACCCAACAATCAACAAACTGCCAGCCGTATGAACAGCCTTACTTACAGACTAGTGGGAAAACAGGACAATGGACAAGTAACTCTATAATTTCCAATAATGATTTGTGGTGTAATGAAAATGAATGGGATAAGGGAAGGGAGAGAGATGGAGGTGCTCTTTTGGAGAGGCTTGTTAAGAAACATATTTGGAGCTGAGATTTGAGCAGGCACCTACATGAATTCTCTGGGAAGAGTTTTTCAGGCAGAAGACTGGGTGCAAAGGTTCTGAGGCAGGAATGTACTTGGAGTGTCTGAAGACTCACAAGCAGGCCAGGGTGGCTGAAGCACACAAATTAGGCAAATGATATCAAAGCTTCCAGAGGCCAGGCACATAGGGTCCTGTATATTGACTGTTGGGCCTTAAAAAATAAATGAATATTTCAAGAGGCATGCTTTAGAGAATGGAGGTGGAACTCTAAACTCAATTTTTTAAAAAAAATTTTACTTTTAAAAATCAACTTTGTTGAAGCATAATTTACAAACAACAAAACACACCTACAGCCAGCACTGTAGCACAGTAATTTAAGTCACTGCCTGCAATGCTAGTACCCCATATGGAAGCCGGCTCAAGTCACAGCTACTCTACTTCAGATCCAGCTCCCGGCTAATGTGCCTGGGAAAGCACAGAAGATGGCCCAAGTGTCACCCACATGAGAGAACGAGATGGAGTTCCTGGTTCCGGATTTCAGCCTGGCCCTGCCCCAGCCACGGTAGCCTTTTGGAGAGTGAACTAGTGATGGAAGATCTCTGTTTCTTCTCCTTTCTGTAACTCTGCCTTTCAAATTGAATAGTACATCTTTAAAAAAAAAAAAAAAAACAAAACCCACACATCTTAACAACAGTCTGAGGAGTTTGGGCAAATGTAGAAATCCATGTCACTATTACCATATTCAAGGTAAAGAGAATTTCCAACATCCCCCAAAATTCTCTTGTGCCCTGTGGAGTTACTCCGCATCCTGCAACCCACAACAGAGTCAGGGACTCAACTTGGATTTTGAGATTCACCAGTTTTTTTTTTTTTTTTTTTTATTTGAAAGAGTGACAGAGAGGGAAGGAGAGAGAGCGCCCATATGGGTGCTAGTTTGTGTCCTGGCTTTTCTACTTCTGATCCAGTTCCCTGCTAATGTGCCTGGGAAAGTAGTGGAGAATGGCCAAAGTGCTTGGGCCTCTGCACCCACATGGGAGACTGGAATGCAGCTCCTGCCCCAGCCCTGGAAGTTGTGATCATTTGGGGAGTGAACCAGCAGATGGAAGATTTTTCTCTTCCTTTCAATCTCCTTTTCTGTACCTCCACCTTTCAAGTAAATAAATCTTTAAAAAAAATTTAGACAGTTGGCGCCGTGGCTCACTTGGCTAGTACTCCGCCTGCGGTGCCGGCACCCTGGGTTCTAGTCCTGGTTGGGGCGCCAGATTCTGTCCCGGTTGCTCCTCTTCCAGTCCAGCTCTCTGCTGTGGCCCGGGAAAGCAGTGTAGGATGGCCCAAGTGCTTGGGTCCCTGCACCTGCATGGGAGATCAGGAGGAAGCACCCGGCTCCTGGCTTCGGATTGGCGCAGCGCCAGCCGTAGCGGCCATGAGGGGAGTGAACTAATGAAGGGAAGACCTTTCTCTCCATCTCTGTCTATAACTCTCTCTCTCTCACTAACTCTGCCCATCAAAAAAAAAAAAAAATTTATATACCAACTATTGGATTTAACAGATGTTAACTTTTCAATATATTTGCTTCAGAATGCCCTCTCTAAAAAACAAAGAAAAACCCCAGAGATTTAATGACTAAGATTTTGAGATTTAATTTTATATAAAACAAAACTGTGCCTTGTGAATTTTAAAGGAAATCACCATTTTCCTTAATGAAAACAGGAAATGCTGAATTGAGTAACTGAGGAAGAATTTCCATGTAGTAAACATTTCTGCTGTCACAGTGGGTGCTCCTCCCTCTTCAGCATCTTGCTCCAAGCACTGAGCAACATTCTTCGCTAATGGGACTTTACTAATTACTTGGTGATTAAAGTAATAACCACAGATAATAGCATAAAGCTAGGGAATGTGGCTTATATGGCTTAGTTTTCAGGCTGCTGGGCTACCTCCATGTGGTAAAGGTCAAATTCCACAGGGTAACATGTCAGAAGCACCCGAAGGAACTGTCTGCAGTGGTGAAATATTCTCTGCCTGCACTGGCCAGGGGGACAGCCACCAGCCGCACGTGGCTAGTAGGCACTTACAATATGCCTCCTGCAGCTGAAGTTTGTTATTTCATTTTAGTTAAAATTAGCCACTGTGACAAGTGGCTACTGTATTGGACAGTACAAATCTAGGCCTTTGAAGTCCACATTAAAAAACAATCTTTAGGCTGGCATTGTGGTAAAGTGAGTTAAGCTGCTTGCAACATCAGCATCCCATATAAGCTCAGGTTCAAGTCCAGGCTTCTCCATTTCTGATCCAGCTCCTTGCTAACATGCCTGGAAAAGCAGCACATGGGTCCTTGCACCCACATTGGAGACCAGGAAGAAGCTCCTGGCTTCAGTTTGGCCCAGCCCTGGTCATTGCGGCTATTTGGGCACTCTCTCTCCCTGCTCTTCTTTCTCTGCCTTTCAAATAAATAAATAAATAAATCCTTTAAAAAAAAAAAAAGGTACATGCTATATATGCATAGAAAAGAAGATGATGGGGCTGGCACTGTGGCACAGTGGGTTAAAGCCCTGGTCTGAAGTGCCAGCATCCCATATGGGTACCAGTTCTAGTCCTGGCTGCTCCTCCAGCTCTCTGCTATGGCCTAGGAAAGCAGTGGGAGACCTGCAAGAAGCTCCTGGCTCCTGACTTGGGATCAGCTCAGCTCCAGTGTTGCGGCTATCTGGGAAGTGAACAAGCAGATGGAAGACCTCTCTCTCTCTCTCTCTACCTCTCTCTGTAACTCTGTCTTTCAAATAAATAAAATAAATATTAAAAAAAAAAGAGAAAAAAGAAAAAACCTTCAGGAGGTGGGACAGAAGTGGGGGTGGGAGGGCGGATATGGGAGGAAGATCCACTATATTCCTAAAGCTGTACCTATGAAATTCGTATTCATTAAGTAAAAGCTTTCTTAAAAAAAAAAAAAAAATCATGACCTTAAATGGTGATGGCGCAAAAAAAAGTTAACAAACTGCAACCTTTAATTGATAACTGATGATTTAAATTTTCTTTTTAACTTATTTTCTAAGTATTCTACAAGTAGAATAGTAACAGGATCTTCCCAGAGTACCTTACAGTCTGGCAACCAGTAATTTACAGTGTGCTGCATGGAGTAGCAGTATTAGCAACCAAAGAACTTGCTATAAATGTAAATTCTTAGGTTCTACTCCAGATATGTTCATTCTGGGGTACAGCCCAAGCCCCTGGGGTACAACCCAAGCAGTCTGTGTTTTAGTAAGCCTTCTCTTTTATTCTGATGCTTGCTTAAGTTTGAGAACTACTCTTTAATGACAAATATTGCTAATCTTTCTTCCCCAAATACTCTCAGCAATTCTTGTTCACAAAGTTTTTTTTTCACCCTTGAACATACTTCTCCAACAGTCTTTTGAGAATAGCTCCTTCTTTCTCCAGTTACTGCTTGATACAGAATACAGAAGAGGTTCTGGGGCTGTGCCAGTAATTTGTCTCAAGGGGACTTGGGGTCAGACCTGAAGGAGTGAAGTGCTGGCACTGGCCAAAGGCACTATTAAAAAAAAGTGAAGCCACTGGTGGCCTGGCAAAAACATACCAAAACCAAGTTCAGCCAATGGCCAACAGTTCATGCTCACTTCTTGATTCATTTTCTCAAATCAGTAAGCAGGAAGACCTTGATTTGAAATCCAGCTCTGCTACTTGCTGGCTAGGTGTTGATAAAAATGATAACTTTTTGGAGTTAAATCTTAGCTGTATAAGGACAATAGTACTATCTCAAAGGAGTGCTTATTTTTACTTATTTTGAAAGGTGAGAATAAGAGCTAAAGTGAGAGTGTAAGAGTCAGAGAGAGAGAGACAGACCATCCATCCATCTGCTGGTTCACTTCCCAAATACCCACATCAGCTGGGGCTGGGCAAGGAAGCCAAGAGTCCAGGACTCCATTTTGGTCTCCCATGAGGGTAGTAGGGGCCCAAGTATGTGCCCCATCACTGCCGCCTCTCAGGGTGTGCATTAGCAGGGAAGCTGGAACAGGAGTGGAATGGGGACTAAAACCCAGGCACTCTAATATAGCATGTGAGTATCCCCAGCAACACGTTAATTGCTGTGCCAAGCATGAGTTCCACTTACAGGAGTGTCTGAAAAACCAGAGATATATTTCAAAACAGCTGCCCCATTATAAGCCCTCAATAAATATTTCATAGTGTTTCAGTGTTTGTTTACTGTGCATTTTGATTAATCATGTGCTTTATTTATGTACAATTTACTTTAGCCTTCTCTTCTGTTAAATGCTTAGCGCCATGGGGACAGAGCTGGCCTTCTGCATTCCTTAAATTCCTATATCGGAATTCAGTCTCACCCATGCCCACCACAACTTTAACAAAAGCTTGAGACTGGAGGTCAGAATGTATGTGGTAGGGAATCTGGAGCAAAACAGTCTACTCTTGGTATAGGTGCACATTTTATAAGAGCAAGTATGTATTAGCTGACTTGCATCAGTCCCCAAATTATGATCTCTTTACTAACACAAAATATAAAAGATCAAGAACACTGATGCTTGTACAGTTGCTAAAAGTAAATGACTTTTGTTTTTTTTTTAAAGCAATACAGGAAGTCTAGAAGTTTCATACCGAAAATGATGAAAATAATGGGTTTCAGTTTTAACTGAATTTTGGCAGTTCAGATATTAGGGATGCTGGGATAGTGGAAGAGGTTTGTATCAGAACAGCTAACTATAGGTGCACAGCTCATTTTCCCATCTGGAATACCAAGACAAGAACAAGATTATCTATTCCTCAAAGATCCTGAGAAATTTAATTAGGGAGCAGGCATTTGTGGTCCAGATGCCAATGTTCCACAATAGAATGCCTGCTTTGATTCTGAGCTCCAGCTCCCAGCTCCAGCAGCCCACTAAGGCAGACCCTGGGAAGCAGCAGTGATGGCTCCATTAATTGGGTTCCTCCCTGTACATGGGACACCTGGATGGTGTTGAGCTCCTGGTTCTTGATTGGCTGACTCAGCCTCAGCCCTTGAGGTATGAACCAGCAGTGGAAGCCATCTCTCTTCGTCTCAAGTAAATAAAAACAATACTAATAAAAAAGAAAGTTAATTAGGCAATTAGGTTAACCTTAAGTAGGTAATTAAGATCATAGAACGTAGTGGGGAAGAAAGAAGCACATGGATTTCAGTTAAGGGTTAGAGGCTTTCTGTGCTCCCAGGGCTATATAAGAAAACAGTGGGCTGGCGCCGCGGCTCACTAGGCTAATCCTCCGCCTGCGGTGCTGGCATCCCGGGTTCTAGTCTCGGTCGGGGCACCGGATTCTGTCCCGGTTGCACCTCTTCCAGGCCAGCTCTCTGCTGTGGCCAGGGAAGGCAGTAGAGGATGGCCCAAGAGCTTAGGCCCTGCACCCACATGGGAGACCAGGAGGAAGCACCTGGCTCCTGGCTTTGGATCGGCGCAGCAGCCATTTGGGGGGTGAACCAATGGAAAAAGGAAGACCTTTCTTTCTGTCTCTCTCTCACTGTCTAACTCTGCCTCTCAAAAAAAAAAAAAAAAAGAAAGAAAAGAAAACAGTGTATAGTACCTTTGCCCTAAAAGAATTTTCAGGGGCTGGCACTGTGGCATAGCAGGTAAAGCCACCACCTGCAGTGTCTCTGCCTCCGCCTCTCTGTAGCTGCCTTTCAAACAAAACAAATAACTAAAATCTTTTTTTTTTTTTTTAATTTATTCTCTTCTTACTTTGTAAGTTTCCATGCCTTCTAAGAGCCAGTGAAGAATTAACTCACGGGGATGGTGTTGTGGCACAGCAGGTTAAGCCTCTGCTTGTATCACTGGCATCCCATATGGGTGCCAGTTCAAAAGCTGGCTGTTCCGCTTCAGATCCAGCTCCCTGCTAATGTGCCTGGGAAAGCAGCAGCAGATGGTCTATGTCTTCGGGCCCCTGCACCCATGTGGGAGACCCTGAAGAAGCTTCAGGCTTCAGTTTGGCCCAGCCCCGGTCCTGGAGGCCATTTAGGGAATAAGCCAGCAGACGGAAGCTTGCTTGTTCTCTCTCTCTCTCTCATCCTCTCCTCTCCTCTCTTTGTAACTCTGCCTTTCAAATAAATAAAAAAAAACTTTAAAAACTGCTTTCTCAGGCCATAGCAGACAGCTGGATTGGAAGTGGAACAGCCAGGACTCGAACCTCAGCCATATGGGATGCTGACACTCCAGGCTGGGGCTTCAAATGGCTGAGCCCTCAAAATATATATAATTCTTAAAACCATTACAGATGCAGTAAGAAATGAATTTAAATATAAAATTTAATTTGGGAAAGAATGTTCTAACCAGTCACAGTCCCCCATGGGAAGATGAACACCAGATCAATGCAAGATTGTGCTCACTTAACAAGCCACAGGAAGACTTTCCTAAGTAGAGTGGAAAGGGGTTATTTTGTCCAGGTGTAATTCAGAATGACATATTCAGCCTCAACTTAAAAAGCCAGCTTCCCCATTCATGTTTCATCAGTAAGGAAGCATGCGGCTTGGTGATGGTAATGCCTAAAAGCGCGTGACAGGATTAGAACTGCAGACTGCCGTCATCTCATGTGCCCCCAAGTTTTAATAATTCAACTCGAAGGATTCTGTAAGAGGAAAATGAAGTTTCACTGCACCTGAAACTACACAGTCTCAGCAGAAAATCATTTCCACTTAAAAAGGGCATATCCAATGTCTCAAACTACAAGCAAATAATTAAAAACCAGTTCTAAGAACAACCTAGGCAACTATTATTCTATTGTCAGAATAAAAATAATTTTTCCTGAATTAGTTTCTTGAGAAAACCTTCACTAAGAACTAACCCTTCAAAATAGGTAATATTATCTGTCCTGTAATGAAGGCACATTCTGAAATTAACATTTTTTCATGAGTAAAATTTGAAAGATTTCTCTCTCAACCATAATTTCTTCTGCTGAAAACTGTAGACAATTATCAGTTGCAAATCAGTACTAGTACCCTTTGTGACTGCCTATCCTGAATATAGTCCACGTCAGAGTATCAAATTCTATTTACTAAAAGAACCTTATAAGGCAGACAGTTTCTGTGTCAGCTACAAAAGACTCAAATGATCTCATGGACTGCCCTTGTGTCTCTATTGTGTTCCAAAAGTTTCAGAAATTGTGAGATAGTCCCCTAATCTAAGGTGATATTAAAGTTCCAGAAAGCAAGACTCTCCAGAATAACTGAAGGAGGCTGACTGTATGATAACAACTAAAATAACACTGGTTTTCTAGTAATATATGAACTGTTTTGCAAGAAGAGGCAGTTTTCAAATCCAAATAATAAAACAAAGGTGGTTACCTACCCTGAAGCCCAGCAAAATGTCAGGTGTATCAGCTGTCTCATAGAAAGTAATGTAAAAAGTAATTGGGGGCCAGCGCCGTGGCTCAATAGGCTAATCCTCCGCCTTGCGGCGCCGGCACACCGAGTTCTAGTGCCAGCCGGGGCGCCGGGTTCTGTCCTGGTTGCCCCTCTTCCAGGCCAGCTCTCTGCTGTGGCCCAGGAGTGCAGTGGAGGATGGCCCAAGTGCTTGGGCCCTGCACCCCATGGGAGACCAGGAGAAGCACCTGGCTCCTGCCATCAGATCAGCGCGGTGCGCAGGCTACAGCGGCCATTGGAGGGTGACCAGCGGCAAAGGAAGACCTTTCTCTCTGTCTCTCTCTATCTACTCTGCCTGTCACACTGGGACCTTGCCTTTGGACAACTCATTTAATTCCTTTTAATCTCAGTTTCTCTAACTGTAAGTGATGACAACAGTACCTGGTAAAGGTATTCCAGGACTGGTGTGAGGATCAAACATATGTGAACGTATGATGTAAACTATAAAGAAGCAGTAACTAAATGTGAGTTACTAATTCTACATAATATTGGCTTTACCTTTCCTGCCTGGGCCCCTACCTGCAAAATCGGTACAGACTGAGGTCTGAATGCCTATCCAGTCACTTCATGGCTGCGTGAACTTCAACGAATCATTTTTCCCCCCTGGATTCGTTTTCGGAGAGGGTCATTATGAAAATCAAATGATATCGAATATAGAAATGCTGCGCAAGGCACATATTAAGAACGACAGCTGTCAATATTCACAGGGAGGTGGCAGAGCTGTAAGGAGCAAATTAAAGTATAGCTAGTTAAAAATGAAAGTATAGCAAATGAAAGTATAGCTGGTACATAGACCCTATGCACATCCAAGGTATTGTCACTTGTATGATAAACCGCAGAGACATGCAGGGAGCGCGAAACCAAATGGCGCCCCAGTGACCGCTAGAGTAAGGAAGGAAAGAGATGGGGGCTCAGGCGCCTCGTTGGCTCGGTATAGCGGTAGAAATCAGAGTGGAGAAGTGGGGCAGAAAAAAGACGTTAGAAGATACCTCAAGAATCAAATTCTCTCCCCCCTGTTTTCTTACGTCCTCCAGCCCGGCCTAGGCCGTTTCATTCAACTTCCCAGACCGCCCTATCCCTGGACACTCATTTACTGTACCTGCTGTACTGACGGCTTTTCCACTCCCCTCCCTTTCTAGCCGTCGCGAACTTCAGGCCCTCTCGTCCGACACCTATTCCTTTAACTCTTGTTTTTATCAAGCTTCCCTACATCATTCCTCCGCCTAAGAGGGCAGCGCAACTGGACGCACCGCAGGGCATCCTAGGAAATGTGGTCCCTCGGACTCACATGTTTTGGCCGTAGAGTGGGGAAACCGACAAAGGAGAGCTAGTTAAAACTACAACTCCCAGGAGCCAACGCGAAATCACCATCTTCCTCTCTGTCCCTGTTCCTCAGCCTTCCTCTTCCTCCTCTCCACGGGCACTGGGCCGCTAGGTCTCACGGTATTTGTAGTTTCTTGTGGACCCAAGCTCTTAGCGCTCGGTAGCCAAGAGAGAGGCTAAAAGACTCTAATTCCCAGAGGGCAGAGCGGAAGCTGCGCCTGCGCACTCTCAGTGAGGGCGTGTATGTCTGTGTCTCTGAGGGAGAGAGAGCGAGAGTGAGTGAGTGTGAGTGCGGGGTGGGGTGGTGGCCGTTACGTTCGGGGCAACGGCAACGGCAGTGGAGAAGTAAGAAGAGAAACAACGTCCGGCGCTTCCGCCTTCGCTTAGGAGGAGGAGGAGAAGGAGCTGGTAGGAAAGGGAAAGTGATTCGCCCGGGGCCTGGACGAGACGCGAGTCCGGCTGGTGGGGGTCTGGGCTATGAGCCTTTGAGGGTCGCTTGGGACGCGGAGCGAGACACGAGAGCCGAGAGCTATGTCTCAGCCGCCGCCGCCGCCTCCGCTGCCGCCGCCACCTCCACCCCCTGAAGCTCCGCAGACTCCGTCGTCTCTGGCGGCGGCGGCGGCGATAGCTCCGGGGGGGCTCTCGAAGCGGAGAGACCGGAGAATCCTTTCCGGGAGCTGCCCGGATCCGAAGTGCCAGGCGCGTCTGTTCTTCCCGGCCTCCGGTTCTGTCAGCATCGAGTGTACCGAGTGCGGACAGCGGCACGAGCAGCAACAGCTGCTGGGGGTGGAGGAGGTGACCGACCCGGACGTGGTGCTGCACAACCTGCTGCGGAACGCGCTGCTCGGGGTGACGGGGGCACCCAAGAAGAACACGGAACTGGTAAAGGTGATGGGCCTTTCCAACTACCACTGCAAATTGTTGTCGCCCATATTAGCTCGCTATGGCATGGACAAACAGACAGGCCGAGCCAAGCTTCTCCGGGACATGAACCAAGGGGAACTGTTCGATTGCGCTTTACTGGGTGACCGCGCCTTCCTCATAGAACCAGAACATGTGAACACGGTGGGCTATGGCAAGGACCGCTCCGGAAGCCTTCTGTATTTGCATGACACTCTTGAGGACATCAAGCGGGCCAATAAAAGTCAGGAATGCCTCATTCCAGTGCATGTGGACGGGGATGGACACTGCCTGGTGCATGCTGTGTCTCGTGCGCTGGTAGGCCGGGAGCTTTTCTGGCATGCCTTGAGAGAGAATCTGAAGCAGCACTTTCAGCAGCATTTGGCCCGATACCAAGCCCTGTTCCATGACTTCATCGATGCTGCTGAGTGGGAGGACATTATCAATGAGTGTGACCCTCTGTTTGTACCACCTGAGGGTGTTCCTTTGGGTCTGAGGAACATCCACATATTTGGCCTTGCAAATGTGTTACATCGTCCCATTATTCTGTTAGATTCCCTCAGTGGTATGAGAAGCTCTGGCGATTATTCAGCCACCTTTCTGCCTGGACTCATCCCAGCAGAGAAGTGCACCGGGAGAGATGGTCACTTGAACAAACCAATCTGTATTGCGTGGAGTAGTTCTGGTAGAAACCATTATATCCCCTTGGTGGGCATAAAAGGGGCTGCTTTACCCAAACTGCCTATGAATTTACTACCTAAAGCATGGGGTGTGCCTCAGGACCTTATCAAAAAGTACATCAAACTTGAGGATGATGGTGGTTGTGTTATTGGAGGAGACAGAAGTTTGCAAGATAAGTACTTACTTAGGCTTGTTGCTGCTATGGAAGAAGTCTTTATGGACAAACATGGTATCCATCCTAGTTTGGTTGCTGATGTCCATCAGTATTTCTACAGGAGGACTGGGGTGATAGGCGTTCAGCCCGAAGAAGTTACAGCAGCTGCTAAAAAAGCAGTAATGGATAATCGCCTTCACAAATGTTTGCTCTGTGGTGCCCTTTCTGAACTTCATGTTCCTCCAGAGTGGTTGGCTCCAGGAGGGAAACTGTATAACTTGGCAAAAAGCACTCACGGACAGCTGAGGCCTGACAAAAATTACAGCTTTCCCTTGAACAATTTGGTCTGCTCATATGATACAGTGAAGGATGTTCTGGTACCAGACTATGGATTGAGTAATCTAACAGCTTGTAATTGGTGCCATGGCACATCTGTGCGGAGGGTCAGAGGAGATGGGTCTATTGTGTATTTGGATGGAGACAGAACTAATTCTAGGTCCACTGGTGGCAAATGTGGTTGTGGATTCAAACACTTTTGGGATGGGAAAGAGTATGACAATCTACCGGAAGCTTTTCCTATTACTTTGGAATGGGGTGGAAGAGTGGTCAGAGAAACAGTATATTGGTTCCAGTATGAAAGTGATTCATCTTTGAATAGTAATGTCTATGATGTTGCAATGAAACTTGTTACCAAGCACTTTCCGGGTGAATTTGGGAGTGAAATCTTAGTTCAGAAAGTTGTCCATACTATATTGCATCAGACTGCCAAAAAGAATCCTGATGATTATACGCCTGTAAATATAGATGGTGCTCATGCCCAAAGACTTGGAGATGCACAAGGACAAGAATCAGAGTCTCAGCTCCCAACTAAAATTATACTTACTGGACAGAAAACAAAAACTTTACACAAAGAAGAGTTAAACATGAGTAAAACTGAAAGAACTATTCAACAGAATATTACGGAACAGGCTTCTGCAATGCAGAAACGGAAAACAGAGAAGTTAAAACAAGAACCAAAAGGGCATCCCAGAACTGTTTCTCCCAGTACCATTCGTGATGGCCCATCCTCTGCACCTGCCACCCCCACCAAGGCTCCTTATTCACCTACAACTTCTAAGGAGAAGAAGATTCGAATAACAACTAATGATGGGCGGCAGTCCATGGTTACACTTAAATCTTCAACAACCTTTTTTGAACTTCAGGAAAGTATAGCCAGAGAATTCAACATTCCTCCATATTTGCAGTGTATTCGATATGGTTTTCCTCCTAAAGAGTTAATGCCACCACAGGCAGGGATGGAAAAGGAACCAGTTCCTTTACAGCATGGTGACAGAATTACAATAGAGATTCTGAAAAGTAAAGCAGAAGGTGGCCAGTCTGCTGCAGCACACTCAGCCCACACTGTGAAACAAGAAGAGATTGCTGTTACTGGTAAACTGTCTTCTAAGGAACTTCAGGAGCAAGCTGACAAAGAAATGTACTCCTTGTGTCTTCTAGCAACATTAATGGGTAAGGTCAATTTAACTAGAGATGATTTATCTTGACTTAATTGTGAAAATAATATACTAAGTTTTTTTGTTTTGGGGAAGAAAAATGGTTGTTGTAAAAATTTGATTATATATTTTAGGAGAAAATTAATTGTTTTCTTTGAACGTTAGCAGATGTGATTACTGAGTAAATATTAGGAAAACATAACTAGAAAGTGAAAGTAGTTCCTCACTGTCACCAAATTTTTAAAATACCTTATTAGAATTTCTTTTTAAAAAAATACAGGCTTGTAATGTATCTCTTAAATGCCTCTTCATTTTTTTTATCTAAGTTTTATTGAACCTTCCCACCTTGTCCCTTTTTCATTTATTTTTAAAATTTTGTTTTCCTGTATGTCATGTGACTTCAGGACTTCCTGTTTGATGAATTGCAGTTTCTGGCGTTTTTATGCTCAGTGCACTCCCACCTAATAGTCTCTCCTCCATTTCCAGCTCTCCCTTTCCCAATTAATCACACTTTTTTATTTGTACACTAGAATTTGTGTTGAAGAAATTTCACTGCTCAGTAATCTTCCCGTTTACTTTAATAAATTATTATAGCTCATGAAAAACAGGTAGTAATATGGTTAAGAATTGTTTCTTTTTTATAAGCATAAATTAAAGGAAAATATATTAGCAACCAAATATGTAATTTAAAGCTTTAGATGATTTGAAATACTGGTCAGTGGTGCATTTTTTACATTACTTGTATTTGTTTGGTCTTTGTTTTCAAATCACTGCTAATATGCTTTACTAAATCTTAAAGTATGAAGTAAAATTTAAATGTTAGTTTTTAGAAGGGCTTTATTTTTGTTGAGATTAGAGTTTTCAGTGAGAAGGCATCTGTGTGTGTTTGTGTTTTCCAATGGTACTAAGCAGCAGTGAATTGGGCTTTGACCTACCTAAGTAAAAATTATTTATTTCTGGCTTATTAAGTTTTGAGGCCTAAAACTTAATAGGAAGGATGAGAGCTCTGCACAAATTTATAACTTGATAATGATAATATTAAATATTAGGCGAATATACTAATTGTATTAGGAGATATGTTAGGAACTATCCTAGGAATTTTATATATTTATGTCTCTTAAAATTTCTGATTTCTTAGATACTACATAGAATAGAGGAAAGATTATGTGTCTTTGAATCTGGGCTCCACACTTAAGGGTGATTTCAGAGAAGCTATTTAACTCTAAAGTAGCTTCAAGTGCTTCCTTCATACAAAATACTGCCTGTAGTTTGTGTATCAGATCAAAGGAACAGTATTCCTAGAACTTGGAGAATTAAATAACATTCTCACAGAATGGATAAAATCAAATATATGCAGAATGTGTTTTAAAAGACTAGGAATTTCCCAAGTGAAAAGCAGAAAAGAGATCTTTCTCAATGGAAGATGAACTTGAGGGTGTAGCTAATATCTTTTATATTCTTATATGCTCATTACCTGGTATATTGCCCAGCAGGTAGTGGGCACTTTGAAATTTTTTTGATTGGATTAAATAGATGATGTTAACATATCTAAAAAAAGACTGTCTCTGCAGAAATGGAATGACTGGTCAGCACTGAACACCGAGAAAGACTCTGAAAAGCAGAATTTGGCAGTGTTTATGCACTGATGTACAAAGGAAAAAGATTCATCATCTGGGGTTCATGAAAATTCTGGCAGCTAGAAAGATAATTTCTGTTGAAGGGCAAGAATATTTGATCAGCCCTTATCATGGCCTGGATAAAAGATCTCAATCTCTTTTCCTGATTCTTTATTTATCAAACATCTATTCTGTCACTGATTTAGTTTGTTGATCATAAGGTTACTTAGTTTTTTGATTTATTTTAAAAATTATCTTATTTGAAATGCAGAATAGAATGAGAGAGAAAGGGAGATACAGAGGGAGAGAGAGAAGGTGAGAGAGGGAGAGAGAAATCTTCCATCTGCTGGTTCATTCCTTAAATGTCTGTAAAAGCCAGGGCTAGGACATACTAAAGCCAGGAGTTAGAACTCCATCTGGGTCTCCCACATGGGTAGCAGAAAACCAAGTACTTCAACTATCATCTGCTGCTTCCCAGGCACATTAGCAGGAAGCTTTGAATGGAAGCACCAAGTGGTACCAAAGCAGGTACTCTGATATAAGAGGTGGGCCTTCCAAGTGGCAGCTTAACCTATTGCACCACAACACAAAATCATAAATTTTCATGTACAAATAAGAGTGCAGATAAAGATTATGTTCACTTTTGAAGACTGTCCTCCATTGTAGATTAATAAATAAATTGACATGGGTAGGATTATTATTTGAAAGGCAGAAGTAGAGAGAAGATGAAAGAGTGAGAGAGAGAGAGAGAGATCTTCCATCTGCTGCTTCACTCCCCAAATGACCGCAGTAGCCAGTCATTTTGGGCTAGGCCGAAGCCAGGATCCTGGAACTCCATCCTGGTCTCTCATGTGGGTGGGAAGGGCTTTCAAGCATTTGGGCCATCTTCAGCTGTATTCCCAGGCACATTAACAAGGAGCTGGATCAGAAGTGGCGCATCCAGGACACAAACCGGTATCCATATGGGATGCTGGCATTGCAGGTGGCAGTTTAACCAGCTGCGCCACAATGCTAACCCCCTATAGGTACTTTTGGAGTTTGATTTAAGATTCTTGGACTTGAATATCTGACAGCTAGATGATGGGCTGCAGTAAGTTCACCAGGATAATATCTTTGTTCTGATCCATTCCATCTTTACATCTAGTATATACATTTCTGTCCACAAACCCACAGTTTCTTTAAATCTGCTATTTTCAGTGTCAGCACAGAATTTGAGTGTGACAGTTTTTTGCTAACATTGTAGTAGCGGCACTTGAGAGACTTTTCTGCTTTAGAGTACTAAGACAGTGCCTTCTATGGACATTAGTTTTCTCCCTCTAACTCTAAATGTAATTTAATCATGTCAATGATATGCTCAATAAAAAGTGGTATATTTGAAAATATCAATTTGGAGATGGTTATATATACTGTATGTAAAGACTGTTAGGGACTATTGATACTTCTATCAGGGCTGGAAAATGGCAGGACTCTGAAAATTGCAAATTTCAAAGTACAAATACTTTTTTTTTTTTTATAATGCTTTTATTTAAAGAATATAAATTTCCAAAATACAGCTTATAGATTACAATGGCTTCCCCCCCCCATGACTTCCCTCCCACCCGCAACCCTACTTTGTGAATTAAAAAATGTGAGTTAAATTTCTGCTGAGTTAGTTTAGAAAATAGCTTACCAAGGTTTATGCTATTCAAATAGCCAGCTCTTTCTCATTTAGATTCAGGCTTAAATACCACCGTTTAAGGCTTTGAGAGTCCTATGCTGACTGTTCTAAGTAGGTTCTGCCTATCATTGTACCTTGTTCACTTATCTCACAGCACCTATCACAAGTTTTAATGATTTTATTTTTTGTTTTAATTATGTGTTTGCCTCCTCTCCTTATTATAAAGCCCATAAAGGCAGAGACTGTGGCTTATTTTCTTCACTAATGAATACTCTATCACCTGTTTCAGGATCTGGCACATAGTTGGCACCAAATAAGTTTTTGTTGAATGAATGCAGATTGTTTCAGCAAAATGAATATATGTTATGAGCTAGAGACTGCTGGGAATACAGAGATGAATGAGAGACAGCCCTTGCCCTTCATAAACTTATTGTAGGATCTCTACTGAGGGAATTCTATACTTTATCAGCTTTCATCAATAGATCTCCAGCTTGCTTTTCTATGTACATAAAAATTATCAAACTTCAAAATATGACCAGTATAGCATTTTAGAAAACTTCTCCTTTGATTGAGACTAATGTACACTATATATGTGCATAGAGATTGTGTATCATCTTTCAATAGACTGTGATGGCCAAAGACATACATTTTTCTTTTCTTTTTAAGTAGAATACTTAATAGAATTTATGGATTTATGTCAACAAAACAATAAATGCATCAATCTTTTGCTTAGTACAGACCTTTCAAGAAACTAGTTATTTTTTTTAAAAAAAAGATTTATTTATTTGAAAGTCAGAATTACACAAAGAGAGACGCAGAGGCAGAGAGAGAAAGAGGTCTTCCATCCGCTGGTTCACTCCCCAATTGGCTGCAATGGACAAAGCTGCACCGATCCAAAGCCAAGAGCTGAGAGCTTCTTCCGGGTCTCCCACATGCGTGCAGGGGCCCAAGGACTTGGGTCATTTTCTACTGCTTTCCCACACCATAACAGAGCTGGAAGGGAAGTGGAGCAGCTGGGTCTTGAACCAGGACACATATGGGATGCCAGCACTGCAGGTGGCGGTTTTAACCTGCTGTGCCACAGCACTGGCCCCAGAAACTAGTTATTTTGAATCTTATGATAGTATAAAATGGAATAACAGTTCTCTACCATAATATTTAATAAATTTTAATCTGTTTTATCTAGACCACTGGAGATTTTTGAACTTTTGTTTAGAGAGTCATCTTTATTATTTATGTAATATTTAATATTTTATAGTATTATATGAATTATATAGTTGTAAAATAACTCTGGTGTTACGAAATGTTAATAAAATTTCTCATTGACTAGTTATTTATTAGTCTTTCAAGGTAGATATGACAAGCGTGACATTATTTACCACACATATTATGCTATTTTTTCCCCAGTATTAAATTAGGTTTCTAGATATATTTTTAAGAGGTAAAGATAAATTTAGGTGATAATCAGAATTTGTTGGTTTGGAGTTAGGTTGTTTGTGGTATTTACTTTACTTTATTACAAAGGTGACCAGCCTTTCAAGGAGTTGACATATGTGCATGATTTTGATATACCTTCTCTCTTTCTAAATTAACTTTTTAAAAAATTATGGCTTTTTTATTTTTAAAAGATTTATTTATTTATTTGAAAGGCAGAGTTAGAGAGATCTTCCATCCTGATTCACTTCCAAACTGATTTACTCCCCAAATGGCTGTAATGACCAGTGCTGGATCAGGCTGAAGCCAGGAGCCAGGAGCTTCTTCAGTGTCTCCCACGTGGGTGGCAGGGTCCCAAGGACTTGGGCTATCTTCTGTTGCTTTTCCAGGTATATGATCAGGGAACTGGATCAAAAGTGGAACAGCCAGGACTTGAACTGGTGGCCATATGGGATGCTGGTATCCCAGGTGGTAGCTTTACGTGTTGTGCCACAGCACTGGCCCCAATGTATTGCTTTTTAAAAAATATTTATTTTTATTTATTTGATAGGCAGAATGACAGAGAAAGAGAGATCTGCTGGTTCACTCCCCAAATGCTTACAACAGCCAGGGCTGGGCCAGGCCCAAGCCGGGTGCCTGGAACTCTACCCCATTCGCCCACATGCATGGCAGGGACCCAAGTACTTTAGCCATCATCTGCTGTGTCAGCAGGAAGCTAGATCAGTAATAAACACAGGAGCTGAGACTCAAATTTGCACTCTGTTATGGGATGCAGGTGTCCTGAGAGGTGGCTTATCACCCAGTGCCCCAACTCTTGTCTCTAAATGTATGGTTTTGTAATTTATATTTTCAAAATAAGGGTGGACATTTGGCCTGTTGGTTAAGATACCACTTGGGACACCCAGATCCCATGTAGTAGTGCCTGGGTTCAAGTCCTGGCTTTACCCCTGATTCTAGTTTCTTGCTAATACTTACCCTGGGAGGTAGCAGATGATGGCTCAAGTATTTGGGTCCCTGCCACCCATGTGGGTGATTTGGATTTAGTTACCAACTCCAGGTCTGGCCCTGCCCTCACCATTGGACATTTGAGAAGTGAGCCAGCAGATGGGAGCCCTCAAATGAATAAAAATAAATAAATAAAATAATTTTTAAATAACCCAGTATTTTCTAATTTTGTAATACTTATTGATATTTCAAATGCCATAAAAATTTCCAGAATCACATTTGAGATTTAGATTCTTATTTTTTAGGTGACATTGGATTTGGATATTATTACTGGATCTTGACTTTTTTTTTCATATGTTGGTTGAGGGACAGTTTGAAATGTAGAAAGTGCTTGGGCATATTACTATTCTTTATATGCCGTGATAGCTCTTCTGTTAATTTGTATGTAGCATGTTTGTAATGAGGGAGCAGTCATAAAACTGAATAAAAAAACTAATACATAGATGTATCGTAAGATAAATGCATATGTTGTAAATAGTAATTTTATATAATCACACTTTGAAGATTAAGTTATTCCTTTCAGTGCTTAGTTGCATAGATATCTTTATTTTTTTAATATTTTTTCAATTACAGTATAATATTTTTAAAATTCAAAAATTAAAATATGTATAAAGTAAAATTAAGTAGTTCTTAAACATTTGTACTCTTCAGAGAAACTCATTATTAATAGATTGGGATATATCCCTTCGGACTGTATGTGATTGTATGTGTGTGTACATACAAATTTGTACATAATTGAGTTAGTGTGCATGTACACATATGGTGATAAATATATCCTTTAATACTGATGGTGACTCTAAAACCTGTGTGGCTGGATTTCTGTAAGGAATTGAGTATAAGACAAGAAACAGGTATGCTTTCCTTAGGAACCAGTTTGTTGATGGGGCAGAAAAATTTTAGGATGCAAGGGTAAGTGGGAAAGTTTGGAAAGATGGCAACAATTCCTTCAGCAGATGAGTTACCTCTGTGATTTTCTTTGGTAGTAACAGTCCCATGTTGCTACTTTAAGTTTGGAACTTGAAATTATTTTAAAATTTGGAATTTTTATTTAAAACTTTATTTTTTATTTATTTTGTAGTTGCTGAAAGGAAGTTTATTGCTCTTTTCTTAGTCTACTGTGTAAAACTAGATCTGCGCAAGATGTCTCCCAGCCTCTTTAAAGGAACCCTGGTTGGAGGGAGACTGCACCTCTGTACTAACCCCAACATGCTTTAAAAATGAGCCACTAAAATCGCTGTAGCCTGCCACTTCAGGACAGAGCCTGCCCCACTGGGCCCCCAGCCCTCAGCATCAGGGCAACCCAAGGATGATTTCCAGACATGTGTTGAACTGCAGATGATCAGCTAGGTGGTCAGCCTGGCTCTCCTCGTGTGGATGGTGACGCTGGCCTTGGCACGGTGGTCATCCCGGAAAGTGGGCTGTAGTTGGCCCAGGCACGGGGAGGGTCTGCCTTGGGTTTTCTGTGTGCACCATCATGTAGGTGTGGGGGCTGCTGGAGGGGCTCCAGGGGCCCTTGTCCATGCTGCAGGTCACACCGTCCAGGTCTCTGTGGTGAAGCTGTGGTTGTCATGTGCCTGAGCACACCGGCTCCCGGGGCCGCTGCTGCTGTTGAAGTTGAGGCCCTTGAGGCAGAGATACGCTGCCTGCATCGTCTCCAGATCCTCACCTCTCAGCTGGTGCCACAGCTGGGCCATCCTGTCCGAGCGCTGCTGCTTGCTCCTCTTCGTGAACTTAGGGAGGCAGTGGGTGAGGAAGGCCATGGACATGAGCAGAATGATGGCGCAGCTCACGATGGAGGCAATCATCGCCACATTGAAGCCTAGGACCTCTTGTAGTGGCATGGTTTCTTGTGTAGCGTGAGCCTGGAGGTCACCGAGACCCTGAGGACAATGCCTTCAAGTGGTTCATTTTTTTAATATACTTTTAAACATTGAAAATTACTGCTTATAAATAGAAAAAATATAAACTAAACAAAACAAAAAAAAGACCATCTCTGAAACCACTGCCATGAATAACCTCTGTTCATATAGAAAAACTGAAGACTATGAGGAAGAGTTGTGGAAAACAAGTTCTTTATAGTGGTGGTATAGATTTTTCTGTGTTTATATACATGTGCAATACTTTGAATAGAAGTATTTTACTGATGTATTATGAAGAAACAGTTGAATTAAAGGGGCCAGTGTTAGGGTGCAGTGGGTTAATGCTGTCTGTAATGCAGATATCCCATATGGGTTTCAGTTCAAGTCTGGCTGCCCCACTTCTGATCTAGCTCTCTACTAATATGCCTGGAAAGGCAGTAGAGGCTTGCCAGGTGCTTGGGCCCCTGCTACCAATGTGATAGACTTGGGTGGAATTCGTGGCTCCCAGCTTTAACCTGGCTCAGCCCAGATGTTGCGGCCATTTTGGGAATGAACCAGAAGATGGAAGATTTCTCCTTCTCCTCCTTTCTCTCCCTCTTCCTCTTCCTTTCCTGCTTCCTCTTTCTCTGTAACTCTGGCTTTCAAATTAATAATTTTTTTTAAAAGTTGAATCGTAAAGTAAAATTAATTGGAGACTAACAGAAAAATACAAATTCACATAATATGTGCTAGAAGCTTTACTAGATACTCCTCAGATAATTTGCTTTCTAATGAAATGGCAGAAAAACAATTCTTTCCTTTTTTCCCTATGATTCTGTTTTTATTAGATTCTTGAAGAAAAATATATGAGGATACTTCAAAAAATTGTGGAAAATGGCATTAAAGGTATGTTTTATTTGGTGCAAAATTTTTTTTGAAATCCATTTTCATAATACACATTTTCCACTTTCAAGAATTTTTGTGCCAAAATAAACTCATATTTTAACTCCATTTTCCATGAACTTTTTGAAGTATCCCCATGTTTTATAACATTGAAGAATATTATCATCATGCTGTTTCAGTTAAGTTCTTTTGTATTACTTTCAGGCACTGGGAAATCTTCATTTATAGCATTCATTCTGTGCTTCCATTCAACCAGCATGAAGAATGCTACTCTCTGTTCAACACTGTGCCAGCCCTTGGGAATAGAAAGTCAGGCCACTGATCTTTTCCTAAGTCTGGAAAAGCTTCTAGTTTAGAAGGGGGGAAAGAAAAGTAAGCTAAATTAACTTACAATATGATTAGGGCTCTGATACTCACATGCACAGGTTTATCAAAGAAAGATGCTTAGCTAACCACCACTCCAAAGAATGTTAGAGAAAGTGACAACTAAGTTGAATTTCAAAGTATATAAAACAATTATTTGCCTACAGAGAAATGGAGCAGTTTGGTGCTGTTGGTTTGTAAAAATGAAGTCAAGTGGGGCCAGTGCTGTGGCTCAGTTGGTTAATCCTCCGCCTGCGGCACCAGCATCCCATATGGGCGCTGGGTTCTAGTCCCAATTGCTCCTCTTCCAGTCCAGCTCTACTGTGGTTCAGGAAGGCAGTGGAGGATGGCCCAAGTCCTTGGGCCCCTGCACACACATGGGAGACCAGGAGGAAGTACCTAGCTCCTTGCTTTGGATCAGCATTGTTCCGACTGTAGTGGCCATTAACTAACCATTAGTTAGTTTTTAATTACCAACGGAAGGAAGACCTTTCTCTCTGTCTTTCTCTCTGACTATCAAATAAAGAAAAAAATGAACTCAAGTATAATATGAGATTAGAGAAGCAGGCAAGGACCAATTCTTACAGTGTCTTGTATGCCATGAAAATGAATCTTAGATTTTGCCATATGAATCCATATGGTTTTGGAAAACCATTAAATGTTTAACTCTGAAGGCTGTATGGAGGAGGGACTTGGGGAGGACAAGACTTGAGGGAAAACTATGAGATGGCAGTAATCCAGGCAGGAGATGAGGCCTAAGCCAGATCAGTCGAAAAAGCATTGGAGAGCCATTTAACACTAGTGTGGGACTTGTGCAATGTCCCAGCTGCTGCTGCCTAATTACCAGTCCCTTTCCTCATTTCTTTTACCAGCAAACATGACTTCTGTGGAGGTATTTATATAGTTAAGGAAATAACATTTTTTTCTCCAACCATTGATAGTACCATGAATGTCTTTAAGAGAAGCTACTGATAGTTCCATTAAATTTGTTGTAACACAATTTGACTACTAGTAGAAGTTTAATATCTTGGAAATGTAAGTTTAATATCTTGGAAATGGTATAAGCTTTGGAATGATAAACAGGATTCAGATCTTAGCTCTGTTACTTAACAGCTGTGTGATCCTGGGAGAGTTACTTAAGCTCTTTGAGTTTGTCTCCTTGTCTTTAGAGCTTAGTTTTAATGAGTAATGAACCTATATAAAGTACCTGTTCATAGCTAGGGAGATAATAGAGGCTTAGATGATATTTATACTTTCCTTAAGGCAATAGAGCAGTGGGACTATATTGCTCTAAAGGGAGTAAAAATCGGTTCCTGGGGGGGAGTTCATTAGTTTTTAATTACTCTATTGAAATACCCAAAAAGGCTACTTTATAAAGAAAAAGGGTTTGTTTTACTTATGGTTCCAGAGGTTCACAATCTTAAGATCAGACGGGCCTTACTGGTTTAGCCTTTGGTGAAGGTGTTTGCTGGTAGAATCCCAAGGTGGCAGAGGGCATCACATATCAAGAGACAGAACACAAGTAGTCTGTGTCTGTCTCTCTTTTAAATATTTATTTATGTATTTGAAAGATTGACAGAGAGAAAGATATCACCATCCATTGGTTCTAGCCCTTGTATGTCTTAGTTTTACACATTAAATAGAATCAGATTTTTTTTTTTCATCCTTCCTCCCTACTGTGGTTTGAATATTTGTCCCCCTAATCTCAGTTTAGTTCCTAAAGTCTTAGGTTAATGGTACTTAGTAGAAACTTAATCCAGTTACAGTGTTTAGAAGTAGGGTCTTTTGGATGAGGTCATTGGAGTGGAATCTTGATGATTGAATCCTGATGGTTTTATAAGAGACCAATAGGGGCCAATATTGTGGATCAGTAGGTTAAGCTATCAGCATCCCATATCAGAGTAGTACCAGTTCGAGTGCCCACTACCCTGCTTCTAATCCATCTCCTGCTGATGTGCCTGGAAAAGCCATAAAGGATGGCCCAAGTACTTGAGACCCTACCGCCTACATGGGAGACCTGGATGAAGTTCTGGGCTCCTGGTTTCAGCCTGACCCAGCCCCGGCTATTGTAGCCATTTGGGTAGTGAAATAGATGTAAGATTATCTCTCTCTCTCTCTTTCTGTCTCTCTGTCTCTAATGCTTTGCCTTTCAACTAGTTGAAAAAGTTACAGGGGGAAAGGGGGGCCCAAGCACTTGGGCCATCTTCTGCTGCTTTTCCCAGGCCATTATCAGGGAGCTGGATTGGAACTGGAGCAGCTGGGATTCAAACCGGGACCCATATGAGATGCTGGCATTGCAAGCAGCGGCTTTATTTGCTATGCCACAATGCTGACCCTCAAATAAATACCTCTTAAAACAAAACCCTGGGGCTGGCTCTGTGGTTTAGTGGGTAAAGCTGCTGCCTGCAGTGCCAGCATCCCATATGGGCGTAGGTTCAAGTTCCGGCTGCTCCACTTCCAAACCAGCTTTCTGCTGTGGCCTGGGAAAGCAGCAGAAGATGGCCCAAGTCCTTGGGCCCCTGCACCCATGTGGGAGATCCAGAAGAAGCTCCTGGCTCCTGGCTTTGGATCGGCACAGCTCTGGCTGTTGTGGTCATCTGGGGAGTGAACCGTGGGTAGAAGAACTCTCTCTCTCTGCCTCTGCCTCTCTGTAACTCTACTTTTCAAATAAATAAATAAATCTCAAAAAAATACCAACAAAACCCTATGATATATATGTATGTGTGTATATATATATATATAGTACATAAAAAGATATACAGTATATCTGAAGTATTCAAATGTCAGGGAGGATGGAACCGATTAAATAAATAATGTCTAAAAATGCTCCTCATTGGAGCTGGCTTTGTGTTATAGCAGGCTAAGCCACCTGTTAGGATGCTCACATCTCATATTTGAGTACCAGTTTGAGTTACAGCTACTGTGCTGCAGTGCAGCTCTCTGCCAATGCACCCTGAAGCAGTAGATGATGGTTCAAGTATTTAAGTCTTTGCCATCCACGTGAGAGGCCTGAATGGAGTTCCTGGCTTCTGACTTCAGCCTCGCCCTATCCTGGCTGTTGCAGGCTTTTGGGAAGTGAACCAGCAGATCAAGATTTCAGTTTTCACACTGCCTTAACAACAAACAAAATAAAAGCACTCCTTAGGGGGTGATAATGAAAATGAAGTTGAGAAACACTGAAGTTGAGTGGTGTTCTTTTTATTTATTTATTTATTTTTATTTTTTAACAGGCAGAGTGGACAGTGAGAGAGAGAGACAAAGAGAAAGGTCTTCCTTTACCGTTGATTCACCTTCCAGTGGCTGCTGCGGCCGGCGCACCGCGCTGATCCGAAGCCAGGAGCCAGGTGCTTCTCCTGGTCTCCCATGCGGGTGCAGGGCCCGAGGACTTGTGCCATCCTCCACTGCACTCCCCAGCAACAGCAGAGAGCTAGACTGGAAGAGGGGCAACTGGGACAGAATCCAGTGCCCAGACTAGGACTAGAACCCAGTGTGCCAGCGCCGCAGGTGGAGGATTAGCCTATTGAGCCTTGGCACCAGCTGAGTGATATTCTTTCTTAAGTAAGGAATGGTTAAGAAAGGTATTAAGAAATACTTTTCTTACTAGTATAAAGGTGGTCAGTTCAGAGTTCACCATTTTTGGCAACTGTTGAGATTTTTATAAAAAGAATTAGGTGCTTCCATATTATTTTTTGATAAGACTTCCAAAAAGTGATATCTTAGACCGTTCTAGAAAATATTAAGTGTATTTAATATAACATTGACAATAACTAAATGAAAGACTATCACTATAGATAGCATTTATCCAAATAGAAGTTTAATGATAAGTGTAGCAATCAGCTTTTACCAGGATTATTAATGTTTCTATATTTAGGGGCTTTTATGAATACTCAAAATTTTAAATTAAACTTTTGTGTGTCTACCCTTAAAATATAGCCATTTGGGTAGTACTACATTATTATTAAATAAGATGTATATAAATAAATGCTTTGGTTATCTGAAACTTTAAGTGTCAAGGCTTTTAAAATTTATGTACTTTAAATTTATTCTGAAGACAACTTTAGCCAACTGCCACGTGAATTCACATCCTTGTATATGAATACAGGAAAGGAGAACTCTTTGGGAGATTATAGGTACATAGTGATTAGTTAGTGTCATCATTGCCATTCAAAGCTCAGATTCAACAGTGTGATATTCTAGTAGGACAGACAAAAATAAACCCTTCTTTGTTAAAATTAAGAAATTTCCTGATTTTAAAAGTATTAGCTATACATTACAGGATAGGAATATTCTGGTACATTATCAGAATATATTACCAGAATAATGGAATATAGAGGTACATAAAAACAGCCATATTCTACAAACACAAACTAATTTTTATGTTCTTTCCATTCTTTGCCTTTTTCAACAGTGATTATCATTCTTATTTTTTGTGTATAACTTCTTATTGAAACAGCCACTGTCATAATTTTGAAAAAATATTGAAATAGTGGTTTGCTTGTGGATGTTTTGTGGTCTTCTTAAGGTTATTCTGAATCTCTTTACCAAGTCATTTTTCCCTCCATATTTCTATTTTTAAAGACAATATAAATTATTTTATATTTGTTCTAGCCCTATTCCATTTAACTTTTACTTAGTTTTAACAAATATGAAGTATATAATTTTATAATATACTTTAAAAAATATATTTTAAAACCTTTTCTGTTGTGATCTAGAGTTTGCTGTTTCCTTTGAAATGAATGAGTTTTCAGACAACTTTTGTTTAATATGCCCAATAGTGACTCTGCAGGATTTTTTAAAAAAGATTTTATTTATTTATTTGACAGGACAGGTAGAGTTACAGACAGTGAGAGACAGAGAGAAAGGTCTTCCTTTCGTTGGTTCATCCCCCAAATGGCCTCAACGGCTGGAGCTACGCCGATCCAAAGCCAGGAGCCAGGTGCTTCTTCCTGGTCTCCCATGTGGGTGCAGGGACCCAAGCCCTTGGACCATCCTCCACTGCTTTCCCAGGCCACAGAAGAGAGCTGGATTGGAAGAGGAACAACCAGGACTAGAACCCGGCACTCATATGGGATGCCAGCGCCACATGTGGAGGATTAACCTGCTGCGTCGGCCCCGACTCATGCAGTTTTAAAGACATTTTTAAATGAGTTCCTACATTTTAACATTGAGAGAATTCATATTAAAAACTTGGATTCCTGGCTTGTTTTGAAAAACCACATTGTCATGAAATATTGGGCCAATACTCTTCCATGACACTACTTGGCAGTGGCTGCCACCTTTAGATGAGATGTGTACTTTTTAGTGTGCCACAGTCCTGTTGCTCTATTTCTCTCTCTATGTTATACCAAGAAATTCCACTCATTTGGGAATTCGGCCTTGCATTCTCTGTTCTAGGCTAATCCATATTATAGCAGTCCTAGCCTTGTTGCTAATTCTTTATCTGTTTTTGTTTTACAGGAGAAGATGTATGGTCTTATGCAAAAGGACTTCCACACATGTTTCAGCAGGGTGGTGTCTTCTACAATATTATGAAGAAAACCATGGGTATAGTTAATTTCTGATTTTATTCTCAGATAATATCTCTGTTCAGCTTATTGTAAGATTTAGAAAGTTCAGATAGTATTCTACTAAAAATATTTTGAAAGCTAAATTTACGTGAATATTTTCTTATAGTCTGCTGCCTAGTTAAAATCGATTATTCATCGTAACACAATTTATGTTTTCTGCTGTATTACTGAAAATCTATTACTTGTTTGCTCCTGTTTTCTCATTTAAATACGATTTTAAAGACAAATTTTGAAATTAGAAGCAAATTTGATTATAAAGCTAGTAATTATCCCAGAACTAGATAATAATTTTATTATGTTTAGCCTAAGATTAGTATATACTTAATTGCTTTCCAGGTTTTAGGAAACAACTTGTTTTACGTTATGTGTGCATTATTTTTAAAGATAAATATACTTGTGTGCAAGTGTGCAACTATCTTTAGAGTTTTTAGGTCTTCAGAGAGAGGTTGCCAGGTCCTGTGTTTGGCCTTCTCACATCTTTTCAAAGATTTGACATGGATGCTTTTTAGTCCCAGACTTAACCACTCTGGCGCACCTCAGTATTTCACCTCCCTGGGCTTCCCAGAAACTGAAGTACAAAAATCTGTATTTTGTGATTTTTATCTCTACCTCACAGAACTTTTAGAAATTTTTCTTTTTTTTTCTTTCTCTCTCTCTCTCTCTCTTTTTTTTTTTTTTTTTAAGATTTATTTGAAAGGTGGAGTTTCAGAGAGAGAGAGACAGAAAGAAAGAGTGATCTTCTATCTACTGGCTCACTCCCCAAACTGCCACAATGACCAGGGCTGGGCAAGGCCGAAGCCAGGAACCAAGAGCTTCTTCAGGTCTCCCAAATGGGTGCAGGGGCCCAAGGACTTGGGCCAACCTCTGCTGTTTTCCCAGGCAAATTAGCAGGGAGCTGGATCAGAAGTGGAGTACCCAGGACTGGAACTGGCACCCATATGGGATGTGACACTGCAGGACGTTGCTTAACCTGCTGCTCCACAGCACCGGCCCCTATTTTTCCTTCTTCAAATTACCCCTCTGGGACAGGCATTTGGCACAGTGAAATGCCACTTGGGATGCCCACATCCCTTATTGGGATGCATGGATTCAAGTCCTACCTCTGCTTCCTAGCCAGCTTCCTGCTAATGTGCACCTAGGGAGGCAGCAGAAAACGGCTGCATTATTGAGTCCCTTCCAACCACATGAGAGACCCTGATAGAGTTCTGGGCTCCTGGTCTTGACCTAGCATGGCCCTGGTTGTTAAGGGCATTTGAGGAGTGAACCAGCAGAAAAAGATTCTTCTCTGTCCATCTCTGCTTCTCTGCCATTCGAATAAAACTTTTTTTTATTTTTTATTTTTATTTTATTATTTATTTATTTGTTGTATTTTATTATTTATGGGGCCAGCACTGCGGCACAGTAGGTTAACGACCTGGCCTGAAACGCTGGCATCCCATATGGGCGCATTCAAAGACCTGGCTGCTCCACTTCTAATCCAGCTCTCTGCTGTGGCCTGGGAAAACAGCAGAAGATGGCCCAAGCCCTTGGGCCCCTGTACCCAAATGGGAGACCGGAAGAAGCTCCTGGCTCCTGGCTTCGGATCGGCGCAGCTCCGGCTGTTGTGGCCAATTGGGGAGTGAACCATCAGATGGAGGACCTCTCTCTCTCTCTGCCTCTCCTCTCTGTGTAACTCTGTCTTTCAAATAAATGAATAAACATTAAAAAAATTTGTTTCTTTATTTGAAAGAGTTACACAGAGGAAGAGAGAGAGAGAGAGAGAGAGAGAGATGTCTTCCATCTGCTGGTTCACTCCCCAATTGGCCTCAATGGCCAGAGCTGTACTGATCCAAAGCCAGGAGCCAGGAGCCAGGAACTTCCTGTGGGTTTCCCATGCGAATGCAGGGCCCAAGGACTTGGGCCATCTTCTGCTGCTTTCCCAGGCCATAGCAGAGAGCTGGATCGGAAGTGGAGCAGCCGTGTCTCAAACTGATGCCCATATGGGATGCCAGCAATGCAGGCAGTGGCTTAACCCTCTATGCCACTGTGCTGGTCCCCGAATAAAACTTGAAAAAACATTCATCCAACTTGGCTGTTGTAGAAATGTTCAAGAATATAGTGTGGCAAGAATAATGTAACAAGCCCCCATTTACCCACTACCTAGCTTCAGCAATTATCAGTACATGTCCACCTTCTTTTCAACTGAGCTGTCTTAAAGTAAATCTTGGGGGTGGGTGCTGTGGTACAGCAGGGCTAAGCCTGTTCTTGGAATGACCACATTCTGCATCAGAGTGCTGATTCAAGTCCTGGCTACTTTGCTTCCAATCCAATTTCCTGCTAATTTGCCTGGGAAGGCATCAGATGATGACCCAAATGCTTGGGCCCCTGACATGTATATGGGTAACCCAGATGGAGTGCCTGGCTCCTAGCTTGAGCCTGGCCCAGCCTCGGCTGTTGGGGTCATTGTGGGAATGAACCACTTTATGGAAGATGTCTGTCTCTCCCTCTCTCTCTGGCACTCTGCATTTCAAATAAATAAATATTTAAAATTAAAAAAAAAATTCTTTTCATCACTTCAAAAAGTTGCCTGTGCTCTTTTGTAATCAGTCTCCCTAAGTACTGCCCCCAGACCTTGGCCAGCCAGTTGTTTTTTTGTTTGTTTTGTTTTTTTTTTTTTGTGTGTATATATTTTTGTGTAATTTTCGAGATCACATTTTTTTTTTTTTTTTTTTTTTTTTTTACAGGCAGAGTGGACAGTGAGAGAGAGAGACAGAGAGAAAGGTCTTCCTTTGCCGTTGGTTCACCCTCCAATGGCCGCCGCGGTCGGCGCACTGCGGCCGGCGCACCGCGCTCGTCCGATGGCAGGATCCAGGAGCCAGGTGCTTTTTCCTGGTCTCCCCATGGGGTGCAGGGCCCAAGCACCTGGGCCATCCTCCACTGCACTCCTGGGCCACAGCAGAGGGCTGGCCTGGAAGAGGGGCAACCGGGACAGAATCCGGTGCCCCGACCGGGACTAGAACCCGGTGTGCCGGCGCCGCAAGGCGGAGGATTAGCCTGTTGAGCCACGGCGCCGGCCGAGATCACATTTTTTAACTTATGTTATGGTCAAAGGCTTAATTATCCACTAAATAAAGAATTCAGCAAATATGAAGTAAAAAGACTATAGGTTCAGTAGGATCTATCCTTCTGTATTTGCCTTTTCATAGTGCCACATAAATGGAATCATATAGGATAACCTTTTGTCTGGCTTCTTTGATTTAGCACAGATGTTGGCAAACCATGGCTTGTGGGTCATATTAGATCTGCTGCCTGTTGTTGTATATAAAGTTTTATTGGGACACCATGCTGTTTATTGTTTATTGCTGCTTCTCATAGCTGAGACAAAGATGATATGGTCTACAAAACCAAAAGTATTTACCATGCTACCCTTTACAGAAAAACATTGACCTTTTTGGTAGTATACTACTTTGTTGACTCTATTAGAATTTTTTCCTTTTCAGTGCAGAGTAGAATTCCATTTTCTAGATTTTTCCACATTTTAAGAAAAATCCATATCCAGTTCAAGAATATTTGCTTGTTTTCAATTTTTAGCTATTATGAATAAAACCATCATAAACATTTGTGTATAGGTCTTTGTGTAGGGATATGTCTTCACTTTTTTTTGGTAAATATGTAGGAGTGGAATTATTGGGTCATCTGGTAAATTTGTAAGAAACTTCCAAATCATTTTCTAAAGTAGCTAAATGTTTTTACTTCCCACTAGCACTGTCTATTAGTTCTAGTTATTCTGTATTCTTGATAGCAATTGATAATATCAGTTTTTGTTTCTAAAAACCATTCTAATAAGTCTGTAGTACTTTCTCACAGTGGTTTTAATTTCCATTTCCCTGATAACTAATAATGTTGAGCATTTTTGCTTGTTTGCTTTTTTTTTGCCCATTGTAAAATTGTTTTTTATGTTGCTTGTGAATTTTGAAAATTATTTATATATATTTTTTGAGAACACGTCATTTATCACATAGGTGTTTTTGCAAATATTTTCTCTCAATCTATAGCTTTATCTTTTTTATTCTCTTTGCTGTATCTTTTAAAGATCAGATTTTTAAATTTTGGTATAATCCAACTTAACATTATTTTTATTTTTGGTTCATGCTTTTTATGTCCTAAGAAATACTTCCCTAATCCAAGTTTCAAAAAAGTTTATTCTTTTTTTTTCCTAGAAATTTTATAGTTTTTTAAGATTTTATCTAGGTTTATGATGCATTTCATGTTGATGTTTTAATATGTTGCAAGGTATGAGTTAAAGTTCTTTTTTTTTTTTTTTTTGACATGCAGAGTTAGACAGTGAAAGAGAGACAGAGAAAGGTCTTCCTTTCATTGGTTCACTCCCCTAATGGCCGCCTTGGCCGTTGCTGCACCACTCCGAAGCCAGGAGCCAGGTGCCTCTTCCCGGTCTCCCATGCGGGTGCAGGGACCCAAGCACCTGGGCCATCCTCTGCTGCCCTCCTGGCCCACAGCAGAGAGCCAGACCGGAAGAGGAGCAACCGGGACCAGCACCTGGCGCCCCAACTGGGACTAGAACCCAGGGTGCTGGCACCGCAGGCGGAGGACCAGCCCAGTGAGCTACAGCGCTGGCCAGTAAAGTTCTTTTTAAAAAAGTAAAGTTCTTTTTAAAAAGTGATTGACCACTGGTGCTGTGGCATAGGGGGTAAAAGCAGCTGCCTGCGGTGCCAGCATCCCATATGGGCACCGGTTCAAGTCCTGGCTGCTCCACTTCCGATCCAGCTCTGCTATGGCCTGAGAACACAGTATAAGATGGCTCAAGTGTCTGGGCCCCTGCACCCACATGGGAAACCCAGAAGAAGCTTCTGACTGTTGGCTTTGGATCTGCTCAGCTCTCTGGTTGTCGCAGCCATCTGCATTGCTGGAATCCTATATGGGCACCAGTTTAAGTCCCGGCTGCTCCACTTCCTATACAGCTCCCTGCTAAAGCACCTAGGAAAGCAGCAGAGAATGGCCCAAGTCTTTGGGTCCCCAGACCCATGTGGGAGGCCCAGATGAGTTTCCTGGCTTTGGCCTGTCCCAGCCCCAGCTGTTGCTGTCCTTTGGGGAGTGAACCCATGGGTGGAAGATCTCTCTATATATCCCCTTTTCTCTGTAATTCTGCTTTTCAAATAAGTAAAACAAATCAAAAAAAATTTTAAAGGATGTTTTCTTCTTGGTTTACATTGTTTTTATGTTACTTTTTCTTCAAAGATTTATTTATTTATTTGAGAGGCAAAGTTACAGAGAGGCAGAGGGAGACAGACAGAAAAAACTCTTCCATCCACTTGTTCAACAAATGTCACAACAGCCAGGACTGGGCCAGGCTGAAACCAGGAGCCAGGAACTTCATCCTGGTTTTCCACATGGGTGGCAAGGGCCAAAGTACCGGGGACGTCTTCTACTGCTTTCCCAGGCACATTAGAGGGAACTGAAGTGAAGTGGAGCAGCCAGGACGCCAACTGGAGTGCTTATTGGATGCCAGCATCACAGGAGGTGACTTAACCCACTATGCCACAACGCTGGCCTCTTTGTGTTTTTCTTATAGCTCAGCTACTTGTTGCAAGCCCTTTTTCTAACTGCACTAATAGGATATGAGTTTTATTTTAAAAAAAAAAAAAGGTCCCCTGGGGAACTCTTTTAGCCTCTGATGATGGTTCTTTTTCGTAGTAGATTTAACTTTTTTCTAATCAAAAATTTGAAGCTGTTACCTATAAATTGGTATAGAAAATTCTGTTGCAACCATAATTATCTTTATTGTATTTTTGCCTTAATACTATAAGGAAGATTTTAATATATTAATTTTTTCCCCTTTAGGTATGGCTGATGGCAAACATTGTACTTTTCCACATCTACCTGGCAAAACCTTTGTCTATAATGCTTCTGAAGATAGACTGGAGTTGTGTGTGGATGCTGCAGGACACTTCCCCATTGGTCCTGATGTTGAAGATTTAGTTAAAGAGGCTGTAAGTCAGGTTCGAGCAGAGGCTACTACAAGAAGCAGGGAATCAAGCCCCTCACATGGGCTATTAAAACTAGGTAGTGGTGGTGTAGTAAAAAAGAAATCTGAGCAACTTCATAACGTAACTGCTTTTCAGGGAAAGGGGCATTCTCTAGGAACTGCATCCAGTAGTCCACACCTTGATCCAAGAGCTAGGGAAAGAAAGCATAATACAGGGACAGACTTTAGTCATAGTTCCACAAAAACAGAGCCTCCTGTCTTCACATCTGCTCCTGGTAACAGTGAGCTGATTCGAATGGCGCCTGGAGTAGTAACAACGAGAGACAGCAGGCAGCTTGATCCTGATTTGGTTGAGGCCCAACGAAAAAAATTGCAGGAAATGGTTTCTTCTATCCAGGCTTCAATGGACAAGCACTTACGGGATCAAAGCACAGAGCAGTCACCATCTGATCTTCCTCAGAGGAAAGGAGAAGTTGTGAGTTCTTCTGCAAGGTCTGGGAGTCTTCAGACTGGCGTGGCTGAATCTTTTTCTTTAACTGGTGGCACTGAAAATTTGAATACTGAAACAACTGATAGCTGTGTGGCAGATGCATTGGGAGCAGCTTTTGCCACAAGGTCAAAAGCACAAAAGGGAAATTCTGTGGAGGAACCTGAAGAGATGGATAGTCAAGATGCTGACGTGACTAACACAACTGAGCCAATGGATCACTCTTGATTTAATTAGAGGCTGATAAAGGCATAGTGTTTATTGTGAATATGTAATATTTGTTGGCTGGGCCACATAACTTGATTAGTCATTAAAAATCTTGTACGTATATAATTCAGAGATTATATCTTGTTATTCAGTGCATGACAGCAATGTGTGATTGGCAATAGCTTTTAATATTCTGCTGCCCAGGCTGGCTCTGAATTCCTATAAACTAGTTATTAGATCTGCTGAGATGAGTTTCTTCCATATATGTGGTTCATTGGAAGTTGTTTGTAATTTTAATTCCATGAATGTTTTAACATTTCATACATGAAAAATCTCTTGCTAAATATGTTTTCTGAAAAGGCCAGAACTAGGGAGTAAATAAGATTTTGCTAATGTTTATGTCATCAAGATAACCATCCCACAAATTTATTAGTGTGTCAAAAGATTTATGTAAATCTGAAGGTTGTCTGAACTAAATTGTATCTTAAAATTCATAAATTGCTTCATTAAACAGATTCTAACATTTCCATGAATGTGAACACATTCATAGGGATAGGTATTCATGGCAAGTATCTTGAGAATGTAGTGTAATAATACAACAATTTGCTGATTTGAGCAAAGTTGGAAAAAAATATCTGTTCTAGAATGATAAAGTCAATGTGATTCAGTTTTGTTGCTGTCTGAGCCAATACAACCAATTGTGTGCTCTATTATTGATAATAAGTTACCATTATCTTTTGACTCCTGGCCTGGTCAAGTATCACCTAATTTTTTTTTTTTTAATCTTGCAGAAAAGTGGATTGCAAATTGTGGTAGAAAATTAAAGAAATAATGGTAGCAGTAGTTAATCTCTAATTTTCAGTTGTCAGATTCACAGAATTTATAAATAAGAATTTATCTTTATGAATAAGTTACATTGTTCTACGATTTTGATCAATGGTATTTAAGCCTGTATATGCTAAGTGTCTTTAAGCCCCTTTGAGCCAAAATGTTCCTTTTTTTTTTTTTTTTTTTTTTGGTAGAGTCCATAAGGTTTTACTTGTTTGCTTAATTTGGGTTTGGATGCAAATTTTACTGCATCATACCCTGATTTACTGGGCATTTGCTTGATAGTGTATTCAACAAATCTTTAGTGCCAGTTTCCTTGAGAAGCAGCTTTTATGCTTATTCCTTAAAGAAAAAGAGTGTTTAATCTTGAGATTGGTATTGCACTATTTTATCCTATTCTGCAAATCTGTATTCTGAATTGTACATTTCAATCCATCTTCTTCCTCTGTTCACTGAAATTAAGTTGAATTTGAATGGATGAAAGACAAAGATATATGTTAATACAGTCTCTTACCTAGAGCATTCAAAGCCTGGCTGTCTCTGTTTGCACATGTAACAGATGTAGAAGTGCTTGCAATTCTGAGAAAATGTATATCAGGTATTTAAAAATCTCTACCTGTTGATACATAAGGGATATAGACAGGACTTTAACTTGTTTTTCCAGAGAAAGGAGGTTTTGATTCTTTCTATGAAAGTATCTCTAACTGAATCTTCATATTAAACAAACTACTCCATTTTGAATAAGGAAAGATTGGAGAATCTAGACATTTTACAAATGCATCTGAACAAGATATATATATACATATATGTCAATTAGTTTTTATCACAACACATGCTGTTCTTTGTAATATTTTATTTCCATTCTTCTAGTTAGAAATTTGCTTTTAAATGTGTTTCTATATATCTAAATAGCAGGAAAATTTAGAACTTCTATATTGTGCACTAGTTTTGCATAAAGTAAGAGACGCACCTACCTAATAATATTTGTCACTTAGTCTAGCCAGCTTCTGTGCATTAAATTAAAGATATCACTTCACTAACCACTATGATTTTTGGATTTTTCAGCCATTGGAATGTTTTCCATTTTTTCATTTTTTGGACTTAAATATGGTAAAACTGTTTAATAAGCAAAAAAAAAAAAACACTGCTTCCAAATTATATAATCATCTTTTCTTTAACAAATACTTCACCTGTGGCTTGGTATGTTTAGTTAATAACTGACAAACATAATCTCATAGTGTTAAAGTAAAAATATCAGGAAACATGTGAACATTAGAAGATGGGATTTATCTCTGACAATACTTTGTTAGTTTCTGTAGCTACAGTAATGCTCTTTAGAAGCCAGTCAGGTATGGATAATACAATAACAGTTTGGATTCTCCTTTGATAAAGAATAAAAGGCTTGATTCTGAGAAGTGATAAAAATTTCTTGAAATTATTTTAAACAAGCTGGAAATTTGGTTGGAGGAAAATTATGTTTTTTGATAAGTGGGCCAGATGTCATCGTGACAAAGAAATTTTCAGTTTCTTTACTTTTTTTTTTACACTTCTTTATTTATTTGAGGAACAGAGACAGAGAGAGAGCTCCCATCTATTGATTGAATTCTCCAAATGACTGCAGTGCTCAAGGCTGGGCATGGCGGAAGCCAAGAGCCAGGATCACAAGCCAGGTCTCCTCATGGGTGGCAGGAACCCAATTACTTGAGCCATCACTGCTGCCTTCCAGGATATGCATTAAGCAAGAGGCTTGAGTCACAAGCTAGAGTCAGAAATTGAATCCAAGTACTCTTATACGAGACACTGGCATCTTAACTACTGTCTTAACTGCTAGACTATATGCCCACTCTAAGTTTTAAACATCATCCTTTGACCTTCCCTATGGTTATCATAATCAAACGCATGGATATAGAATGATTATTGATCTTAGTACTATCATTTATGATATTGCCACATCTTTGAGTCCAAATCAGCTAAAAAAAATTTTTAGCCCTGGATGTTAACTGTAACTTGATACTTTAATTCAGTTCTTTTTGCAGTGTCCTACTGAACACTGAAATAAAATTGTGAACTTCTTTAGTAATTTGTTCTATAGTTAATCATACCAAGTTTGAGTTGATGACCCAAAGTGTAGGTGGAGTTAAAGGTGATGTATGTCCAAATCTGGTATGAGGAACTTGTTGAAATTGAAGAAAACAGGACACTGCCAAATACTAGGAGACAGAATAATATTTAACTCCAGGGAAATGGTTACTCAGGAACTAAGGAGCAGGCCTATATAGCCTACTTTATCCCCTTTTGCTATCTTTTCAGATATTTATTAGAAAATGTTAGGGTTGAGGCCTGAGAAATTTAGCAAATGCTATTGACTGAAACTTGCTCCTGTGATTTTTAGTTTGGTTTTTACAGTCAAGGCTGCTGCTTGCAGTTAAGGTATCAATTTGAAGTGCATCTGTGATTCCTAGCCACAGGCCCTTATTGCCACTGTGTTAAGTATTTCATTTCATTGGAGATGAGCATATGGTCTTTTTACCTCAGGGAAGATCACTTGCTAGCAACTCATATACTACTAATTACAGATTTTTGAGAGTTACATTGACATACCACATGTTAGCTGCTAAATACAAAAATTATAATAGTTTATTTTATGTAGTTACCTACTAAGAATGCCTGCTAAATATTTAGACCTCACAACCAACCTTTAGGTAGGAAATAAACATATAACTTCTGTCATTAATTACATAATTGATCAATATGGTGACAATACTGTAAAATGTTTCAGTATCAATACAATTTTGTCCTCATTTTTCAACAGTAATTTAATTGGCCCATACTTAAAATGCTACTGCACAGACTTTGAGAATTTTACAGTTCTCGAAGCAAGATTTCCATCTTCAGATTTTCATGAAAGCAAAGCCTTTGCAAAATTAGTTAAATTCCAGTCAATATGAACTTTAAATGAGATTTTCTAACAGGTATAGATACATATTTTATGTAATTTGGGTAGACATCCTACATTTCAAGGTTATCACATAATTTAACAAAATTGTACAACCTCAAGGCTCTTCACAATTACTTTAAGAAATTTTCAAGCCAAAACTATTTACATGAAAATATAGCAAAATGTATATTTAAGGAATAAGATAGCAAAGGGGAGATATATCACCAATGTAAGTAGTAGAGTTAATTGCAAGTTCTGCCGTTCTTGATTCTTCAAGATGCTAAGTGTTTCAATTCATATTTAATGATACTTAAATCGTGGAAATTTTAACATTTGTCCCCAAATACCAGAAATTGTAAAAATTGTGAATTATTGGATAAAATGCCATTACTTGTATATCTGACATTTAAATTTTTTAATTATGGAGTCTACATGCTTTTGTAGTATAATAGTACAATGATTATTCTCTTGTAAAAGAAAAGGAAAACTAGTAAAGAAAAAAGTTTTAGTTGATGTTATCTGCTTGTGAGTATCAATTACTTAATATTTCAAATTATAAAATATTGCATATTTTTCTTAAGAAATCCCTTCCTGAGCCTTTATGCCTGTGGTAGAGCAATAAAAGACTGAAAAGGTTACCAGTATTTTCAGGTTTGTTTGACTTTAAAGTCAATTTGTAAGAATTAGTGCCAAGAACCAGAGAGAATACTTTTTAGAGGGAACTGCTATTTAGAATATGTAAAAATAAGCAGTAGTAGCATAAATATTTAGAAAAAGTTGAATAGCAAGTACTTCAACTGCTTAATAAAATAGTATAGTTGTTACATCATCCTTAAGGCACTGGCTGTTTTCCATTTTCTGATTTTTGATTACTGTATATATTTAAGTGATGAGTAATTGCTAATAGTGTATTATAACAGTGTATAGTGTTCTACACAGCTCACTGTACAGTATTTGAAGTTTTCTTTGATATCAATAATAAAACTTCCCTCAACTTCTCCACATTAACTTTTTAAAGTAATATTTTATTCTTTAGTTTTCTGGAATTATACCTTAATATTATAGTGAATGGATATATAGCTTGGTTTTATAAAGAGATTCTTAATATAATTAAAAAAAAAAAGACTTCCTTAAGTGGGTTATCATGCAGGAACAGTAATTTGTCCCCTTAAGATTTCAGTGCTGGATGAAATGGGCTGAATTAGAAAAGGGAAGGCAAAATATCTTTAACCATGTTGCATAATTGGGTCATATAATGCTTAAATGAATGTTTAGAAACAAATGAGTCTTCTGATAGCAAAAGAACTTGGTTTTGTGGTGGCTTAAAAAAAAAATACTGGTGGAACTGGTATTGTGGTAAGTAGGTTAAGCTGCCACCTGCTATGCTGGCCTCCCATGTCAGAGCTCTGCTCTGCCTCCAATCCAGCTCCCTTCTAATATGCCTGGGAAAGCAGTGGAAAATGGCCCAAGTACTTGGGCTCCTGCCACCCACGTGGGAGACCCAGATGTAGTTCCAGGCTCCTGGCATTGGGCTGGGTGTTGGGGTCATTTGGGGACCCTCTCTATGTGTGTCACTCTGCCTTTCAAATAAATAAAAATAAATCTTAAAAAATTAAAAAGTGACAGATGAAGGGAAATATACAAAATAGAGCTAAATTATATTTGTACAGCTTTGCAATCAACACTCAAATTACATCCATTTTTAGATATATCTACTTTTAGGTATATACTTAGTACACATTTTAATAGTTTAACTCAGTAGTTTATAGCCCCTGCTGCCTCATTTCCTAGGTCCATTTCTTAGCACACTCCACCTACTGTGTTCTGAGGATTAAATTTGTTGACATGAGGCTGGTGTTGTGGTATAGCAGGTTGCTGCTGCCTGCAACTCTGGCATCCCATGAGTGATGGTTCATGCCCTGGTTGCTCCACTTCTGATCCAGCTCTGCTAATGGCCTGGGAAAAGCAGCAGAGGATGACCCAAATGTTTTGGCCCTGCTACCCACGTGGGAGACTCAGATGAAGCTCCTGGCTCCTGGTTTTGTCCTGACCCAGCCCAGGCTGTTGCAGCCATCTGGGGAGTGAATCAGTGGATGGAAGATCTTTATCTTATTCCTCCCCTGCCCCCAAACTCTTTCAAATCAAATAAATGTGTTAACACATATCTGAGGATGAAAGTGGTGCCTGAAACATAGTAAACATGCTATTCTATATTAATGTAGAGTTCAGTTGCCATTTAAGTGTGTTAAATCCTCACATAAAGGGCACACTATTTAAATAATTTGTTAATCTAAAACTTGTTTAGTTTTTGGTATATTAGTAATGAACTAAAAGCTGGATAGTTGTGCAGGGACTTTATGACCACATGTAATCCTGAGAATCTGGAAAAGAGTCTATTCTGTGACCTGTCAAGTCATGGAGCCTTTTAAGGTATTTTGCTGTAACCTTGTGATTTTAACATTTGTTACCCTTGTGTTCTGCTGACCATGTCATCCTGGTCTTGCTTGCTGAGAGTAATGTTGATAGGACAGATGATGGTTATGAGCCTGAAGTTAACTAATCAAAGCCTTTGCTTTATGCTTAAGCTCTCATTGTCCCAGACTTGGACTTCAGGTCTGTTTATGCATGCCGTTAGTCACATACGATCAAGATAGAGCTCTCAAAAATTCTTTGGTGAACAAGTAAGATAAACCTACTTAGGACAGTTCATTATGGATTTTATTAATTAGCTCTTTCAGACCCCAGTACCTGCCATTGGCTTTAATCATTAAAAATGATTTTAAAAAATGATATGTCTTTGATTTTCTGAACTGTGTATGGTACACAGAGGTAAACTACACAGGCTTTTTTAAGGAATACAAATTTCACAAGTACAGCTTTAGGAATATAGTTATTCTCCCCACCATACCTGTTCTCCCAACCACACTCCTACCCCACTTCCCCCTCCCTCACCCCTTCCCAGTCCCATTCTCCATTAGGATTCATTTTCAATTAATTTTGTACACAGAAGACCAACTCTATGCTAAGTAAAGCTTTCAACAATTTGCACACACACGCACAGAAAAATGAGAACTAGTTTTACAGTTAACTCTCATAATACAACTCATTGAGGACAGAGGTCCTGCACAGTGACTCCTGTTGTTAATTTAACAATTAACACTCGAAACATACAAGCTTTTAAATTTGCCTACTTGTTTCTTTCTTTGGTCCATTTGTGAGACCTCATAATTCTTTTTTTTTTTTTTTGACAGGCAGAGTTAGACAGTGAGAGAGAGAGACAGAGAAAGGTCTTCCTTCCGTTGGTTCAGCCCAAATGGCTGCTACGGCTGGCGCAGTGTGCCGATCCGAAGCCAGGAGCCAGGTGATTACACTTGGTCTCCCGTGTGGGTGCAGGGCCCAAGCACTTGGGCCATCCTCCACTGCACTGCCGGGCCACAGCAGAGAGCTGGACTGAAAGAGGAGCAACCAGGACAGAACCGGTGCCCCAACCAGGACTAGAATCTGGAGTGCTGGCGCCGCAGGCAGAGGATTAGCCTAGTGAGCCACGGCGCCGGCCAAGACCTCATAATTCTTATCTAAAAAACAAATTATGTGAGAATTTGCAGGAGTTATTTCTGTTTGTTCTATGTATAGAAGGAAATACACACTAAATATGTGTATGTATATAATATATATGTGTGTGTGTATATATATAGAGAGGGAGAGAGCTTTGTAAAATAGTGATGTTTTATATTTGGTTCAGCATATTATATAGTCATGTGAATCATTTATTCAAAAATTGTGATCAAATGTCAAACAGTTAACTGTTCTAGAAACTGGGGAAACAATTCTGTATAAGACAAATTATATGTTTTCTTCAAGCTTACATCCCAATGATGGAGCCATTCATGATAGCCATCATTTAGTGAGCCTTCTTCCTGTATTAAGGCCACTGGTAAACTCTTAATATAATTAAATTTACTGTTAACCCTTTGTGGTTCAGTGCCATCATTATCAGGATTACTGACATCTTTCAGGAAACAAATTACTTAGTTTAACCAAGGTCCTAGAATTTATAGGTGGCAGATCTGGTCTTAAAGCCCAATGTTTATGACTCAATAGCCTGTGAGCCGTGCCCTTAATGCTACACTTGTAATTTAGCAAAGGAGTACAATTTGATGGTCCTATAAGTCTTTATAAGCATCTATGGTTAGACCTACCTTGTTTTTAGGTATACCAATCTAATTGGATCCAATTTCAAATGTATAGTACTTGGCTTTAATTTTACTTCTTACTAATTCCCTTTCTGAACCCCAATCCTCTACCTCCTCCAAATTTGGAGGTGCTTTCAGAATTTCTTAAATGACTAATCTGGGAAATTTGAGAGTCATTGGTTAGATAAAAGTCCAGCTGCTTCATTCCAAGGACATAGAGTAATTAAAATTATTTACTGAGTGAGTCTGCTGCCTTGGAGGGAAGCTTCCCCAAAAGATGTTTCTCAAAATGTAGTTCATAGGCTACATACATCCCACCTAGAAAACTTATTTCTGTGGAATCTATCATGCCAGAAACTTTGCCAAGCATAAGGAATAATAAACTGAGGTGTGGGGGTTGTTGTGCCGGGAAGAGGGAATTCCCCATGTTAATGACTCACCGGGATCTCGAAGAGATGAGTGACACGTCTGTAGTCCTTGCCGGGTGAGGTGAGCTGTCCCTTGCATGCTATGCCAAGAGTCCCTGTTCGGGCTCCAGTTGATGGGGTTTTTCAAATGGGGAGATAGGACATGGGAGTGTCCATTCTAAGAGCGTGCTCCTGGATAGCTATGTGCTCGCACTTTTATTTAGAGGGTACCAGCAAGTCTACAAGTCAGCAGGCATGTAGGCAAGGTTATACATCAACTTAAGGATTTGGGAAAAGGAATTTGGTCTGGTGGTCTAAGGAATTAGAACTGTGTTGTAAATCTTCAGAGACAGGCCCATTCAGATGCTTGTGCAAATTTACAAATTCCTGAAAATATTCCAGATACCAATTAATGTCCATTAGCCCCCTGTTGCTCCTGTTGCCACATTCCTTTGGGGCGGGTGTGCCCTTCCTGGCCCTGTTTTGACGTGAGCAGAAACTGCAGCCATGCCTCTAATTTTGGGGGGTGGGAGATGTGCCGCCCTGAGAGGCATTAATGCACCATCTCTACACTGGGGAGAAAGACACTTCTTGCTTCCAACATGCTTACATTTTTAGTGAAGCAGAGATATATTTAAATAAAGCAATTAAAGTACATATAAAGAGGGGCTACTGGGTAGTATGGGATCACACTGCAGGACAAACTTCATTCACTAATAGTAAGGGAATGCTTTCTGAGAGGTGGCCCATTGGCTGAGACCTTAAGTTAATAAGATACTTAAAAATCAAATTGGATAGGCCTGCATTTGCAACATGGACATTTCATATTGGAACACTGAAGTCCTAGCTGCTCTGGTTCTTTTTTTTTTTTAAAAAAAGAATATATATATATATATATATATATATATATATATATATAGACAGGCAGAGTGGACAGTGAGAGAGAGAGAGAGACAGAGAGAAAGGTCTTCCTTTGTCGTTGGTTCACCCTCCAATGGTCACTGCCGCCAGCGCACTGCGCTGATCCGATGGCAGGAGCCAGGTGCTTCTCCTGGTCTCCCATGGGGTGCAGGGCCCAAGGATTTGGGCCATCCTCCACTGCCTTCCTGGGCTACAGCAGAGAGCTGGCCTGGAAGAGGGGCAATCGGGACAGAATCCGATGCCCTGACCGGGACTAGAACCCAGTGTGCCGGCGCCGCAAGGCAGAGGATAGCCTATCAAGCCGCGGTGCTGGCGCTGATCTGGTTCTGATTCAGTTTCCTACTGTTGCTCTTGGGAAGGCAGTGGAAGATGGCCCAAATACTTGGGACCCTGCCATCCACGTTGGAAACCAGGATGGAGTTCCTGGTTTCTTCCTTCTGCCTGGCCCAGCCCCAGCCATTATGGCCATTTGGAGATGGAAGATTTATCTCTCTTTCTGCCTTTCAAATAAATTAATATAAAAAATTTAGCAAGATTCAGCATCTCCAAAAATGTTTTACTTACTGGACCATTCTATCAATCAAAATTAAGTGGGATGCTATGTTTGCCATACTGTAGCCCCCAGATCTTCCTGTAATGGGGTAGAGCTCCAGTTGAATGGAAAAATACTTAGAAAGCTTGCAAAAATAAAGTTGCTGGGGAAAGGGAAAAAACTGTGGCAGAGAATGAGGATCTGCACTAAGTGTATAAAACCAACTTCAGATATATAAACATTGGAAACTCAAAGGTATCTGTGCTACTGAATATGACCAGTGTAAAACAGATTCATAGATATGTGATAAAAATGTAAAAAAGAGTAAAACAGAATCAAATTAGGGGTTAAAAGTCCTCAGTTATTCTGATTTCTTTAAACATTACCAGGATACAGAAAGGTTAGTTCTTCATGGCACTGCTTGCTTTGTTTCCATTAAGGCCCAAGTCCCTAGAAACCAAATGCCTATCCTAAGTTGTGCTATGAATTGTTTAATTTAAGATTATAGGGGCTCGGCCGGTGCCACGGCTCACTAGGCTAATCCTCCGCCTTACAGCGCTGGCACACCGGGTTCTAGTCCTGGTCAGGGCGCCGGATTCTGTCCTGGTTGCCCCTCTTCCAGGCCAGCTCTCTGCTATGGCCAGGGAGTACAGTGGGGGATGGCCCAAGTGCTTGGGCCCTGCACCCCATGGGAGACCAGGAAAAAGCACCTGGCACCTGCCATCGGATGAGCGCGGTGTGCCGGCTGCATCGCGCTGGCAGCAGTGGCCATTGGAGGGTGAACCAACGACAAAGGAAGACCTTTCTCTCTGTGTCTCTCACTGTCCACTCTGCTTGTAAAAAAAAAAAAAAATTATAGGGGCTCGTGCTGTGGCTCAGCAGGTTAAGCCACCATCTGCAGTACTGCCATCCCAAATGGGTGCCAGTTAGAGTCCTGGCTGCTCCGCTTCCCATCCAGCTCTCTGCTGTTGCACCTGGGAAAGCAGCAGAGGATGACTCAAATGCTTGGACCCTGCACCCACATGTCAGACCTGGAAGAAGCTCCTGGCTCCTGGCTTCAGCTTGACCCAATCCCTCCTTTGCGGCCATTTGGGGAGTGCACCAGCAGATGGAAGATTCCCCCCCTCCCCGTCTCTCCTTTCTCTCTCTCTCCCTGTAACTCTTTCAAGTTAATTAATTAATTAAAAATTACTTTGGGGGGCCGGTGCTGTGGCATAGTAGGTTAAGCCTCTGCCTGTGGCACTTGCATCCCATGTGGGCACCCGTTTATGTTGCTGCTGTTCCGCTTCCAATCCAGCTTTCTGCTAATGGCCTGGGAAGGCAGTGGAAGATGATCCATGTGCTGGGCCCCTGCACTCACATGGAAGCCCAGAAGAAGCTCCTGGCTCCTGGCTTTGGATTGGCCCAGTTCTAGCCGTATGGCCATTTGGGGAGTGAACCAGTGGATGGAAGTTCCTTTCTGTCTCTCCTTCTCTCTATCTTTAACTCTGCCTCTCAAATAAATAAATAAATAAATATAAATCTTTAAGAAAAAGACTGTCATTATTATTTTTTTGTTAGATAATCATTATGTGATATTTCTTAGGGAAAATGATTTGGCTCTCTAGTAAATGTTACAATGTCATTAAATTTATTTTTTGGTACCTTGAGCTAATTAGAAAATATCTGAAGAGCTGGCACCGTGGCACAGTAGGTTAATCCTCTGCCTGTGATGCTGGCATCCCATATGGGTCCCAGCTGCTCCTCTTTCCAATCCAGCTGTCTGCTATGGCCTGGGAAAGCAGTAGAGGAAGGTCCAGGTCCCCTGCACCCACTTGGGAGACTCCTGGCTCCTGTGCTTCGGATTGGTCCAGCTCCAGCCATTGCAGCCATTTGGGGAGTGAACCAGTGGATGGAAGACCTCTCTCTCTGTCTCTCCCTCTCACTGTCTATAACTCTACCTCTCAAATAAAAATAAATAAAATCTTAAAAAAAAGAAAATATCTGAAAAAGAAATAATTTGTGAAGTTCTCATTGAAATAGGCCTAAAGTTTTTCCCATGTAAGAGTTATTTTCAAAGCCAAACATACACATGGTTAAAGCCATTCAAAATGATGAAAGTGCACACAGCTCTCCAATCACTAAATTAATCATTTCTCTCTGGTGAGAAATTCTATTTTTTAGAAAATGTATTGATTTGAGAGGCAGAGAGACAGACATCCCAACAAAGCTCCCATCTGCTGGCCTATTCTCCAAATAGTTGCAATGGCAAAGATAGGGTCAGGCTGAAGCCAGGAGCCGAAAAGTCAATTCAGGTCTCCCATGAGAGTGGCAGAAATCTGCTGTCTGCTAGTGTCTACATTGGCAGGAAGCTGTAGTCAGGAGCCAGAGCTGGCATTGAGCCCAAACATTCTGATATGGGACACAGGCATGGTATCTTAACTGCTAGGTTAAAAACCTGCCCCCAGAAACTCAAACAAGATGTTTATAGCTCCAATCTCTTGATACCTGTTTAGGTAATATTTTATCCCCCATTATGAAAGATGAGTACCTTTGCACCGTTTTTAAGGTTATCTTTATAACTTTGAATGTACTTAAGTCTGTTTATTGAGACATCAATTTGAGACCTTCTCTAATGTCTCTCCAGTATGTAAAACTGGAATTTCTACTCTTTCTAATATTTCTACCTTCCCATTCTACTTCCTAACTTTTACCAGCTATAATATTACTTTTACATTGTTAGGATTTATGGTCTTCAAAACGTGTTCTTGAAGCCATAACTGCTTTTTAAAAAAAGAGTTATTTATTTACTTAAAAGTCAGAGTTACAAAATCAGAGAAGGAGAGGCAGAGAGAGAGAGAGAGAGAGAGAGAGAGAGAAAGTCTTCCATCCGCTGGTTCATTCCCCAGCTGGCCACAATGGCCAGAGCTGTGCCGATCTGAAGCCAGAAGCCAGGAGCTTCTTCCGAGTCTCCTAGGCGAGTGTAGGGGCCCAAGGACTTGGGCCATCTTCTACTGCTTTCCCAGGCCACAGCAGAGTGCTGGATTGGAAGAGGAGCAGCTGGGACTAGAACCAGCGCCCATATGGGATGCTGGCACTGCAGGTGGTGGCTTTACCCACTATGCCACAGTGCCGGCCCCTGTAACGGCTTTTTAAAAAGTCTTGCAGTTTGATTAAACTGGTAAACAATGGAAGAGATCCCAAATGTTAAAATTCAAAGGACATTTTTTTTTAAAAGATTTGTTTATTTATTTGAAAGGCTGAGTCACAGAGAGGCAGAGGCAGAAGCAGAGGAAGAGGCAGAGACAGAGAGAGAGGTCTCCCATCCACTGGTCTACTCTGGAAATGGCTGCAACGACTGGAGCTGGGCCAATCCATCTTCTACCGCTTTCCCAGGCCATAGCAGAGAGCAAGATCAGAAGTGCAGCTGCTGGGACTCGAATCGGCGTCCATATATAATGCCAGTATTGCAGGCAGTGGCTTTACCCGCTATGCCACAGCACCAGAACCCAAACGATTTTTTTTTTTTTTTGACAGGCAGAGTTAGACAGTGAGAGAAAGACAGAGAGAGAAAGGTTTTCCTTCTGTTGGTTCACCCCCCAGATGGCCACTATGGCCGGCGCACTGCGCTGGTCTGAAGCCAGGAGCCAGGTGCTTCCTCCCGGTCTCTCATGCGGGTGCAGGGCCCAAGGACTTGGGCCATCCTCCACTGCCTTCCCGGGCTACAGCAGACAGCTGGATTGGAAGAGGAGCAACCAGGACAGATTCCGGCACCCCAACTGGGACTAGAAACTGGGGTGCCAGCACTGCAGGCAGAGGATTAGCCAAGTGAGCCATGGCGCCGGCCTCCAAACGATTTTTTTTCAAATATAGTATCAACAAGAAGTTGAAGCTTTCCCAAGGTAGATACTGTAAGTTAATTTCTTCAGAGAATGATTTATTTGTTATTGCCTGGGTATAATTGCACCAGCAGTTACCCTGTATGAAGAAAATAGGAATAATTTATAGAGGAGATTAATTAACACAGCAGTCCCATGGACACTGCAATTACCTTGTTTTATATCCCACTATATTTATTTATTTATTTATTTATTTATTTATTTATTTATTTTGACAGATAGAGTTAGACAGTGAGAGAGAGACAGAGAGAAAGGTCTTCCTTCCAGTGGTTCACTCCCCAAATAGCCACCACAGCTGGAGCTGCACTGATCCAAAGCCAGGAGCCAGGTGCTTCCTCCTGGTCTCCCATGTGGGTGCAGGGCCCAAGCACTTGGGCCATTCTCCACTGCCTTCATGGGCTACAGCAGAGAGCTGGACTGGAAGAGGAGCTACCAGGACTAGAACCAGCACCCATATGGGATGCCGGCGCTGCAGGCGGAGGATTAACCAAGTGAGCCACAGCACCAGCCTGTCCCACTATTTAAGATTTATTTCTTTGCGGGGGGTGGGGGGGAGGGCTGGCACTGTGGCATAGTAGGTTAAACCTCTGCCTGCAGCACTGGCATCCCAATGGATGCTGGTTCAGGTCCTGGCTGCTCTGCTTCCAATATAGCTTCCTGAAATGTCTGGGAAAGCAGTGTAAGATGGCCCAAGTGCTTAGGCCCCTGCACCCATGTGTGAGACCTAGAAGAAGCTCCTGACTCCTGGATTTAGATTGGCACAGCTCCAGCTGTTGCAGCCATTTGGGGAGTGAACCAGTGGATGGGAGACCTCTCTCTGTCTCCCCCTCTCTCTGTCTGTAACTCTGACTCTCAACTAACTAAATAAAAAGATTTATTTATTTGAAAGGCAGAGCTACAGAGAAAGCGGGGAAGGGAATGAGAGGGAGAGCAACAGAGAGGGAGACATTTTATATCAGCTAATTCATTCCCCAAAGGGCTACAATGGCCAGGACTGGGCCAGGCTAAAGCCAGGAGACTAGAACTCCATCCTAGTCTCTGGCATGGGTGGCAGGGGTCCAAGTATTTGAGCCACCTCTGCTACTTTCCCAGGCACATCAGCAGGGAGCTGGATTGGAAGTGGAGTAGCCGGGGCTTTTAACCAGCACTCAGATACAGGATGCTGGCATTGCAGGCAGAGACTTAACTTGCTCTTCGACAATGCTGACCCTCCAGCCTTTATTTTGAATCCTTAATAGTCTATATATATATATTTATATATATATATATAAAACCAGGACTATAATTCGAACCGTACAAAAGATCGCTTTTTGAAGAGAAAGCATTATTTTTATTATAGGCCAAAAGTGTTGACAATTTCAGAGAAGGCTTATTAGTTTCTTATTGTTACTGTAACAAAACACCACAAACTTAATGACTTAATGCAATACAAACCTAAGAGTATTATCCTAAGATTTTGGTGGCCAAAAGTGCCAAAAGAATCTCACAGGGCTAAAATCAAGGCAGCTGCAGTGCTGCATTTCTTTCTGGATACTCCAGAGGAGAATCTGTTCCCTTGGTTTTTCTGGCTTCCTGAGGTTGCCGGCATTCTTTTGCTTATGGCCCTCTCCTGTAGGTTCAGAGCCAGTGGTGTAGCATCTTCAGATTTCTGACTCTTCTGCTTCCCTCTTCTACTCTTTTTTGTTTATTTATTTATTTGAAAAACAGTTACGAGAGAGAGAATCTTCCATTCGCTGGTTCAGTCCCCAAATGGCAACAATGGTCAGTGCTGGGCCAGGCTGAAGCTAGGAGCCAGGAGCCTCCTTTGGATTTCCCCACATGAGTGTAGGGGCCCAAGCCATCATCTGCTGCCCTCTCAGGCATATCAGCAGGGAACTGGATCAGAAGTGGAGCAGCTGGAAACAAAACCGGTGCCCACATGGGATGCCAGCATCGCAGGCAGGAGCTTAATCCACTATGCCTCAATGCCAACCCCAAAGATTTGATTTTTTAAATTTATATTTTCTCAACTTGAAAGGCAGAGGTGGGGAGGGCATAGGAGGAGAGAGAGAGAGAGGGAGGGGGGAGAGAGAGAGAGAAATGGAGAGAGAGAGAGAGATCGATCGATCTCATGGGTTCACTCCCTAAATAGCCACAACAGTCAGGGATGGGACAGGTCAAGTCAAGCCAGGAGCCAGGAACTCCATCCCTGTCTCCCACATGGATGGCAGGTACTCAAGTACTTGGACCATCCTATACTGCCTTCTTGGACTGCACCAGCAGGTGGGTGAGTTGGAAGCAGAGGAGGTTGGATTCTAAATGGTACCCCAATATGGAATGCAGGCATCCCAAGAAGTGGTTTAACTTGCTACATCAAAATGCCCACACTGAACTGCTTATTTTTAACTTTAAAAGCCAAACAAAAAATTCTAGAGCTACTTATGTTAGTATGATTTCTATTTATAATTTCCATCAAATTTAAAATAGTACTCTAAATGTAGACTGGAGATTAGCAGAAGTATTGGTGGTTGGAGAGAGGTTGGAGCAAACATCTCTGTATCCAAAATATAGTTCTAAGTCTGGGTTTTGTTTTCAGATTGAATATATAATGTAGTCTCTTTTTTTCTGCCAAAGCATACTATTTTGGTTTTTAGCATTATCAGTCCAGGGGCAGGTTCTACATGCCATGCCTATATTAGCTGTTTCTTTCTAGTATTTTCAGCTACTTTTAGAATTTAGCATAATCTCATTTTTAAGTGAAAAAAATTAAGATAGGAATTCACGCTTTTTATAAAAGTGTCGAATAACATAATAGTACATAGGCTAACAAGTTGAAGCCTGCCCTGCTCCCATCTGATTTCTTTCTCCACAGAAAACTAACAGTTCTTGTATTTCATAGACCATTTTGTAGAATAAGACACATATTATTTTTACATAAATGGTATCATACTCATCATATAGTTCTACTACTATCTTTTTGTATTACACCTCACTATTTCTATATTATATGTACAAATGTTTATGGTTGAGTGCCCATGTATATTAAGGTAGCAGAGTGATTGACAGCTGGGGTTCTAATTCTAATCTTGGTTCCCCTACTGTAAGCCTTTGGACAAATTAACCTTTTGGTGCCCAGTTTTCCCAATTAAAAAAATAAAATTTATTCATTTGAAAGGCAGAGTGACAGAGAGAGAGAGAGAGAGAGAGAGAGAGAGAAAGAGAGAGAGAGAGATCTTCTAACTGCTGGTTCACTTCCCAATGCACCCAAAAGCCAGAATTGGGCCAGGATGAAGCCAGGAGACTGGAACTCCATCCAGGTCTCCCACATGGATGACAGGAACTGATGTACTTGAGCCATCATCTGCTGCTTCTCAGGGGCATTAGCAGAAAGCTGGATCCAAGGCTGAGTAATCAGGACTTGAACCAGGCACTCTGATATGGAATGCTGGTGTTCCAAGCTGTAGCTTAACCCACTGTGTCACAACGCCCACCCCCAGCTTTCCCAATTTAAAGTGGGTACAAACAATAGTTTTTATCTCCTAAAGTTGTTATGATAGAAGCTGTGATTGCTACCCAAGTTGAATGCATGCAAAACACCTAGACGGACCTAACAGTGTAATAACTATTTAATGGCACCTTATTAATGTTTTATTATTTTTACTGGTTATTTAATTGTTCTTTTATGCTTATGAACCATTTAGTCTCAAAAGGTGAATGTTTCTCAGTTGGAATTCTAACAGAATATATTACAAACATTCAAGCCTATTTTTTGTTTCTATTGAATTATTTTCTTGTGATAAAATCTGTCAAAGGTGACACATATATTTATGGGTTTTGCTCAGTACTACTTCCTAAAAGAATTATACCAGTTCTCAATACTACTATCAAAGAGTTATTCAAATCTTACTTACAGGATTAAGAAAAATTTTGTACTTCAGTAGTCATAAAATAGTATTTCTGATCGATTCTAATTTGTACTTTTCTTTCATTTGTGTGGGTATATTCATTCAGGTTCTTCCTTATTATTCACCTTTTTTCCCATTTACTCCATAGATATTGTATTTATTGAATGTATGGTCATGTTATTATTCTATGGACTGGGGATCTAGCAGTAAATAAGACAGAGAAAAATTCCCTATGGAAATCACTGTGTTTATAGCTCTACTAAAAAAAAATCGTTTATGCTATACCAGGTACTATACCAAGGCTTTCCAAACCAGCATAAGCAAACCTTGAAAAATATTTGGGGGCCCGTGCTGTGGTGTGGCAGATAAAGCTGCTGCCATCCCATATGGATGCTGGTTCAAGTCCTGGCTGCTCCACTTCTGATCCAGCTCTCTGCTATGGCCTGGGAAAACAATAAAAGATGGCTCAAGCCCTGGGGCCCCTGAACCCACGTCGGAGACCCAGAAGAAGCTCCTGGCTTCAGACAGGCCCAGTTCTGGCCCTTGTGGCCACCTGGGGAGTAAATCAGTGGATGCAAGACCTCTCTTTCTCTCTCCGCCTCTGCCTCTAGGTAACTTTGTCTTTCAAATAAATAAATAAATAAATCTTTAAAAAAAGAAAGTATATAGACTTTCATTGGGGGAGGATGGGAAAAGTGCCACCATTTGAATTGTGCATTTTACCAGGGAAGCAATTTATTTAAAGATTTAAAGCAAGAAAGTGAAATAGTAAAGCACTGTTTATTATGTTCATAAATATATAAGTATATTTTTTATGGAGCAGAAAGAAAACTTCACATGGGTTTTTAAAGGATACAATAGGGACTGGTGCTGTGGCACAGCAGGTAAAGCTCCCACCTGCAGTGCCAACATCCCATATGGGTGTCGGATCGAGTCCCAGCTGCTCCATTTCCTATCTAGCTCTCTGCTATAGCTTGGGAAAGTAGTGGAAGATGGCCCAAGTCCTTGTTCCCCTGCACCCACATGGAAGAGTCAGAAGAAGCTCCAGGCTCCTGGCTTCGGATTGGCCTAGCTCTGGACTTTGTAGCCATTTGAGGAGTGAACCAGCAGGTGGAAGATTTCTCTCTCTCTGCCTCTGCCTCTCTGTAACTCTGCCTTTCAAATAAATAATTTGCCATCAACACTTGTTTTACCTTGAAGTGTAAAACTGAGAAACATTAAGAGACTATTCAACACCTAAAAGGAAATCTGAAGAAGTGAAATTGATACTTTGAGAAGGGATGACTTGATCTGCCCTTGTCTTGACAGCCCAGGAACAGTTTTGTTGATTTTGTTTTTTCATTTTTTTCTTTATACTATTTGTTGAACTCTTCATTAAATGTAAAGTTAATCATGTGTGTATAAAGTCAATTGAGGATGGATCTCAGTAAAAAATAATGGTGAGAATAAGAGAGTGAGGAGGAAGTTTGTAACTGTAAATCTGTATAGTTCTGCATACATTCCTATGGACTTACTTCTAAGGGTACAGTTTAAAAACTTGTCATGGGACTCTAAATCCCATTAAACTTGGTGGTAAAAACGTCATCTGAATTGTTAAAGTGATCATATTAAGTGTTAAAGTGAACATACAGATAGGATTAAGTGTTAAAGAGATCATATAAATAGGATTAAGTGTCTGGTAATAATAACAGATAGAATTAAAAAGGAGAGAATGTTCCAACATGGGAATTAGTCCACACAGCAGACTCATAGAATGACAATTACTTTAAATAACACTCTGACCTCAGAATCAGCCCTTAAGGCTTCTGGTCTGGCTAAAAAGCCCGTGAGAGCATTTCAGTCATGGAATGCCAAGACACTGTGGCAAAAAATGTCCTACATGAAGGATCTCTGTGAGTGACACTCCAGCAGAAAGAAGTAGCCATCAAAGAAGGATGTATTTTTTTCTAAAGAGAGGAGAGAATTTCCACTTTGCTTATGGCCTTGTCTAAATACTGATAGAATTTGTCACTCAAAAGCCTTCCATAGCCTAGGCAGCTCATGTCAGGAGCCTCAGGTTGTCACTGATGTCATGTGTAACAGTGTTAATTGTTAAATTAACAACACAGCCGGCGCTGAGGCTTAACTGGCTAATCCTCTGCCTTGTGGCGCCGGCACACCGGGTTCTAGTCCCGGTCGGGGCGCCGGATTCTGTCCCGGTTGCCCCTCTTCCAGGCCAGCTCTCTGCTGTGGCCAGGGAGTGCAGTGGAGGATGGCCCAAGTGCTTGGGCCCTGCACCCCATGGGAGACCAGAAGCACCTGGCTCCTGCCATCCGATCAGCACGGTGCTGCGCCGGCTGCAGCGTGCTGGCTGCGGTGGCCATTGGAGGATGAACCAATGGCAAAAGGAAGAGCTTTCTCTCTGTCTCTCTCTCTCTCACTATCCACTCTGCCTGTCAAAAAATAAATTAATTAATTAACAACAGGAGTCACTGTGCACTAATTTCCCATGCAAGACCTCTGTCTTCATTGAGTTGTATTATGAGAGTAACTGTAAAACTAGTTCTCAGGTTTTTTTTATGTGTGTGCAAATTGTTGAAATCTTTACTTAGTATAGAGTTGGTCTTCTGTGTACAGAATTAATTGAAAATGAATCTTAATGGAGAATGGGAGTGGAAAGAGGAGAGGGAGGAGGTAGAGGGGTGGGAGGGTGGTTGAGAGGGTGGGTATGGTGGGAAGAATCACTGTATTCCTAAAGTTCTCCTTATGAAATTTGTATTCCTTAAAAATAAATTAAAAAAGACATAAAAAAGAGATTATTCAAAATTACTTCTCTGATAGTTTGACATAAATGTGAGGAAGAATGTCCCTTTATGCATTTTTAGTCTTTAGTAATTGTAAAGAAAGTCACTATAAACATTTTTCAAAGTGGTGGAACCATTTGCATTCCTTTTAGCAATGTGTGACAGTTGTATTTGCTCAGTATTTTCATCTTCATCAACCTCTGCAGAGTTGGTTATTTTCCCTGATCATTCTACTAGATATGTGTAATAGTATCTCATTGTGGTTTTGATTTGCATTTCTTTAATGATTTAATAAGGTGGACCATCTCAGGTGCTTGTCATTTATATCTTCTTTGGTGAAGCATATGTTCAAATCCTTTGACCATTTTTAAAAGCTTTTTTTTCTCATGATTAAGTTTTGAGAGTTCTTTATATATTCCAAATAAAACCTCTGTTATGCTTTTAACAATCCCAAATCTTAGTTTATGTGACACCTAAACTTGTGTATTCAAATGACTGTGAAAGACTAATTCCAAACTTTGTCATGAGTTTTATAAATGATTTTAAAATGTTATCTTTCTAAGGAACTGCCTTTCTTTTACATTAAAATGGGGGGGGGGAGTAATTTTACTGTTAAGATCTTTAAAAACTGCTTCAAACCCTAAAAAGGTATTCTGTATAAAACTGTAGCATAAAATATAGCAGAATCTCAGCTTCCTGTCAGAATATATATAAAGTATGACCCAGGAAAAAATAGGAAATGTCTGATTCCAAGTGACTTTCGAAATCTAGTGAAACTTGAAAACTAATTTCCAATCTATTTTTTTAAGTTATTTTTTTGAAAGGCAGAGTTACAGAGAGGTAGAACCATCTGCTGGTTCACTCTCCAAATGGCCCCAACGGGAGCTGGCCTGATAGGAAGCCAGGAGCCAGGAGTTTCTTCTGGATCTCCCACACGGTTGCAGAGGCCCAAGGACCTGGGCCCATTTCTACTACCTTCCCCGGCCATAGCAGGGAGCCGGATTGGAAATGGAGCAGCTGGGACTCCAACTGGCGCCCATATGGGATGCCAGCACTGCAGGCAGAGTCTTTAATCGCTAAGCCCCGCACTGGCCCTCAAATCTTTTTTTTTTTTTTAAGTGGACCAGCAATTCAGCATGATTTGGAATAAAAAGCTGCTTAACCTTCCCAGAATCTATACCTTGAGAAAAAGGAACTCTAAAAACGCAAATGTATTTAAGTTTTGACAGTAGTGCTTGTAACCACCTCTTAATTCAGATTTGCACCTGCATTTCTGATTTGCAAAAGATGATGCGTAGAATTTCAAAATAGCAAATGTCAGTTTGGTACAATATTAACACGCGGTTCAGTGCTCTATCCAGTAGAGCATGCTGTCTTGCAAATTTGAATCCTTAACCGTGTCTAATCGTTAGTGCAGTTAACCTACTTTCCTGCTAGGCGAACTGCGCAGTTCCTAGTTACTAGACTTGGAACCTCTAGTGGCTCCAACTGCTGGAAGCTCCCGCGGCGCGGTACCGCACGCCCCACTCCCGCTTCTCCTGTGAGGGCGGAAGGTCAACGTCTCCGGCTGTCCATCGTACTTATTCTTCTGGACCAAGTTCCCAGACCACCTCAGTTCTGTCTTCTCGCATAATTCTCCCGGACCACGCTCCCCCACCCCGCACATCAGTTCTATCCCATAAGGTGGGGCGCTGCATTAAGTACTTTGAGAACGTAATGCACACACGCATCATTTGCTTTTACCGCTGCACACACGTCTCCGCCTAAAAACTTTTCCACTTGTCACACTTCTGTTCCTTCTTGAGGAAAAATGAGGTGATATTCAGTTCCCTGCCACAGAATCTTCGCCACTCTCCTAGCTAGGATGTCTTCTGGGTAAAAATAGCTCCCGTTTTTGCTTAAAAAAAAAATAACCGCCGCGAAAATGTTATGATTAAATTTGTGTCACATCCGACGACCGCGCCTAATTACGAAGGCGGGATACATCCAAACAGCCAGGACCTACCGCCCAGAAAGGCTGCAGAGACGTTCTTCGGCCAGGCGGCAGCACCGCCCTTCCCCAGGGACACCCTCGGCTCACCCGGGGAAATTGAGGGCGGCGGCTTCTGCGGCCGCCGCTTCCGGATCCGCCCCTCAAGCTCAGGAACTCGGCTTCCCTGCAGGCCTCGCGCGGCCAGGGCGCTCCGCCCCCTCGCGGTGCGGCTCTCCGCGCGCTCCGGGTCCCGGCACAGCTCGGCCCGCGAGCCCCGCCCACGGCCCCACCCCCTAGTTCCCCGCTCCTTCGCCGTCTCCCGCGAGTTCCAGTCCCGGCTTCCAGCTCCCCAGCCCCGCCCTCAGCAGCGCGCGCTCTCCCCGCCCCGCCCTGGCCCCCCGCGTGCGGGCGCCACAGCCAATAAGGTTCCGGGCCGCGTGCGCAGATTCAAACGGCGGCTCTTGAGGGAGGCTGGGCGCGAGATTCGGCGGTGCGGACAAAACCCTGCAGGAGGCTGCGAGCCCTGCACAGCTGCTCGCTGCGGGGAGAGGGCGGGGGTCGGCGCCCGCGGCGGAGCTGCGCTGGGACCTCAGCGGGGAGGCTCAGAGGCGGCCGAGGGGGCTGGCGAGGGGCGGGAGCGTGCCTCCTGACATGTTGGGGGCATCCCTGACCGGGCCGGGCCGGGGCTAGGACACTGCGTTGCGGGCCGGGGGCGGGTCGCGGTCCGCCCCTCAGTCCCTCCGTCCTGCCCTGCCTGGGACTTGGCGTTCCGCTCTCGGCCGCCTCTGGGAGGGAGCGAGGGGAGCCGCTGGGAGAGTCGGGGAGAAGGAGCATTCGCCTGAGGCTGGAGGAGGCTGGCTTGCGTCCCCGCCCAGCCCGCGCCTATGCGGTACTTGAAGGATGGCGAAGAGGTCGCGCAGGTGGGTGACATCCCTTTCGCCCTGGCCTGTCAGCGCCGACTGGGGTCTCGTTCGTTTCCCGCTGCCCCCCGCACCCTGCTCTCCCCCAGGCAGGGCAGAGGGTTTCCAACTCGCTGCCCTACAGCCTCTCGGCCCCACGGGGCCGAGCGCAGGGCAGAGCTGGGGACCCGAGTGTGTGACGGCGTCCCCACGGCGCTCGTCCCACTCCTCAGCCCTCCCAGCCACTCTTGGAGGGAGGTTTCTTGCCAGGTAAGTGTGTGCGCTTTGAGGGAAGATGCTACCTGGATACAAGTGATCGTGCCCATCCTGGATGCCTCGAAACGGAGTTTAGGGTTCGCTGCTGATCGCTCCCCGACAAACCTGGGCGGCAGCCCCTCTGCCAGCTCTGCTCTCTTGAAAGGTTATGGAAAATCCCCTTTTGGGTAGCTGAGGAGAACCTTTGTGATGCTTTCTCTAATTACAATGCCCGTGCTTCATGTATATGTATTTTATATCTTCTGGGAAGATCACACACCGTGGCTACCACCAGCTTGCTCTTAAAACACTGTTTGAGTCACTTGACATTTTGGGCGTCCTTGTTTAACTCTGTATCTAAGTGTGGCACAGAGGTGTTGCACATATTTTGTTGGAAAATGTGTAGAGTGAATCTCATTTTTTGTGTCGCTACGGTAGCTACTCATAAACTATGTGGAGTAATCGCTTCGATGACGAAAATCTGGGATGTGTTTTAAATCTTCAGTAGTATTAAACAAACCTGAAAAGATGTTGGGCAGAATTTCCAAAAGTTTTTATTGATTTAGATCCACAGCTTCAAAGTCTGAACTAGAGGCGTATTTCCCAAGTTGAAATTTAGTGCTGGGAGTTCTGCTTTGCAGACTTTGGTTAAAAATTGGCAATATCTACATATAGTATCCTATGTTTATTGTGGTTATTAAGCATCAGTTGTGTAAGAGGCTTCTCCAGGAATCAGGGTAAAATATAGCTTATTATTATAGCAACTGTATTATGGACAAACCATGGAGGTGGAACAAATGTATACACTTGCATATTCCCTTTATTCAAAAGAGTTCAGCTGAAGCACTGTTGGCATTTTGGATTAGATAATATTTTGGTGGAGGGGTGTTGCCAGGTGTCTTTTGGGTGGGCAGTATCATCTAGATGAGAACCTAGAACCTCAAGAACCCAAGTAACTTCAGAAAAATAGGTATTAAAAGCTCATGTAGTCAAGATTGCTGAAGTACTGGCTTAGGGATTTCTTTTGAAATTCTAAGTATAAATAATTGAAAAATAACTTTATGAAGCAAAATGACAAGTGCATGTCAACTTAACAAGTTATTATGTGTAAAATGTAGCATTTTTACTTATCAGTTTAATCTTATTTGAAGCAGTTTCTAGGTTAATTCTGTCATCAGCATTTAGTTGGGGTTAGACTTTGATGTTTGAATGTCAGAATCCTCCATTGGCTTTCTTTCTGTTAATTTTTAAGTTATATATGTTTCACAGTAATAGACTGAGAAAGGAGAAATAATTTAATGATAAGTTTGCCTGTATAAATTATTCTCTCTCATTGAGCTTGAGATCTAAACATTAATTGTACTGGTGACTTATAATCCTTGTCAGCTGTTTAATTAGAATTTATTATAGAGTTATTTAAAGAGTCCTAAGTCTAGAATAACTAAATGTGGTGGAGTGAAGCTTCACTCCATGTGGGTGCATACATGTAGTGGATGTAAAGGAGAAATTATCAGACCTGAATGATGTTAATTCTTAGGGTCTTCATACTTCATATTTCATACTTCATGCTTGAATGAATCTCATCCTATAGATTATAACTTATATAAGCTATATAAATATGACTGTGTCTGGTAATAGAACGTGAAATATTTTGAGGGGGAAATAATTATTCATTGGGCAAAGTCTCTTGCGTTTTGGCTAAAGATCAATATGTGTGAGCCCAATTAATAGTTGAAAGAGAAAGGAAATAACTCAGAAACTTCAAGTTGTATTTTGAGATCTCCAGTATACAACCATTTAAATATTTGAGTGAAAACTGTACTTTGCTATATAAAAGTTTTGCATAAAGAGTATAGGCATAAATCCTGTGAAATACTTTTTCTGTGATCTGAAAAAAAAAACACATAAGAGTAGAAAACTAAATGTTACCTCAAGTGTGAAACATCTGAAGGATGTTGCCTCTTTTGATCTTTGTTTGAGATAGCTGTAATATAGCTCAACCAGATTTACATAAAGGAAAAGGTTCATTTGGTATTGAGAACTTAAATAGTTTCAGATCCCATTGGGGATTTTAATGACTTGATTTACAGGTAGGACCAAAACTGGACTGTTATTAAAATATATCTGATTTTTAAGCATATTAATGAATTAATAATTTTAGTTTTAAAAATCCAGTTCTATCCTTAAACATAAACTTTAAACAGATCATTTAGAAGCTAGAAAGTTTTAAAACTTGTAGCAGGTTAAAGTGTTTACTTGAGATGAACTATGACTAAACTAAAATGATAAAAGCTAGTGTGTGTGTGTGTGTGTGTGTGTGTGTGTGTCTGTGTGTAGAAAGCAGTTTTGCTATACTGTTTCCAGGAAAATGGATAGGAGTAAAAGTATACCAAAGTAAAAGAACTAATTTTTAAATCAGCTTTATCACTGAGTGGCAGTATGTTTTGGAAAACAGGTAAACCCTGCTCCAGTTTTTTACCTCTTAATATAAGGAGTTTGGACTTTATGGACTATAGGATAGTTTCTTTCATTACTGTATATCCTGTTTTGAAGAGCTTTTATAATTTTTCTCATTTAGAAATATACATATTATTGGAATCATAGAAATGTCCTCACATTTTGCTTATAGATTGTTATGTAGAATTAAATCCAGTATTTATTTCAATATTGCTATTAATAATGACCCAAGAATATGTGATTACAATTTAGTGTTACTGTAGTAATGTTTTCATAGTCCAGATTTGGAAATAAAATATTCACTATGCAGTACCTTATATTAACCACTGGGTGGCCTGATTTCACTTTATTTAATCAAGCTGGGCGCTGTTTGTACCTTGACTGTGACCGATTTAAAAAAATTAAATATAGTTACCTGTCCTTAATAAATATAATAAAGATGTAATTTTTGATTATGACAAAGATTCAGACTTAAGGCAGTTTGCGATTTAAAAATATGAGCAAGTTAAAGTAATTTCACTAGAACAAATATTATAGAACCAACTGATATTTCTGTAATTTCAAGCCAGCAGTTCCCTTTCAACTAAAAACAGATTTTTAAAAATATTTTATTTATTTATTTGAGAGGTAGAGTTACAGACAGAGAGAGGGAGAGACGGAGAGAAAGGTCTTCCATCTGCTAGTTCACTCACTAATGGCCACAATGGCCAGAGCTGGGCTGATCAGGAGCCAGGAGCTTCTTCTGGGTCTCCCACATGGGTGCAGGGGCCCAAACACTTGAGTCATCTTTTACTGCTTTCCCAGGCCATAGCAGAGAGCTAGATGGGAAGAGGAGCAGTTGGGACTTGAACTGGTGCCCATATGAGATGCTGGCAACCACAGGCAGAAGCTTAGCCTGCTACGCCATGGTGCCGACCCTGTTAAAAGATTTAAAAATTTAAGATTTTTCCTTTGGCTACCTTATTTTACTGTTTTTAGATAGAGTAATTGTCCTCTGAAACAGAATTTCTCCTAAATGTTTCATCTTAGTATCAAGTGTGAATAGTTTTGTTTGTTATTTCTTGGGCAGAGTCATAACTATCACATCTTGATAGTTTATATCCCAATGCAAAGTTACTTTTAACAATTTTCTTGGCCTAATCTTTTTATGTATGTTTGTGCTTGTTTTTGGTGTGTCATAATCACTTCAACCACTTTGTTCATTAATAATCTACAACACTGTATCCATTTGATTATAGTGATTAGTTATATATTAGGCATTTATAGAATAAATAGTTTCTTTGGTTTACAATAGAAAACTGGCAGAGTAGTTCTGGAAACAAGTACTTGACTGGACAAAGACCAAATTCCTTTTTGGAGAAGTTGTTTCACCTTTTGCTGTCCTGTAGATTAGTCACACTATGCTAGAAATGGCTCATTTATGTAACTGCATTAAATACATTTTGTTGAGTTACTAATACTGTTGATTCTTACAAATAGAGATGCTAAAAGACAATATAAAGGGAGAAAAATAGAGCTGATCTGTTTTGGTGGTCTCTTAACCATCACTGGTGATGAGACTTTATTGTTAAATGGTGAAAGTGCACTCTTAGTGAGGTTACTTATGGGATTTTATCTCTTCCCTTTTTTCTTGGCAAGTTATATGCATCCTCAGGAATCTTCCTGTTGTAGCTAATGATATTGATATGCTTCTAGGATCTCTATTTATCACACTTATTTGAAAATTGTATCATACTTTCAGCAATTACTTTATTATAAAGTATTTAAAATATGTATTAAAATATATGTAATATAGGCCGGCGCCGTGGCTCAACAGGCTAATCCTCCGCCTTGCGGCGCCGGCACACCGGGTTCTAGTCCCGGTCGGGGCACCAGATTCTGTCCCGGTTGCCCCTCTTCCAGGCCAGCCCTCTGCTGTGGCCCAGGAGTGCAGTGGAGGATGGCCCAGGTGCTTGGGCCCTGCACCCCATGGGGAGACCAGGAAAAGCACCTGGCTCCTGGCTCCTGCCATCGGATGAGCGCGGTGCACCGGCCGCTGTGCGCCAACCGCGGCGGCCATTGGAGGGTGAACCAACGGCAAAAGGAAGACCTTTCTCTCTGTCTCTCTCTCTCACTATCCACTCTGCCTGTAAAAAAAAATATATATATATATATATATATGTAATATATATAAAATATAGTATAAATATAAAATAAAAAACCTAGTTTTGGTGTCAAAACTAGGAAGTAAATTGGTAGGTAAACTTTAGGAAAGTCCCAGTGGTAGAGAGATGATTCTAAGAATTCTGCTTTTATACTGCCTCACACGTATGCTCTCAAAAACCCAGTTTCCTGAACGTTGAATGGGCTGTAAAACTCAGTGCCTGAAACTGATGACCATGCTGAATGCAAAACAGAGAATGAAACTTCATATGGAAATAGAAATTTCTCTCAAATAAATATGTTGCTAAAAAATAAAAGGCAGGATTTTGAACTTAAAATGAGTAGGTTTTCAGGAAAAGTACTCCTTGGAAAAGAGTCTTTTTGACCAAACATTTTGGACTTGTAATCTTAATTATTTTAATAAGAACCTCAATATGGATTTTATACAGATTAGATATGATGTAGATTTTTTTACTCATTTATGTGGGCAACCCCCCCCCCGCAATTTTTTGAGTCAGAAATGACCTATTTTTTTTAAAGCTCTTTCAAATATGTTATTATGGATACTGTTGAGAGCTAAGGGGAAGAAGGAAAGAGAACCTGTGAAAAGCATGTCTGAAGGTTATTTGGGGTGTCAGAAAAGGGTAATATTTCTGGGAGAATTTCTAGGAAAGGTTAGCAGTGTAGGAGATATTCTCAAAGAGCTCCTTCGGTACTGAATTTTTTTAAAAAATTATTCCAGCAGGTTCTGTTTCTTAAAATTTCACCACTTGTAGGTGCATTTGGATTTTTAATAAATGGGAACGCCTTTCTCTTCCTCTGAGAGGTAGTTTCATTTTTTTTTTCTCTTGGATCTGCTTTGAGACCACCTGTATTGGGGGGGTGAAAGTTTTTTTTAATTAATTAATTTATTTGAAAGTCAGAGTTACACAGAGAGAGGAGAGGCAGAGAGAGAGAGAGTTTTTTTATCTGATGGTTCACTCCCCAGATGGCCGCAATGGCCAGAGCTGAGCCGATTCAAAACCAGGAGTCTCTTCCTGGTTTACCACGTGGTTGCAGGGACCCAAGGACCTGAGCCATCTTCTACTGCTTTCCCAGGCCATAGCAGAGAGCTGGATCAGAAGTGGAGCAGCTGAGGCTTGAACTGGTGCCCATATGGGATACCGGCACTGCAGGCCAGGGTGTTAACCCACTGCGATACAGTGCCAGCCCTGGGAGGTGAAAGTTTTGATTGGGTTGGGAGGGAGTGAAGTAATTTTGGAATATAGAACATCTGGGAGAGGTGGGAGAGTAACAAAGGTTTTTCATTAATTTTACAAGTATTTGAGTGTTGATTACTGTGCTTGATCCTAAGAAATGTATGTGATAGTCATGGTTTCTACACTCATGAGCTTACTGGGAAGACTGGCAAATATAAGAAAAAGGAAGGTGTTTTATCTGATTTAGTAGCTTTTCTTAGAAATTTGTGAAGTCATTGGGTGCTGCAGCATCTCTAGTGTAACAATTTAATCTTAGCTAACAGGTGGTATTTCTGATAGCTGAAGATGGCTGCAAATAACAGGTATTTTCTTTAGTTAACTCTTTTCCTTCGAGCATATTTTAACAAAACAAGTGTACATGGAAGGAAATAGGACTGGCAGATTGTTGTTATACATAGACATTTGTTTCAGAGATAGCATTGGAAAATGGAAGAACATTGAGCTAAAGAAGCAGATACATATCTTGGAAAGAGGAATAAGGGATCTTGGTATTTTGCTTGGTGAGAAAGGAATTTTGGTTCTATGGAATTTACATAGAAATTCAATTGACAGGAAATTTGAGGATCCTGCAAAGAGTATAGGCAATATATGTTAAATCTCAGCCTTCATTTTTCAATTTTTGATTGCAATTATATAATATATAAGTATTACAAAATACATATGCTTAACTGTATTATAATACAGTTAAATCTTCAAACTTTTGCTATCTAAAATCAAAATGAATTTTGGGAAAGGAGTTGAATCCAGTAAAGCAGTAACTTTTAATAGTCAGATGATCAGCCTATGCACATAAAACCAATACTGTGTTATCTTTCTAAGCCAACTGCTATATCAGATGTTAACACATTTTCTCATTTAATTTTACCTCAAAACAGCACTGTAAGGTAGTTGGTATGACCCTCATTTTGTAATCAAGTAAGCTAAAAATCCAAGGTTAATATATTCAAGGTTACAAAGTGAATAGTTAAGTTAGAACCAGAACTTGTTTTTATCTCAAAATATACCCGATGTTTGTCTTTGGTATCTTCCAGCTTTCTAGTATTCTTCCCATATTTTTCCAGTATATTGTAGTGTAATGGCTAAGTAGTGGACTTTTGAGGTCAGCTGTGTCATTTTGGTATGATTGTGGGCAAGAAGTTACTTTTTGGTGCTGGTGTTTATGGCATTGGCAGTTAAGCTACTGCCTGCCATGCTGGCATCCCTTATTGAAGCACCAGTTTGAGTCCCTGCTGCTCTGCCTCTGTTAATGTGCCAGGGAAAGCCATGGAAGATAGCACAAATATTTGGGCCCTGGTTACCCTTTTGGGAGAGCTGCAACAACTGAAAGAGAGGAATGTTATTATTCCCACTACACAGACTAGAAAATTTTGATTTATAAAGGTAAAAATCCCTTTTTAAAAAAAAAAAATTATTTATTTGAAAGGTAGACCCCCCCCCCCCCCAGAGAGCGAGAGAGAGAGAGAGAGAGAGAGGAGAAGAGAAGAGAGATTTCTCATCCATTGGTTCACTCTCTCAAATGGTCTTGATGGCCAGACTGGACTAAGCTTAAGCCAGGAATCTGGGACTCCATTTGGGTCTCCCATGTGGATAGCAGGAGCCTATGCCCTTCAACCATCTTCCATTGCTTTCCCAGGTACATTAGTAGGGAGGCGGATCAGAAGTGGAGCAGCCAGGACTTGCACAGGATTCATGGAGGATGCTGGCATTGCAGCACCTGCTGTGCCATAACTCTGGTCCCTGTTGTAAAGTTGTAAGAAAAAAATTTCAACGACTATCACATTATCTAGGACATAGAACACTTTAAACATTAGCTCATGCTATTTTCAGATACTTTATTATGACTTTATTCATTCCTCTGGCTACTTAAAATTCTCCAATTCAGCTTACCATAGGGGCCTTCTCTTTTTTTGGGGCTTCATACTTTAAAACTGCCTTTTATTTTTCATCCCAATCAATATTCAGGTTCTGATTTTGGTCCATGCCTCACCACATTAATTTTTCCATGAGTCATTTTATGGCCTCAGCTTTGTATGCTGGTGAATGCCAAAAAGTGTTTTTCTACCCTAAACCTTGTATTGGAGCAGAAGATTAAGGTGCCTAGTTGCCATCTAGATCTGCTGTTCCTAGCAGTAGAGCTACTAACCAGCTGCATGTTATCTGTACTCAGTAGGGGAGCTACTAGCCAGCCACATGTGATTATTGGGCTCTTGAAATGTGGCTAGTCTGAATTGTGATGTACTGTAACTACAAAATACACACCAGATTTTGAAGACTGCAGTAGTAAGGAAAAAGGGAGTAAAATATTTCACTTATAAATGTTTATGTTGAGTACATATTGATTATATTTTTGATGCAGCAAGTAAATAGTATTAAAATTAATTGCAGCTGTTCCTCTAATTTTTTTTTTTTTCATTTTATTTGAATGACAGACTTAGAGAAGAGACAGAGCAGAGAGAGAGAGAGTGAGTTAGTTCTCCACTAATTCATTCCCCTAAATGTCCACAACAGCCAGGACTGGGCCATTTGAAGCCAGGAGCCCAGGACTACACTTCAGTTTCCCATGTGGGTGTTAGGACCCAAGAACTTCAGCCATCATATGCGGTCTCCCAGGATGTGCATTAGTGGGACACTGAATTGGAGGCAGACATTCTTTTTTTTTTTTTTTTTTGACAGGCAGAGTTAGACAGTGAGAGAGAGAGACAGAGAGAAAGGTCTTCCTTCCGTTGGTTTACCCCCCCAAATGGCCACTACGGCCGGCGTGCTGCGCTGATCCGAAGCCAGGAGCCAGGTGCTTCCTCCTGGTCTCCCATGTGGGTGCAGAGCCCAGGGTTTTGGGCCATCCTCCACTGCCTTCCTGGGCCACAGCAGAGAGCTGGACTAGAAGAGGAACAACTAGGACAGAATCTGGCACCCCAACCGGGACTAGAACCCAGGGTGTTAGCGCTGCAGGCAGAGGATTAGCCTAGCGAGCTGTGGCTCTGGCTAGAGCCAGGCATTCTGATATGGGATGTGGATTTCTCAAGTGGCGATTTAAACTTCTGTGCCAAGTACCTGCCCCATTTCTGTCTTTTGAGAAAGATGGCTACTAGGAAATTGATAAGTGGTATGCGCTATGTTTCTGTTGGACACTGCTCTTTTAGACATACCCACCTGCGTATACCTCATGTGATTTCACAATAGTCCAAAGCTATACTTGCTCCCTCCATTCCATTATCCCTTCCAGAGTTCTGACTCTTCTTCAACTCCTTACCTTAGTGAATAGCTCTACTTAAGCACTCAAATTTTGATTTCTACTTGTTTCTTGTCCCTCATATCCATCAGTTGCAAAATCCTTTTGTTTCTAGTTTTTAATTTCTTTAAAGAAAAATATTTATTTGAAAAGTAAAGAAACAGATTTTCCATCCACTGTCTCACTCTCCAAATGCCTATAACAGCTGGGACTGGGCCAGGTCAAAGCCAGCAGCCAGGAACTCCATCTGGGTCTTCCATGCGGATGACAGAAACCCAAGTACTTGGGCAAAAATGTGCTACCTCCCAGGTGCATTAGCAGGAAGCTAGATTGGAAGCAGAAGCTTTACCTGATGTGCTGCAGTGTCCCTGTTTCTAGTTTTTAAGTGTTTGTGCGCTGCTTTCCATTACCTTGACTGGTTTGTTCTTCTATGGATTCTGGATTTTTGTCACATTTACCTCTCAAGGGCATATGAAGTAGAATTGTTTGCTGTTTTATTGTAGTACTGTTCTAGCCTCATTTTTAAAAATGTAGATACTTCATCTGAATTTACTTCATTGCAAAGTAGGACTAAAGCTTAATTTTTTAAAATGTCTACTCAGTGTCTTAACACTGTTTAATGAAAAGTCCATTAACTCACTGATTTGAAATGTTACTGTTACAAGTTACCAAATTCCGTGTTTTCTTTTCCAAATGTTCTATTCTGTTCCATATATCAATGTCTCTATATGCCAGTACCATTCCATTTTTTTTAATTTTTAAGATTTACTTATTTATTTGAAAGGCAGAGTTACAGAGATGCAGAGGCAGAGAGAGATCTTCCATCCGATGGTTCACTCCCTAAATGGCTACAACTGTTGGAGCTGAGCTGATCCAAAGCCATGAGCCAGGAGCTTCTTCCAGGTCTTCTGTGTCTCTGATGCAGGTGCAGGGGCTCAAACATTTGGGCCATCTTCTACTGCTTTCCCAGGCCGTAGTAGAGAGCTGGATAGGAAGAAGAGCAGCGGGGACTTGAACTGGCTCCCAAATGGGATGCTGGCACTGCAGGCAGCGGCTTTACCCGTTACGCCACAAGCCGACCCCCCAATTCCATTTTATATCTTCTTTCTTTATAGTATATTTTCACATTAGGTAATGTGAATTCTTCTGTAATTATTTTGTAGAGCCTTTCTGGTTATTATTGTTTTACCTTTTTTCATATCAACTGTAGAATTAACTTGACTAATTTTCCTCCAGATACCTATAGGTATTTTGATTAATTTAATTTAAATTTATTAATTTGGGGAGAATGGACATAACTATAATACTGTCTTATTTAAGAATGTGGTCTAAGGGGCAAGCATTTTGCCTAGGAGTTAAGACCACCATTGGGATGCCCACATTCCGTGCTTGGGTTTGAGTCTCAGCACCACTTCCATTTTCAGCTTCCTATTAATGCAGACTCTGGGAGGCAGCAGAGATGATTCAGATATTTGGGTCCCTGCCAACTATTTGGGAGGGAGACCTATATTGGATTCCTGGTTCCCAGCTTCTGCCTGGCCCAGTCCTGGCAATGGAGGGCATTTGGGAAGTGAATCTGCAGATGCAAATTTCTCAAATTTCTCTGTCTCTCAAATAAGTAAGAGGCTAGTTCTGTGGTGTAGCAGGTAAAGCTGCCGTCTGCAGTGTTGGCATCCCATATGGGTACCGCTTGAGTCCTGGCTGCTCCACTTCTAATCCAGTTCCCTGCTAATATGCCTGGGAAAGCAGAGGAAGATGGCCCAAGTTCTTGGACCCCTGCACCCTCATGGGAGACCCGGAAGAATCTTCTGGTTCCTGGCTTTGGGACAGCTCAACTCCAGCTATTGCGGCCATTTGGGGAGTGAACCAACAGATGGAAGACCTCTCTGCCTCTGCCTTTCTTGCTAACTTTGCCTTTCAAATAAATATTTTTTTAAAAAACTAAAAAATATGGTCTCAGTATTCTTCCATTTATTCAAGTCTTCTGTGTCTTACAATATTAGTCATTTACTATACCTTGATCTTGTAAATTAGCACAATTTGTAGCTATTTAGCTTTTTCATTGTTGGTATTATTAATGGATTGCTTCTGGAAAGCCAAGACACTCTGGCAAAAAAAAAAAAAAAAAAAAAAGACCTAAATGAAAGATCTCTGCGAGTGAGATCCCAGTGGAAAGAACAGGTCATCAAAGAAGGAGTTACCTTTCTCTGAAGGGAGGAGAGAACTTCCACTTTGACTATGACTTTGTCTAAATAAAATCAGAGTTGGCAAACTCAAGAGGCTTCCATAGCCTTGGCAACTCATGACAAGAGCCTAGGATGATTACTGACGCCATAAACAAGAGTGTCAATTTGTTAAGTCAACAACAGGAGTCATTGTGCACTTACTCCTCATGTGGGATCTCTGTCCTTAATGTGCTGTACATTGTGATTTAATGCTATAACTAGTACTCAAACAGTATTTTTCACTTTGTGTTTCTGTGTGGGTGCAAACTGTTGAAATCTTTACTTAATATATACTAAATTGATCTTCTGTATATAAAGAGAATTGAAAATGAATCTTGATGTGAATGGAAGGGGAGAGGGAGAGGTGAGGGTTGTGGGTGGGAGGGAAGTTATGGGGGGGAAGCCTTTGTAATCCAAAACTGTACTTTGGAAATTTATATTCATTAAATAAAAGTTAAAAAAATAAAAAAATTAATGGATAGCTTCTTTCATTCTCTTTTAACTGGCTGTGGTTTATATTTTATCATTACCATATGTTACATCATAATCATTTCTTGAGCTCCTGTGAAGATTATTCATTGATTTTCCTTATTATATTTCACCACTCTCCTGCCATTGATTTTTTTCTAAAATGAGATATTTGTCTTTGTTGTCCTACTTAAAGTCTTTGAAGTCTTTACAATAAAGGTCAAGAGAAGACTAAAGGTCAAGCTCATTAGCATGACATACAAAGTTATGATTTGGACCCTGGTGGTATGTCCTGCTCATTTTTCTGGTGGCAGAAGAACTGTAGCTCCTGCTCATTGAGTTTTTTTTTTTTTTTAAAGATTTATTTTTATTTATTTGAAAGGTAGAGACAGAGGGCTTCCATCTGCTGGTTCACTCCCCAAATGGCCGCAATGATCAGGACTGGGCTAGGCCAAAGCCAGGGGCCAGGAGCTTCTTCCAAGTCTCTCATGTGGGTGCAGGGGCCCAAGGACTTGGGCCATCCTCCACTGCTTTTCCAGGCACATTAGCAGGGAGTTAGGTTGGAAGTGGAGCAGCCAGGACTTGAACCAATACCCATATGGGATGCCAGTGCTGCAGGCTGGGGCTTTAACCTGCTGTGCCACAGCACTGGCTCCCATTTTTAATTTTTTTATAATTTGAATAATCTCATTGAAGATACTTATATATCTTTTAAGTCTCAGTGACTTCATCAGTCATAATAGCACATATAGGTTCAGTGATTGGATTTACCAATTTAAATTACAAGTCTTGATTTTAAAAATCATGGTTTTTTGTTTTATTTGGTAGTGAGGATGAGGATGATGACCTTCAGTATGCTGATCATGATTATGAAGTACCACAACAGAAAGGATTGAAGAAACTCTGGAACAGAGTAAAATGGACAAGAGATGAGGTAAGTACCTGACAGGATTTACTGATTTTATACTTATATTTATTGATTAATGCTGTTATGGTTATGAAAGATATTTAAAAACAAAATGGGAAAAAGTTTTCTTTTTTTTTTTTTTTTTAAACTGAATACGCGTTGTCTGGATGACGGGTTTTACAGACGGGAGAGTCAACAGCCTGTCTTCGCAGCTGGGCCGGCCGCAGGCCAGGCGCAGGCCCAGAGGACGGGCCCGGGGCGGGTGCCCCCCCCAGGCCAGGGCCCGAGTGCGAGCTGCTGGTGAAGGGAGCCCACCCCGGCTCCCGCGGCGCCCCCTGCAGGGAGGGGCGGGAGGCGAGGGCTCTGGGGGCAGAGGCGCCGCCCGACGCTGGGGAGGCAGCGGCCCGGCAGAAGACGCGGGGGCCCCGGGGCGGGCCTGGCGACAGAAAAAGTTTTCTAACAACTAACTTGCATGTTTCTTCAACCAGAGATGTGAGTATGGGTTAATTTTGGGACTGGCAGAAATAGTATAGTAAATGGAGTAATTTATAATGACTTCATTCATTCTAAAAATGTTCAGCAGATATACCTGATAGAATTGGAAGATTCTTTATATTCAGGGTAGAGGAAAAAGATGGGGGAGAACTTTCTAAATTTCATATCTATTTTAATAGGATGATAAGTTAAAGAAATTGGTTGAACAACATGGAACAGATGATTGGACTCTAATTGCTAGTCATCTTCAAGTAAGTGAAATATTAAATTATATTTCTAGAGGCAAGTTTTCAGCATACTGGTTAAGGCACTGCTTGGGACACCCACATCCCTGTAATGGAGTACCTGTATGCAAGCCCCTGCTCTGCTCTCAATTCTAGCTTCCTGCTAATGCATGTACCCTGAGAGGCATCAGGTGATGACTCAAGTATTTGGGTCTCTGCCACACACATGGGAGACCCGGGTTGAGTTCCTAGCTCCTGGTTTTGGTCTGACCCAACCCTAACTATTGAGAGACTTTGAGGAGTGAACCAGTAGATGGGAGATCTCTCTCTCTCTGACTTTCCCTCTCTTTGTCTCTCTGCCTTTCATATTAAACACACATACACAAACCAAACAGGGTTTCTCCCAGCGTGAGCTTCTCTGCTGTCATGTCCCCCTATAAATGTTGATTCATTTTAAAAAAAAGTTGTATTTCTATAATGAATGACTTAAGCTATTGATTTTAATTATTTGTTTTTTCAAAAATATGTCTCCATATTTTAGATTTTTGGTTTCCTTCCCCCCAATATCCCTGATTTTCTGATCTACCTGTTGATTGCTACTGGCTTAGAAAGACTGATTATGTAGTGCAGGTTGAGCATCCCTAATCTCAACTCTGTAACTTTTTGAGCACCACAAAATTCCATATCTGATCTCATGTGACGACAGGTCATAATCAAAATACCAGTTCACAAGAAGTATTGTATAAAATTACTTTCAGGCTATGTGTGTAAGTTGTGAATGAAATATAAATGAAGTTTTTGTGGATTTGGGTCTTGTGTCCAAGATATCTTCTTATGTATATGTAAATATTAAACTCCAAAAATGGAAACATTTCTGTTCTGAAGCATTCAGATAAGTGAAACTAAACCTGCAGTGTATTTATCTAGGAACCTAAAAAGATTACCAATTTAAAACAAAAATATTAAATTTGAGTAGGGCTTTATAAATTTGCTGATATATGTAAAAACATTTTGAGAGGAATTAAATATATTAAAATATTTTGATAGGTAACCAAAAAAATCAGAAAAACTTATGTTAAAAAAGTTTTATATCTAATGCTTACATTTTGAAATGTTACTGATTTTTTTAGAAGTTATGCTATTGTTCACCATACTACTTTCCACTTATTGTTCATTTGTGTGTAATTTTACAGTTTTCAAAATTTTTTACATAAATTCTTATTTGTTCTTTAATACATTATGAGTAGTTAGGCAAAATGTTCATATTTTAATCTCAGTATTGACTTTCAGGAACAGTATTACCTGTGTTTTTATATATTTTCATCATGACTCTTAACATAACTTGAAAACTGAGACCAAATAATCAAAAGAATGTGATTTTTGGAGTCAGAATTGTGTTCAAATATCTGCTGTACTAGCTTGGAAAAGTAACTTAAACTCTATGACCTTCAGCTTCTTTATCTATAGTATATAGATAAATGTATATCATAGCACTTATTTCAGTAGTATGGGAATTAAAAATAACATATAGGATATTTGGCACAGTTTCTAACATTTAACAGGTATTTAATAAACAGAAGCTACATTAGAGAAATACTACAAGACAAACAGGAATAACCTGATAATTTTGAAGAAAGTAGTGTCCTTAAAATGGATCAGTACTGCTGTACAGAAGCCATAAATGAAGGTCAGTCTGAATATAAATAATTTGAAGTCCATTATACACACAAGAGCCATTGATAAATAAAATATTTATATATATCCCTTTATGTACTTCTGAATTACTTTTAATCTTGTGTATGAACTGATAACTTTGTAAACTGTAAAATGCTAGTTGAATATAGATGTTATTATGATTATTACCTTTGTAATACATAGGAGTTACCAGGTCATGAACTGACTAAAATAAGGCTTTATTTATCAAACATTCTTAGGGCTTGAGATGTTTCTACACAAAGTTTTTTTCTGGTCAATCTATTTTCCTTTTATGTGTCAATAATCACTTTATTTGAAATATATATCTTCTATATAGATATACTTAACATTTTCATGATAAAAACTTGGTAGTCATCATTTGTAAGTACCCTTTAAATATCATATCAGTACCTTTATTTTTTTTTAACTGTGTAAAATTATCTATTCTTGTACTTTATGGATCCAGATGGCTATGTTTGATTTCTTACGTCTGGTTTTTATGGTTTTCTGTCCACTCTTTTTTCCTCAATCCTAGCATTTCTTTGTGGCATTGTCTGGGTTATAGCTTTGATGCTTGCTGTGTTACGGTAAATAGTATAGAGATATATACTTGAATTCATCACTTTCATTTGTATTCTAGACCCTGCCAATTACGTTATTATGTTATTTTAAAAATTTATTTATTTATTTGAAAGGCAGAGAGAGAGAGATCTTCCATCTGCTGATTCACTCCCCAAATGCCTGCAACATCTGGGGCTGGACAAGGCTGAAACCAGCAACTCAGGACTCAATTCTGGTCTCCCACATGGAAGGCAGAGTCCCAACCACTTGAGCTATCACTGCTGGCTCTCAGGGTGTGCATTAGTGGGAAGCTGAACTGGAAGCAGAGCTGGGACTTGGAAGCAGAGCTAGGTACTCTGATATGGGATGTGGGCATCTGATGTGGCAGCTTAACCAGCCAAATACCTCTCTACCCCTACCCCAATACCCCACCATTACTTTAATGAAAGAAGATGGAGTTGAGACACAGGCATGTAAATAGATATTGCATGTTTAAGAAATGCTATTGAATACACTATTCTTACAGACTTTGTCCTTCAGAGTGTTCAACATAAGTTTAGGCTTACTTTCTAGAAGACAGTTGTTTCAATAACAAAATCATCTAAATTCTTTCAGAATCGTTCAGATTTTCAGTGCCAGCATCGATGGCAGAAAGTTTTAAATCCAGAATTGATAAAAGGTCCTTGGACTAAAGAAGAAGATCAGCGGGTAACATGTTCATATTCTTTACGTTAACTGTGTAGGTGAACTAGGTTTTATTGTTCCTAATATGTTGTAACACACAAAATGTATGTTGAAAATACTTCAGTTGTATTCTCTGGAGGCTGCTTAAATGGAATATCAAATCTGTTGAAATACAGTGTTTTTTTTTTTTTTTTTAATTGAGTCAAATGAAATGTAATATACATAGTCCCTTCTTTCCAGGAGTTTGGTTTATAGGAGGGAAAACACTTGCTATAAGCCTAATCATTTGTGTAGAACTTGGTTTAGGAATATTTAGGATAGTTTCTGTTAAAAATTGAGCTCATACTTTATAAACAGATTTTAATTTTGCTTTTATATGTGATACATTGATATATAAAGAAGTCATTCTTAAACTTTCCCTCATGATCTTGATATGAGAGCCACAATTAAATAGATGTATGAGTATCATGTTTCCAATTGGTTTGTGATTAATAAATCAAGGTAATTCTTTGTGATATGAAAGTTGGAGAAAAATAAGAGTTCCTGTCCTCCACTAGGATTTGCACTTTAGTTTATACTGTTTAAGGAATAGAAGTTGCTAATGTAGTTGAAAAATCAGAGCAATCTTAACTATCATTCAAAGCAAAAAGTTATTTCACTAGGCCCAATACTGATCTGATTTACCTGATGGACAATGATAAGTGTTAAAATGTGTGATCTTGTTTGAAAGTATATTTAATAAAGCTAGAAAACTTTTTAAAGATAGCAAATACATGCATATAGTGAAAATGTTGATATATCCTAAATTTAAATATTCTACCAATATAAAATGTTTATGTTTATGTTTAGTGAGGTAAAGTGGGCTGGTAATAATTATTCTTGGAATTTTAAGTAAAAAACAAACTTGGAATATGGGAAAAAGAATATATGAACACTATTTTTCCAGTTTGAGAGAGGAAGAAATGAAAAGCCAATAATGTGGATTCTTCCTCCTTCCAAATTGTTTTAACTTTTTGCTGAAGTCCCCTTTTTTGTAAAGTGTAAGAGTAGAAAATACACAAATCTCAACAGTTTTGCTGTTATTTCAAATTAATTTTGTATAAAAGGAGCTTAACTTACAAGTCACTTTAATTAGCCCTTTGGGTTTTAGGTAAGTTTGGAATCAATTATTGGACTTGGCAAATATAGAAGGATTATTTGTTAGTACAGTTGTGTTTTGTAAATTGTAGTTGTGGCTTGGATTTAGTGCATTTGTTTCAAATGGTATTCTTGAATTATGTTTTAAAATTCCTTCAAGGTAATACTTTTTTAAACTTTCTATTTCCTAGGTTATTGAATTAGTTCAGAAATATGGACCAAAAAGATGGTCTTTAATTGCAAAACATTTAAAGGGGAGAATAGGCAAGCAATGTAGAGAAAGATGGCATAATCATCTGAATCCTGAGGTGAAGAAGTCTTCCTGGACAGAAGAGGAAGACAGGATCATCTATGAAGCGCATAAGCGGTTGGGAAATCGTTGGGCAGAAATTGCCAAACTACTTCCTGGAAGGTGCTTATAAAAATGTATATACATTTTTGTGTACTTAAATATGATCTTTGTTACCTAGTATTAAATATATTTGCAAGTACCCTATGACATTTATTTATATTAAAAATTTAGGCTGCATAACCCTTTGGGATCATTTATAATACATTGTATGTGTGGGTTTAAAATATTTTTTGATGTTTATTTTTATCTCCTTAAAAGTCAGATATATTTAGAGAGATCTTCCATCTGTTGGTTCACTCCCCAATGCCTGCGGCTGGGCAAGGCTGGCAGCCAGTAGCCTGGAACCCCATCCAGGTCTCCCATGTGGGCGGCAGGAACTCAACCACTTGAGTCATCACCTAATGCCTCCTAGAATGCCTTAGCAGAAAGCTAGATTGAAAGTGGAGGTAGGACTCAATCTCAGGCAAATTGATTTCACCAATGGCAGTTTAATCTGATGTACCATTTAACACTTGCCCCTCAATATTTTTTTGCACCAAAATAAACTTATAATTTCATTTTCTGTGAACCTTTTAAAGTATTCTCAAACACTACATTGCTGTGGTTCAAATGTTACCTAATAATCTTAAGCAGACAAACAACCTTGGTGAATTTCATATCACTCAGGTGGTACGTTTGTTTTTTGTGCTGCAGTGTCTATCTGAATAGTACTTTATGGCTTATAAAGTGCTTTTATATGTATTCTTATTTAATCATTGTATACTTTGTATGCAGAGCAAATATTGCTTTGTGTTGTATAAATAAGAAAATTCAGGAATAGTGTTACATTTTTAAAATTTTATTTATTTATTTTGTAAGGATTTATTTTTTGTTTGAAAGGCAGAGACAGAGAGAGAGGTCTTACATCTGCTGGTTCACTCCCCAATTGGCCACAATGGTCAGAGCTGCGCTGATCTGAAGCCAGGAGCCAGGAGCTTCTTCCTGGAGCTTCTTCTGGGTCTCCCCTGTGGGTGCAGGAGGCCAAGTACTTGGCACATCTTCTGCTGCTTTCCTAGGCCACAGCAGAGAGCTGGACCAGAAGTGGAGCAGCTGGGACTCGGACTGGTGTCCATATAGAATGCTGGCACTGCAGGTTGTGGCTTTACCTGCTACGCCACAGTAGTGTTAAATTTTTAAACCAAGTTAGCAAACCTGGTCTTGGAACTTTTGATGTTTTCAATCTTATACTTTTTTTTTTTTTTTTTTTTTTTTACTTTCCATATGTTTACTAATTTAGTAAACATAACATAAAGTAGATTTTCAGTAAATGTATATTTTACGAAAGATAGAATTAATATTGTAAGTAATTCTAGATTGAATATTTACATTTTTATAAGGGAAACTTTAGATATAAAGGGAGAATGCTACAATTCTGTAATTTGTGATTTGCTTTCAGGATCTTGATTGTTTCTAGCTCAATGCCTTTACCTTTGCTATGCCCTTTTCTAAAATTTCTCTTAAAATTATTTTATTTTTATTTTTAACTGATCCATAAAAGTTGTACATATTTATGGAGTACCATGTCATGTTTTTATACCTGTGTACATTGTGTAATGTTCCCATATCTGTCTCTTCAAACATTTATCCTTTTTTTGAGGTAAAATCCTTTCAAAATACAGTATATTATTATCTAGAGTCACTCTGTTGTGCAATAGAACACCAGAACTACTTTCTCCTAACCATAATTTAGTACCTGTTAATCAACCTTTGCTCATCCCTACTCTCCCAGATTTTGGTAACCGCAATTCTCAACTTCTGTGAGATCAATATTTTTAGATGGAATGCTCCCCATCCCCTGCATTCTTTTTTTTTTTTTTTTTTAAAGATTTATTTATTTATTTGAAAGTCAGAGTTACACAGAGAGAGGAGAGGCAAAGAAAGAGAGGGTCTCCCATGTGGATGCAGGGGCCCAAGGACTTGGGTCATCTTCCACTGCCCTCCAAGGCCATAGCAGAGAGCTGGATTAGAAGTAGAACAGTCAAGACTCGAACGGCACCCATACATGATGGGGGCACTGCAGGTGGTGGCTTTACAGCTACGCCACAGTGCTGGCCACCCCCACATTTTTTCTTTTTCTTTCTTTTTTTTTTTTTTGACAAACAGAGTTAGAGAGAGAGACAGAGAGAAAGAGCTTCCTTCTGCTGTTTAACCCCCAAATGGTCGCCACAGCCGGCGCACTGCATCGATCGGAAGCCAGGAGCCAGGTGCTTCCTCCTGGTCTCCCATGCAGGTGCAGAGCCCAGGGTTTTGGGCCATCCTCCACTGCTTTCCTGGGCCACAGCAGAGAGCTGGACTGAAAGAGGAGCAACTGGGACTAGAACCTGGGGTACTTGCACCGCAGGCGGAGGATTAGCCAAGTGAGCTGCAGCGCCAGCTACCCCCACATTCATAATATGACTCATTCTTCTTGTCATTTAGATCTTAGCTTTGCTGTCATCTCACAGAGGCTTTCCTACACCACCAAGCCAAAATTATACATTACCCACTTTTCTTATCCTACTTTATTTCTTTTGTACTGATATTTTTATTTGTTTTTCTGTTCTTCTGTTCATGCTGCCACGTTTCCAATGAGAATGTAAGCTTCATGGAAGTAGGGCCCTTCTTTGTCTTATTCCCTGCAATATCTCTGTTGCTCAGAACTACTCCTGATATATGGGCATGCAGTTTATCTTTAGAACGTTTTTAAAAATTCTACTTTAATCAGTTGTAACAGTTTGTTTTTATACTTTGTACAAGAAATACAGTATTAAAATATGTGGAACCATTTTATTTTTTGTTCTAAATTATACACTTTAATTTCTTAGGACTGATAATTCTATCAAAAATCATTGGAATTCTACTATGCGAAGAAAAGTGGAACAGGAAGGATACTTACAAGATGGAGTAAAATCAGAACGATCATCTAAACTTCAACACAAACCTTGTGCGACCATGGACCATTTGCAAACCCAGAATCAGTTTTACATACCTGTTCAGGCACATATTTTTAATACCTTTATTATTCAAAAATTTTTCTTTAGTTGCATTTAGGAAGGTATTTGATTTATTAATAGGACAAGTACAACATATATTAAGCATGGGATAACCATTTAAATTTCTAAACTGAAAAAAAAGTCTGATTAGATCCTAACTTAGATAAGTATTTTGCAAACAAAATCATTAACATTTCCTTTTATATGTAATTTTTACATTAGGAAACTGAGTATGTATGTTTCCTACCACTCTTATTCTTTCAATCTTTGTTTATGATTCAGAACTAATGATCATATGCTTTAATAGATACTATAGTTTTCATTTAAATTTTTTTTGTGTGATTGTAGTATTGCTTGTCTGTTAGAGGTATGGGTATATAAAATAGCTTAAAGAGGAAAATAGTCAAAAATCATTCAAGTCATCATTTTGGGGGTTAAATAATTATTCTTAATTACTTTCAGATTTGATGATTTCAGTCTTTGATTAGACAAATTTATTGAAGTGGAGATTATCTAAGCTCCAAATGGGGCAAGCTGTATTTGGCTCCTTACAGTGCATTTTCTTACTTGCATGAAATTAGTTTACGAGTATCCATGAAGTTTGTTTTATGTTTCTCTAATCAACTTGCCATGTCATTTACATTTTTTTATTTAATTGGAGAGACAGGGAGAAGGAAAGAGAGACAGACAGGCAGAGAGAAATGCCACCCGCTGATTCGTTCCTCAAATGTTTGCCACAGTTGGGCTGGGCCAGGCCCATGCCAGGAGCCAGGAATTCAGTCTAGGTCTCCTATGTTACTGTTCTCCCCTTCCAGGGTGTGTATTAGCAGGAAGTTGGAATCAAAAGTGGAGCTGGGATTCAAATCCAGGGACTACCATATGGGACATGGGTGTCCTAAGTGGTTTCTCAACTGCTGTGCCAAATGCCCACCCCTGTTACATCACTTTTCCCAATGAACAATTCTCAGTTCTTATAATGTAAAATATAAAGATTAAGCCAGAACTTAATAACATTTATTGAAAGATAGAATTGGGCAAGGTGGTAAAAATCCGTACTTACTATGCCTTAGGTCTTATTTTGTATCTTGTAGTCTTTATTAAGTTTATTAGGGTTAGTTTTATTTAAAAATTTTTATTTCTTTTTGTTTTATTTGAAAGGCAGACAGACAAAGAGACAAGACAGACACTTTTTGTCTGCTACTTCAGCCCTCACATGCTTTTTACAGGGCTGGGTTAGGCCAAAGCTAAGAGCCAGGAGCTTCATCTGGGTCTCTCACTTGGGTGGCAGGGATTGGGTACTTGAGCCTCTTGTCAGCTGCCTCCCAGGATATACATTAGCGGGAAGCTGGGATGGAAGCAGAATAGCTAGGACTTAAATAAACAGACTGTCCAATATGAGATGCTGATGTCCCAAGTGGCAACTTAATTGCTGTACCGAACTTATGCCCCTAGGCATAAATTTTAAAAGAATCACTTAAAGTAATGACATTATAGTTTACAAAAGGAAAGCATGTAAAGATAGTATAGTTATCTGCTGATACTCAGTACCTTGAGATTTTTGTTGCCTATTTCTTTACAATTTTTAAGAGTTCTAGATTTCAGTAATATAAACAAACATTTTGCTTGTGCCTTAGAAGTTATCATTTGTATTATAAAAAGATAATTTTAAAAATTATTTGGACAATAGGAGCATTTAAAAGTCTTAATCAGGCTGGTGCCGCGGCTCACTTGGCTAATCCTCCGCCTGCGGCACCGGCACCCTGGGTTCTAGTCCTGGTTGCTCCTCTTCCAGTCCAGCTCTCTGCTGTGGCCCAGGAAAGCAGTGGAGGATGGCCCAAAACCCTGGGCTCTGCACCTGCATGGGAGACCAGGAGGAAGCACTTGGCTCCTGGCTTCAGATAGGCACAGCGTGCCGGCCGTAGCAGCCATTTGGTGGGTGAACCAGTGGTAAAGGAAGATCTTTCTCTCTGTCTCACTGTCTAACTCTGCCTGTCAAAAAAAAAAAAAAAAGTCTTAATCAAAAGATGTTGCAAAGATAGCATTTCTCATACCTTAATAATTGTTTCCCTTATTTTTAATAATTTTAGAAAGATTTATGTATTCCTAGTTCAATTATCTTAAACTACCAAGAAGACAATTCTGTTATAAAGTGTAACTTAAAAAAATAGATTGGACTGAAATACTATCAGATTTTCATGAAAAATTTGAGGAATGTAAGTTTCTGTTAGAAGTTGTATAGAATGATTCTGCATAAGATAGTGGTTTAGGTAGGTTGTTATGGAAAGTAGACAGATGTTTTCATACTTACATTTATTTGATTTTAAGGGTTTTAAAAAAATCTTTTGTTAAAGATTTATTTATTTATTTGAAAGATAAGAGTTACAGAGATATGGAGATAAGAAAGAGACAGAGAGAGGGATCTTCATCTGCTTGTTTACTCCCCAAATGGCCACGATGGGTGGGGCTGGGGTCATACAGAAGCCAGGAGCCTGGAACTGAGCATCCAGGTCTCCCATGTGGGAGGCAGGGGCCAAATACTTTCTAAGCACGTTAGCAGGGAGCTGGATCAGAAGTACAGCAGCTGGGATTTGAACTGGTGGCCATATAGGATGCTGGCATCACAGACAGTGGTTTTTAACAATGCTGGCCCCTTGATTTTAAGGTTTGTTTTGTACAGCTGTTAAGTCCCTGCTGGATATGTTGCATTTGTATCCCAGTGCTTAATTTCAAATCCTGGAGTCCTGACTCCACTTCTGATTCCAGCTTCCTGCTAATGTTCACGGTGAGTGGCAGCAGGTGATGGCTCAAGTAGTTAGATCCCTGCCACCCACATGGGAAACCCAACCACGGCCTGGACCAGCCGTGGCTGTATTGGGCATTTGAGGAGTGAACCAGCAGATGGAAGAATTCTTTCTTCCTGTCAGTCTGTCTCTCTTTGCCTTTCAAATAAATAAAAATAAATAGAAATTTTAAAATTGTCTTCTAATTTTTCTATGGTTTTAAAAAAAATACCTTCCCTCATATTCTTTCCAACATACATGCAGCTTCAGATTCTTATTACAGATATTCTAAAAAAGCAGGATAATACTTATTCTTTTAGTAGAGTGTCTATTATAAGTACAAGAATGATCCTGTTACTTTTTACAAAAAAGACAGGGGCCAGTGATGTGGCATAGTGAGTGAAGCCACAGCCCTTGATGCCAGCATCCCATATGGGCACTGGTTCGAGTCCTGGCTGCCCACTTCTGATCTAGCTCCTTGCTAATGTGCCCAGGAAAGCAGCACAAGATGGCCCAAGTTATTAGACCCCTGCACCCATGAGGGAGATCCTGAAGAAGCTCCTGGCTCCTGGCTTTGGATTGGCCCAGTTCTAGCCAGTGTGGCCATTTGGGAAGTGAACCAGCAGATGCGAGATGTCTATCTATCTGTCTCTTTTTCTCTCTCTCTCTGTAGCTCTGCTTTTCAGATAAATCAATAAATAAATCTTAAAAGAGACAATTAATAAAAGAAACTTCTGTTTTCATATCTTTATACAAAGATTGACCTGGGGTAGAGGTAGGAATAGGGTATAAGAAGTCATTGTGGCCAAAAATTTGGAGAGTGAAACAGTGGATAGAAGATCTCTCCCTGTCTGTCTCTTCCTCTCTCTCTGAAATTCTTTTTCAAATAGATAAATCTTTAAAAAAATACTGAAAAACTTGCTTTAGTCTCCATTCTTGTGAGTACTTTGTGTAGACTAGTCTCTTCCTTTGATAGGAATACAGTTATTTCATGTTGTCCAGGAGATAGAGCAACCCATATAAGGGTTTAAAAAAAAATTGTTGGGGGGGTTGGTGTTGTGTGGCAGGTGAAGCTACTGCCTATGGTGCTGGCATCCCATGTGGAAACCAGTTTGAGTCCTGTCTGCTCCACTTCTGGTCTAGCTCCCTGCTAATGTGCCTGGAAAAGCAGCGGAGGGTGACCCAAGTGCTTGGGCCCCAGCTCTCACTTTGGGGACCTGTAGGAACTTACTGGTTCCTGGCTTTGGATTGGCCCAGTTCCGGCCATTGTAGCCATTTGAGGAGTGAACCAGTGGATGGAAGATCTCTCTTTGTTTCTCCCTCTCTTTCTGTCTGTGACTGCCTTTCAAATAAATAGATAAATCTAAAAAAAAAAATTTGGTGGATGATATAGACTATCGACTGATTGGCTGATAAATCTAGGCTAAGTAATTCTCATTTCATCTAGAAGTTGAAGGTCTTTTTTAAGTTTATAATTTTCAATCACTGGATTCTAGAAACAGTCTTAGTTATTATGTAAACTATTACAGATACCAATTTTTAAGAGTAATCGATATTTTTCTAAGCTTTTGTTGTAGAAGTTTTATCAAAAGTTTTGTCATTTGCTTCATATTTTAAAGTTTTTCTAATATTGTATGTGTAATTGTAATGTTTTACTTACTTTGTAGATTCCTAGTTATCAGTATGTGTCACCTGAAGGCAATTGTATAGAACATGTTCAAACTACTTCTGCCTTTATTCAGGTAACTTCTATTTTTAACAAAAAATAAAGGAAATGCTTGCAATTACATTTCTTAAAGTATTATTGTGCCTCTTTCTTCATCTATTAAACTATAATGAAAACACTATCTGCATATTATTGTGAGTACTATAACATTGAAAGATAAAGCATGTAAATGAGTTTGAAAAAATAAACAAATAGTAGTAGTCCTTTCATTCTTCCAACTTGAAGCCTTAAGTTATGAATGGGTATGTTTTCTCTAAAATGAATAGAATGTATCTATTAAGATCCAATAGGCTAAAATTTCCCAGGTATAATTTTTTCAAGTGATTTGGATGATACAGTATTTTTAAAATGCACTCATTTTCTCAGATCTTTTTTTCTAAATTGAAAATATTCAATGCCCCTCTTTAGATATGACTGTTATTGTAATACTTTTAGGATTTAGTAGCATTAAGCTTTATTAGAGAAAAATATGTTACATAGAAGAAAATAAAAATTAGAACACTATTAATAATGCAATTATGTAAATGGCCTGTTTTTCTTTTGTTTAACTTGTTTCAGCAACCCTTTGTTGATGAAGATCCTGATAAGGAGAAGAAAATCAAGGAACTTGAGTTGCTTCTTATGTCAGCTGAGAATGAAGTTAGAAGAAAGCGAATTCCAACAGTAAGAAATAAGCTTAAGTGTTTAGATTTTATTGTTAGAATCTTTTATATATATGCTTTTATAGTTTTCATTAGCTTGAAAGCATATAAATGATTTTCAGATTTCAATAAATAATAAAAAAATTTTTTAAAAATTTTTAACTTAGAGGTTGTCTGATTTTGATATGCATCTCTTTGAGCATATTTTTACAATATTCTATGTTAGGATACTTCCTGAGTTATGTATGTCAAGCAGATTTGAAGTAAAATCTTTTTTTTAAGAATTCTTTTAGTAAGTTGTAGTTTTTTTAAGATTTATGTATTTACTTGAAAGTCAGAGTTAGAGAGAGAAGGAGAGGAAGAGAGAAAAGAGAGAGAGAGGTCTTCCATTTGCTGGTTCACTCCCTAATTGGCCGCAACGGCTGGAGCTGTGCCGATCCGAAGCCAGGAGCCAGGGACTTCTTCTAGGTCTTCCATGTGGGTGCAGGAGCCCAAAGGCTTGGGCCATCCTCCACTGCTTTCCCAGGCCACAGCAGAGAGCTGGATTGGAAGTGGAGCAGCCGGGACTCAAACCGGCACCCATATGGGATGCCGGCACTGCAGGTGGCGGCTTTACCTGCTTACGCCACAGTGCCAGCCCCTTAAAGTAAAATCTTTGATATTAGGTATTTGTGAAAATTATGTGTGGTTTAGATTAAGCTTGGTTTTGTTTTAAGCATTCCATGTAATAATGAGACCGGCGTTGTAGCACAGTGGGTTAAGTCACTACCTGCAATGCATTCTGTATCTGAGTGCCAGTGCTAGTCCTGGCTGCTCTACTTCCAATCCAGTTCCCTGCTTACATGCTTGGGAATATGGAAGGCCAAGATGGAGTTCCAGGTTTCTGGTTTCAGCCTGGTCCACCCCTGGTCATTGTGGCCATTTGGGGAGTGAACCAGTGGATGGAAGAGCTCATTCTCTGTCTCTTCCTCCTTCACTCTGCTTTTCAAGTAATTAAAAATGAATCTTTAACATAAGAAAGCTAGAAAAATAATTTAATAGATATATAAATTCATGATCTCGAATTATTTTTATTCTTATTTTTATTTTTTTCCTATTTATTGTATTTAGAATATGAATTCAGTAAACTGAAAAATGTAATTGTAAAGAATACATGAAAAGGGAACATCTAGATTTTCTGCTCTCTGAAGAACCCTTTCAAAAGAAGATGTTTGACATGGGATAGTAGGCTTTGGTTCCCAGGTGTGAAAGCTGTTGTCTTTGATCTGATCAGGAATAAGTAGGAGTATTCAGTTAGGCTAAAACTTAATCATTTTTGAAGAATTAACCAGGCAGTGCTAAATGGATTAAAAAAAGTAACTTTATAATTCAAAAAATTTAAAATTTGTATTTAAATGACAAAAGTTAGTCTTAAGGTTTTTTTATGTTTTAGAAAAGGGTTTTTTGGCCGGCGCCGTGGCTCAACAGGCTAATCCTCCGCCTTGCGGCGCCGGCACACCGGGTTCTAGTCCCGGTCGGGGCGCCGGATTCTGTCCCGGTTGCCCCTCTTCCAGGCCAGCCCTCTGCTGTGGCCCGGGAGTGCAGTGGAGGATGGCCCAGGTGCTTGGGCCCTGCACCCCATGGGGAGACCAGGAAAAGCACCTGGCTCCTGGCTCCTGCCATCGGACGAGCGCGGTGCACCGGCCGCAGCGCGCCGACCGCGGCAGCCATTGGAGGGTGGACCAACGGCAAAAGGAGGACCTTTCTCTCTGTCTCTCTCTCTCACTGTCCACTCTGCCTGTAAAAAAAAAAAAAAGAAAGAAAAAAGAAAAGGGTTTTTTTTTCTTGGTTTGGGGCTGATTGAGAGAGGATAATACAATGAGAATGACTGGGACCTCAGACATAACTACTGCAATAGAATAACCTGAGATTTTGAGGTAGTATTATGAAGTAACTAGTGATATTTATATGTTTAAGAGGGTATTAATAAAAATGACATTTATGGGTTATAATGAGTGAGGTGTAGCATAGGAGAAACAACATTTGTTTTGAACTTCCAAAACCAAAGCAGACAGGAAGACCTGAACTCTACTTATCTTGAAATTAATATTTGTTTTGTTAAAAAGCTACAAATAAATAGGTATAGTTAGAAAGTCAATATTTGTAGATGATTATGTCATGTTTAAACCACTTTGGATTTTAAAAAGCTATTTATTTATTTGAAAGGCAGAGAGCTAGACAGAGAGACTGCTAATTCCCATTTGCTCAGTCACTCCCCAGATGCCTGAACTAGCTGAGGTTGGGCCCAGGCAGAAGCCAGGAGCTGAGAACGCAACCTGAATCCCCTTTATGGGAGCATGGACCCAGCTGCTTGAGCCATCACTTGCTGCCTCCCAGGGGCACATTAATGAGAAGCTAGAATTCAGAACAGAGCTAGAACTTAAGCCCAGGTGTTCTAATATGGGATGTGGGTATCCAAAGTGTTGTCTTCACCACTACAACAAATATCTGGTTGAGTAAGATATTCTGAATTCTAGAGGGAAGTTGCTACAGCTAATAGAATAGATTCCATTTATATATATATATAAATATGTATTCTAATAATGACTACCATTTTACTGAATATTCATTATGTGCCACTCTTGTAGAGGTTTTATAAAAAAGTGTTCTTAAGAGATTCAGGTTATGATCTGTAAATATAATTACAACCTGGTGGTTTTTCCAATGCACACCCTAGTGATTTTCCTCTTTGTCTTTTGCATTTTTTTCTTACCTGGAAACTCATTTGAAAAGCATGTGGTTTGGAAGCTTCTTCCTAAAAGTGATTGTTAATTCAGGGGGTGATTGTGCTAATGAAATAAAACTACTTCAATTTATTTTATTTTTAGGACACTTTAATAAAACATGGAACTTATTTTGCCACAATGGTTTTTCATCTTAAGTAACTTGAAACACAACGTTTAGTTACTGTGCGTCCCTAGGACATTCTAGAAATTAAAATTTTTAATAGTAGATATCATTTATTGACTGCTTCCTGTGGACTGGGAAATGTGTGTTCTCTATGATATGATAGCTATTAACCACAATTAATCTTAAATACAATTTAAAATTTAGTTTCTTCAATACATTATAGGTACATTCTGTTATACAGTGCCATATACTTTATATTTTGTTTTTCATTCATGACCCTTCCAGGTCTCTTTTCTTATTTTTTATTATAAGACACTAGGAAGCTAGACTTGCAGGATAGGTAAATTGTCTGGTTAAAAAGAGATAAAGAGGCCGGCGCCGTGGCTCAACAGGCTAATCCTCCGCCTTGCGGCGCCGGCACACCGGGTTCTAGTCCCGGTCGGGGCGCCGGATTCTGTCCCGGTTGCCCCTCTTCCAGGCCAGCCCTCTGCTGTGGCCCAGGAGTGCAGTGGAGGATGGCCCAGGTGCTTGGGCCCTGCACCCCATGGGGAGACCAGGAAAAGCACCTGGCTCCTGGCTCCTGCCATCGGACGAGCGCGGTGTGCCGGCCGCAGCACGCCGACCGCGGCGGCCATTGGAGGGTGAACCAACGGCAAAGGAAGACCTTTCTCTCTGTCTCTCTCTCTCACTGTCCACTCTGCCTGTAAAAAAAAAAAAAAAAAAAAAAAAAAAAAGAGATAAAGAAAAATGGCATATTCCCTGACTTCAAAAGATTTATTCTGCTGTGGGATTATGGACAAGAAACATGATGTAATATGATAAAATAAGTCACAGTATGGCAGGGGATAGGAGAGGTGCTTAATTTAGATTCAGGTAGTCAGGGAAGGGTTCCTGGAAGAAGTCCTATTAGAGCTTAGTCTTGGAAGAGAGGTGATGAATATATACTAGCAAGATAGATAAATTAGGACATTACTACAAATGATACCGAGAAAAGTATATAATCAAATGGAGTACTTCTGAATATTCGAATTGTGTCTTAAATGAAAGGTAGGAGTTTCCCTGATGAGTGGGTTAGGAAATATTCTAGATAAAGGGAGCAACAATATGTACGAAGGCACTCTAGGATAAGTAAATGTAATTTATCAGGGAGTCGCAGGTACTCTAGCTGCATAGTCACTGGGAGGAAGGCTTGTAAGTGAAAATGCTGGGAGATGAAGTTTAAAAAGAAAAAAGAAAGGCTAGATTCTAGGAGTTTGGACTTTACATATAAAAATTTATTTTATCTGACCATGATTTCATGGATAAAAACTTAATCATAAAAAGGAAATATAGTCAGGGTATGGGTTTAATGAAAAGTATACCAATTTTAAAGAAAGGCACTATATTTGCCTCGCTATATTTTTAGCTAAAATGATAAGTATGTTATTCTAGAAAAAATTCACTTACTTTGAGAAAGACAAATAATATTCAAATTTCTTTTGTACTTTTAGCAGCCTGGAAGCTTTTCTAGCTGGTCTGGTAGTTTCCTCATGGATGATAGCATGTCTAATACTCTAAACAGCCTCGAGGATCACACTAGTGAGTTTTATAGTATGGATGAAAATCAGACTGTGTCTACTCAGCAGAATTCACCCACGAAGTTCCTGGCCGTAGAGGCAAATGCTGTGCTGTCTTCTCTACAGACCATCCCAGAATTTGCAGAGACTCTAGAACTTATTGAATCTGTAAGTTTGAAATTGTGAGATTATTGAAAGCTCATTTTAGTTATGTATTTTTCTGTTCAGAAACTCAACTTAAGGGATATTGATCAGTTTCATGTTAAGCATTAGTTTGTATGCCAGGCTTAATTTTGTTCTATTTTGCAGTAGTTCTTCATTAAAAAAAAAGGAAAAAATTTAAATCTTTCTTGAGTGTGTGCCTTGTATAGAATCTCTACAGATTAAAAAACTTAATTTTAATTATGAGCATGTAAGTTGTATAAGTACATTAGAGAAAGTTGGAAACTAGAGAAAATTATGAAGATGAAACTTAAAATTCTCCATAGAGGTGGGCAGTTGGTCTAGATGTTAAGATTCCAGTTAAGATGCCATGTCCCACACTGGAGCACCTCGGTTTGATGCCTGATTCCATCTTCTGAATCTAGCTTCCTACTAACACAGATCTTTGGAGGCAGTGGTAACAGCCCAGTTGATTGGGTTCTTGCTACCTACATAGGAGACCTGAGTTGCATTCCTGACTCTTGGCTTTAGCTCCTGACCAGAGCTGGGCCACTGTGGGTATATGGAGAGTGGATCAATGGATGGGATCCATCTTTGCTTTCAAATAAATAAGAAATAAGAAAAAAAAATCCTTTATTCCCAGAGTTAATAATTTAATATATTCCTTTCAGTCTGTGTTCCATGCACAAAACACACTCACACACATAAACACGCACACTTATGTGTGTATATATGTATATAGATAGATAAAAATATGTGGATTTTAATCCTCAGATATATACCTATGTATTATGATTGCAGGCTTTTTTTGGTTTTCATTTATATCATGAGTACGTCTCCGTGTTCCTGTTTTTTAAACTTGAATTTTAATGGCTTTATAGCATTCAATCATATGAATGCAAGAAAATTTACCCAGTATACTCTTCTAGGACATTTAGTTATCTAGTTTTATGTTATTACAAATAACAGAATGTATTTATATAAAGCTTTGTACAAAATCATGAATTTCTGGATCAAAGTATATCACCATTTTTTAAAAAAATATTTTATTTATTTGAAAGGCAGAGTGACAGAGAGAAAAGGAAAGAAAAAGAGATCTTCCAACCACTGGTTCACTCCCTAAATGGCTGCAATAGCTGGGGCTGAGCCAGGCTGAAGCTGGGAGCCTGGGAACTCCATCTTTTTTTTTTTTTTTTTTTGACAGGCAGAGTGGATAGTGAGAGACAGAGAGAAAGGTCTTCCTTTTTGCCGTTGGTTCACCCTCCAATGGCCGCTGCAGCCGGCGTGCTGCGGGCGGTGCACCGCGCTTATTCGAAGGCAGGAGCCGGGTGCTTCTCCTGGTCTCCCATGGGGTGCAGGGCCCAAGCACTTGGGCCATCCTCCACTGCACTCCCGGGCCATAGCAGAGAGCTGGCCTGGAAGAGGGGCAACCGGGACAGAATCCGGCGCCCTGACCAGGACTAGAACCTAGTGTGCTGGCGCCGCAGGTGGAGGATTAGTCTGTTGAGGTGCGGCGCCAGCCAGGAACTCCATCTTGATCTCCTCTGTGGGTAGCAGGAGTCCAAGTAGCTGGGCCATCTTCTACTGCCTTCCCAGGCACATTATCAGGGAGATGGATTGGAAGCAGAGCAACTAGGACTCAAACTGGTACTCTGATGCAGGATGCTGGCATTAACAAGTGACAGATTAACCATTTGCCACAGCATCAGCTCCTGTATCACCATTTTTAAAATGGTCCTATACATATTACCAAATGACTATACAGAATTTGATAGTTTTCCTGATAGGAAGTCAAATGTGATTTTTATGATAAATGAAACTTGAAAAATTTATTTATTCTTGTTTATTTGAAAGGCAGAGCAAGAGAAAGAAAGCTCTTCCATTTGTTGGTTTACAGTCCAAATGCCTGCAACAGCTAGGAGCCTAGAACTTCATCAGAGTCTCCCACATGGGTGGTAGGGACCCAAGCATTTGAGCCACAACATGCTGCCTCCCTGGGAGTACATTAGCAGGAAGTTGGAATCTGAAGCAGCCAGGACTCAAACCTAGGCACTCCAATATGGGATGTGGGCATCTTAACCACTGAGTCAAATGTCCACCCTGATGGATTGTGCTTTTTGATAATGACTTAAAATAATTTGTTCTCCTATATAAAATACTTTATAGTAAGCTTCATCTGCTGAATTAAATGAAATATTATTCTGGGATATCCCAAATTGAAAGGAAAACCATAATCTGGACCAGTGGTGTGACACAGCTGGTTAAGCTGCTGCCTGAAATACTGGCATCCCATATCGGAGCGCTAGCTTGAGTCCCGACTCTACTACTTCCTGTCCAGCTCCCTGCTTGGAAAAGCAATGGAGGATGGCCCAAGTGCTTGGGTCTTTCCTGGCTCCTGGCTTCAACCTGGCCCAGTCCTGACTGTTGCAGTCATTTGGGGAGTGAACTAGCAAATGAGAGATCACTCTCTCTCTCTTTCAAATAAAAAGATAAATAATAAATCTTTTAACAAAGAAAAATAATCTGTTTCACTCAAATGATCCAAATGATCTTGTTTTAAAAAGGATGTCTCAGGAAAGTCTGTTTGTAAAAATGAGTAACTGTTCAGATCATTTGGAAGGTGAACCAATGGATGGGAGATGTCTGTCTGTCTCTCTGTCTCTCTTTCTTTCTGTTGCTCTGCCTTTCAAGATTTGATTTAACTAGGTTAAAGTATTAACTTCAGTTCAGAATTTAATTGTATTGCAGGATCCTGTAGCATGGAGTGATGTTACCAGTTTTGATCTTTCTGATGCTGCTGCCTCTCCTGTCAAGTCTACTCCAGTTAAACTAATGCGAATCCAACACAATGAAGGAGCCATGGAATGTCAATTTAATGTCAGTCTTGTACTTGAAGGGAAAAAAAACAGTTGTAATGGTGGAGACAATGAGGCTGTTCCTTTGACATCCCCAAATGTGGCCAAGTTTAGTACTCCACCAACCATCCTCAGAAAGAAGAGAAGAATGCGAATGGGTCAGTCCCCAGGCAGTGAACTTGGTGATGGCTCACTCAATGATGGTGGTAATACAGCACTAAAACACACACCAGTGAAAACACTACCATTTTCTCCTTCACAGGTAGTACTGTTGTTTTTATATATATTTCCAAATGTTGATGAGCTGGATTAAATTAGATCTTTAGTATCCTTTCTGGCAGTTGGCTGTTTTCCTAACACCTAACAATGGATAATATGTTTAAATGTATACATGGGAGTGTATACATGAGGTGTCTCCCAAAGCCTGAGTGCACTGTAAGTTTTAGAGCTCAGATGAAAGTTTTCTTTATCATGTAATCTCACATTTTAATGACTCATCAGAAAACAGACCCAAAAAGGTAAAAATGATTTGCCCAAAGTTATCTAATGAGCTGAGATTAAGGACTGTTTCCTGACTGTCTTTTTAACAGATATTAAAGAAGACATTATATATTTAGAGTAATTTAGCCTTTAGTTTACCTATTGATTTTTCCAGCTTAATGTTCCTTGAAAGAAACCTGGTTTTCCACCCATATGCAGAAATACCTATTTTCTCCTCTTGTAATATCCCTGGGCGGCAGATGTTTATGTTAGAATAGTTTCTTATTGAATACTTGCCATGCTCCAGGCTAAAATACTGAAGTTGAGCATCTTGGCCAAGGTCACAGTAAGAGATGGAGCAGTGTTTGCTAAACGTGTTTTGACAGTTTAAAAACCTCTATAGGGGAAGAAAGGAGTTTAGTGATCAAACAGGCATGAGGATGCTGGAATATTATTGGAGTTATGTTTTGAGCCTGGAAGATGAGTAGGGTATGGCAAGATACCACCACTTTGATCTCTGAAAATTATGTTCCTTCCCTACCCCCCTCAGGGGACGCTATTTACATATTGCTTGTGAATAGTGCATCCATTCCTTTTCCCAGCCTTCATAGTCAAAAAGCGTTCTGGAGAGGGTGAAACAGGATTGGGCACACTAGCAGTATTTTGTTATGGGAGTAACATGTAGGTAACTTTCGTTGAAGTATAAATTCTGTGGTAGAATGTAACTCACAGCACTTGTATCCCAAGGCAAATAGCTTGAACTTTATCCTGTAAAAGAAGGTTTGGTTACTAATCTTAAAGTTCAAATATTAAGAGCCAGAAATAATGGAGGTAGAATTCATTCCAGTTATAAGTAGCCTTGAAGCAATTCCACTTCTTTATGTTGCTACTTCTAATCTATCAGCTACAAAAATAAATTAGTAATTCACAATTGTATTTATGTTATGACCCACTGAGTAACTTGTGTAGTTTAGAAAATGGACTCTTCTGTTATCAGTTTTTGACTGCTTGAAGGTTCTGTGCTAATCTAGATAAGCAAATTTGTGAGGTGGCTGTCCTTATCAGCAAAGTATTATTATGTTCTGAATTTTAGTACTTTTTGAGAAGAACATGTAAGATCATTTATTAAAAGCAGAGCTAAAAGCTGCATTTTTTTCTGTTATACTATTGTACAAAACTGGTGTTTGATGTACCAGCTGTTTGATAGTAAACTGTTTCGCTTTAAAATTTTTGTGCTTTTTTTTTTTTTTTTTACAATTTTAATATCTGTTCAGTGACTATTTCTTGAGCACCTGTTATGTGCTAAACATTGTTCTAAGAGCTGGGGAGGCAACAATGAACAAAATAGACAAAACATTCTTGCCCTCATGAAGCTCACTTTTCATGAAGTAGAGTATAAATGTAATATTGTTGGTAAGCTTTCTCTAAAATGAATGAAGAAATAATTTGAAAATTCTGTCAGTTTAATATTTGTATAGCATTTTGACATTCTAGAACTTGTCTTTCTGTTCTCTTTTTAGTTTTTCAACACTTGTCCTGGAAATGAACAGCTTAATATAGAAAATCCTTCATTTACATCAACCCCTATTTGTGGACAAAAAGTTCTCATTACAACTCCTCTTCAAAAGGAAACAACTCCCAAAGATCAAAAAGAAAATGTAGGGTAAGTAGTTAATAAATAACTATGATAGAGAAAATGGGAAACATAATGTCAACAGATTAGTTTTTTGTCCACATAAATGGCATGTGTTGAAAATCCGTATCCATAAAGTACTTACAATTGTTTTTAGAAATTCATAACATTATATTTTATCCCTAGGGCATTGAAAACCACCTAAATATACTGTAAAAAGTTGATTACTAGCAAAGCATTTTTAGTTCTTTTTCTATGTCAGTCTTTTTTAAAATTTAAGATGATTGATTAAGAATTACTTTAGGCAGACATACTTAAAATTATCTCTGTAATGTTTAAATAAAGCATGTACATATGCAGGAACATTTAGTGTATGCGTTTCCCGTGGCTTTGCCTTGCTTAACTCATATGAAATCAAATTGTGACTGTAACACACATATTTAAATATCTAAATGATAGGTTTAGAACACCTACTATTAGAAGATCTTTATTGGGTACCACACCACGAACTCCTACTCCTTTTAAGAATGCACTTGCTGCTCAGGAGAAAAAATATGGACCTCTTAAAGTTGTGGTATGTATACTCTTTGTTTTTAAGAATTTCTTTAGTTTTAATGAAGCACAACTTGAATTTTTTTATTTTGATTTTTAACATTTAAAAAATATACTCTTGGTTTATAAGTTTGAATTTGTGTTAAATAAAGAAAATTTAAAAAATTAAAAAATGATTTTCTTGTCAAAAAAAGAGAAAATCTAGTATCAGTAGAATCCTTTTCTTACTACTAAAACCTGCATTTTAGTAGGTTTAGTAGCAGTTACCCACAGTAGAACAAAATGATTTTGATATACCTAAGTACTTTCATAATAATATTTAGGAAACTGGTCAGCATACCTCTTTGAGACTGTTTCCTTTATGCAGAGATCATGAAAGCACAGCCCTCATTGTTAATGGAAAGCTGACACAGGCCGGCACCATGGCTCAATAGGCTAATCCTCCGCCTTGCGGCGCTGGCACACCGGGTTCTAGTCCCGGTCTGGGAGCCAGATTCTGTCCCGGTTGCCCCTCTTCCAGGCCAGTCCTCTGCTGTGGCCAGGGAGTGCAGTGGAGGATGGCCCAAGTGCTTGGGCCCTGCACCCCATGGGAGACCAGGAGAAGCACCTGCTCCTGCCATCGGATCAGCGCGGTACGCCAGCCGCAGCGCGCCAGCCGCGGCGGCCATTGGAGGGTGAACCAACGGCAATGGAAGACCTTTCTGTCTGTCTCTCTCACTGTCCACTCTGCCTGTCCAAAAAAAAAAAAAATGGAAAGCTGACACAGATGATAGGAATGAAGGGGCTGAGTTTCAAATAGAACATGTTTGGTAGTAGTTCATGAATGAGTAGAACTGGCAAGTGGTCTAGTTATCTGTGCTATAATGTATATTATTACATTTGAAATACCTTAGAAAAGCCATTGACATTCTAGAAGATACAAATTTTTGACAAGTTAAATTCATTAGTAATAAAATATGATTTTAAAAACTGATCATTTCTAGAGTATTTATGTTCTTGCATTTTTTAGTTACTTTTTGGGTGGATTCATTAATACATTAAATTCTTGTTTACTTGGTTTAATGAATTTGCAACTAAAGGCATGTTGCATACTCAAATCTTCTGGTGTTTTCCTTTTTTTTCTGAAGTATTGTTTAACGTATGCAATGGGTTTGAATAAGTCATTGTCACTTGGCTCATGAACAATCATATTTTCTTTAGAGTTTTCTAGATTTTTAATTTATACATATCTACTTAACAAAAGTGAGATCCTACTGATGGCTCAAGTAGTAGGGTTCCTGCCACCCACATGGAAGACTTGAATTGTATTACCAGCTCCTGACTTCAGTTGGTCCAGTCCTTGCCATTTGAGTAGTGAAACAACAGATGGGAGCACACATGTTCACTCTCTCTGTCTCTGTTTCTGTGTGTATGTATCAGTGAGTCAAAGTGATTTGGCCTTTATGTAAGTTGAATAAATGTTATTCTAATAATAGTGTATGAGTGAGTAGTTTCGAACTACCTCAAATGTCTGCCAGTTTATATACTAGCCTTCCAGCCTTTTTAATCTAGTAATAGCAGCACGCACAACTCTTTGGGTAGAATTTGATCACTGCTAAAACAGATAATTTAATATAAAACCACAGTAATGATTTAGAAACTAAAATTCCTAAGATACCTATGGGTACATACATTTCTTTGCATAAATTGATTTTTCTGTTCCTCCTTCTCCTGTTATTTACTGACCACTTACTATTGAAAACCATTTAGCTTTCTAATGTATGTTACTGTGAGTCAAATGCACTTCTTGGATATTGGCAGGGTGTGTTTCAGCAGGAAGCTAGATTCGTAAGAGGAGCTGGGACTCCATTCTGAGCACTCTGATGTGGGATGTAGGCATCTTAAACACTGCCCCAAACTCAGCAGTTTTTTTGCTTTTGTCACATTAGGACAATTGAGAGGATAATTCCTGGTAGTGAATGAATTATTTTAGCTGCTACTCCATGACATTTATATTCTCTTTTTAAAAAACAGATTTTTTGTATTTATTTGAGAGGTAGAATTATAGAGAGAGAGGGGAGAGACAGAAAAATCTTCAATTCTCCTGTTCACTCCCCAAATGACTGCAATGCCCAGCACCAGGCCAATCTGAAGCTAGGAACTTCTTCTGGGCCTCCCATGAAGGTGCAGTGGCCCAAGCACTTGAGCCATCTTCTACTGCTTTCTAAGGCCATAGGCAGACAGCTGGATTGGAAGAGGAGTAGCTAGGACGTGAACCCGCACCCATATGGGGTGCCAGTGCCACAGGAAGAGGCTTAGCCTACCAGGCCACAGCACTGGCCCCAACATTTATATTTTTAAAGAGAAAAAAACAGAATCCAGATTTTTTTTTAAGAACACCTAATTAATATATGTTATTGGTGAAATAAAGTCCTTGAAGGCCTTTTGAGAAATAGAAATGCTAACATAGTTTCTATGTATCTCGGACTCTAGATGAGAGCACTTTTAAAATTCTACATCTAGGATCTCAATCTGGGTCAAATTCTATTTCTAAAGCTGGGAGCCAGGAACTCGTTCTGGGTGTCTCCCATGGATGGTAGAGACCTAAGTACTTGAGCCATCACTGCTGTCTTCCAGGATTCACATTAGTAGGAAGTTGGGTTGGAGAGTGGAGACGGAACTCAAACCCAGGCTCTGATCAAGAATGTAGTTTCCCAAGTGGCATGTTAACTGCTGTATCAAATGCCTACCATGGTTAAAACAATTTTTAAGAAAGTTTTACTTCTTTTTTATTCATTTTGCTATTGAGCTAGAGGCAGAGAGAGATCTCCCATCCCCTAGATCACTCCCCAAATACCCACAATAGCCAGGGCTTGGCCAGGTTGAATCCAATAGTCAGGAATTCAATCCAGGTCTTCCACATGAGTGGTAGGAGCCCAACCATGTGGGCCATCACCTCCCACTTCCCAAGGTGTGCACTAACAGGAAGTTGAAATCAAGAATGGGGCCAGAACTTGAATCCCAGGTACTCTGCTATGGGATATGAGTGTCCCAAACAGCATTTTTAACCACTGAGCCAAATGTCTACCCATCTACTTCCATTTTGAAAGTTTTTATAAGGACTGTTAAATCTCATCTACATGTGAATACTATTCTCCCTAACTATCTTGGCTGGGAGCATATGCTGTTGGTCATTAAATGTTGCCAGTATGTTCTTTTATTTAGTAGAGGTTTGATACTTCATCCCCTTAAAGAAGATCTTGATTATGATATGTTTGATTATAATGTCAAAAACTTCTGATTATAAGGTGTGTTTACACCTTTTTTTTTTTTTTCAAGATTCATTTATTTGAAAGAGTGTCAGAGAGGGAGGGAGAAAGAAACAGAAAATCTTCCATCCACTGGTTCACTCTCCAAATGGCAACAGAGAGGGGAGCCAAATCTGAGCCAAGCCAAAGCCAGGTTTCAGAAACTCTATCCAGGTCTCCCACATGGGGGTCTGGGGCCCAAGCACTTGGGCAGTCATCTGCTGCCTTTCCAGGTGCATTAGCAGGTAACTAAATCAGAGTGGAGCAGCTGGGACTTGAATGGACACTCTAATATGGGATGCTAGCATTGCAAGTGGTGGCTTAACCCTTTGCCCCAGAATGCTGCCTCTTTTTTACCCATTTGATAGAGAGCTAGATGAATATGCATTTGAGACAATTTGATTATTCAGCACACATTCAACTTTCTGTAACCTGTTCTCCCACACCGTAATACACACATAGATAAACACTGACCTTTACATCAACACACACATACACACATACATACGTGCATTCTTTTTTTTTTTTTTTTGATTTTATTTATTTATTTGAGAGGTAGAGTTACAGATAGTGAGGGAGAAACAAAGAGAAAGGTCTTCTGTCTGTTGGTTCACTCCCCAGTGGCCGCAATGGTCAGAGCTGTGCCAGTCTGAAGCCAGGAGCCAGGAGCTTCTTCCTGGTCTCCCAATGGGTGCAGGGGCCCAAGGACTTGGGCCATCTTCTACTGCTTTCCCAGGCCACAGCAGAGAGCTGGATTGGAAGAGGAGCAACCGGGACTAGAACCGGCGCCCATATGAGATGCCGGTGCTGCAGGCGGAGGATTAACCTACTGCGCCACAGCGCTGGCCCCATGCATTCTTTTTGAACACTGTGTGTCAGCTTTGTACTTATGGCTAGGTGTACAAAGACGAAAAAGCCATTTTCATTGTTCTTAAGCAGCTCACAATCTTGGTGAAAAGAGGAACACATCAACTAATAATTATACACTATGTAATAACCAATTGAAATAAAATAGTGAGAGCTAGTGTGTTGTCAATTTGTTCTACATTTCCTATTTTTCCTGTTTTTATATTAAATATTTGGAAAATAATCTTTAATTCTGAAGATCCTGATTGAAGCAAGGGGCTACAATAGCTTCCTCAAAGGGAGATTTTTGTTTTGTAGCCTAGAATAAAGAAGTTGTCATACTTCATTCTGTGCTTGAGAATGTACAATATTATTTCTGCCTTAAAACTCACTAGTTAGTAATTAGCTATAAAGACTAGGAGAAAATTATGCCAATAATGGAAAAGTATAAAAGATGGGTTTTCTATATGTAGGGAGAAAAAGGAATTGCTAGAAACGACTTTTTAAAATCCTTTTAAAAACAATTTAGTCCCAGCCACTTGCCTTCTTGGAAGAAGATATTCGGGAAGTTTTAAAGGAAGAAACTGGAACAGACATATTCCTCAAAGAGGAAGATGAACCTCCTTACAAAAGCTGCAAACAAGAGGTAATCTTTTAATACTATTGTTAACAAAAGCCCTATTGTGTCCAAGTGACTTTGCCATAATGCTTCTATGTAAATGGTTCATTCCAGCATACTGCTTCTGTGAAGAAAGTCAGAAAATCCTTAGTCTTAGATAATTGGGAAAAAGAAGAACCAGGCACTCAGCTATTGACTGAAGATGTTTCAGACATGCAGGTTTGTAAATTATATTTTTAAGTTGTCACTTTAAGTCTTAGTGATTCTTGTGTCATGGGAGTTTTCTTTGGTATTCTGCATAATTCAGAGAAAAGCTATAAATTATAGAGAACATTTACTTTTTTTTTTTTTTACATTTGTTTTGAGAGGAGTTAGTTTTCTTATGTATGATGTCAGAAAATGGTAGTTCTCAACACTTTGAATTTCAGTATTTATCTTCGGTTCATTCTCAAAATATTTAATTCTATTATATTACTAGAGATTTCATAGGAGCCACATGCTTTCTTGGAGGGAAATGAACAGGCCTTCCATTACTACTTATCAGTAGTCCCTCTATTTTATTCCATTTTTGAATTAGTTATTTTATTTTCCTCTTTGTTTTTTCTCTTAGTCAGAAAATATATTTTCAACATCTTTATTAATGATACCATTATTGGAAATACATGACAATAGGTGCAACTTGACTCCTGAAAAACAAGATACAAATTCAACCAACAAAACATATACACTTAATAAAAAGAAACCAAACCCTAACACTTCCAAAGTTGTCAAATTGGAAAAGAATCTTCAGGTATGGATTTATAAATTTCTTTAGTGATTTTTGTTGTTTATTCAGTGATCACTTTGGACTTACTGATCACAAATTATACTTTTTTCTTTTAAATTCATTGGCTATAACAGTAACTAACATTCACCATTGTTTTGTCACTCAAAGTGGATTTGGGATTGAGAGATTCATTGAGGGCACATATAAACTGAACATTTGGAGTTATAGTCAGACTCTTCTGGTAATTTCTTAAGCATAGTTTCTTTTATTTATTTGAAAGGTAGACAGAGATGACAAAGAGATCTCCTGTCCATTGATTCATTCCACAAATGTTGGCTGGGGCTGGTCCAGGCCAAAGCCAGTAGCCCAGAACTCAAATCTGGGTCCCCTGTGTTGGTGACAGGGACCCAAGTCCTTGATCCATCACCTACTGCTCCCAGTGGTGCACATTAGTAGGAAGCTAGAAGCAGGAGTGGAGCTAGGACTTGAACCCAGGCACTCAGATAATGGGATGTGGGTATCTCAAGCAGCATCTTAACTACTGTACCAAATGTCTGCCCCACTATTTCTCTTTTAAATGAAAGATAATAAATCTACTTCTGGCATCTCTTCTCCTATAACAGACCTAATTAGGACAAGTGGTTAGAAGGAGTTTCAGCATAATTTTGTTAGAGTAAGAATTTCTAGTAAGCTTTTTGGGTCAGAAATTGTAAAACAAAATCCTTTTCTCTGTTGCTTTGTAACCAGTATGTAGCTGCAAATGAGGGCTGGAAAAGTTGTTATGGCATTACCCTTAGTTTACACCAGAGAATTTCAGAGCTTGTTGAAGAGGAAGGTTTCCTCTTTATCCTACAATGATTACAGCCCCGAATTCCTGACATTTAAACATCCTTCAAAATGTCTTTGACAGTTGGTTATCTGGATTGAGCCCCTGCTTTCAAAGAGCCATGTAACACATTTTTTAAAATATCTTTAAAATTATTTGAGTTTCCAGTATTAATTGACAGAGAACTTTTTGGGAAAATTTATTATATAACAGATCATACCTTTAATATAGTGATCATATAGTAAAGGAAGAAAACAAGTACATAAAGTTGACTTTGTGTGATGAATATATTTCCTAATTTGTGAGCACATGAAGTATTCATTCTTGGTTCATTTTTTGACATTACAACTTTTAAAAATCTTTTGCAAAATTTTGAAGAAATAAAAATGAATATTTCTCTTCATGTGAAGTAAGACTTACTTTATTTGTGGGAAGTTGGAGATAAAACTTTTAAACTGCCTCGATAGGCCTGTAAGCAACATAGTTATAATAACTGACTTTCAAAAAGTTAATTGTAGGGGTGCATTTGGCACAATAGTTAAGATTCCACTTGATACACCCACATGCCTTATCAAAGTGACTTGGCTTTAGTCTCACCCCTACTTCTGATTCCAGTTTCCTGCTAGTATGTACCTTGGGAGGCAGCAGATGATGGCTCAAGACTTGGGTCCCTGCCACTCACCTGGGAGACCCAGATTGAGCTCCAAGTTTTTGGCTTCAGCCTGGCACAGGTCAGGCTGTTGCAGGGATTTGGGGAGTGAATTAGCAGATAGAGGAACTGTATCTCTGTCTTTGTCTCTCTGTCTCTCTCCTTTTGAAATAAAATGGGAAAAAAATCATAAATACTTTACTATGTATTTTAAAAATATAACATCATTGTTTAAAAAGAAACACATTACCATTATCAAAACATTAGAAATAATTACTTATAAATTACCCAATCAATTAAATTAACTTTAAAAAAATCTAATCATGAAGTAATATGGGTAGTTATTTTAATAATTTTCACATCACTGTTAATATTTCCTTCCTAGTCAAATTGTGAATGGGAAACAGTGGTTTATGGGAAGACGGAAGACCAACTTATCATGACTGAACAAGCAAGAAGATACCTGAGTACTTATACAACTACCAGCAGCACTTCACGAGCTCTAATACTGTAATTGTTATTGAAACTGAAAAAAATGCCCCCTCCCTTACTACATTCTATACTAAATTAGGTTGCAATGAAATTTTTATCAATTATTTTTAAAGTTTTAATAGAGCCCTAAAATGGTTTGCATCTTTTTTTCATATTGGGCAGGCAAAAAGCTAACGTGTCACTTAAGTAAGGGATAGGTAATTTATTGTTTATTTTTTAAAAGATGAGATTTTTAAAAATTGTTTCTAAAGAACAAGATGGGAAAATAATAAATGTTCATGGTTATTTGAAAAGTAAATTTTCACATATTTTCTTCACAAGATATATGTTGCTACTCTTGATGCTGCAGTTTTGTTATAGATAGATATGAGTACATATGATCTTTGAAATTAGTCTATGTATGGGAAGCACTCAAAGTTTTATGAAGTACTTTTGCCTATGTGCTGATTTACTTATGCTACCATTTACAAAGAAACACAGTGGGAAGGAATTCAAAGGATGGAAAGTTGCACTACTAATTTTTGATATTTTTCAGAAACAATATAATTAACTACAGTATTAAATGTATTTATTTGAACATAGTACTAAAACAACAAGCATTGAAAAAGGGTTTTTTTTCCTTTATTAGTAAAGAGTCAGTATTTTCTTCATGAATCTCAGAAGAGCTGAGAGTTTTGTTGAATGTATTGTACAGTAGGTAGGAGCAGGAAAACTTTGTAAATTGGAAAGAAGTCTGTTTTTATAATTTATTTTCATTTTCAAAGCTTAAATGTAGATATTTATATGTATACAGGGTATCTAGAAGCCAATGTTGTTTCCTGTTATTACAGCTAACATGGTGAAGAACAGTTTTGACTTTTAAGTATGAAACAGTAATAAGTTATAGCTGCAAAGAATACAATATCTATACTGTATGTCACATCTACCTAAATATTGCACTATGCCCTTTAAATCATGTTGGTTATAAAGTAGTTCTAAAAATGTACTAAATAATAACTTAATATTTTCTTTTTAAATTATATTGGGGGGTCACTTAAATTAATCTGGTGATTTGTATATGTGTTTGAAATTTTTGCATTTTGTTTAAAAATAATATGGTACCTTGGTCCCTAAAAACAGTCTGCACTTAGAAATTTATTATATTTACTCAATATTTCAGAAGTAGAGAACATTATCTTTTATTTATAAAAATATTTTGTCCTTTTATAAATGTTTTGTGTTTCTCTACAGGTTACAACAGTTGCTTCAGTTGCCTGTTTTAGGTGTTTGCACTTATTTTATTTCTTCTTGAAAGAATGTCTTTATTTGCTTTTGTGGTAGAGATTTTATGTAATTTTTTGAGACATATAATGGTGTGCTGTCAACTTAAACACTGACAGGTAAATAGAATTGTACACTGTAGTTTGAATTATTTATAATTGACGCACTCTCTCCCTCTCCACTCCTGAAGTATGCTGCTATAGAAGATAGCAGAATCGGCTTGCTGCTATGAGAGAAGGAAAGAGCGACCACCACTTGCACTGTGTGAAAAGATAAAAAGCAAATGATGGCGAGTTCTCAAGTTAACTGAGTGGAGTCAACCATTACCAGACAAATTCTTACAGACACCAAAATACTACTATGTCTTAAAACAAACAAACAAACAAAACAAAAACAAAACAACTCAGTCTTTTCTGATCTGTTTTTGTGTTAAATGAAATGGAAATAGTAGGCATTCTGATGGCTTGCCTAGCTCTTCAACAGTAGACCTAAAAGGGTTTTAAGGTATATAAAAACAGTTTTTTCATATTATATGTAGTGAAAAGTGAAGAAAATATAAGGTACTAAGATTATGCCTTGTTGATAACAGATAAACCCAATTTGAATCTTCTTAGCATGTTTGTTAAGTATGTTGATTGCTTTCTAATTAATGAACTTCTCACAAAAATTTCACTTTGTAAAACCAATGATTGTAGCAAATCAAACTGGATCAATTCAGTTACCTTGAACTAAAAGCACATAATTGTTGTTGTTTTGTTTTGCTTTTTAATGTGGCCCTTAGCTGGTTTGGATGTACATAGTTGCCACCAAAGTATAATGTCTTAGAAGAGCTATATTTTTTAAAGCATAATTTTTCTTCAGCATTAAATTATCCCAAATGGCATTATATTATAGATAAGCCTATACTTATTGAATATAGTACATATTTGGGTTGGTATTGGTTGAAGCCTCCAGTTAACTGCTTTGTTGCTTTTTTTAAGATTTTTAATCTTAAATATGTCAGGCATCTCAAGTCACCTTTTTTACTGTTGTGTTCATTTGAATTTCTTTCAATATGTTATAAAGATGCCCGATATACATGTAGCAGCCATACTTGCATGGAAACTGACTACACATATATAATACTGCGTTTTGGTGTAAGGTTTTCACATTAATACAACAATTACCCTGACTAAATTGAGTTTTTTTGATGTATGGAGAAACTTTCCATTATATGAGAATCTTGCATACAATATTAACATCCAAAATAAAGCATCTGTGTACAAGCTGACTTGGCATTGCTCATTGCTTTGATTTTGTGTTTTATAGAATTAATTAAACCCTTGAGTCCCATATTCTGTTCTTAAGCCTTTTTTCTCACTTTGAATTCCCTTTATAGGAGATTTTGTCTGTTAACACAATGCGACCTCTTCATTGAACCTCATTCAGAGCCATATTTTCAACTGCTCTTTAGATACTTCCATATGACTCATGTCTAAAGCAGAGTCCTTTATCCCAGCTTGAATCTGTCCTTCCTTTGTTCTGTCACTGAATGATATCACCCATTGATAACCTCCCTCCCCTCCTACACTGAAATCTGTAAAATTTCAGCCGGCATAAGTCTGCTGTTCTAATTATCTTCCTTCATCTCTTTCTTGGATCATTGCATTTACTGCTGTGACCTCCATCCTACAGAAATATCCAGAAGCTGCAGTGGCATCAGGGTGTCATCTGGGAAGGCCACCTGGTCACTCTGTCAGGTCTCTGCAGTTTGACATTACCTCCATGAATTCATCATCATCCAGATTCTACCCTTAGCCTTCTAGGCTCAGAAATCTGTTGAAATTAACTCACTGGAATTGAGTTTACCACTCAGTGGAAGGCTTGTCAAGTTTATAAGACTGTTACATGAAACTGGAATGCCAATTCATTAATGAATAGTGTGACTATTCACTATAGGACTAGGCATGTTATCTTCCTTAATGTAAGCAGAAAGGAACAAATATAAAAAACAGATCTGGGAGAGCAATGGCAATGCCCTGTCTTCAGGGCAGCCTGACCCGGCTCAGGAGCCCGAGGAAACCTATACTGCAGCCCAACAAATCCCCCTCATTCTAGCTAACCGCACTGGGCAGTGCCAGGAGAAGGGCAAGGTGACCTGTGTCATGGGATGTCAGTGATGATGGCTTGCTGGAAGCGGAATGAATTCTGCGATGGATTGCACAGAAAAGAGATCCAAGATTTCTTCAGTTGTGCTTTGAGGGTTCAAGAAGCCCAAAAGATGAAATCACCCAGGAAACTTTGGGAGAGTCTGGGTGTCTACCCTCCAAGAAACTGAATAAATTGTTAGAGGTTTCCTAACAAACATTACATCAGTTGAAAGCAGAGAAGCATTTCCAGTGACTGGAGTATAGCTTCTGAGGACTGCATGGAGGGTTCAGAGACAGCTGTGAGAGGGCACATGCTCCCTTTGAAGGACGCGTGAGGCAAAACACTTTTTTTATTCTTTGCCATCATGATCTGGGTGGAAGTTATGCTTTATCTTGAAGTAAAATCCTTTGAAGAGAGAAACCAGATGTGATCATATCTCTCCTATTTAAAAAGCTCCCATGAATATTAATTCTCTTTGTTCTTCACTCTTCTGGATCTGGTCATCCTTTCCGTACTTTGTCAGTCATGTTAGTCACCTGGATCTCCCAAAACGCAAATGTACCTGCTCTTACCTCTGATACTGGGTTTGTGAAATTCTCTCAGGGTGACTGCTCTTTTTTGTCTCCCTAGACTCTTAAGAATCTTAGGCTTCAAGGCACTGGTCTGTGAATCATTTCCTGACTATCCTAGTGCTTCCATAAAACCTTCATAGTAGACTTTACATTTCTGAAGAGTAGCAATTGCTATTTATAACTTTCATTTCTGTATCTAGCATGGTGCTTACAAAAAATCTCAATGTTAAATTGAATTTTTAAAAGTAGTCATGACTATTGGAATATTAACTGAACTTAAGTATGTGTGAAATTACATAGTGTGATTTATAGCAAAGAAATTATTTATTAAAAATCATATACTCATTAATTAATTAATTAATTTCCTGCTTTATTTATCCAGTTAGAGTGACAGGCCTGCCAGCCAATCAGATCTTTAGTGTCTAATGTTAAACATGATAATTGTCAAAGATGTACTTCCTGATATGCTCTGAAAAGTGAAACTTTATTACACTTAAATTGTAAAGGATAAATGGAACCAAGTGAAATTCCATCCCCCCCCCCTTTTTTTTAAAGATTTATTTTATTTATTTGAAAGAGTTACAGAGAGAGGTAGAGACAGAGAGGTCTTCCATTTGCTGGTTCACTCCCAAGATGGCCTCAATGGCTGGAGCTGAGCCGATACAAAGCCAGGAGCCAGGAACTTCTTCCAGGTCTCCCATGTGGGTGCAGGGGCCCAAGGACTTGGGCCATCTTCCACTGCTTTCTCAGGCCATAGCAGAGAGTTGGATCGGAAGAGGAGCAGCTGGGACTAGAACCGGTGCCCATATGGGATGCTGGCGCTTTAGACCAGGGCTTTAACCCACTGCACCCCAGCGCTGGCCCCATCCTCTATCTTTTTTTTTTTTTTTTTTTGACAGGCAGAGTGGACAGTGAGAGAGAGAGAGACAGAGACAAAGGTCTTCCTTTGCCATTGGTTCACCCTCCAATGGCCGCCGCGGCCAGTGCACTGTGGCCGGCACACCGCGCTCATCCGATGGCAGGAGCCAGGTGCCAGGTGCTTTTCCTGGTCTCCCATGAGGTGCAGGGCTCAAGCACCTGGGCCATCCTCCACTGCACTCCTGGGCCACAGCAGAGGGCTGGCATGGAAGAGGGGCAACCGGGACAGAATCCGGCGCCCCGACCGGGACTAGAACCCGGTGTGCCAGCGCCGCAAGGCGGAGGATTAGCCTATTGAGCCACGGTGCCAGCCCATCCCCTATCTTTTTAAAAATAAGTTCAGATATAGTCAATATTACGTCAAATATAACTAGAAAACCAAGAAAAAGTACACTTGGAAAAGAATTATATGTGGCTGATGTACTAGGAAGAATGTTTTGAAAAGTTTTTAGCATCTTGGCATAAATACATTAAAAGCTGTTGAATTTGAGCAAACTTCATTTTAAAAGTAGCTAAGTGTACTTTTCTTGTTTCTGAAGTTCTCAGACTGGGTATGCTAATTCAGTTTCCAAGTACAGAATGTGCTAGGTTTGAATGGATTTTCCTGGCCAGCACAGGAAAAGGAGGGAGAGTCACTTTGCTCACTTTTCACTACTATAATATTGCCAGCAATAGCTCAAAGGTTTGAAGAGAATCTGACACAGGCCCTGATAGTTAGCATGTCTTTACTCTGCTTAACTGAGTGCTTTTCTATGCCCTGTGCCAGGTACTGGGGGAGCTATTGCAGAGAGTCTTTGAACTTTCCCTTAAGCAAGTGATATTCTAGAAAGGAAAATGAATAAATATTTAATCTCTCTTCTCTTTTGGCTGAAAGTGAGATGGACAAAGCAGCCAAGTTCCCTGATATATGTATGGATGCTCATTTGTGAGTAGAGGAATATTTGAACTCTGCCTAGATAGTGTGACAATTTTTTCCCCTCTTGTATGTACAATTGATTGGGTTAGGTGCTTCAGTGGATTCTTGCACCATCTGGGAAGTTCACGGGCTAAAAGTTTTGAGCAGCTGCAGCCATTTGCCAGCTACTGTGATAAACTCTATGTACATGCACCATCTCATTTAATCCTCACAAGCATTCCTATGGGATAAGTGCTGTTATAGTTCACTGAAAAATTATTTTTTTATTTGCGAGAGACTTGAGCACTCCTATTTGGGTCACTCCCCAAATGCCCACACAGCCACAGCTAGAGCCAGAAGCTGGAAGGCAGCCAAGGTCTACCACATGGTGGCAGGGACCCAATTACTTGAGCCACACTGCTGCCTCTTGAGGTGTGCATTGGCTGGAAGCTGGAGTCCAGCTGGAGCCAGGAATCCAACTCTAGCACTCTGACGTGGGACACAGACTTCTTAACCACTTGACTGAATACCTGCTCCTATAATCTACCTTCATGGAAATGGAAACAGGCTTAAGGCCTTGACTGAACTCACATAGTAAAATGCCGAACCTAGAATTCATTCGACTTGACTTTGGGTTGATTCTTTAAAAATAGGGCATAAATGTGATTCGATGTACAAGAAAGTACAAAAATAGGCAAAGGTAATGTACACTGTTAAGAGGCATTACCCTGTGTGGAGGGTTGTTGAACACGAGGGGGTTTCTAGGGTACTATATTGTTCCATTTTTATTCTAGGGACTGATTTCATGGATGTGTTCACAGTTTGTGAAAATTCAAGTTTTACTTGTAAGAGTCGACAAAGCCAGCACTCATAAATTCTTGCCATTATTTTCCAATGTATGCTGGGCCCATTTCTCCTAGGAAAAGAGATTATGCTAAACTTCTACATGAAATAAGTGTTTCTAGAATTACATGTACATGAAATGTACCACTTTTTAAATATATAAACCTTACTCCTGCATGAGCCCTTTACTCAAGCCAAAGTGAATGGACACTGTTCCCCACATGAATCTTACCACTGCCCATCGCTGACCATTTGTTCAGCCTCTTCCCCCCATGTTGAAGACTTAGGTTTTCATTCTCACCACCACTGAAATATCCATGCTAAGCAAATCATTTGTCATCAAATATTCATCCATCCAGTGTGACTCACTTGTTATTTTTTACCTTATCAATTGCATTTCTGTATCATACAAAGTGTTGCTTATTTAGAGCTGTTCTCTTAGTCAATATTTACTCAATTAGCTCATTCAATTCACATACATTCTTCCTTCCCAAGGTACCTGTTCACTTGAGCTAGTACGCTAGAAAAGCATTCTCCAGCTTATGGAACACATTTGCTTTTTGCTCAGTTAAATACAAATAATGTCTGATTTAAATTTGGTAATATATTTTATTTAATCCAAGATACTGTAATTTCAATACATGGTAATATACAACATTATTATTTTTTATTTGACAGGTAAAGGTTATAGACAGTAAGATAGACAGAGGAAAGGTCTTCCTTCTGTTGGTTCACCCCCCAAATGACTGCTATGGCTGGAACTGCGCCTATGAGAAGCCAGGAGCCAGGTGTTTCTTCCTGGTCTCCCATGTGGGTGCAAGGGCCCAAGCACTTGGGCCATCCTCCACTGTCTTCCTGGGCCACAGCAGAGAGCTGGACTGGAAGAGGAGCAACCAGGACTAGATCTGGTGCCCATATGGGATGCCGGTGCTGCAGGTGGAGGATTAACCAAGTGAGCCATGGCACCAGCCCCAATATACAACATTATTAATGAAGTATTTTGCTTATTTTTTTCATTCTCTTTGAAATCTAAGGTGCATTTTTCATTTAGGACACACTGTCACTCAGACTAGTCACATTAAGAGCTCGATAGCCCCATGAAGCAAGTGACAGCTATACTGGGCACTGAAGTTCTAAATCACAGAGAAAATGTGTAACTCAGGAGAAACACTGTTCATTTCAGGCCACCTCGTCTTTCTCTGTCCCTCTCCCTTTTCTTCCTTCTCACCCTCCCTCAGTCTTTCAGAGCTGGAGTTTGATCTCAATGCTCTGTATGGATTGTGAGACTTGTCTAAGTCACTAGCTTCAGTTTCTTCATCAGAAAAATAGATATCTACCACATGTTTAAGCTCCTTACTGCTTCTCAGTGAATTGTGAGCTCCTTGCAGGCAGTTTTCCTTGTCACCACTCTATGGTCAGCATTTACCACCTGGAGCTACACAAAACATCAGGGATGCAATGGTGAGCCAAAACAAGCACCTGGCTGGTGCGCTTCAGTTTTAGGAGGGGAGATAGACATAAATCCAAGTGCTCTGAAGGAAAGAAACATGATCCCATGAGAGGCTGTGGTAAAGGAAACAGACGTGCCTCCTTCAGAGAAAGTTACACTGGAGGCGAGTTCACACCAATGGTCAGGCATGATGTAATTAGGCAAAGAGGGCTGGGAAGCAGCAGGTCAACGCTCTATGGAGACAACCAACTTTCCATAGTCAGAGATCCTAAGGCCAGGGTGACTGAAGAGAGATTGGTGGGGGAGGCAACGGTGCAGAGGAGGCTCCTGAAGCAGAGGGGTCATGTCTAGCAGGCCTGGAATTCCCCAGGCAGCAGACTCTGATATAGAAAACAGCAGGACACACACTGGGGAGTACTCTGGTGACCAGCGCTTGAAGAGAGGACGAAGCAGGATTGGCAGAAGGAGAAGTTGGGTTGCTCTGTGGTTTCAGCGAAGGCATCAGCCACTCCCTGGGGAGCTCTGAAACATCATGGCCCTTGGAGTTGTCCCATGGAGGTGATGGACGAGGGAAGGATGAGCAGGCCTTTGTAGCCCTGGATCTATCATGGCAAGTGGCTGCCCAGGAAAGGGGCCTGTCCTTGGATGGGGACACTCCTTGCAGAGCCAATTCCTTAACTTCAGTGTGTTCATGCAATAAGGGGCACAACCATCTGATGAGAGAAAAAGAAACTGATGATGTCGGAGGCATCAACAGATCTTGCTAAGAATAAAGAATTTTAAAGAGCCCTTGAGATGAATGAGGAAGGAATTGATCAGGGAAACACAGTGGAGTTATGTCTCATTCATTTTAGGTTGGCAAGCATGTGTTTACACCCTCTGCCCAAATGGTTTCTTGGTAACTCAGTCCCCTCCTGCCCCCTCAGCTGGGTGCACAACCACAGGCCGAGATCCTGCACGAATGCACAATGACACGTCTGCCCTGCCCTTGAAATCCTCCAGCAGGGCAATGCTGCTCTGATGTGGTGGCAGAGAAAGCAGGGGGCATGTCCACTTGCCAAATGGAAGCGACAGAGGATGGAGGGTATGGGAGCATGGAATATTATCAAGAATGACAAGAATGGAGGCCAGAGAAGAAGGAAAGAAATCCTCAACTGGAAGTCACCTTGCTTCTTCTGGTCTCTCATCTGTGGTTGTCATTACCCCCTTCCTTGTTGCATCTCCAAGTACTCATTTGTGCCTTGGAGATGCCTGTAGATCTATAGCTTTAACAAAGAGTTACGATCCACTGGGCCCACAATAAATGTTTTCTAAATACCTTGGAATGTTGCCTTCTGTTTTTACTTTGACACGTTTATGTTGACTTTATTTATAGCTTTGCCAAGTATTTGTTAGGGGAGGAAGAAGGGAGTCTGTATTCATAGCCTAGGTGCCTTATTTATTTGTTCACATAACAAATATTGGTGTATCCTGCCATAATCTGGTATGGAAAATCAGATGTGGTTCAAATCTCCATCACAGGATATAATGTTTGGTGGGGAAAGACACATGGAATAAACAACCACCCTAATTAACAAACAACTATCAATCATAAGGATTCTGAACAAAAGGAGTACGATATTCACGGACCTCCATAATGAACGAAGGAAGGCAGAGAAGATTTCTGTTTTAGCAGCATCCCCAACTGGAAAGAAATTGAGAGGAAGAAAGAAAGAAAGGTAAGACTCAGAAGAGAACCAAGTTATAGTTACTTGTTGGTTGGAATTTACTCTCAAGGTTGTACACAGAACACACCTTCAGTCTGTGTATGCCCTCAGCAGGAGAGACCTGCGAGGCTTCCATCACTCCTACAGAACAGTGCCATCTAAGATCAGAGACGACAGCTGCAGGAGGCACAGGTGCACAGCTGAACACAGCTTCTTTCAAAGTTTCAAGGAGCATAAGAATGATGCACCACGTGGAGGAGGGGTGGAAGATGGAAAGTCTGCTCTTAGGATAGGCCCTTGACTCCTTGATTCTCAACTGAGAATTCTAAAGTGTGGAGACTTCTGGTGGAAGCTCCCTCGACAAGCTATGGCTAAATTGGATCTAGAAAAATCATTCCCAGCATACGCATTTAAGGCCATTATTGTAATTGTCAACATATCTTACCATGATGTCATACAGGGCTCTAGAGTTTAGTAAAATAGTACCAGGAATAACTCCAGTTACTGAGTAAATTCTTTAAAAGCGGTGTGGTAAAGAGCCTGTTGTTAGAGCTCGTCTATGGATTTTCCTTAACAATTTTCGCTTCTAGATTAGTTGAGTTATTGTCATCCACCTGGCTGTGACCCAGCATTCTATCATTTCTGTTCAAGGAATATCAATCAGTTCATTTTATGCAAGCCACTGTACTCTGTTATTTCAGATCACAGAAATTTGAAGTAGAAAGGTGTCGGACATCTTTCTGTAAAATGAGAGTATTGCATCCATCACACTCTGCTGTGTTAGTTTTCTACTGCTGTCATAACAAATGACAATAAATTTAAGGCTCAATATATCACAAATGGGAGCCGGCACTGTGGCATAGCAGGCTAAGCTTCCTCCTGCCACACCAGCATCCCATATGGGTGCTGGTTTGTGTCTCAGCTGCTCCTCTTCCAATCCAGCTCTCTGTTTCTGTCCTGGGAAAGCAGCAGAAGATGGCCAAGTGCGTGGGCCCCTGGACCCACCTGGGACACTTGGAAGAAGCCTCTGGCTCCTGGCTTCACCCAGCTGTTGTGGCCTTCTGAGGAGTGAACCAGTGGGTGGAAGATTTTGCTCTCTCTGTCTCTGTCTCTCTCTCTCTCTGTAACTTACCTTACAAATAAATAAATCTCAAAAAAATTTATTTTATTTGAAATAGGCAGATAGACAAAAAGGTATAAATCTTCCATCTACTGGTTCACTCTCCAAATATCTGCATCGTCTGGGGCTAGGCCTTGCTGAAGTCAGGGCCCAGAAGTTCATCCAGGTCTTCCACATAGGTGACAGGGACCCAAGTACTTGAATCATCAACCTGCTGTCTCACAGGGTTCACATGAGCAGAAAGCTAGAATTGGAAGTGAGGCCAGGAATCTAACCAAGGCAATCCCATATGGGACGTGATTCTCAGTTGGTGGCTTAACTACAACATCAAATGCCCATTCCTACTTTTATAAATTGGATTTAAAATTTGCGGTCAATTCCAGCTATTACAAGATATACAGTTACTACTAGACATTGACTTTTAGTATTTAAGGAAATTTCCTTATATATATATAAATATATAAAATATATAAATATATAACATTATATATTTTTATATATATTTAACTTTCTCAAAATATTGTAAACGGGTACTCTTTTTTTTTATATCTGAAAGAGAAATCCGAAGATTTAATCAGAGAAATCTTGGAAGTAAAGGTTACTTCTCACCACCCACTCTTTAGCATTAAATTGGTAACTTGCCTCCTCTCTCTATAGGCCAAGACTGTGAATGGCCCACTGTCCTGTCCGCTAGCCCCAGAGCAGCTTATGGGGGAAAGGGGTGGCTGAGCCTCCATTTCAGGTTCTGCTCTCCTCCCCACTCTGCTGCAGTCCTGTGTCCATTCCCTCTACATCATTCTATAAAGCCAGGTAACTCTGCACTGGGGCTGCAGAAACTGTAATCAAAGAAGCATTTCCTTCACACAGGAGAAAGCCAAGGTCATTATTCCAAGTGGAAGTGGGATGTGCACACCTTTTCCGAGGTAGAATATTATTTTTCAGAACTGGGTAGGATATCAGGTAAGGCGTGGCGGATGGAACTATGTCATACGCTGGGGAATAAACAGCAGAGGGACAACTTCCAGTGTTCACTTTAAGGCTTTTCCTAGTGTTCGGAAAACAGTCACTGCAGGAGAGGGTGACTTTCCTTGTGAGGAGGCAGTCACAGGAAATGGTTAATAGAAACCTCTATGGGGCGCTTATAAGATAAAAGGCCTTTGGCAGGGTCCCAGGGGGGTGTGAAGGAAAGCATTTATGTGTTCTCTAAGCAGTGATTTGTAAAAGCCAAACTGGGGAGGGCGGCAAGTGCCTCTGATGACCTGCAGGCCACCAAAGAGGCCAGCCCTGAGCAGTGTGTGCTTCCAGTGGGGCGTGAAACACTCGCAGCTCCAGGCTTTTGTTCCATAAGCAGACCAGCTTGGGCAGGAAATTCATTGCAAATTAGAAACTGCAGAGTTATGAATGGCCCGTCTGCTCAGGCTGGAGCCGTTGAATCGCTCGCGTCCTCTAACCTCTTTTCTAGCTGCCTCAATGCATTTAAAATTAAAAGAAAAAAATCAGATTTTTTTAAAGGCATTGAAGTCTGCTTCACCTGATTCTTATTTTAGCCCTAAACTGCTAGAGAAACTGTATAAAAATGAACTGGTCTGAAACTCTGTGACTTAAGTGAGGAAGGTGTAGATTGTTGAAAAATGAAAATAATATGGAATGAAAAAGTAAGTTTATGTTGGCGTGAACAACTTTGAAATAAATGCATATAAGAGACCCTGGGGTGATGCTATGCCGGCATCCCATATGGGCACTGGTTGAGTCCCAGCTGCTCCACTTCCGATCCAGCTCTCTGCTATGGCTTGGGAAAGCAGTGGAAAATGGTCCAAGTCCTTGGGCCCCTGCACCCACGTGGGAGACCCAGAGGAAGTTCCTGACGCCTGGCTTCAGATGGGCCCAGTTCTGGCTGTTGCAGCCATTTGGGGACTGAATCAGCAGTTGAAAGACCTCTCTTTCTGCCTCTCTGTAGCTCTGCCTTTCAAATAAATAAATAAATTTTTAAAACAAAACACACACACACAAAAGAGAGAGGCCCGCAAAAAGTTCATGGGAAAAATTCATGAGAAATAACTGCATGGATTTTAATTTTTTTTGCACCAAAATAAACTTTTCATTCGACATTCCCACTGACTTGTGTGCACAGTTTCATTTACTCTCCTGATCTCCACAGGCGGATATAATGATTCCCTCTTACAGATGAGCAAGCTGAAGACCAGAGCAGTTATTAGGCCAGCCCAAGATCAGGCTGGCTGAGGTGGATTTATTGTAAAGCAAGCAAAGTTTAAATGCCAGGGCCCCAGCTTGCCCTCCGTGCGTGCAAGGAGGCACAGGGTGAGGTGTATCAGAGGGAAACCCGATTGCCATCAGAGAGATTTTCCACAGACGCATTTCTGGTAAATCGCTTGAACAAATCTCACAAGAACAGATTGAAATTTCCACATCCCCAGAAATGTGTGGTGATTTCCTTTTTCATTCCAAAGTAGTTCTTCCATCCCTAATTTTGAATTCTTAAAATAGGGCCCCCAAATTTTTTACAGTTTGAGCCTCATGAAACCTACATCAAGGGCTGGCAATGTGGCTCAGTGGGATAAGCCATAAGCATCCCATAGCTGAATGTTAGTTCGAGTCCTGACTGCACCACTTGCATTCCAGCTCCCTGCAAATGGCCTGGGAAAGCAGTGAATGATAGCCCAAGTACCTGGGTCCCTGCCACCCACCTGGGAGAACCCGATGGAGTTCTAGGCTCCTGGCTTTGGATTGGCCCAGCCCCAGCTATTGCAGCCATTTAGGGAGTGAACCAGTGGATGGACGCAGTCTCTCTCTCTCGCTTTGTCTCTGTAACTCTGACTTTCAAATAAATCAATAAATCTTTTTAAAAATGAATTTAAAAATCCCCTGCATCATCAGTCTCTGCATGTAGGTGTTAAGTTGTAGAGCTGGGATCTGAATCAGGTCTTCTGATTCCAAGATCAGTCCTATTTTCTTTTTTTAAAGATTTATTTATTTATTTGAAAGTCAGAGTTACACAGAGAGAGAAGGAGAGGCAGAGAGAGAGAGAGAGAGAAAGAGAGAGAGTCTTCCATTCTTTGGTTCACTCCCCATATGGCCACAATGACCGGAGCTGTGCTGATCCGAAGCCAGAAGCCAGGAACTTCCTCTGAGTCTCCCAGGTGGCTGCAAGGGGCCCAAGCATTTGGACCATCTTCCACTGCTTTCCCAGGCCTTAGCAGAGAGCTGGATCGGAAGCAGAGCAGCCAGGACTTGAACCGGTGCCTGCATGGAATCCTGGCCCTGTAGGCAGTGGCTTTACCCATTATGCCACAGTGCTGGCCCGATCTGTCCTATTTTCACACTATGTAGAAACCCAGAAAAATGCAAATGGGACATCAGGTGAAAAAAATAAAAGCAGGGTACAAAAATTATAATTGCAATAATGTAAAATATTATATTTGATAAAACACTGAATATAAATGCTTTCAAGCTAAGAGAGTTATATTAGAATTTGCAAATTAATGCTTTTTTTTCTTTTCCCCTAAATTTTTGAAATGCTATATTTCTTTAATAGTGTAGGACAAAACCAGAAATGCAGAATTTCTGGATTTAAAATTTTTACTAGCTTAACACATTATAGTACCAGTTATTCAAGTCTTAAGAGTCAAGGAAGAAAACTGAATAACCAACAATTTTTAAATTCAAATAAATTCTGGAAAAGAGCTTATTTCCCCTCAAGGAATTGGCACCTGATTTATATTATTTTGGTGGAAGAGTGAGATAGAGTATATTTCCAAATACCAATATATTGTATTTATTTTGTAGCAAATCCGTGGACATACATTGTGCTGAAATATATTCTTTCTTGTATAGGGTAGAACTAATATGGCTAATCCTCCTTCCACATCTAATTTGTTTATAAAGGAGGTGATGCAATTGGCCAACATCTCTGAAAGGTGGCCAGGATCCCCATCCTTAATCTGACACAGGCCTGGGTTGGTGAACTTGACATCTCTGAAGTTCAGTCTCCTCTTTTATAAAATGAGAACAGGCATATGTCTGTCACTGACCTCTGAGTTAGGATGAAATGAGATAATGAATGCATAGGTGTCTATCAACTATGGGACTGTCTACCAAGGTGAGACCTTTTTGTGGCCAATGACAAGCTACTGCATCAGGACTTTGGGAAAGCCTCACATCCTCAGAGGTGATGCCTTATTAGCAGAGGCCATGAGTGATGGATAGCAGAGGCCAGAATGATGAGAACAGGAACCCACAGCTTGTCTCACTCGCATGGAGTACAGTACCAGGCATAGACTTGGGGGCTTGAAAAAGCTCAAGGAGAAATAAAGTGAAAAGATAAACTTCTTTTGGTGCCCCAAATCTTTTTGAAATCCACTTACAGTTTTTTCACAGCATGCATTTTCCATGACGTTTTTGAAGTAAATGTTTGTAGAATAAACGCATACATGAATATATGCAAGAATGATTGATGGGAGTGCATTGTGGTGCATCAGGTGAAGTCATGATTGGAATGTACACATTCCATATCCAGTGCCTGGGATCAAGTCCTACCCCTGCTTCTGATCCAGCTTCCTGCTAATGTGCACCCTGGGAGGCAGTGGATGATGATTCAAGTACATAGGTTCCTGTCATCCTTGTGGGAGCTCCCAGAAGGTGTTCCTGGCCCCTGGCTTTGGCCTGGTCCAATCCTGGCTGTTGAGAGCATTTGGAGAATGCATCAGTGGAGAGACAATCTCTCTCTCTCTCTCTCTCTCTCTCTCTCTCTGTGCCTTTCAAATAAGATTTTTTTTAAAAAAGAACGATTGAATTTTTGTCAAACTCCAATATTGGGCTCTAACAAGAGTGTGTGATTTTGGTCCATGGAAATGGAGGAATTTTTGAGTTTTAGGCAGGGAGAACAATAAGAGATAAAGGCTAGAGAATGCAAAATAAAGAGCCATATGAGGGAATGACAAGTGTCTCATTGGCTTGAAGAAACAATATGGTGAAAATGCACATTGGGGCCGGATCTGAAAGAGCCATTAAAATCTTGGTGACAAACTGAACTTTTATCCTGAAGGAACTTGAGAGCGTACATTTCCCTGAATGTGACCCAATTATTATTTTTAAAAACTAGAGCATATGTGTGAATACAATATGTGTGTGTCTATTGCTACCAAAGCAAGGGAAAGTGTGTGCTGGCAGCAGGTGAGACACGGCTCACTACGTGGACCGTTCAGTTAGTGACTGTTGGTCCCAAGCCATAAGGAAGCTAGTGGCCAAGACATATTCCCATTTGATCAGTATTTCTTTTAAGACTTATTTATTTATTTGAAAGTCAGAGGGCAGTGCACATGCTGGTGGCTGAGGAGCCCTGGATGCATTTAACTGATTTGAAGCAGTGAATGGAACACTTTTACATCTGGTTCAGTGTTCATTTTCCCAGGCAGAAAGTAACTGATGGCATCAAGGGGTCCTTAAAGAGTCTGGGGAACAGAGAGGGCCGTTTGCACCTACACTTGCCACAGTTTCTCGCTTTCAATCGACTGGCAGTTTATTTGCGTGGTTTGGGTCCTTTAATCAGTTTCACTCACTGTCTTTACCATATGTTTTTGTTTTCTAAGATTTATTTTATTTATTTGCAAATGAGAGAGAGAGAGAGAGAGAGAGAGAGAGAGAGAGAGAGAGAGAGAAAGTGGCAGGGGGGAGAATCTTCTGACTGCTGGTTCATTCCCCAAATGGCTCCAACAGTTGAGGCTGGGCCAGGCTGAAGCCAGGAACCAGGAACTCCATCCTGCTCTCCCACATGGATGGCTGATTCCCAGGCTCAGAGCAGTGGGACTCAAATTGGCACCCCGAAGCGGGACGCCGGTGTCCCAAGCTGCAGCTTAACCAGCTGTGCCACAAAGCCGGTCCCCACGATGTGATTTTAAAGGTGATTGTGTTCTCAGGGTTGCTGATGGAGAAAGAGTGGCATAGGAAATTATTTCTCTGGGTCATAATATAAGGTAAGAGGTGGGAGGTGAGCAGGATAAGAGTGTCTGGGATTCGTTAGACCATTGCAATACTGTGTTTTACTGCCTGGATTCCAGGATTCAGTTTGGGATTAAAACAAACAGTCCCTTGGGTTGGATGCTGCTGTCCGGAACACTGGATTCAGAGAAATATTTTTCTAATTCCACTGTCTCTGTGAAGGACAATTCTTATCTGAGGAAAATGGATGGATACAATCTGTTTTTAAGGAAAACAAGTTAATTAACTTACAGAATATTTATTCCCATGTTTTTTCCTATTTTGGGGGTGTTCAAACAATAATCCTTTGAAAACAATGAGGATAATCCTTATTTAACAAAATATGCTATATCCTGAACCTTTCACTTCTCCAAACACTCAGTATTTTTGAAAGCATGCAGGTCCACGAAATTCACAATTTTGGGGCCGGCATTGTGGTGTAGCAGGTAAAGCTGCCGCCCTTGACACTGGCATCCCATGTGGGCGCCAGTGCGAGTCCTCACTGCTCCTCCTTCTCCTCTTATTCTCCTCCTCCTCCTCCTTTTAAATATTCATTTCTTTATTTGAAAGGCAGAGTTACAGAAAGGCAGAGGCAAAGAGAGAGAGAGAAAGAGGTCTTCCATCTGCTGGTTCACTCCCCAAATGGCCGCAACAGCAGGAACTGTGCCAATCTGAAGCCAGGAGCCAGGAGCTTCTTTCAGGTCTCCCATGTGGGTGAAGGAGCTCAACGACCTGGGCCATCTTCTACTGCTTTCCCAGGCTGTAACTGAGAGCTGGATAGGAAGTGGAGCAGCCGGGACTCGAGCCAGCGCCCATATGGGATGCCGGCACAGCAGGTGGCAGCTTGCTTGACTCGCAATGCCACAGTGCTGGCCCCAATCACTGCTCCACTTCTGATCCAGACCGTTGCTAATGCGTCTGAAAAGCAGTGGAAGATGGCCCAAGTGCTTGGACCCTGGGAGACCAGGAAGAAGCTCCAGGCTCCTGGCTTTGGACCCACCCAGCCCTGGCTGCCGTGGACATTTGGGGAGTGAACTAGCAGATGGAAGATATTTCTCTCTCTCTCTAAAAAACTCTTTCAAATAAATTTAAAAAAATAAATTGAAAATTTTTTTGACAGGAAATTCCATCCCTATAGTTTTTTGCTGGAGGGTTCTAGAAAGATCTCTGAATTTTACTATCTTCCCTGTACTTCCTTGTATTGTTGATGTTTTGAATATGTTCTGTGGCTAGTGAATTACCCATGAAGCTTGATGAAGAGTGAGGATTTAGCCCTTGATGCTGTTTTCTTGGCATATTGATATCAGAAACTCTACTTGCAATGGGTGTTTAGTGCAAAAATTAAGAAACCATTTGAGAGCTGGTGCTGTGACATAGCAGGTAAAGCCACAGCCTGCAGTGCTGGCATCCCATATGGGTGCTGGTTTGAGTCCCGGCTGCTCCACTTCCAATCAAACTGTCTGTTATGGCCTGGGAGCGGTAGAAGATGGCCCAAGTCCTTGGGCCCCTGCACCCCCATGGGAGACCCGGAAGAAGCTCCTGGCTCCTGGCTTTGGATTGGCACAGCTCCAGCCGTGTGGCCATCTAGAGAGTGAACCAGCAGATGGATGACTTCTCTCTCTCTCTCTCTCTCTCTCTCTCTGTCTCTGCCTCTCTGTAATTCTGCCTTTCAAATAAATAAATATTAAAAAAAGAAATAATTTGAAACACTTGCATCCCATATCTGAAGGGGTTCAAATCCCAGCTCCACTCCTGACTCCAGGTTCCTGCTAATGCACGTTTGGAGGCAGCAGGTGGCTGTATTATTTGAGTCCCTGCCATCCACATATGTTGGGTTCCAAGCTCCTGGCTACAGCCTGGCCCTGCTCCTACTGTTGCAAGCATTTGGGAGGCACACCAGTGGAAAATCTCTGTTTCTATCTTCTAAATAAATTTAAAAAATAAAAATTAAAAAAAAAAAAGTAACTGCACTCACATTCAGCAGCAGGACAGTTGATTAGCAATATTAAATGGATAAGAGCACAGAAGTGGCAGATTTCAGTTCAACCGGGACACGGCAACCCTGAGGGTGTCCCTCCAGGCTCCATGGGGAAAGAGAAGCTGATTGGCGAGGTTCAGTTTGGAACCCTCGGACAGAATGTGGCAAAGAACATTGGGACCTCTGGGAAAACTGGGACTATTGCATTCCCAGCAGCTGCGTGGACTGTCTTCCCTCGTAAGCCCAAGGAGATGGCTTTAAAGGACAAGGCAGTCCGTCTGCTTAGTGAAAACCACGAAGCCAGCTGGCTGGCTAAGGAGGGACATGCTGGGGAGTTGATGGGAGCAGCTGTGGAGCAGAGGTCTCCCAGTGGCGTCACTAGAGCATCAGGCTGTGGCGGCTCTGGACTTTCCTTCACAGTGAGGAGAGCATCTTCTCATTTATAATGAGCTCTCTCGATTTTTATGAAAACATAAGATGGACTATCCCAGAAAAAATGTACTAAAGTCCTATCATGCATGACAAGTGATCATTATTTTCTAATTCCCATTTATTTGCTTTTAAAAAATTGGTATTTTTTTCCCCTAGAATCACTCATTCACCTGAAAGAGTCACAGAGAGAGGGAGAGACGAGGGGCGGGGGGAAGAGCTCTTCTATCTGCTGGATCACTTTCCAAATGGCCGAAAGAATCAGGGCTGGGCCGGGCCTGAAGCCGGGAGCCAAGAGCTTCATCCGGGTTTCTCACCTGAGTGGGCAGGGGCTCCAACACTTGGGCCATCTTCCACTGCTTTTCCCGGGGAGCTGGATCGGAAGTGGAGCAGCCAGGACTGGAGTTGGCATCCATGTGGGATGCGGGCTCTGCTCAATCCGCTGCACCACAGTGCTGGCCCCTCCCTTTTATTTTCTTAAGGATTGAAATGAAGTCATTTCCTGCGACACATGGAAGTTGTTACAAACCTGGAGTGGGAAGATAGAGAAAGAGGATATCTGACTGGGGATGAGATTGTGTGTATTAGACAGTTCACATAATAGAAAGCATAATTATAATTATATGCATAATTTCCATTGTATAAATAAAATGTAGCTTTTTAAAAATTTTATTGAAGGTATACAAACTTCATGCATTTCATATATACAAATTTAGGAACATAGTGATTCTTCCCACCCTACCCTCCCTCCCGCCCACACTCCCACCTTTCTTCCTCCTCCCTCTCCTATTCCCATTATTATTTTTGTATACATAAAATTAATCCAATTACTGTTTGTTGGTTGCATGACTATGAAGTCAGTAAAATGTTGACAGGACCACTTAAACTGAGTTTTATGTATATAAATTGCACCTCACTAAAACTATTAAAATTAATTGTTTTATTTACTATGTATAAAAGAAAATAATAGCGAAAGGTTTTTTTGGAAGCTAGAACTCTGTTCACACTTGTGTGTGGTACTGTAGGGCTATGGTGGGACGACCAGCAGTGAGCATCTGATCCTTAGCCGGGTGGAAAATACGAGAACATTCTGAATGTGCAGTGTGCAGACTGTTCTGAATGCTTTGGCCCCTACATCTACTCCCGCTTATTGCACGGTGTCCGCTGATGACTCCAGCCAGCCTCACGGTGCTCACAGGAACCACCGACAGGAAACAGTCTTCGGGAGGGTGACTCAGAGGGTCTTTGGTGCCTTGGTGCCGCTCTCAATTACACGGAGTGATCATCTAATTTAGCATCTCAGCCAGGGACAGTCTGCAGCTTGGAATGTGGTGCTATTACTCATCACATCAGGACAGAAACCTTAAGCAAATCTTAGGTAAGGTCCCTCTAGCTCTAATCACAGGCCTGACAATATAGCAGGTATTTAAAGGCAATTGCTGGTTGGTTTTATAAGCGGGATTTGGAATCAGAAAACTTAATGTTTACCTTTCTGAACTTTGCTTTCCTTAATTCCAAAATGCAGAAACTCATTTGCTTCCTTTCTCCTCCCTTCCTCCCTGTCTTTTTTCTTTTTTAAAAATTATTTATTTCACAGAGAGAGAGAGAGAGAGATATTGAGAGTCCTCCATCTGCTGGCTCACTCCCTAAATCCCTGCAATGGCCAGGGTTGGGCCAGGCCAAAACCAGGAGCCCAGAACTCAATCCAGGTCTCCCAGGTGGGTGCAGGGAGCCAGCTGTTTAAACCATCACCTGCTTCCTCCTAGTGTGAGCATTAGCAGGAAGCTGGAATCCAGAGAGCTGGGATTTGAACCCAGGCACTCCAATATGGATGCAGGTGAGCAAAGTGGGGTCTTAGCTATCACACCAAATGCTTGCCGCTGCCCCAGATTTTAGACAAGCAAGAACTCCCACCATGCCTCACCTTCCCACCTGCAAACCCACCAAGATCCATGAGGTTGTGTCCACCTCGACTCTGCTCACTTTCCTCTTGCAGAGGGTGAAGCTCCAGGGTCTTGCTCTGTGGCCCACCCCTCCCTGAGAGCTGACCCTTGTACCCTCTAGCTGCCCTTGACAATGTCCTTTCTGCAGCATGCCTCCTGGTCATCTGCTCGCCTGTTACCTGATCTGTCTCCTTATCCTCCCACCTCCAAGGAACCCTCCCTTGACCCCTACTCTCCCCAACCCCCGCTTCCTCTGCTGCTCTTCACAACCCAGCTCCTCTTCCTCCACTGCCCACTTACTCCGGTAGATTGCACCTTGCTGAACCAGCGCCCAGTACTATCTGGCCTCATTCCCTGACTCGCTGGGGGCGTGCGACTGTGCTGACTCCCTTCTACCCAATCCACTGCCTTCCTGCGGCTGCTGGGACCAGCCTGGGATTTCTCCTTTCCTCCTGGCTTCTAGGGCTTGGTTCCCTTTGCACCTCCTCCTCCTATGTCCAGTTTTTTTTTTTTTTTTGACAGGCAGAGTGGACAGTGAGAGAGAGAGACAGAGAGAAAGGTCTTCCTTTGCCGTTGGTTCACCCTGCAATGGCCTCTGCAGCCAGCCCGCTGTGGCCGGCGCACCGCGCTGATCCGTAGCCAGGAGCCAGGTGTTTCTCCTGGTCTCCCATGCGGGTGCAGGGCCCAAAGACTTGGGCCATCCCCCACTGCATTCCTGGGCTACAGCAGAGAGCTGAACTGGAAGCGGAGCAACTGGGACAGAATCCGGTGCCCCTGACCAGGACTAGAACCCGTGTGCCAGCGCCACAGGCGGAGGATTAGCCTATTGAGCTGCGGTGCCAACCCTATGTCCAGTTTCTAAATGTTTGGAGTCCCCAGCTTCTGCCTGAACCCCCTTCTCTACTTTGTCTACAGAGAGAAGCAAATTAACAACATGTCAACAGCAGATTGTCTATATGATCCATCTGGTGACTTCATCTAGTCTATGGCTTTAAGTAATATCTACCTACAAATAAGAGAGCTGTCTCCAGTGTTCATTTTCTTCTTTAAAGATTTTGTTTATTCATTTATTTATTTGAGTGGTAGAATTACAGTCAGATAGAGAGAGAAAGGTGTTTTACTTGCTGGTTCATTCCCCAAATGGCCGCAACAGCCAGAGCTGAGCCGATCTAAAGCCAGGAGCCTGGAGCTTCTTCCAGGTCTCCCACGTGGATACCGGGCCCCAGGACTTGGGCCATCTTCTATTGCCTTCCCAGGCCATTAGCATGGAGTTAGATGGGGAAGAGGAGCAGCCAGGACACTAACTGGAGTCCATATGGGATGCTGTTGCCACAGGTAGAGGCTTAGCCCACTATGCCACAGAGCCAGCCCCACCAGCATTCATTTTTAAAATTTCCGTTTTAGTCTACAAGTAACACACATTCAATTATAGAAAATATGTAAAATCAGAATATGTAAAAAAATAAAAACGAGAAGACAGGGGTGGGCATTTGGCCTGGTAGTTAAGATGCCAGTTGGGACATCCACCAAGGTCCTATATCGAGTGTCCAGGGTTCAATGCCTTCCTCCCCTGCAGACTTCACCTTCCTGCAGCACCCTGGGAGGCAGCAGGAGATGGCTCAAGGACTGAGTCCCTACCACTGGCACGGGAGACTTGCACTGAGTTTCCAGCTTTGGCCTCAGCCCATTCCTGGCCATCTCAAGCATTTGGCGCATGAACCCGTGGATGCCAGCTCTATGTCTCCTCTCTCTCTCTCAAAAAAAAAAAAAAAAATTAAAATTAAAAAAAAGAAGGAGGATAAATTCACTACCCAGGAATAATCAGTAACATCTTGGTGTGTCTACTTCATCTGCACCAATATACACAAGCATCTATCAATCACTCAATCATCTATCTAGATAACAAAATAGAACCATACTATACATATTCTTTTGTAGCTTGCCTGTTAAATTTTGGGATGTCGGTGGCTATTCTTTGATGCCAGCGTTCATAGGTCTCCAGCATTGTCTTTAACGGCCGCAAGTGTTTTATAGTGTGACTGTTTCCACCATTGATGTGACCTAACCCACTCTTAATTGTTGGAGTTGTTTCCAAACTTGGGCTATCACACAGAATGGGAGCGCTGCCCACATCTCATTGGCAGCGTTGCCTTGGGAGGCTCTGGGTTCTGTCCCAGGACTCATTCAGCTGCACGCGAGTCCCAAGGCTCCCGCGCCCGCGACAGCCTCACAACCTCTGCCAGTCCTGGGGCCGACAGGACGTCCTTAGTGCCAGCCCGAGGGGCGGCGAGAGGACCCGGGGCTGCAGCGCCGGGCAGGGCTGGGTCTGTGCCCGGCCCTCCGCTCGCCGCTCGCCGGGTCTCAGAGGCCGCGTGCGGCGGCCCGTGCGGCGCTCGCCAGAAGCGCGTGGCGTCCTTCCCGGGGCACAAACGCGCAGCGGGCGGCTTTTGTGCGCTGCAGACGCCAGATGGGGCGCAATTAGGGACGGCCCCTCGGGTCAGATGGCGGCTCCCGGCGGACCTGCCGCCTCGCTGCTGGGGACATTTTGGCGGGAAGAGAAAAATTATTAAAAAAAAAAAAAAAGCAAAAAAAAAAAAAAAAGCAAAAAAACAAAAAACTTTCTCTGCGACAGCCCTTGGGACAAATGTCTTTCTGGCTTTGTGTGAGCTCGGGGGCGGGGTTGCAGTTCAGAACTGGGCTCTGATCTCCTGGGATGGGGCCCTCGGCTGTCAGATCTGGGCCAACAAACTAGGGGGAGTTTCCATCTGGACCTTAGGGACAGCCACCAGAATGCGGTTTGCGCTCCAGTGAGCGCGGCTGGCCCCGTGGTCGCTGTCAAAGAGGCGCCCAGGCTGTGTGCATGTGCAGCTGGGTAGGCCCCCAGAGACGTCCCCAAGGTGAATCTTGGCTCAGGGCTTCTGGCCAGAGCAAGCTGATTCTGGCCAGGCGTGACCCAGAGCAGATGTGAATGTGCTTTTTAAAGATTGATTTATTTGAAAGTCAGATATACATACATATATATATATATATATATATATATATATATATATATACAGAGAGAGAGAGAGAGAGAATATCTTCCATCCTCTGGTTCACTCCCAAAGGGCCCCAGTGTTTTGGTGAGTTAGGCTGAAGCCAGGAGCCAGAAGCTTCATCCAGGTCTCCCACGTGGGTGCAAGAGCCCAAGTACTTGGGCCATCCTCTGCAGCTTTCTCGGGCGCGTTAGCAGGAAGCTGGATCTGAAGTGGAGCAACCGGGACAAGAACTGGTGCCCATATGGGGTGCGAGAGTCACAGGCAGCACCTTTACCGGCTATGGCACAGCTCTGGCCCCCAGGTGTGAATCTGTGGCCTGGATAGGGGAGGGGATGGAGATCTGGAGCCGAGATTCCCCATGACCACTGTCCCCTTTCCGCAGATCTGGTGGCAGAACTGAATCTATGACTATGACCTTTCCAGGACTGCAGATTGACCCCCATTTCCAGAGGGTTCTGCTGGGGTTCCTTCATGGGCCAGGGACGTGTGTGCGTGCCCTCTGCAGTGTCTGACCCTCGGTTGCATGGATGTGCCTTCTTCAGGTCCAGGGTTTTTTCCAGAAGGTGGCGGTGTATCTGCAACGGTGCCCGAATGGTATCACTTACTCAGGAAGCACTGCGTGCAAGGCCTGAGCCTCAGCCCCAGACTGCTCTGCTCCGGGAAGGGTCTGTAGCTCAGAGAAGAGAGGATGGTGAGGCCAGAATGACAGCAGTAGAGGGTCAGAACTGTAGCATGTGGCAAGGAGCCAAGCCCCACCAGGGCACCTGGGAGACACTACAGATCCCAGCCAGCCTACTGGGATCCCGCCTTCCCACCTAACACTGCGTTTCTAAGGCGCCATCCTGTATCGTAGGCACACTGGCCATATGACGTTCATCTTCTAAGCAGACAGTGAACGGTGTGGGGTCAGAAAGCCAACGTCAGACACTGTTTTGGAGTACCCTTCATTCATTCTCTCTCTCTCTCTCTCTCTCTCTTTATGCTTATGCTTATGAATGTTTGTGATTCAGAGAGAGAGAGAGAGAGAGAGAGAGAGAGAGAGAGAGAGAGAGAGAGAGAGATTGCTCCCATCTATTGGTTCAGTCCCTAGATCCTGCAACAGCCAGGGCTGGGCCAGGCCAGAGCTGGGAACTAGAAGCTCCGTGCAGGTCTCCCAGGTAGGAGGCAGGGATTGGATACATGACTTGTGCATTCGCAGGAAGCTGCAGCTGGAAGCAGAGCCAGGACTGGAATCCAGCACTCTGGTGTGGGATGCACAGGGACAGTGAGAGACAGAGAGAAAGGTCTTCCTTTTGCTGTTGGTTCACCCTCCAATGGCCACCGCGGTCGGCGCGCTCTGGCCGGCACACCAGCCGCCGCACCGCTGCTGATCAGCAGCGGTGTAATCCAGAGAGAAGAATATGCAGTGCACAGAGTTAGGGCAGAGATGGAACAATTTCTGTGTGGATGGCGCCAGCATCAGTGAGGGTGGTGACAGTGGCAAGGAACAGGGGTTTCTTCTCAGTCCTCATGGTGGTGTCTTTCCAGAGGACGAGAGACCCTCCCCCACTCCCTCCACTGCAGTAGGCAGCCCCTTTCCCCCAGAATATCCAAGACATCAGATGATCTTTTCCACTTGTTTTTACTTTCTAACTTCGAGGGATTCAACACAGTACCCACTAACTGCCTGTGACTATTCAACACTGGAAGTGTGGCTGTTTGAACTGAGACATGCCGTAAGTGTAAAAATACACTGCAGATTTCAAAAACTTAGTACAGAAAATGTAAAAATCGCACTTATAATTTTGATATTGATTACATTTTGAAATAATATTTTGGAAACATTGAACTAAATGAAAATGTTAAGATTAATTTGTTTCTTTTTGCTTTTTAAATATGGCTTCTAAAATATGAAATAATGTATGTGGAATGTGTTATAGTCTTTTGGACTATACTTACTGTAAATATTAGGAAACAGACTACTTTCTTTTTAAAAAATATTATTTTTAAGAACTTTTACTTATTTTTTTGAGAGTCGATAGACAGATAGAAAGAGGGCTCCCACCCACTGGTTTGCTTCTCAAATGCCTGCAACGAAGCCAGGAACCAGGAACTCAGTCTAGGTTTCCCATGTGGGTGGCAGGAATCCGAGTACTAGAGTCATCACCTCCGCTCCCAGCATCTGTAGTAGCAGGAAGCTGGATAGACTGGCTTCTTCGTGTCCAGCTCTGTGCCCCTTCCGAAGACCGACTGGTTGGGGGACAGGACACTCTGCTCTGTCTCTGTCTTACCCTGGGAAGCCCAGTTCCTTTAGCTTCAATGGTTTCTGACATGAGGTTATTTTGAGAACATGAATCTTTCCTTGTTCCTGCCTTGAGGTTGACCAACCCTGTTCTAGATATGGAAATCTTGGCTCTAGATCTTACCTTTTAACATAAGTGACGACAGGAAACCCAGGTCAAAAGGAGAAGTCTGCTGATGATTTCCAATGTTGGAATGTGCTCTAATGCTTCATTAAACTGGCATTCTCTTTCCTCCCTTTAGAAGTTGAAGTAAAGGTTCAAGACAGGATAGGCCTTCGAGACTGTTTTGACATGGTGAGACATGTGGCCAAGTCTTGGAGAAAGAGGAGTCCTGTTTCCATTTTTGAGCAAGGTATGCTTGAATGAATTCTTCATCAGGAAGGACTTTACCTCCCACACTGTATGATTCTCCATTGGGATTGCCAAAGAGAAGAGCTGCTTCTCACCTCTGCTGGAAAACACTGAGCATGTCTCACTTGGCTCCCATCAAGGAAGCGATTTCACACCAGTCTCTTTTGTACTTTGTCTAGGCCAAGCAGAATAAGTTACATTTTCTTAACTTAGAATTCTTTTTTTTTTTTTTTACAGGCAGAGTGGACAGTGAGAGAGAGAGACAGAGAGAAAGGTCTTCCTTTTGCCGTTGGTTCACCCTCCAATGGCCGCCGCGGTCGGCGCGCTGCGGCCGGCGCACCGCGCTCGTCCGATGGCAGGAGCCAGGAGCCAGGTGCTTTTCCTGGTCTCCCCATGGGGTGCAGGGCCCAAGCACCTGGGCCATCCTCCACTGCACTCCTGGGCCACAGCAGAGGGCTGGCCTGGAAGAGGGGCAACCAGGACAGAATCCGGTGCCCCGACCGGGACTAGAACCCAGTGTGCCGGCGCCGCAAGGCGGAGGATTAGCCTGTTGAGCCACGGCGCCGGCTAGAATTCTAAGTTGTTTAAAATCCTGTTGCATTATGATTCTGCTTTTGTGAGTGACCATAGGCTCTTAGAACACTGGATGGGAGTTAGAACAGAGGTGGGGGTGTCCAGGCTGGGTCTTACAGGTGGGGTGCCTGCTGTTGTGTTGAGGTACCCACTCTGGCACCCATGTGAATCTTTATCCAGTTGGCTTGCAGCTAAGACTGGGGCTGGAGTCAGCTCCTTTCTGGGAATGCAGTAGCCTTACGCTTGCTGGTGGGGGAGAAGCCCCACTTCCAAGTGTGGGGTGATGCCAGGCACCCTGCTCCAGTCGTCATACATTATGCAAGTCTCTACTCTTGGCTCGGTCAACTGCAACTCAGCAAGTTGTTCAGCTTCCCCATCAAAAGGGATTTGGCAAAATGGGCTCTGTGGTTCCATCTAGTTCCCAAGGGATGTGACTCTATTGTGAGAAAGAAGAAGCAACAGCACCAGGATCGTCAAGTTCACTGAGAAGGGGACTGAACGCTTTGTAGAACAGCACAGATGAAGGGAGATTCCTATCAAGTGAGGTTTAGTTTTTTTTTTTTTTTAAGACTTATTTATTTGAGAGGCAGAGCTGCAGACAGAAAGAGGGAGAGACAGAGAGAGGAGGAGGAGGAGGAGGAGAGAGAGAGAGAGAGAGAGAGAGATTTTCCATCTGCTGGTTCACTCCCCAATGGCCACAGTGGCTAGAGCTGGGCTGATTGGAAGCCAGGATCCAGGAGCTTTTGAGTCTCCCATATGGATGCAGAGGCCCAAGCACTTGGACCTCTTTCCATCGCTTTCCTGGGCACATTAGCAGGGTACATAGAGCTAGATTGGAAGTGCAACAAGCGGGACTCGAACTGGCATCCATATGGGATGCCGGTGCCCAGGTGGAGGGTTAACCTACTGTGCAAGTGAGGTTTCTTATCTGATTCCGTCCTTTCTGATGATGAGCATCCTCAGTGAGAGGGACAACAACCCCGTGCTCCGATAAATCAGTGGCTTTAATGCATACCATTAAGGCACATCCTGTGCCTTGTGATGTCTTTCTGAGAACAGGGCTTGGGACACTTCCCAACCCTCAGACAGAGCCTCAGTGGGGGCTGGATTCCACCTCTACCCCGGATGACTTGAGATGCTGAGCATCTGTTGATTGTGTGGTTGGCAGGAAGGTGGGGGGTGTGGGCTAGAGGGACATGAAAGAAGAGGATACTGCCTATCCTATGTTTTCAGTGGGAACGAGAGGAAGAGTCTGATCATTGGTAGCCCCTCCCATTCATCCCTCTCCTGCCGGAACACCTGTTGTACAAAAACTCCACAGCCCAGATGTCGTCATGCCGCCTCCCTGCTCACAGATCTCGGTTCTGAACTTGGACTAGTGATCCCTGGAGATTGGGGAGGGTGAGGAGAAGAGGGTGGAGGAAGGCTGGATAGCGGGTACCAAAAATACAGTTAAATAGGAGGAATAAGTTCTAGTGTTCCACAGCACTGTGGGGTGACTGCAGTTCACATCAATGTAGGATACGCTGCGGGACGTGTGAAGAGAGGCACTGCTAAGCTCCAAGCTTTGAGAAAAGATAAGGAACTAGAAACATTAATTACTTGATTTGATGGTTTATGCTGTATACATGTGTTGAAATATTGTATTGTATCCCATAAAAATGTACAAGGATTACATGTTAATAAAAAAAATTCTTTGGTAACCTCTGGGACTTTTTGGGTCATCCATGCCCCAACCCCAACCTTCCAAACTTCTAGCTTGCTTCTTGCATTCCCCAGTTAGAGTCTCTCATCTTCTCAGAGAAACTCTTCATCCTCCTCCTCCATTCCTCTTTTTTTTTTTTAATTTAAAAACATTTATTTGAGAGAGAGAGAGAGAACGAGAGAAAGGCAGGGAGCTCACATCCACTGGTTTGCCCCTGAATGCCTGCAGTGGCTGGGGAACTAAAGCTGAACATCCCATAGGAACACTGGTTTGAGTCCCTGCTGCTCCAATCCAGCTTCCTGCTAATGTGCCTGGAAAGCAGTAGAAAATATCTCCAAAGTTTGGGGCTCTGCACCCATGTGGGAGACCTGGATGAAGCTCCTGGCTTCTGCCTGACCCAGCTCCTGCCAGTGTGGCCATCTGGGGTGTGAACTAGATGATGGAACTAGCACATGGAAGCTTCTCTCTCTCTCTCTCTCTCTCTCTCTTTGTCTCTCTCTCTCTCTCTCTTTCTCCCTCTCTCTCTCTCTCTCTCTCTCAGCAACTCTGCCATTCAAGTAAATAAAATAAAAATAAATCTCAAAAAAGAAAAGGAAATGCAATCCAGGAGCCCAGCTAGCTAAGCCATCACTGCTGCCTCCCAAGGTGTGCATTAGCAGGAGGCTGATGCAGATGGCTTAAATGGTATCTTTTTTTTTTTCTTGAAGATTTATTTATTGGCTGGCGCCTCGGCTCACTAGGCTAATCCTCCGCCTGCGGCGCCAGCACACCGGGTTCTAGTTCCGGTTGGGGTGCCGATTTCTGTCCCGGTTGCTCCTCTTCTAGTCCAACTCTCTGCTGTGGCCCGGGAGTGCAGTGGAGGATGGCCCAAGTGCTTGGGCCCTGCACCTGCATGGGAGCATGGGAGACCAGGAGGAAGCACCTGGCTCCTGGCTTCGGATCGGTGCAGTGTGCCGGCCGTATCGGCCATTTGGGTGGTGAACCAACAGAAGAAAGACCTTCCTCTCTGTCTCTGTCTCTCTCTCACTGTCTAACTCTGCGTGTCAAAAAAAATTATTTATTTATTTGAATGTCAGAGTTGCAGAGAGGGAGAGGAGAGGTAAAGAAGAGGTCTTCCATCCACTGGTTCACTCCCCAATAGGCCACATTGGCCGGAGCTGTGCCAATCCGAAGCCAGGTACCAGGAGTTTCTTCTAGGTCTCCCATGTGGGTGCAGGGGCCCAAGGACTTGGGCCATATTCTACTGCTTTCCCAGGCCATAGCAGAAAGCTGGATTGGAAGTGGAGTAGATGGGACTTGAACCGGCGCCCATATGGGATGCTGACATTTCAGGCAGTGGCTTTACCCGCTATGCCACAGTGCTGGCCCTTAAATAGTATCTTAATCACTATGCTAAATGCCCACTTCTCCACCTCCATTCTTTTTCTGGGCTAGGACATCCTTTCAAAAATGCCCCAACCCCATGTCTGCCACTTTAATTCCTAATCATCATTTGGGGTTCAGCTACCTCTGCCCCCTTCATGAAGCCTTCCTGAATCTTCTGAGCCAGGAACTTTCCATAGTCGTTGCTTTTTGCCTTTCTTTTGATGCTGTTTCCTTTCTACTCACTCTCACCATTGTTTTCACACATCAGACCACACCAGATACACCCTGGATCATTTAGATCATGCAGTGCACTTAGTAGGTACCCAACAGCTATTTCTTGATCAACACAGAAAAATCAAATTGGCACAATAGTGCAGGCATGGGTGCTGGTATAGCAGTGTAACAGGACAGCTGCAAGACAGGTGAAACAGAGATCTAAGAGCAATGACTCCCGGCCACCTCAATGCACTTGGGCTTTGTTTTCTGCAACTGAATCTGCTTGGTAGAGTGCCAGCCCCATCAGCCTCCCAGAGAAGTCCTATCTCCCACCCTTTTCTCTTTTCTTCTTTGAGCCCCATACACCTGCCTCTATCTCAGATGGAATAATGGAAGAGCTGGAAATACAAGATGCACTTGAAAAAAAGTCATAATTTTGAAAGATTATGTTGTGGTTAGACTAAGCTCACAGTACAGCGAGTGTAGTTTGATCACTTTCTGCCTATTATTTGCTTTTCTTTGGGGAGACTCTATTGAAAACATACTTTAGGAACTGATGGCCTCCAAACTAATAATTCTCAAGTTGAACATGCATACACAATACCAGAGGATCTTATTAAAATCAGGTCTGCAGCCGGAGTCTGTAATTGTGCGATTTAACAAGCTGCCACATGGTGTTTTCGCTCTGGTTGCATGGACCACCCCTCAGGAAGCCAGGATGCATAGATACCTTTCACACTGTAACTGCATGCCTCGAGTCACCTTTATTACTATGAATTCCTATAATATTTTAAAGGCCCATATAGAAGATTTCCTTTCATTATGACTTTGCCATTCATTAGAAGTAATCTCTGTGAGAGAGAAGTTGGCTCTTCTTGTATCACTGTATTTTTTTGTTGCAACCTTCATCCTGCTAACATAGAATAGGTCCTCACAAATGTTTGTGAAATGGTGAATGAATGAATGAATGAATGGTGAATGAATGGTTATGCCCTTAGATGCTAGAGCTAACTCTTGGAGAAGAAAGCATGGACGCTTCTCTCCTGCTTTCAGGAGCCGGTCTCATGGCCTTGGAGAAGGGCCGCTTTGAATCAATTGGATCCAATTTCCTCTTACATGATGTTAGACTCTTAGTCACACTTTGGAATGTGCCACTGGAAAGAGTACACTCTTATCAAATGGCAGTTACCGTATACAAGGATTCAGGATTATGTCCTTGTGGGGGTGTATCACTGTAATCCATGTGATTTTTCAGATACTAATTATAAAACCCATGGAATATTCAGCTCTGAGCCTTTTCAAAATTCGTCCCTCCTTTCCTTTTTACTACTTTCCACCAGCTTGGCACCACCCACATATCATTCACAGAGCTGCTGCAAGACGCTTTGCAGAGCACCACCACTCTTCATCTTCTTCTGTCTCTCCCTCTCACTGTCTGTAACTCTATCTTTCAAATAAATAAATAAAAATCTTGAAAAAGTTAGTTGCCACAGAGCTTTCTAAAGTTTTTGTCTGCAGATTTGGGGTTGACAATGTATGCACTGGCTAAAAGTGGGAGCTCTAGGAGCTAAGCCCGATGAAGTATGCATTGATTGCCTATGTCTTTTTAAAAAGGATGACAGGTTGAGCAGGGAGGCCGTCAGTAGCATCTGAGTCATTCACTCCTGAATCAAGACTTCCGATGTTTAATGGAATTTCCCTTTTTCCTGTCCCTGGTACACTCATTTGACTCAAGGAGGACCCAGTCAGTGGACCGCTCACTGACTTGGTAGGTATGACATTGAGGGTGGGGCAATATTTCTAAACCACAAGTAGCCAAATTATTTCCTCTTTCAAGAAGAGTTATTGCTGGTCATGCTCATGCAGTCATTATGTGCAAACATTTTTAAAAGTTTTCCTTCTTTTCTGGTTAAATTTAAGGTCAAACAATTTCAGGCTTACCTGTCTAGAGTTCCAAGATGCATTGCAACTGGGGGTAATGGATGAATCTGGCATCAAAGCAGACATGAAAATACTTCATATCTGTGCGACTCTGAACAAGTTAGTGAGCCTCTCTGAGCTCCAATTTTTCTTTTAGAACTTGACTTTGCTGGGAGAACTACATGAGAGTATGTGTTTGTGAAAACAGAGCCCAGAGCTGCCACTCGGGAATATTGGCATTAGGTCCTAGATCTGGTCTTGCCTAGCGTTCATCTCCCATTGCAACCCTGCCCAAGCATTCGCGTGCTTAAGCAATTCTAGAAATAGATGGATATAAATTATAAGCAAATCATCAATGATATGTATGAATATTTAAATGATGTACCTTCTGGTATTTTAGTTCTTCTCCAGAAAAACATGAACCTTAGGGAAAAAAGAAGTAAATGTGAGGGCGGGCATTTCACTCAGTGGTGAAGAGACCTGTTGGCGTGCCCACATTCCGTACCTGAGTGCCTGGTTTTGAGTCTTGACTCTGCACCTGATCATAGCTTCCTGCTAATGCAAACCCTGGGAAGGAGTCGATGATGGCTCAGGTAGCTGCGTCCATGCCACTCGCGTGGGAGACCTGGACTGAGCTCCTGGCTGCTGGCTTTGTCTTGGCCTAGCCATTATGAACCTTTGGAGAGTGAATTAGTGGTCGAAAGATCTCTGCTTTCTGTCTCTCTGCCTTTCATATGGATACAATAAATAAGTAAAACTTTTTAGAAAATGAAGGTGAAATGAAAATGAGCAAAATTCACTCATTCACTGAGGATTTCAGGCCAGTTGGATCACTAGCATGGGAATTCCTTGGGCTTTTGTTGGTGGTGGTGTTTTTATTGCCCCAACATAACCTATGATGATCTCTGGCTGAGGAGCCCAGAAATTTGTGTTCATACTTAATCCTGCAAAACTCACTAGCGAAAGGTAAAACACTGGAGCACCAGTCTCCCTGCTCTGGTCACAGCCCTTCCTGCAGGAGACCCTAGACCCATGCTTGGCACTTATCATACCCCTGTTTGGTTTCTGTAGACAGACCTGTCAGACCTGAAGGTGGTTAACTGACAGGTGTTTTGGGAGGAAGACTATGAAGATGTTAGAATTAAACTCCCATCACTGCTGCTGCTTACTGCACCCAGGTTTAAAATCACAGTGTATGATTCGAAGCCAACAGGAAGATTGGCTTGACTAATTCTGGCATTGGTATCAAGCATTGATTTGAGAATTCAGAAATTTCGAGTCTCTTCAGGGCACGTAAAATGAATAAATTTGCTCTGCTGCGGCAGAGAGCATCTAATCTGTGTAAAATATTATACATGAGAGGACATTTGGCTTCACAGTTAAGATGCCAGTTAGCACTCCTGCATCCTATAGTGGAGTGCCTGATTTGATACAAGGCTCTGGCTCCTGACTCCAGCTTCTGCTATTGTAGACCCTGGGAGGCAGCAGGTGATGGCTCAAGTAACTGGGTGCCTGCATCCAAAATGGGAGAGCTGGACTAAGTCCCTGGTTCCCAACTTCAGCCCTGCCCCTCCTCCCTCCTCCCCCACTATTGTGGGCATTTGGTGAGTGAACCAGCGGATGGGATCTCTTTCTCTCATTCTTTCTTTTTTTTCCTCTTCTTCTTCTTCTTCTTTTTTTTTTTTTTTTTTTTTTTGACAGGCAGAGTGGACAGTCAGTGAGACAGGGAGACAGAGAGAAAGGCCTTCGTTTTTTTTTCGGTTGGTTCATCCTCCCGCCCCCAGTGGCGCACTGTGGCCAGCGCACCATGCCGATCCGAAGCCAGGAGCCAGGTGCTTCCTCCTGGTCTCCCATGCGGGTGCAGGGCCCAAGGACTTGGGCCATCCTCCACTGCACTCCTGGGCCACAGCAGAGAGCTGGACTGGAAGAGGAGCAACCGGGACAGAATCTGGCACCCTGACCTGGACTAGAACCTGGGATGCCAGCGCCGCAGGCGAAGGATTAGTCTATTTAGCCGAGGCGCTGGCCGGGATCTCGTTCTCTCTGCCCCTCAAAGAAAGAGAGAAAGGAAGAAAGAAGAAAGAAAAATGAAGAGGGAGAGAAAGAAAGAGAAAGAAAGAAAGAAAGAAAGAGAAAAAAGAAAGAAAGAAAAAGAGGGAGCGAAAGAAAAGCCAGCATATATGGTGGGGACTGCATTACACCTGCAGGTCTGGTCCCCTGTGCCATGCTCTAACTTGGTGGCTCCAATGGTCCTTCCACCTGTGCCTGCCTCTGTGTCCTCTCCTTGGAGCGAGGGTGTACTAGCATCTCATTAAGTCTGGGGGAACACATGGCATTTTAACATTATGGTTTTGATACAAGCACATTTTATACAGCCATTTTTTTTTAAAAAAATATTTACTTAGTTCTTTGAGAGTCAGAGTTACAGACATAGAGAGGGAGAGACAGAGAGAGAGAGATCTTCCATCCACAGGTTCACTCCCCAGATAGTAGCAATGGCCGGAGCTAGGCTGGACTGAATTGAAGACAGGAGCCAGGAACTTCTTCCAGGTCTTCCACATGGGTGCAGGGTCCCAAGCACATGGGTTATCCTCTGTTGCTTTCCTATGGTGCTAGCAGAGACCTGGACCAAAAGTGGAGCAGCCGGGACTCAAACCAGTGCCCATACGGGATGCTGGCACTGCAGGCAGAGCTTAACCTGCTGTGCCACAGTGCTGGCCCTTGATATGCCTTTAAAAAAAGTGTAAAAAAGCCATGAAAAACAAAACCCATGACTCTTATTTTTCAGCTGGTTTTATTACCAAATAAAGGAAGAGCTACATTCATCCCAAGTCCCTGACCCTCACCTCCAAGCTTCTGTCTCTGAACATCAGTGAGGTAGTGATGGGGCTCAGGTGGGGTTCAGGAGCAGGTCAGGTTGCCAGGGCAGGCAGTCGCTGAGGGAAAAGCACAGATGAGCACTGTGGGCGTGTGCTGATTTCATGTGGCCCTCAGCAAGGACCCTGTCACGCTGGTTGCAGGCTGCTTTTGTGAGAACACTCGTGAGTCATGCGAGCTCACATCCCATGCTCTCTGATTTGCTCTTTGAGGGACAGTGCCCACACTCCGTGACTGTCAGTGAATGACAGATTTGCAAATACCTCTGCTTTCTCTAAGTTCCTTTTGATTCTATCAGTGGAATCAGTTTTTAGACACTACGAGAGGCAAACAGATACAAGGGGAGGATATTTTAGGTAGAAAATTCTCAACTACATTTCTAATAATTTTCCTAACATATTGTATATTAGCATTAGTTAATTTTGTTAAAAATCTAGTTGGTCTTGGGGCTGACATTGCAGCATAGTGGGTAAGACCGCTGCCTGCAATGCCAGCATCCCATATGCACTCAAGTTCATGTCCTGCTCCTCTTCCAGTCCAGCTTCCAGCTAATGCACCTGGGAAATCAGCAGAAGATGGCCCAAATGCTTGGGCCTCTGCCACCCATGTGAGAGACCCGGATGAAGCTCCTGACTCCTGTCTTCAGCCTGGCCAATCCCTGGCTGTTGTTGCTATCTGGGAAGTGAACCAGCAGGTGGAAGATTCTCTCTCTCTCTCTCTTTCAAATAAATCTTAAAAAAATATTTCATTGGTCTTGTATAGACGCATGTATACATTTACATTAGTCCACTTTTTGTTACTTTAACTAAAATACTTGAGAGGCGCTTCCTGGGAAGGAAAAGGTTTATTTCAGCTGTAACTTGAGGTTACAGGTCAGGATCGGGTGGCCCCATAGTCGGGGGTCTGTGGAGCCTTGTCATGGTGAGTGCGGAGGAATGATCGCACGGTAAGCCAGGGAGCAAAAGAGAAATGAAGCAGAGCTTGAACTCAAATAATTATCAACTTTCTTACAGGAACCATCTTCCAAGGACATACCCCCAAAGACCCAAAGACCTTTCACCAGCTCCCCCTACCCAGCCTCCACAGCTGGATCGCAAGTCCACCTTGAATCCATAGCTCATTAACATTAAACATCTGAGCCAAAACACTTGCATGAATTTTGGGGTGACACGTCATACTCAACCTATGACAACATTTATTCCATAAGTATTTACTGAGCTTCTACTCTAAATGGCCTTCAAAAAATTCATGGACATGCATAGTAGGAGAAACCTATGTGTGGATTTCAACTTTTTTGGCATCAAAATAAACTTACCTTTTATTTATTTATGTAATTTTATTTATTTGAAAGGCAGAGTTACAGAGAGGCAGAGGCAGAAAGAGAGAAAGAGAGAGAGGTCTTCCATTCTCTGGTTCACTCCCCAGATGGCTGCAATGGCCAGAACTGTGCCAAGGCAGGAGCCAGGAGCTTCTTCTGGGTCTTCCACATGGATGCAGGGGCCCAAAAACTTGGGTCATCTTCTACTGCTTTCCTGGGCCATAGCAGAGAGCCGGATCAGAAGTGGAGCAGCCGGTACTCGAACGGTGCCCATAAGAGATGCTGGCACTGCAGGAGGCGGTTTTACCCTCTACACCACAGCACCACCCCCTAAACTTACCTTTTAATTCTATTTTTCTGTGAAGATGGTGAAGGACCTTGTACAATTTAATTATCTGCTTGGTGTTCATGGTTTCCCCTCACTGTATTCCATCTCCCCACCCCACCCTAACTAAAACATAAGCTCCAAGGAGTCAGGATCTTTGTTTTATTTACTTGAGAACAGATTAGGCTGTTTGTCATACTTGTTGAATGCATGAATGAAAGATTCCATTCCGATGCTTGAAGAACTTTCACTTTGGTTGGGGAGGGAGCAAAGCCACATCCTTAATGTGTGTAGGGAATGTACACTGGACCTTCCAATTGTGTGGGTTAGATTATAAATGCATTAGAATCTACAGCGAGGAAATACCAGAGAGGTCTGGAGATGGACGCACTGACCCCTAAAGAAAGCAGCAGCCCTGGGCCTGGAGTCTGGATATGGAGAACAAGGATGCAACTGCAGCTGGATGCGTGATGGTCGCACTCCAGGACTTAATTCTCCAGCAGGATCATTGGAAAGCAAGAGGGAGAAAGGGCTGAGGCCTCAGTTCTGGGGGACATGACACCTGCATTAACAGCACAGGGTCAGGAAGCGAGAGAGGAACCAAGTGGCCAGGAAGGAGAAGGCCAAGGAGACAAGGAGACACCAGGAGAGCTGTGCCCAGAAGCTCACGAAGAGGAATTTGAAGGCAGGGAATGTGTGCTTATGAAGCCCCCAGTCTGTGGGGCAGGACATTGGTGGAGAAGGGGTGATTTTGATAGGAGAAGTCACTTAATGGATTTTGAATGCTCAGGCTGGTTCTTGGTGCAGAGGCTTGACATAGAGGCCTACCAAATCTATCTCTGCTTATCTGTATATTGTGATCATAACACCTCCTTTAAAAAATAATCTGAGGGCAGGCATTTGGCCCAGTAGTTAAGCTGCCTATGCAGAGGTCGGCATTGTGGTGTAGCAGGTAAGGCCACTGCCTGAGAGGCTGCCATCACATCTAGATGCTGGTTTAAGTCCTGGCTGCTCTGCTTCCAATCCAGTTCCCTGCTAATGCACCTAGGAAGGCAGCAGAAGATGGCCCAAGTGCTTGGGCCCCTGAACCCCTGTGGGAGACCCAGGGGAAGCTCCTGGCTCCTGGTTTCAGGCTAGCCCAGCCTTGGCTATTGTGGCCATTTGGAAGTCAGCCAGCTGATGAAATCTCTCTCTCTCTCTCTCTGTCTCTCTGTAATGCTGCCTTTCAAATAAATACATAAATAAACAAATCTTTTGATAAAGACGCCCAGGCTTCTATCAGAGTGCCTGGGTTTGATAGCCATCGCTGGTGCCTCACTCTAGCTTCCTGCTAATAAGTTCCCTGAGAGGCAACAGTGATGAGTCAAGTAGTCAGGTTCCTGTCACCACAAGGGAAATCTGGATTGAGGCTCTGGATCCCAGCAACCCAGCCTAGCCCAGCCCGGGTTGTCACAGGCATGTGGGGAATAAACAGAAAATGAGAGCTCTCTGTTTCTATCTCTCTGCCTTTCTATTTTTTTTTTTTTAAACTTTAATCTTGACAAATGTCAGTCTAGGTAGGACGGTAGGATAACAGCCACAGTCAGGACTGCTATGTGGTCAGAATGTGCCCTGCAAAGGTTTAGGTTGCAAGTTTGGTCCTCATTGTGGTGATGGGGACAAGGGATAGCACCCTTAAGAGGTGGGGCCTAGTGGGAAGTAATCAGGTCGGGGATTGCTGCCTTCAAGAAGTATTAACAGCTTTCCTGGGACTCTAGCTCGTTCCTGGAAGAATGGGTTATTACAAAAGAGCAAGACTAGGCCCTTTTTACTCTCGGGCTCACCATTTGATCTCTCTCTCTCACAAACACACTCTGATGTTCTAAAGCTAAGGGGGCCCTAACCAGAGCTACCCAAATGTTGGTGCCATGCTCTTGGACCTCCAAAGCTGTGAGCTAAATATACCTCTTTTCTTTACAAATTACTCAGTCACAGGTATTTTGTTGTAGTAATAATAACCCCCCCCCAATGGAATAATATAGGGACAGTCCTGAGCAAACCAAGACCCACAATTTTACTCTAACAAGTAAAAGAAATTCCAATATTTCCTTGAAATTAGAAGCATAACCAAGATTAAGCCAAGCAATAACCATTGACAATTGAGTATAACGAGACCAGCCCTGTAACGCAGAGGGTTAGACCACTGTCTGCCACGCCGGCATCCCATATGGACACCAGTTCATACCCTGGCTGCTCCTCTTCCAATCCAGCTCCCTGATAATGCATCTGGGAAAGCAGTATAGGATGATCCAGGCAGTATAGGATGACCAGGAAGAAGCTCCTGGCTCCTGGCTCCTGGCTTCAGATTGGCCCAGCTCTGGCTGTTGCAGCCATTTGTGGGAGTGAGCCAGCAGATAGAAGACATTTCTCTCTGTCTCTCCCTCTCTCTGTAACTCTATCTCTCAAATAAATAAATAAACAAACAGAGAGAGAGAGAGAAGGAGAGAGAAGCTGGGCAGAAATATGAAGCAGCTGCAGGGGGTACATTTACATATTACTCTGTAAAGCTATGCTATTCATTTTGATCAAATGCTATTTCTTCTAAATTAATTTTGCTCATTTTCAATTCCAAGCAACTGATGTTAATATGGTTGGTTCATTAGCAGCACAAGAAAAATTTTTTAGTAAACAAGCTCTCTGGCTGCATTTAGATTAAAGTCAGATGTAAAAATCAAAGTATTCAATGAATGAAGAGCCAGACGACTTTGGTGTCTGAAGCTTTTTAACAAATTGCTGCTATTGGAACCCAAATTGCAAACAGGAAGATATTGAAGCATGTCAACAAAAGCAAGGGAGAAATTGAACAATGGAACATTGAGGCTCCTTAAACTTAGTTCTCCACCCGTGTTTATTTTCTCTGGATATTAGCTCATCTTACAAATGAATGGTTTTTGGACTGGAGATCCACAGAAGCATCAGTGGAAATTCTTTTTAAAGATTTATTAATTTATTTGAAAAGCAGAGTTACAGAGAGGCAGAGGCAGAGAGAGAGAGAGAGAGGTCTTTCAAGTGTCTGGGTCATCTTCTACTACTTTCCCAGGCCATAGCAGAGAGCTGGATCAGAAGTGGAGCAGCGGGGTCTTGGACCGGTGCCCATATGGGAGGCCGGCGCTCCAGGCCAGGGCATTAATCTGCTGTGCCACAGCACTGGCCCCTGACTCATTTACTTTTGGAATCTCTTTAGGCCCTTGCCCTTTTTTCTTTGGCAAAGTTTGTACTCATCTTTCAATACCCAGCCCAAATGTCCCTGATGCTCCCAGTCAGACGCTTACTCCTTTATTTCCCTTAGCAAAATATAAGTGCCCAGCATGAAGGTCACACAGTTTCCTTATTTGTTTATGTCAGCATCTTCTACTAGACTGTTCCACCGTCTAGAGGCAGGAGTTTTGCAGTTTTTTATTCCCAGTATCTAGCACTGTTTGCTGTACATTGAGTTTATCCTGTCTCAAATCCTTCTGCTTTCTGATCATAAGCTTCAATGAGCTCCCTCTGTTTTCTTTTTCTTTCTGACTTCTGTCTCAAATTCCCACACCTAATTCCCAGCTCATGTCTTCTCATCCATTTTCTAACCTCCCCTTCCTTTTGCCTCTGTCCTAAGTCCAATTTTGTAGACACTGCTAGATTTTGTGTAACCTTGGGATGGCTTTGGCTTTTTGTTTTCTTATAGGGAAGGGATGGTTTGCATTTCAAGACACAGAGTTGAATTGTAGAGGAGGGTGTGTTTTTGCAATTCTTGTTGTAGTGGGGTCTCTTGTTGTAGTGTGCCCCAGCACTTAGAGAAGCGCTGGGGTGAGACTTGGATCTGTGGTTTTACTTAGTGCACCTCTAGGCAGAGTAAGGAGACTGGAAATGTACCCAGGCTGGAGAGACGTCCTCACATCTAGCTGCCTACCTGTGCCCTGCCCCCTTCCACCACACATGCCACAGAGGATTTTGTGAGAGGGAGCCCAGGGCATTGACTTAGATGGCTGCACACTGTTTGTGCTGTTGCCCTGGACACTGGGATGACAACTGAACCACTAGTCTGATGCAATCAGCTCACCTGCTGAGTAATGGGTTGGCTGAGAGCCTACCTTCTGCTTCTTCCCCAGAGCCACAGGCAGCACTTCCTCCCTCTGGAGGTGAGCTGTGGTGCAGTCAGGGACACTGACCTGTGGTCAACAGGTCATTAGAAATGAGGAAAGCGTCGGCTCCCTTTGTCCTGAAACCAGAAAGTCTCCCCCACACAACACACACACACACACACACACACACAACATAAGGGGAGCAGGTAGGTGCTGTCTTCATGCTGCAGAGACTGTGTAGGTACCACACTCTAGGAATGTGGACATTCCCAGGCTGGGGACACAGCTGTCAGGCATGGCCCTTTGTCACCCATTTCCCAGCACATCTACCCAGCATTCCTCCACCACTATTAGCTAGCACTAGAAAAGCTTTTGCCTTGTGGAAACAGGGAGCCTCTTTAGATTATGGCTTTCCTTTATGGGTTTTCCTTTTTTTTTTAAAGATTTATTTTATTTATTTGAAAGACAGAGTTACAGAGAGAAGTATAGACACAGAGAGAGGTCTTCCATCTGCCGGTTCACTCCCCAGAAGGCTGCAACGACCAGAGCTGTGCCGATCCAAAGCCAGGAGCCAGGAGCTTCTTCTGGGTCTCCCACATGGGTGCAGGGGCCCAAGGACTTGGGCCATCTTCTACTGCTATCCTAGGCCATAGCAGAGAGCTGGATCGGAAGAGGAGCAGCTGGGACTTGAACCAGCCCCCGTATGGGATACCAGCGCTTCAGGCCACGGCTTTAACCCACTGTGCCACTGCACTGGTCCCTAGAAGGGTTTTCTATCACAGTCAATAAAGGGTGCCCAGATCCTTGCAGGCATTTTTTTGCCCATGTGGCAGGACAGTGAGGGCCAGGTGGTGGGGAAACGTGCAGTCTCTGGCTTTGTACCCTTTGCCACAGTCTCTGCTGGAGCTTGGAGGTGGGGGTAGGAGGGCTGAGACCCAGGGAGCCCAGTGCTCCTGAGGAGCTCGGGGTCCCGTCCTTCATTTGCAGGCCCCCGGGTGTGAGTGCGGCCAGATTTCCTGGACAAGAAGCTTCAGTGCTTCTGCTAACAGACGACAGGAAATGCACCCTGTGAGTCTGCAGCCCAAGAGGAGTTTTCCTTGGAAGGCTGATGTTTGCTTTTAAAGTTCTCTTTATGTTAACTTAAAGGAAAACTCTGAGGGAGTTTCCAATTTACAGAGAAATTGTAAGAACAGTGTGTAGAACTAAACAGCCCCCAAACTCATCATTTAGAAGTTCACTCCCCACTTATTTGTAGCCTATGAGAACCCCACCTTGGTGAGAGCAGTGGAGAAGGGCCTGGAATGGAGGGGCAGGGCCAGAGGCTTTGGTTTTTCTCAGGTATGGCCTGATGTTTCCTACAGTGAGACTATGCATGCCGCGCTTCTGTCTCGCCAGCACACAGGGCGGTAAAATCGAGAATGCAGACATTTGGGAAAAGGTGAGCTGGGGGGCCGGCACTGTGGCGTAGTGGGTAAAGCCGCCGCCTGCAGTGCCAACATCTCATATGGCTGTTGGTTTGGGTCCTGGCTGCTCCACCTCCGATCCAGCTCTCTCCTATGGCCTGGGAAAGCATTAGAAGGATGACCCAAGTCCTTGGGCCCCTGCTGGTTTCTGGAGGAAGCTCCTGGCTCCTGGCTTCTGATTGGTGCAGTTCGGGCCATTGCAGCCAATTGGTGAGTGAACCAGTGGATAGAAGACCTCTCTCTCTCTCTCTCTCTCTCTCTGCCTCTCTTTCTTTCTCTCTCTGTGTAACTCTGACTTTCAAATGAATAAATCTTTAAAAAAAAAAGGCGGTCTTCAAAGAGTTCACAGAAATAAATATTAGGGAAAACCTATGTGTCAATTTTCAATAAAAAACCTTTTTTTGCACTAAAATAAACATTTAAATTCTATTTTCCATGAACTTTTTGAAGTACTCTCATGCATGGTTTTACATAGTGCCATATAGCTCTTGGCGAGAGCTCAGCCTTTGAAATATTTGGGTCACTGTTGCTTCTGTGGGCAGCTGCCCCTCAGGACAAGCGGACAGTGCTGCCTTTGTGTGCCAGTACACGGGGCATTTGCTGCTAGTGGGTCCCTCAGGGCAGTGTACAAACTGGGCATCTACAGGCAGTGGGCTCCACACTCGGACGGTCTGAGTCCAGCCCCAATGGCCGGGTGACCTCAGGCAAGCTGCTTTGCAATCTGAGCCAATGTAAACCAGGAGGGGAGATGAAAGAACCATCTCAGGGCCTTGTTTGCAGGATTACAAGGCACTTTTAGCACTGAGTGCATTGCCGGGCACACGTAAGCAATAGACGCCAGCTACGGCTGCATTTGTCCTAACGCTTAGGAGTCCGCCACACCCCAAATGGAGGGCCCAGGAAGAAAAGTGTGGGACAGCCTGAGGGCCCAAGAAATCCCTGGCACACCTGTGGGTTCCTGCAGGTGCGTCTATCCCCAGCATACAGCCCTGGGTGCCTGCGGTGCCCGTGCGTCTCCCCAGTTTCAGGGACTTCGGTGGCTTTCTGTCCTGCGGCCCTCTGAGACTGGAGGAGCAGGGAACAGAGCCAGAACATCCAGGCATGGCTTCTCCCCGCTCCCCACTTCCTTCCCTCATCTCCAGCTCTCGCCACATCCCGCGGAAGAACAAGCAGCAGATGGGGAAATGAAACAGGAGCCGGCTGAGCGGTTTCGCAACAGCACGCAGCTCCCAGCGGCGTTGAAGCAGCCTTGCTGAACGCAAGGGCCCGGAGAGAGTGGAGATTACAAATATGGCTTTGGCTTTGTTCTGGTTTATTTATGTGGTGGCAAGAGGGCAGAACCCCAAGGCTGAAAAGCCCCTCCACTCTCACTCCTCACCCCCGGGAGGTGGGAGGTTCTGCAGGCAGCAGGAGGGAAGGCTCTATGTCCCAGCCTCCCCAGCACTGGCCACTTGCTTCCTTAGGGCAGTGCCCCACGGGGACACGCTGGGTCTCCTGGGTTATTTGGGGCTGTGGGGACTGTGTGGGAGCCTGGGGAGCCTGCTTGCCTGGTGAGGTCACTGTTCTTGGAGTCATTACCTTGCTTTCCTTGGCCTGAGCCAGCAGCAAGAATGCTTTGGAAGAGCGTTTGTTTGGGAAACAGTGACTCTCTGCCTAGTTACGTCCAAGCAGGCCAGCTTGCCGCCAGACCCCTGGCCTCTGGCAGGGCTTCAGTCCTGCAGGTACCAACCCTTGTCACCTGCCTCAGAAGCTGCCTAGGGGGATGGGCTGGGGCTGGAACAAGCAGCCAGGGCCTATGGTCTCCAGACCAGTGTACCCTCTGTAGATTTCATCTGAAGGCTAATTTAGCTGGAAGGGAATGCAGGCAAGAGGCCAAGGGCAGCCGTTGGCAGCAAGCAGGCAACCCCTGAAGAAAGAGAGTCGATTGGATTCAGAGGGGTGGCCACTGCCCTGAACTTCTTGTGAGCTGTGAGTCACTGGTCTGCACTGACCTGGCAGGACATGTGGCCACGTCGGGCTGCAGGTACCGGTCCCACATGCCACACCTATGGGGGAGAAAGCAGCATGGGGCTCAGCCAACCTGGAGCCCCTGCCTGCTGGTTGCTATAGGGGCTGGCCCTGAGATTCTGCAAACGATTCTATTTTCAGTCTGCCTGGCTCTACAGCCCTCATGCCTGTCTTGAGCTGCCTGAGTCACTTCTCCCCACGCCCAGCTCTGCCTCTTTCTGAATGGAGCAGATTATCATAACACCATATGTCAGAAGAGCAATTCACAATTTACAAGGCCCCTTTCTGCACCAGCTTGCTTCTGATCTTCCATTGGGACTGCGAGGTTGAGCGGACAGGTAATTTAATTCCTGTTTCACAGATGAGGGAAATTAGAGGCAAACAGGAACTCAACCAGCTTGACCAGGGACACACACACACACACACACACAGGGCTCAGTGTTAGCAGCAGGTGTCCTGCCTTGGAGTGTGTGGCTTATCTGCCACACACACACATACACAATACAGGGTGTCCGTGGTTACCAGGCTGTGGGGTGGGCGCCCCTGGGACCACCTTGGGCAGTGGAGGTGGGATGGAGAGGCATTGTTTTATTTTTTCATGGGGAACATTTGCATCTGGGGAGTAGCGCACTTGGAAAATAATCATCTGGGGCCAGCGCTGTGGTGCAGTAGGTTAATCCTCCACATGTGGTGCCGGCATCCCACATGGGCGCCTGTTCTAGTCCCGGCTACTCCTCTTCTGATCCAGCTCTCTGTTGTGGACTGGGAAAACAGTGGAAGATGGCCCAAGTCCTTGGGCCCCTAAACACGCGTGAGAGACTAGGAAGAAGCTCCTAGCTCCTGGCTTTGGATCGGCACAGCTCTGGCCGTTGCGGCCATTTGGCGAGTGAACCTATGGAAGGAAGACCGTTCTCTCTGTCTGTTCCTCTCATCTGTAACTCTACCTCTCAAATAAATAAATAAAATCTTAAAAAAAGGAAAGTAGTCATTTAAAGTGCCAGTGGGGGATCAGTGGGGCTCCAGTGAGTGCAGGAAGTAACCTGAAGTTACATCAGCCCACCTGGGCTCCCCACACTTCCTTCCCTCAGCATTTTCCCCACTTTGATGCAGTTTGTCCATGAACTCACAAGACAGACACATTCGAATATATTGTCCCCAGCAACACAGTCTCGGTGCTCACAACAGACAGAGCGTGGGCAAGTGACCATTGTGGACATGTGCCGGCCTTGATGTTGGGCGGGTCTCAGCTCCCACCCCTTCACCTTGCCAGACATTGTCCATGGCTGCCTGTCTGTGGGGAGGTCAGTGGCAGGCCCAGCGGACAGACTGGGTAACAGGGCCAGTGGGGTGCAGACGGTGCTTCAGGGAGCTGCTGGCATCATTAGCAGGTGGTGTGGAAGCCCCTTGCACATGTCCATACTGGTAGGCTACTCTGGCACACGCCAATTGCACGTTTGCACTATTTTTTATTATTGCACTAGCCCATTTGAAGGAAGACAGGACAGTTTCACCTGCTGAGGAAACGGTCTCCAGGAGGTGCAACAGTGTCTTGAGCTCTTGCAGCCAGAGTATTTCTGGTGCTCAGAAGTTCAGAGCATGAGGGCCCCAAATGGGAGGTCCCAGGCAGGATGCAGGAGGCAAGAGCCCTTAGTGGGCAGGGAGCATTATGGGGTCAAGGTGCAGGGCGTGAGGAACCCAGGGAAAGGACAGAGGTGTGTGTGTGTGTGTGTGTGTGTGTGTGTGTGTGTGTGTAATGACGGGGAAGATGGAGGGTGGGTGTGAGGGGACACTGGCATGGAGCACCTGAGGACTGATCTGTGCTCACCTATGATGTTGCTGTGAGCAGACTACTCTGTGGATTGTTTTCTTTCTTGCCCTTTATCTGAATGCTGGCACCTGGAGAATATGGTCAGCCTTGGAGCATTAGCCACAGTGTTTGTGATTTTAAAAAAGGCCCTGTCAGGGCAGGTGTTTGGCCTGACAGAATACTCGCGTACCATGTCGGAGTGCCTGGGTTCCAGGCCTGGCTCCACTTCCTGCTGGTGTGTGTCTTGAGAGGCAGCAGGCGAGGGCTCAGGTATTGGGGTTCCTGCACCCATATAAGAGGCCCGCCTTCAGTTCTTGATTCCCGGCTTCAGCCTGGCTCAGCCTAGCTCTTGCAGGCATTTGGGGCATGTACCAGCAGATAGGAGTTCTGGCTCTTAAATTAAAACAAAAAAAAAAAAAATAAAAGCATCTTGTCCATCAGAGGCTACAGATGAGCTCCTAAGTGTCCCCACTACCCCCTCCCAGGCACTCAACTGCTCGGTAGAGTGTGATGTGAGCAGAAAGCTGACTGGGCTGGCACGGGGCCTCTCCCTGAAGAACCTCCAGGCTCGGGCAGAGAAGAAACTTCTCTGTGGATGGAGTCTGAAACATTGGCCAGCATTTGCAGGGAATTCCAGGTTCCTCATTCCTTCTAGAAAAGCCCAGGCCCGTCTAGAAAAGCCCAGACCCCTCTCAGGCCAACAGTCAAAGCCCTGGCCACCTGCCTTGGGGTTAGAGGGATGGGTTTATGGCCACTGTGGTCAGAGGGGGCAGCCCAGGCCTCCAGGATCACTTGGGTCCTGAGAAGTCCAAGGGGTGTGGCAAGGCCTCTACCTTGGAGGCGCTGCGAACCTCTCAGCATGGCCCGCCCATGGCCCCGAGGAGACAGGCACGCGGCTGGCACAGGCTCAGCCACCCTGCCAAGGATGGTGCCGACATTCCAGGTGCTTCTGCCGCCATTCCCAACCTCCCTGCTTCCTCCCAGCGAAGGGTAATGATAGGGGGTGCGACTCGTTCCAAGTCCCACGAGACCAAAAATAAATGTCCAGACATGTGGCCTGGGCTGCAGGAAGAGACTGCTTCCTGTGCTGACGTCTCCACACCCCCTGGGTAGAGGCTGACGTTGTGGGAAGAGAGGAAAAACAAAATGCAAATTCTGGTCCTTCTGAGAGTCCTCTCTGCCTGCGTCTTTCCTTGCGTATCTCTCGGTCCCTGCCAATTCCGAGTCACAGCCGACGGGTCACGTGACTCCTTTTAAAACCGGGCTCTGGCTGGCGCTGCTCTTCCTGCCCACTGCCCATCTGCTGGGCTCCAAAGGCAACCCAAGTGTGGGGCGGGCTGGGGCACTTGCCAGGGAGAGCGCGCAAGTGAGAACTGAAATGTGTGACGGGCCCGGGTCCTAACAGGCAACGTCAGGCCCCTGAAGACCCTGGAGACCCGGCTGCTTCTGAGGACTGCACACTTGGCCGTTCCTGGGTGGTTGTCAGCAGCGAGGCTTGGCATGGCTGAAGTCAGGAGGGCGGTCTCCAAGGAGGCTGGACGGGAGCGGGCCCGGTAAGAAAGCTTAGTCTTCTCTCTGGGACCAGCAGGCTAGGGAGGGCCACTGGGTCCCCTGGGGCTCATGGCAGGCTTCTTGGGGGAAGAACTTGAGAGGTCAGCATCAGCAGGGAGGTGGGCAGGCCCCAGGGGACAGGTGGTCCAGCCCAGGCCCCACTGGAAGTGGCCCCACTATGAACTGCTATGCAAGGCTTGTGATGTCAAAACCAGACATGGCCTTAGGATGGAAAGAACACACTGTCTTCTTTCTAAACCTCCCTCTCATTTTTTTTTTTTTTGCTTTTTTTTTTTTTTAAGATTTATTTGAGAGGCAGAGTTACAAACAGAGAGAGGAGAGAGAGAGAGAGAGAGAGAGAGAGAGAAAGATCTTCCATCTGCTGGTTCACTCCCCAAATGGCTGCAACCACGGGAGCTGGGCCGATCTGAAGCCAGGAGCCAGGAGCTTCTTCCAGGTCTCTGATGTGGGTGCAGGGGCCCAAGCACTTGAGCCATCCTCTGTTGCTTTCCTAGGCCATAGCAGAGAGCTGGATTGGAAGAGGAGCAGCTGGGAAAGGAACCGGTGCCCATATGGGATGTTGGCACCGCAGGTGGAGGTTTAGGTTACTATGCTACAGCACAGGCACTCCTCTACCCCACCCCCCGCCACCTCATATGAGGCCCGGATGCAGAAGTCTTTCCCTTAGTGAATGTGTCTTCTCTCTTTCAATGAGCAGGCCTCAGGCAGGCTCTTGCTGTGCTTTATTAACTTCACAAACAAAGCTCACATTATTTTTATTTCAATTGGCTAAATAAAATGTTCTATACAAGGCAAACACTTCACCATATGATATTTAAATGAAAAATAAAAAGTTTCATCCTACAGAAGTCTGCAGCTGCCACATATAAATAAAAGACATCAGTCATAAATTAAATAAGTTAAATGGTTGTAGGCTATTCTGTTAGGTTAAGCATAGATCACCTGCTTGCTTCCTAACAGTGTTCTGGATCCCCACAGCTGAGGCCAGGGATACTCCACTGGGACTCGCATCTCAATGGAAAAGCATGTGAGGCCCCTTCCCAGACCACATGCCAAGATGAGGATTGGGTTCTCAGAGTCTAAAGCAAGAGCGAGAGCATGACCAGCAAGGCGAAAGCCGAGAAGCCCAAGGCTCTCATCCAGCCCACGCCTGCTATAGTTCACATGCAGGCAGAGAACAGCGAAGGCAGCAAAAGCAAGGCTCGGACGGCCTCAGGGCAGCAAACGTAAATCACAACTGAATCTGAGACCTGGAAAATGGCCAAACTCTTCTTTGTGCAAGACACAAAGACACAGTCTTAAGCCAGATTTTCACCATGGAATTTCTGATTGCATTAAGTAGGTCGGATGAATTTAAGTCTCTTAATTAGAAAATGGACCTTTTGGGGGCAGAGTTTAGGCCACAGATGATACTTATATGTAAGGCATATGTCATTAATCCCAAGGCAGGCATCACCAATTGAGTGCTGCACTCCTCTATCTCAGATTCCATCTCCACACAGCACACCAAGTGCCCCTATTGTTTTACTAGGCTTAGCATTTGAGAAGATGAAAATAACTTCAGCCCTTCTCCGTGTTCTGAAGCACTGTATGTGAGGGAAGAAATGTAAGACAGGCGCTGAAGCCTGACTCCCATAAGACTCATGTGCCTTCACAGTAATCATTTCACCTGTTTCAAATAGGTGTCTAGTAAATGGGAAAGGCCACCTAACTCCGAGTTGTTAGAAATATTAGGATAATGTATGTAAAGTGCCCAGTATCATGCTTGGCATATAGTAAACATTTAATAAGCGACAGCTATAATTACCGTTATCATAGTATCATCTTCAGGTTACTGTTGTTGACCATGGAATTGACAATAGCATGTCATTGAAAGAAGGAAAGCATAGTAAGCTTACATATTAGGTTGAACCCTATGAAATCAATAGCTGACAGTTTTTGACTTAGAAAAGTGGCATTTTTTTTCTGATTTAACCTAATACATAATGATGTATTTCATTCAGATCACTTAATTATTTTAACTTCATCAGATTCTTCCCCTCAAAAGCTGCCCTCAGAGATATGTTCCCACCATTCAAAAACTTGCTCCAATCAGTTGCTAGAGCAAGCAAAGCAGAAAGTCTTCTAGAGGGAAGTTGAGGAGCTGGTACCTAGTTCCACTACCCACTTTCTACCTAGCCATGGTGTCCAAAGGCCTTGATTTCCTCATCTGTATATTGGGGTTCTGTGAAGATAAGAAGAGATAATGGACAGGAAAACACTTTCAAATGCTAAAATCATTGTACCAAAGCAAGGTCTTAGTAATTCCATTAGATTCTGCCACTTCAGAAAACATTAGCAGTGCACATTTGATTTTCAGTGTTTTTCTGTAGAAAAACTGCACATGAAAGAAGAGAGAATTCATGCAGCCATGCCAGATGGTGGTGGAAGCTGATCTTGACGTGGATCTTAGAACTAAGTACACATACGGTGCTTTGTCCTTCAAAATCGTACCTCGTCAACGCGAAGTAAATGCGATAATGAGAAATGCCTCAAATGTCCAGCTTGTAGGTTTACATCAGAAATCACACACTTCAGAACAACTCACCAGGAAGACAGAGGACTCACTTCCCCCTTCCCTAAAGGTCTCTAAAGGGGGTGGTGAAAGTTCAACTTGGGTATGGTTTTGTCTACCGATAGCATGTAGCCCTCAGGTTCTCCCAGAGTCTCTCAGACGAACAGCTTCTGCAACTCTAAGGAGCAGTTCAATTTTGCCTCCCAGGGACGTGTCTTTCCAGTGCCCTCAGCGAGGGTGATGGGGCGGTGAGGGAGGAGGATGTATGCGGACCAGTTACCAGCAGAGGTGAGTGGGACGACCCTGTGCCATTCCTGGAGTGCTCTCCCTTTGGCCAGTGACCCTGGGTGACCTCGGCACACCCGGAGAGGGTCTCCTAATTTAGTCAGCCTCAAAGGCGCTGTTGGTGGCGCCCACATATTCAGACTTCTTCTTGTGCCGCGTCCACATTTTCCGGAGGATCCCAGGGACGCCACAGGAGGCGCTGCCTGTGAGCGGCAGGGAGGCTTCTGCTCCTTGGGGCAGAGTTGGGTACTCTTCCGCCATCTTCTTCAGGTGTCTAGATCTGCAGAAAAGCCAGGGCAGCTGGGGAGCAAGTGGCCCGAGGGCCCTTTTCCTCCCCTGCTCCTCCAGCCTGTGTCTAGGCGCTGCCGGCTGCAGGCTCACTGTTGGGACCCACCCAGCAACACCTTCCCCTGCAGGAGCCTCCCACGGGACAGGGAGGAGGTGGCCCTGGGCATGCTCATTCATGGGATCCCACGTTCTGCTCCTGCTCCTGCTCCCTCCTCTGTGTCTGGCCCCATCCCAAGTTCTGCTTTCCCACCCCTCCCACTCCTGTTGAACAATATTGTTGCAAAGGGCAGGTACCCCAAAGCATCAGCCACCAAAGGAGCATGGGCCCTGGGCCTGAATCTTGCTCTTTGCCTACTGTGTGACCTCGAGCCACAGTGACTTAACCCGCCCAGCCTCAGTTTTCCCGTGTGGAAAATGGGGATAGTTTCATCTAACTCATGGGGCTTTTGTGAGGAGGAAAATGAGATAATGGCATCCAAAAGTGTGTTGCAGATCCTCAGTAAGAGTTTACCATTCTCCCCATTTGCTGCTTTTAGATGGAAAAAAAGGGGGGTACCCCTTTTCACTTTAGTGGCCAGGAAGAAATTGCAAGGAGAATGGACATCAGAGAGGGCAGTCATTGGGAACACTTGCAATGCAGCTGTGTGCGCCGCTGTAAGGTGCAGTGAGGAGTTCGCCGGTTCACTTCAGCAGCCAGCGCTAGTGGCTGCCGCTGGGAGCCATGCATACTGGGGAGCAATACAAGCCTAGGGAACTTTATTTCTGCACTTTTCTCCAGTCAAGTCCCAGAACACTGAGTTATTTTGTAACTCTTTCCCAAGGACTGTGTCAGCTGGAAGTATCCCACACTGCTCAGTCTCTGCCCTGCCTCCCATAGCTTTCACCGGGTGCACTGCCCAGGCTGGTATTGGCTACGGGTTCACTGGGATTTGTTCCCACCAGAATTCACGTTGAAATTTCATCCCCATTAGGAGATATGAGATGGGACCAGATGGGACCTTTAAGAAGTGATTAGGGCTCTGCCTTCATGAATGGATTGATTAATAGGCTAGTGGGCTAATGGGGTATCTTGAGATGGGGCTGGCATAAAAGCCACTTTGGCTAGGTCGTTGGCACAGCCCCATCTCTTGCCAGGTGAAGCTCTGCACTACCTTAAGACTCTGCAGCAAGACAGCTGCGGGCCCTGGACCCTGGCCCAGAACCGTGAGCTACATAAACCTCTTTTCTTTATTACTTAACCAGTCTGTGGGATTGTGTTTTTAGCAACAGAAAATGGACTAAGATATTTTTATCCCCTGATCTTTCATATGTGCACTGAGCACTTTCCCAAGTTCATGGCTTCCCATCTACTAGGTTCTAAGTTTCTAGGAAAATGTTAGCCACAATTTGTGCTGAGCTCTCCCCACATGGTCTCTTTCCATTCTCACAATAACCCTTCAAGATGGGTACTCCTGTCATTCTTGTTTACCTATTATTCCTTTTGAAGAATTATTTTATTTGAAAGAGTGACAGAGAAGGAGCCAGGAACTCCATCTGCATTTTCCACATGGGTGGCAGGGGCTCAAGTACTGGGACCATCTTCTGCTGCTTTCCCCAAGGCATTAGTAGGGAGCAGGAACAGAAGCAGAGCAACCAGGATTTGAACTTGTGCCCTGATAGGGGATGCCAGCATTGCAGGCGGTGGCTCAACCTGCTGTGCTACATCACCAGCCCCCTTTTAAAGGCTGTGGAGGACTAGGTAATTTGCCTGGAGTTGGAGTTTGCGACAGCGCCAGACTTGAAAGCAGATGCTAGTCAAGAGCCCACACCTTCATCATCCCTTATAAGCCACTTTTCTGCTGCCTGCAGCTTGGAGGATTGGAGGAGTGGTGGTGGGGGCATGTGGAAGTCCACACTGAATCGAACTGAAGATCTTTGCTTAGTGCAACACCGACCACAGTGCGTGTGCGGGGTATCGGGCCAAGCATTCGTTCCTGCCACCTTGGTGGCTGGTTCCAGACTGGTGTTAACAGGAACACTGGGGTTGTCAGCTGGAATTAAGACCTTTGCATTCTACATACATCTTCACCTGTGGGCAGGGACCCCTAAACTGACTCCTGAGGCATTTCTGACCCCGGAGTGCCCATGGGAGATTCTGAGTGTGGCTCACGACCACGTTCATCTCAGTAACCAAAGCCCTCCCTGGTGACACTGCTCCAAGCCTACAGAGCGGTGTTAATGAAGTGGAAACCATGAAAAGCACTTCGGCTTAATCCTATGGAAGCTGCTGATGAGGCACAGTGCAGACCCAGGATTAGTGCCCTCATTAAAAGGTAATTTACAGCAGGCGCGGGTTTTGTTTTTAGCATCGTGAGAGTCTGAAAGCAGGCCACCTGTTACTGCTGTGTGCAGGCCCCGGGCAGGCAGGGGCATGTGGGGAGGTACAATGCTTACCCTCTGGCTAGCGCAGCCCTGTTCTCCGAGCCTGTGGCTGCTGCCTCCACCACTGGCGCTGCAGAAGCTTTCACGGAGATCCGGGGCACCGGAGGGAGCTGTGGTGCAGAAGGGAAGGGACTGTGAGGTGGGACCCGCGTTCTCTCGGGTGCACTGGCTGGACCCCCGCTGCCACCTGGGCAGGAGACCCCACACTCTAGCAGGCAGCAGATGCCCCCGAGGCCTTGTGAGAACAGTGCTGGGCCCACCCCAAGTGCTTCTGCTTCAGACACGGGCCTGAGAACCTGCATTGCTAGCCAGCTCCCAGAGGCTGCAGGAACCCCCCGGGGGCCCCACTTGGAGAACCACTGACCTAGAGACACTTGGGAGAGCACAACTCAACCCGTGAGCCTCACTCCATCCCTGGTATCCAGATTCTTACTTCGTCAAGTAAGAGTTCAAGTCCAGGCCTGAACATTCTTGCTTTGCAGAGGCTGCCTTACTTGGGGCGGCGTTCAAGGGGCAGTCACCTCGGACCTTCAGCCAGGCCCACTGCATTGCCCCCTGCCCTCCTGGACTCTCGAACTCCTGGGATTCCCCATTGCAGGGCTGTCTCTCGCTCTTCAAGGATCCCCAACACCGGATTCTCCATTCATCTATGCACCTTGACCTTCGGTTACTCTCCACATGCATCAAGTATTCCGCTTCCAGCAGGGTGGCCCTGCCTTCCCTAGTGCCTACGCACAACCCTGCACCTTTGTCTTCACTCTCTGGTGATGCTTCCTCTTGCCTGCCCTTCAGCGCCACTTCCTCCAGGAAGCCTTCCCCAGAAGCTGCTGGCCTAGGCTGATGTTTCTCTGTCCTCAGGTCTCCATGGCACTAGCGTCTGTGTGACATGTTGAGACATCCCACCCACTCTGTGCTTCAATGGCTCTCTGTGTTGTGTTTACCCAGTTTCTTGGTCCCCAGAGAGCCTGTATGGTGAGCAGCAGAGGCTGGGACTTCACCCTTTGGTTAGGCCCCCCCTTGGCACTCCCAGAGCATTGAAAATTAACTGCTGGACTCACCAGGGCAAAGTCCAGAATGTTCCTCCACCCCAAGCCCTGTGGAAGGCTTCAAGTCACCACATTCCTGCCATCGCTGGGAAATTCCAGGTCAAGGGCAGTATTACCCCCACCCCCTTCTTTCCTGAGCTGCCCAGAGGCTATGGGCAGAGCTACTGTGCCACCTGGTGGCCTCTCAGCACCTGAGCGAAGACAGGCGGGTGCTTCACAAAGTTCACGGAAAATAGAATGAAAAGGTTTTAAGTTTATTTTGGTGCAGGCACCTGTGAAGTTCCTGTACCTGAGGGGCCTTCAAAATGTTCATGGAAAACGCATTTTATGAATTTTATGCATGGGTTTCAAAATTTTTGCAACTAACTTAGCTTTTTCAATTCTCTGTCTTTGAAAGGCAGGGAGACAGGGAGGGAGAGGAAAGAGGGGATGGGGGTAGGAGAGAGGAGAGAGGAGAGAGGAGAGAGGAGAGAGGAGAGAGGAGAGAGGAGAGAGGAGAGAGGAGAGAGGGGAGAGGGGAAAGGGGAGAGGGAGGTCTCCCATCTGCTGATTCACTCCTCAATTGTCCTCAACAGCTGTGGCTGGGCCAGGCCAAAGCAAGAAGGCCAAAACTCAGTCTGGGTCTCACACACAGGTGGCAGGGACCCGCTAACTCAAACCATCACCTGCTGCCTCCCAGGGTGCACATTAGTAGGAAGCTGGAATGGAGGGAGCCAAGACTCGAACCCAGGCACTCTGATATGGGATGTGGGCGTTAAACCACTGAGCCAAAGGCTCATGCCCAAACTTATCTTTTAATTCTATTTTCCACAAACTTTTAGAAGAGCCCTCCTACACCCAGCCCTGCATAGTTGTGGAGGAATGGCTTTGTTCTGGGCTGAATCTTGGCATCCCCCTCAAGTTCATACATAAAGCTCTGACTGCCACGATGATGGTACTGGGAGTGGGGTCTTTGGGAAGAAACTAGGTTTAGATGAGGTCATGGAGGTAGAGCCCCTACGATAGTGTTAGTGTCCTTAAAAGTAAAGGAAGAGGGGGCCAGCGCAGTGGCATAGTAGGCTAAGTCTCCGCCTGCGGCACTCACAATCCCCTATGGGTGGCAGTTCGAGTCCCGCTTGCTCCACTTCCTATCCAGCTCTCTGCTGTGGCATGGGAAAGCAGTGGAAGATGACCCAAGTCCTTGGACACCTGCACCCACGTGGGAGACCTAGAAGAAGCTCAGGACTTTTGCAGGTGCTGAATCTGCCGACACCCTGATCTTGGAGTTCCCAGCCTCTAGAAAGGGCAGAAAATGTTGTGTAAAGCATTCAGCTCCTCGTGTTGTGTTATAGCAGCCCGAGCTGCTGAAGGCATCGTGCTTCGTGTTTTCCCAGCACTTGAGAACGCTACGTGTCTTTCTGCTCCTGCTGCACCTGGGAATGGGTCAGGCCCATGCACCAGCAGGGCTTACGACAGAAACCAGTTATTTCCCTTGATGGATGCAGGTCTTCAAAAAGGTGGTAGAAAATGCATATTATCTTTGCACTCCATTTTCCACCAACTTTTTGGACTTCTCTCGTGTGAGATGCCCTTTTGCTTTCCTAAGTGCTGAATTTCTGCGAGGGAGGCGTGGCTGGTGGTGTGCCGCCAGTGCACAAGGGAGGCTCTGTGGACGGCTTTCACAGCAAAGATGGCCAGGTAGGCTTTCCAAATAAGCCTCAGGCCAGGAGCAAAGGACACTTGGTTTCTCTTCACGACACAGCGGAAAGAGTGATGGGGAGAAGTTAAAAACAGATACAACAAACCAGGCTTACTTCACTCACCAAGGATTTTCCATATGCTCGATTCCCACACAGATGCGATGCCTTGGGCTCTGAAATCCCCACTGCAAAGTGGAACAGAGGAGGTATTACTCAGTGGTACTCCATGTTCTGTCTCCTCTCCACACCCCACCCCGTTCTGCATCAATTATCAAGTTAGCTTGTCAATCACAGAAGAGAATTTAAAGGCCTTTGTCCCAAGAAGCAAAACCAGGCAATAGGGGTCAGGCCTGGGACAACCACTGATTGGGGTCACCTGCACCTTTGCCACTCTTCCTTGGGGTCTGGAACTAAGGTCTAGATAAGATCAGTGTCAATGCAGGTTCATATACAAACCTAACACACAGTGGGTGACTATGATAATGGCTGTGCATGGGCGGGTGAAGGAGTATATGGGAAATCTCTATACTTTCAGGTCAACTTTGCTGTGAACCAAAACTGCTCTAAATAAATGAGGTCTATTAAAAACAACGCGCACATATGGGAGCATTTAGCACTGTGTCTGCATGCAGTAGGTGCTCAGAGAATATGCGCCCAGCTTCTCCCTCCTTCCTGAGGCCTCAGGTCATAAGAGGTTAAAAAGGTTATCAGGAGTTAAGTCTTTACCTTTGAGATCAATTATTTCACACAGTGCTCCCCTCTGTGAAACTCAAAGGGCCCACACTGTGGCACAGTGGGTTAAGCTGCCACCTGTGGCACTGGCATCCCATAGGAGTGCTGGGTCGAGTCCCAGCTGCTCCACTTCCACACTAGATCCCTGCTAATGTGCCTGGGAAAGCAATGGAAGATGGCCCAAGTATTTGGGCCTCTGCAATGCTGTGGGGTCTCAGAATAAGCTCCTGGCTCCTGGCTTTGCATTGGCCCAACTCCTGCCGTTGTGGCCATTTAGGGAGTGAACCAGTGGATGGAAGATCTCTGTCTCTCCTTCTCTCTCTGTAACTCTGCCTTTCAAATACATAAATCTTTAAAAGAAATATTTGGGGAAAAAATTGAATCTGTACCCAACATGTGTAGATCTTCTACTCTGTCATTTTCCCCTAAACAATAGAAGTACAGAATAACAAATATTTACATAGTATTTACATTGGACTACATATCATAAGTATCCTGGAGCTTTTTTTTTTCCTAAAAAAATATTTATTTATTTGAAAGGCAAAGATACAGAGAGAGAGAAAGAGAGAGAGAGAGAGAGACAGACAGACAGACAATCTTCCATCCGCTAGTTTATTCCCCAGATGGCTGCAATGGCCAGGGCTGGACCAGGCTGGACCACAGCGCCGGCCCACTTTAAATATATGGGAGGAAGTGCTTAGGTTATTTGCAAGCACTGTGTCAATTTCACAGAAGGGACTTGAGCATCTGCAGACTTTGGTGTCTGCAGAGGTGGTAGTCAACTTCCTAGGGTTCAGGAAAAAAAAGGAAAAATAGCAAGTCTTCAGATATCAGACACTGGCCCTGCAACCCTCAGACACCTACAGCTTTCTGATAGGAGGATGGTAGACCAGATGCCCATGGTCGGTGCCTGGCTTTTCCTGTGGAGAGCACTTGGGTCTGGCTTTGACTCAGAAACACTCCCACCCACCCACTCTGGAATCCATCAGATTGAGGGAGTTGAAGGAATTGAACCAATGCCCAGCTCAATCTCTTTTTTTAAAACCCGACTAGCACACCATGCATGTGACTGGGCAGATTCTCTCCATCTCATAACTTAACTGCTCTTGTCTCTCAGAACAAAAGACTGACAGGCTACCAGGAAGGAATTAAAAAGAAAAATAGCTCCTAAAACGAGAGCTGGGAAGACATGACTCTCTGGGGAAAGAGGCAGTAGCTGGGGAATCAGGAGACTTGGGAGTTAATCTTGGCTCTGAGGCCAGCAGGCAGTGCGACCTTGGCTAGGTCAAAACAGTCCCTATGATCTCAGTGTCCTCTTATGTAAATTGGCAGAGGGATAGCTGCGTAGGTCAGCTGTTCTCTACGTGCAGCGTACATCAGAATCACCTGCGGTGCTTGTTGAAAACAGAGATCAATCAGTGCATCCTAATTCTGCAGTCTGAGTCAACAGCATTTGCATTTCTAAATTTCCAGATTCTGCCGCTGCTCCTAGGACCCCACTTTGAGAAACCACTGCAATAGACCATCTCTAAATTGCTGCTTTGTAATCTGTTGTCCCTGGGGCAGCAGCATCTGGGAGCTTGTTGGAAATACAACATCTCAGCCCGCCCAGTCCTACTGAGTTAGAATCTGCATAAAAACAAAGTGATTATTTGGCACATTACAATTTGAGAAGCATGGCTCTAAATTCTCTTTATGGGGCTGGATGTTGTGGTGCTGTGTGTTAAGCCATTATTTGGGATACCCACATAGCATATCGAAATGTCAGGTCCAAGTCCTGGCTACTCTGATTTCGGTCCAGCTTCCTGTTAATGTGCCCGAGAGGCAGCTCAAGTAGTCAAGTTCCTGCCACCTGTTTGGGAGGCCTGGATGGAGTTCCTGGCCCCTGGTTTCAGCCTGGCCCCGCCACGGCTGTTGCTAGCATTTGAGGAGTGAATCAGGGGATGGAAGCTTTCTCTGTTTCCTTTCTGTCAGTCTGCCTTCACATAAAGAAATAAATAATAAATCTTTAAAAAAAATAAATTCACTTTATGATTTTGCAAAGAGAAATAGTCTGTCTTGTTTTCCCTTTTCAACAGATGCCCACTCACCTATACATAGACACAGAGAAAATTCTATCACTTAATTTGCAAGGCAGATTGTGGTGTAGCTGGTACTCTCCCCCGACAGGCATAGGCTTCTATGTAACCACATAGCTGGAGAATATAGCTCAATGTATGCATTCTTATACATAGGATCAGAAGAACAGGACTAGGTTCTCAGTGATAAAAAAAAAAAAAAATTAGGGGAAAAGATGAATGGAGGAAGTCTTCTTTGAGTTCCTGATATAAACTAGTGCAAAACTGTTGGTGTCTAAAGGCTTTGAGAGGGACACCCAGACTGTCGTGTGTCTTTTCAATTACAACTTGAACACCTTTAGGTTGTGGGCAGAACACAAATAACCTACACCACCATTAAAATGGCAAAATAGCATCATGGACTTCAATGGACTAAGGCCAGGTTCCTGTTTAACTGCTTGGGCTGGCAACCGCTCTTAAAAATAGCATCTAAGATAAGACAATAACATTACCAGTTTCAAAACAAATTTGCCCCTGAATTATTTTTATTGCTTGTTACATCATTCAAATTTAATATGATATTTTAAGATGCCAGTTCATGCATGAAGAGACTGTGAAATCTCTCTCTCTCTCTCTCTCTCTGTTAAACAGGGCGAGCTTCCCTTACTTCATGGGCAGTGGCTTACTGTCCTCCAGAGCATCATGTCTGAGGCCCACGACCCCGGTGGTCGCTGGAAACACGCAAGGCGGGACGCACACGCCCCCGCTGCCGCCCTGTGGTGGGCGCGCAGCGCGTTCGAAGTGGTCACGGCGCCCAGGGAGGTTGTAGGGAGCTGGGGCCGGGCTCACTTACCTGGTCGGGAGGGAGTTTTTGCGGGATGGGCCCCGGGCGGCCGTGCATTCTGGAGGCGTCCGAACCTGCGTGCATCCCCCGCGTCCCGGCGGTCCCCGCGGTGGGGCAGCAGCTCCAGGGGCCGAGGCGCGTACAGGTCCGACTCGATCACCACCTGCGGGCAGAGGAAGGCCAGTCAGCTCATGCCTCTCTTCACGGCCCCCAGCACTGGAGCTTTGCAGGTGGGCCTTATGCTGACAAAGGGACTTGGGGCATCTTCCCCGCTCCCGGGAACGGCTAGGAGCTCCGCTAAAACGTGGGTAGGAAACTGGCCAGAAAGGCTGAGCTGTTTTCTGTGTCGCCAGACTGCCAAGAAAGCCCTGGGGAATGACACCTTTGTTGCTGCAGAGGAGGGGCTATTTGGATGCTCCCATGGAGGGAAGATCTAGGCAGAGGCCTCAGGCCCATCTGACTCTCAGGTTTTACAAGGAAAGAAGCTGCTGGCAAAATGGGGCGGGCCTGAGTCCTAAAGACCCCCATTTCCTCCTGGATGCAGAGTGCCTGTGTTGGGGTGAACTTCCAGCGCGTGGATTGCGCCAATAGAAATCCCAGGAAGCTGGAACAGGTGCTTAATGCCAAGATCACCTGCTGCAGTTATTTGGGGAAGTACAGCACAACCAAATGGGCCCCCAAAGTTGTAATAAAAATAAAGGTGGTCTTCCATATTCTCAGATTCAACCAGCAGTGCCTTGAAAATATTCAAGGAAAAAAAAAAAAAAACTCCTGCATCTGCCCAGAACATGTGCAGTCTTTTTATTCTTGTCCTTCCCTAAACAATACAGATGAACAAGTATTTCCATACCATGATCATAGTTTTAGGTGTAATCTACAGAAGATTTAAAGTATACAGGAGGTTGTGTGTGAGTATATGCAAATTGTATTCCATTTTGTACTCTTTTGCAAGGGTTTCAAAAATTTTGGCATCAAAATGAATTTCTTTTAATTCCAAGTTTTCATGAACTTTTGAAGAATCCTCAAATAAGGGACTTGAACATCTGTGGATTTTGGTATCCAAGGGCGGGAGGGAGTCCTGGGTCCAAACCCCTGAGGGTACTGAGAGAGAACTGGATTAAACACATCACTGAAATAATTCCTGTCAGAAGCTTGGACAGACGAGAGCAGCCTGAAGGGAGTCCTGGCAGTTTGGGCTTAGATCCTGGACATTTTATCCACGATGAGGACACTGGTCCTTCTTTCTGAATGTCCTCAAGTCCTGGAAATCGCTAGAAACCCCAACATTACCCGACCGCCTCACGAAGTTTGATCTGCCCATCCGCCTGCTTCGTGCTTCTGCAGCTGTCCGGCAGACCACGTTCTGTGTCCGACCCAGGGCTTCCTGTCTGTCGCCACGTAAGGCAGACCCTGTCTCAGCCCTTGAAGCCTAGCCTTTGATGGACCCTGTTCAGTTGTCTACACGGCATTGCTTTTGGGGGATGCTGAAACAAAAATGGATGTTTTTAAAAAACAGCATGGGGCCCAGCGCTGTGGCATAGTAGGCTAAGCCTCCACCTGTGGTGCCTTATGGCTGCCAGTTCGAGTCCCGGCTGCTCCACTTCAATCCAGCTCTTCTATGGCCTGGGAAAGCAGTGGAAGATGGCCCAAGTCTTTGGGCCCCTGCATCTGTATGGGAGACCTGGTAAAAGTACCTGGCTCCTGGCTTTGGATCGGCCCATCTCTGGCCGTAGAGGCCATTTGGGGAGTGAACCAGTGGATGGAAGGCCTCTCTCTCTTTTTCTCCCTCTCTCTGTAACTCTGCCTCTCAAATAAATAACATCTTTTTTTTTTTTTAATGGTATTTCAACTCTGGAGAAAAATTGGATCTTTAATAAATATTGTTGAGATAAAAATCAGGTCACTGGGGGAAACAGGTCACTGTCCACATTCTCTGGAATGAGTACCAGACAGATCAAAGCTGCCTGTTAAACCACAACCAGGGAGTGGGTGTTTGGCCGAGCCGTTGAGATACCTGTGTCCCATATTGGACTGCCTGACTTTGGTTCCTGGCACCAGATCTGGTTCTAATTTGCTTTTTGTGTAGACTCTGGCAAGCAGTGGTGATGGCTCAAGTAATTGGGTTCCTGCCACCCATGTGGGAGTCCTGGATTATGTTCCTGGCTCCTGGCCAGGCCGCTGTGGGCATTTGGGGAGTGAACTAGCAGATGGGAACTTGCTCTGGTTCTCAAAAGCAATAAATAAATAAAAATAAGTGATAAACAGCGACCACAGCAAACACTAGAATTGAATATAGCGCAATATAGTGTTTGTTACCTACAATGACTTTTACCCATCTGCACAAAATGCTAAATTCATAAAGCTGAAAAAAACTGGGGCCAGCACTGTGGCATGGCAGGTCAAGTGGCACTGGCATGCCATATGGGTGCTGGTTTGAGTCCCGGCTGCGCCACTTCCAATCCAGCTCTCTGCTAAGTGCCTGGGAAAGCAGTGGAAGATGGCCCAAGTGCTTGGGCCCCTCCATCCATGTGGGAGATGCAGAAGAACCTCCTGGCTCCTGGCTTTGGATTGGCCCAGCTCACATTATTGTGGCCATTTGGGGAGTGAACCAGCATATAGAAAATTTCTCTCTTTTGTTTGCTCTGTCTTCTCCCTTTGTCTCTGTAACTCTTTCTTTCAAATAAATAAATCTTTAAAAAAAAAAGCTGGAAAAATTGGGCAAAAAATCTGGCAATTGACAATAGAAATATAAATGAAAAGATGCTGAATAATAGTAATTAATTAAATACAAATTAAAATAATGTTTCCCCCCCTCTTTCATCAGGTTGTCAGTGATGAAGATAACTCCATCTGGGGTCAGGCAAACCTAAGTTCTAGTCCCATTTGGACACTTGGTGGTTATGTGGGAAGGGGCGTTTCCACCTGCACTGGCTGGATGCGGCACCGTGAATGGCGGTCACGAGTGGAGAAGTCTCCAGGCACCTTTCTCTCTTCACGCCGCATATTCCTCCAGAGCAGCTGAGAGCAGTCATAAGCCTTCTGAAGGCCAAATTTTTATGTCTCCCATAGAGGAAAATAAGAGAAGCTGTCACTCTTGGCTTCAGTTTAGTCCTTTGCTTAGAAAATTAATATATCTCGGGGCCGGCGCTATGCCACAGTGGGTTAACACCCTGGCCTGCAGTACCATGCTGGCATCCCATATAGGCGCAGGTTCAAGACCCAGCTGCTCCACTTCTGCTGTGGCCTGGGAAAGCAGTAGAAGACGGCCCAAGTCCTTGGGTCCCTGCAACTGCATGGGAGACCTGGAGGAAGCTCCAGGATCCTGGCTTTGGATCGGCGCAGCTCCAGCTGTTGCAGCCATCTGGGGAGTGAACCTGCAGATGGAAGATCTCTTTCTCTCTCTCTCTCTCTCTCTCTGCCTTTCCTCTCTCTGTGTAACTCTGACTTTCAAATAAATAAATAAATCTTTAAAAAAAGAAAATTAATATCTCAAATTTCATCTTAAATGGGTTAGGAAATCAGCTCTCCCTAGACCTGTTTTTGGGACCCAGTCTCATTTATTCTATACCTTTGAAAAAACCTGATGAGAGCAGAAGCATTTAGGATTCACTACTGGGACTGGAAAAAAAAATCCCTCCAGGCACTGCAAGCCTTAGAGGCAGGCTGAGGGCAGCTTAAGGTGTGCAGCGGTGGGTGGTCTGTGCTTATCCCCCTATAAGCTGTCCCCCTGCTCTCTGTCCTTCCTCAGCACTGTTCTCTGCCACGAGGTCGCCCAGGACACTGGACACCAGCGGGGTGCCAGCAGGGGCCCCAGGAATATGAACATGCAGGATTCAACAGGAGGGACCTGAGCCTCTTTTAAAAAATAATTAATTAATTAATTAATTAATGTATTTGAAAGGCAAAGCTGCAGAGAGGCAGAGAGAGAGAGAGAGCGAGAGAGAGAGAGAGAGGTCTTCCAGCTACTGGTTCACTCCCCACATGGCTGCAATAGCTGAAGCTGTGCTGATCCGAAGCCAGGAGCCAGGGTCCAGGGTCCAGGAGCCAGGAGCCTCTTCCAGGTCTTCCACATGGGTGCAGGGGCCCAAGGACTTGGGCCATCTTCCACTGCTTTCCCAGGTTACAGCAGGGAGCTGGATCAGAAGTGGAGCAGCCAGGACTCGAAGCAGCGCCCATATGAGATGCCGGCACTGCAGATGGCCTTACCTGCTACGCCACAACACCAGCCCCAGACCTGAGCCTCTTAATTAGTGCCCACGTGGCTCTGCCGGGGACCTTTCCTCACAGCTATTCTTGACTTTTTAACCTTTTTTCCCATCAATCTTCTGAAAGGAGGAGCGAGCCCTGGTGTGGTGTTTTCACACTCACTTTGCAGAAAGGGAAAAAGAAGGCAGGAAGTGAAAGCCTGGGAGGTAGACAACGGCACTATGGTTTGAATATCTGTATACAACCCGCCCCCGCTGCCTCCTCAATTCCGAGGTTTGGGCCCCAAAAGTTTTGATTAATTGCACTAAAAGGGTGAAGATACAATTATTTTGCATTTGTGTTTGGGGGTAAGGGTCATTAGGGTAAAGTCCTCACGATTAAATCTTGGTGGCCTTAAAAGAGACCATAGACGTAGACAGACACACATGCACCCCGTCTTTCACCATGGGGTGCTCTAAGCCACCCTGGGACTCTGCCAGCAAGCACAAAGGCCGAGCAAACAGGGCTCCTGACCTTGGCCTGTGAACCTCCAGAACCGTAAGCAAAAACCAGCTTTTTCCTTCATCCCTTAGCCTGCTTCAGGTATTGCACTGTAGGAATGAGAAGCTGACTAATCACACAGGGAGACCCTGCTACCCTCCAGCACTGCCTCAGCAAGGCAACTGCTCCCTCTCAGAAACCGGAAACACCACCTCCCCAACCCCTTCTCGGCAGCATGGGACGGGCTGCTCAGCCAGCAGTGTGGGAGACTGGCTCAGCCAGCAGCTCAGCCAGGGTGGATGGAGGAGGTTTCCTGGGGGCGGAGGTGAGACGGGGTACTCTCCAGGTGGTGACTCAGAAGAGCACCTCTTCAGTGACCTCCAGCCCCTCAAAGGATGCCCTCTGGCAGGGAAGGAAAGAGGGAAGAGATCTGGCTCAGAAAGCTCCCGTCCCTCAGCTGGGCCCGGTGCTGGGTTCTTGGTTCCCACCATGAGGAGAGCTTTGAGATGGCTCCAGGACCACCTGCTCAGCTTGCAGGACACAGAGCTGAAAGGATGACCGTGACCCGAGGGCTCCCGGCAGCCTGCCCTGCTGTCTGGTCTTTAGGATGCCGTCTGGCCTGGCCTAACGGCAGGCCCTTTAGCACTTGAGTATAAGGCAACATTGGAGAACTGGAGTGGGGTGGGGGGTGGGAGATGTTGGTGAGAAGGGGGAAAACAGAAGGGCTTTAATGTTGGAATTTTCCTTTCGAAACTGCCTGCTTGAAACAGGGGAAGGCACCGGAGCAACAGCCTTTGTAACAATAAATCCATGCTCCTCTGTCCGTATCAGAGAGGTCAGGGAGAGAATGAGAAGACCCGGCTCACACACAAGCCCCGGGGTTCATCGGCTGACATGCATGCTTGTTCGTTCGCCTGCTTAGAAGGCTGGTCAGGAGTTAGGAAGACAGCAAAGACTCACATCGTGGAGAATCATCATGGTTTAGGACTGAAGGGATCCACAGAAATGTTCTGGACCAACTCCCTAACTTTACACATAGGGAAACTGAAGCCGAGAAGGGCTGTGAGTTTAAGCCAAGCGCCAGGGCCAGGGCCAGGTTGGGAACCATTGCTTCCTGCCTCCAGAACCCTCTTTGCAGAACTCACAGGGATGCCTGTATTTCCATTAGAATGCTCACCACACACATCCCTCCCCCACAAGGTTGAAATCTGGAGAGAGTGTGACATTGGCAATGTGATGTCTCTGTCTTTCCTGCTGACAGTCATGCTAACTGTGCGTCAGCTGGAAATGGCTCTGGTCTGCTGAAAGGCTGAACTGAGCTGCATCTTGGCATAAGCTTATTCTGTTGAGCTACCCCTATGACGTCAGGGTCGGGGAGCATCAGGATGATCACAGCAAACCTGCCTAAGAATCAAAAAGGAAACAGAAACTGGAGCGACTGTAGCAAGGGGACAGGATGAGGATGTGTCCTGGGTTCAGAAGAAAATGCAACTCCAGAGGGATCACAGAGGAAGTCAAACCCTGGCACTTGTGGCAGAAGGAATCTGACATCTGTCTACCTGGTAGCCCAAGGGGTGGAAAAGAAATTTAAATAAGAGTTTGGGGCAGAGGAAAGTTGTAAATATTGATCCAGTTATAGAGAAGTATTGCCTAGGCATGATAACTGATCACAATCGCTTTCTGACCACCAATTTAGAGAAGACATAAAGGAGCGCAAAATGTTGGTTGAAGAGACGAGAGACACCAGAGACAGCTCTTTCCTCTTTTTCTTCAACTGTAAGAGGGGCAGGTGGGCTAAGAGCTCACCCATCTCTTCTAATGGGAGAGTGTCTGTGTGGCTGGGCTGGACTCTACAAGCAGAATGATAAGGCCAACTATTAGGGGAGAGGGGGCCTGCACTTGTGGTGTAGCAGGCTAAGCCCCATATGGGGGCTGGTTCAAGTCCCAGCTGCACCACTTCTGAGCCAGCTCCTGGCTAATGGCATGGGAAAGCAGTGGAAGATGGCCCAAGTGCTTAGGCCCTTGCACCCACTTGGGAGATCTGGAAAAAGCTCCTGGCTTTGAATCAGTCTGACTGTGGCCATTTGGGGAGTGAACCAGAGGATGGAAGACCAACCTCTCTGTCTTTCCCTCTCTCTGTCTGTAACTGCCTCTCAAGTAAATAAATAAATCTTTAAAAACAACAACAAAAAAGATACAAAAAGAAATGCAGAGGCGACTTCAACAGGCTAGAAGCATCTGTGTCTCCATTCCAGCATCCTGCTAATGCACACAGTGGGAGACAGCAGAGGATGACTCAAGTACTTGGGTCCCTGTCCCAGTGTGGGAGACTGGGAGAGTTCTTGGCTCTTGGCTCCAGCCTGGCCTGACTGGGGCTGTTGCAGGCATTTGGGGGATGAACCAGCTGATGGAAGGTCTCTCTCCCTTTCTCTCTCTTGCTCTGCCCTCCAAAACTCACTACTGAACTGTCCCACCTGAAGGAAGCTTTAGGATTTGAAGAATGGAGTCCAGCTTCTTGACTGAAAAGTTGGGAAGATGTACTCTGAATTACCTACAAAGAGCTCCTTTTTTTTTTTTTTGTCATGCAGAGTTAGTGAGAGAGACAGAGAGAAAGGTCTTCCTTCCTCCTTTGCTTTTCAATCTGACACCATCTCATCCACTGGGCTTTGACCAACTTGAAGCATGTTGCTTCTAGACTTTGGGCTTCAGTTTTCAGGAACTAGAGCTAGATCAGAAGTTCTATCTTATGACCAGATTTTCCCTCCATTAAAAGCCCTTCTCTTTGTTAATGTATAAAATGTTCTTGAAAGTGCTTATGAAAAAGCATATACGTGGCAGAAAAATAAGCATGAATAAGAAGTCCATGGGGGGAGGAAATGTCAAAATGATCCATAAATTATGAAAAGATGAAGAATCACATTGATAATTTGAGCAATGCAAATTAAAATAAGATATTTTCACCCCTCATCTGGCCAGAGTAATAATACTGGTGCCTTAAGGATAAAGTATCTTCAAAAAGTTCACAGAAATACATATTATGAAGAAATTATGGGTGGATTTCCAATCTTTTCCACCAAAATAAGCTGATCTCTTAGTTCCATTTTCCTATGAACTTTTTGAAGTATCTTCACATAGTACTATCTTAGCTATTCTCCACTTGATCTTAGCCATAAGGCTGAGAACTGATCGTCTTAGCTATTCTGGAAAAGGTAGTTTAAAGTGTAGTTGCTGGGAACTTGGCAATGGTTATAAAATTGTTTCAAAGTTCATATCCTCTGACCCAGCATTTTCATTTCTATTAATTTGTCCTCAAAGACATTTTGCATAAGGGCATAAAGTATGTTCAAGAATATTTCTTGTAGAATTGTTTTCATAGAAAAATGGGAAACTCCATTTATTGACGATTTGGTTAAATAATAAATCTAAACTACTTTGGTTTTGGTTTGGCTAAAGGAACTCTAGTACATTCATGCAATGGCATACTATTCAGCCACCATAAAGAATGGAGTGGATTTATATGTATTAATTGGCATGAAAAGATGTTTGAGATCTACAGTTAAATGAAAGGAGAAAATTTCAAGATAGTGTATGATGAGACAATAACACATAATATAGATTTGGACCTGGACATTTTTCACTTTGTTTAATGCTTATTGAATGTTCACTTTGCGTCACATTCTGGAATCACAGATATTCCCCTTATTTAGAACAGGGTCTCTTACATGGTAGGAATGCAAATATTTGATGGATGAGTGGGTAAATTATTCTTATCTTTTTACCTGTTAATTCTGTTTTGAGGCATAGACCCCAAGAATCTAGTCCAAAGGAGAACAAATTAACTCATTGGTATGCTAATTAGCAATAGTGATAGAGTAATTGTGAAAGAATGGAACATTCCAAATGCCAACAATAAAACACCTGGCTCAGGGAGGCTCTATCACGTCATAGTCTGTTTAAACAGCAGCAACAAAGTCTATATGAAAGGCTGTTTATTGTCTCTGTCTGGGGAAAATGGCAGAACAGGAGGTTTTGATTCAGGGCTGTTTTGGTGCCTGGTTGACATTTGTCTATTATTCTGGTTAACTGAAGGACACAGAAAACCCTTCTGGTCACTGAGAGCAGGGGGGAGAGAGTGAAGAAGCCAACACTGATCTTTATGAAAGTCAATTAAATGGATCAAAACTAAAGTTTCCTTACATTCTTGGTCAAGAGGTGTTGAGAGCTTTTGACTCTTCTCCTGGCTGGACTGGACACTGCAAAGAGAGATAAAGAAATGTTTTTAGAAGATGTTCATGGGACCAACACAGCTGCAGTAATGACACTAAAGATTTGGATGGGGAGCAGACGGGTCGGGGGGGGGGATCGTAGAAAAGTGGGTGGGAAGAAGAGGCAGGGTTCCATAGCAATTTAAGATGCTACTTGGTTTGAGTACGCCCAACTTCATAACAGGATGATTCACAAAGTCTGAAAGTTGAAAACAACCCAAAGGCCCATCAACAGGCTAATGGGTAAACACAGTGCAGTATGTCCACACAATGGAATATTACTCAGCCTTGACAAGGCATGAAATTCTGATACATGCTACATGTGGATGACCCTTGAGATTGGGCTAAGTGAACTAAGTGACACAAAAGGGTAAGTATTGTATGATTGCACTTAACATGGTACACCTAGTCAAATTTGTAAAGATAGAAACTAAAATGGTGGTTACCCAGGGGCTGGGAGCATGGGGGATTGGGGAGTTACTGTTTAATGGGTATGGAGTTTCAGTTGAGGATAATGAAAGTGTTCTGGAATGGTGGTGATGGTTATACAAACACTGAATGTACTCAATACCAATGAACTGTACATTTAAAAATGGTTAAAGTGGCAAATTCCATGTTTCATGTATTTCACCACAAATTTAAAGAAATCAATTAGCCATAAAAATATTATAGTACTTTGTTGGGAAAAGGTGTGGATTTTGTTGAAAAGGAGACCCTGGACATCTGGTTTCCACAATGCTGCTGGGATGCTCTACCTGGATCTGGAACTGAAATCCCACCATGCCCCTGCCCTACTTAGAACAGAAATGACTTCTTATCATGCAGTAGTGAAGTGACTGGAGAGGTTGTCCTTGTAATTTCCCCACAGCTGTGGAGCCTGGAGTACAATGTGCTCGTTAATATCCAAGGCCCCAGTACCACCTTGACCACTGGGACTTGGGTAAATGACTCACCCCGCTAAGCCTTACTTTCCTCATCTGCAAGACTGGGATCATAACAGCACCGCCTCAGAAGGCTGTGTCTAGGATTAAATGAACTAATCTTTCTAAAACCCTTGGCTCAGCACCTGACAAAACAGTAAATTCCTGGGAATTAGTGGTGGTTTTGACGATGTCCCTCTTACTCTGTAAGATGAAGGCTGTTGGGGGCTGGCACTGTGGCGTAGTGGGTAAAGCACTGCCTGCTGGCATTCCTTACAGGTGCTGGTTTGAGTCCTGGCTGCTCTATTTCCATCTTGCTCTCTGCTCTCGCCTGGGAAAGCAGTAGGAGCCCCTGCACCTGCGTAGGAGAACCAGAAGAAGCTCCTGGCTTTGGATCAGCCCAGGTCTGGCCATTGTGGCCATCTGGGGAGTGAACCAGTGGATGGAAGACCTCTGTCTCTTTTTCTCTCTCTCTCTGCCTCTCTGTAACTCTGCCTTTCAAATAATAATAAGTAAACTTTAAAAAAAAAAACCTTAAAAAATAAAAAATAAAAGAAAGGATATGGAAAATGAGGGCAGCTGGAAGGACTAGGTTATGATGTGCAGAGACTGGAGCTTGCCCTTAGGATTTCTCTTTCTGGAACTTTCCCACTTCTTCCTGCTGCTTTGACTTTCCTTTCTTCCCCCCAACTGTTGCTTATTATAATTGTGTTAAATACTGTGGTACCATTCAGGAAGTAACTTGTCTTACTTCTTAGAAAAACCACAGCTTTTATTTTGTTTCTTTTACTGTGAATTGTGTGCATAAAATCTTTTTCTTAAAGGGCTCCCTTTATCTCTAGGAACTAACAATACACATATATTAATCTGTTACAGACTTGCTCTATGTCCTATGCTTTTAACATACTTAAAAAACACCATAATATTTGTCAAATATTAAGATTTTTGTCAAATATTAAGATGGCTCAGTTAAAAATATGCAGACACAAGGGGTCTTCAAAAATTCATAGAAAATGTGCATTATGAAAAAGTGCAAGGATTTCAGAGTTTTTGCATAAAAATCAATATCCTTTAATTCCATTTTTCATGAACTTAAACATTTCTTTCTTTCTTTATTTTATCTGAAAGGCAGAGAGAGAGAAAGAGAATCTCCCATCCATAGGGCAATCTCCCATCCAAGACCAGGACTTGGCCAGCTGAAGATAGAAACCAAGCACTCAGTCTGGGTCTCCCATATGGGTGGCAGGGCCCGACTACTTGAGCCAGTAGCTGCTGCCTCCCAGGGTGCGCATTAGGAGGAAGCTGGAATCAGAAGCACTCTGATATGGGATGAAGATATCCCAAGTATTACCTTACAAGTTATGCCAAACACCCATCCATGTTCCACAAACTTTTTTTTTTTTTTCAGAACCTGGGACATGTGTGTTGGGGAGAGGAATATCCTACAACAATAAATGTGACAGCAGCACAGGTAGAACCTTAGTAAGTGATGGCTTATCTTTGTCTCTTTCATTTTTACAGCCACTCCGTGAGGTAGGTGCTCTTCATTAACTCTACTGTAAGAGTCCAGGAGTCACTCAACTGATGATGGAACAAGGCCCACGCTCTTAACGACTGGGGACACACAGCCCAAGCTGCTGAACTCACGCTCAGAAAGCTTTGGCCATCGCACGTTGATAAACATGGCTACATGTGGCCTTTGGGAGGGCTGCACCCCTTGTTGGACAGAGTCAAGCCAGTTATGCGTCTACATTAAGGGGATGTGCGGATTCTCCCGTGAGCAGTGACTTGAGACCTGCTAGCACACAGAGAGCTCTAGGCTTGAAGGCTCTGGAGAAGGCTGGGACAAAGCAAGGCGTAGGCAGAGGTGGATTTCATTGCTTCCTGATCCAATGGAAGACCGCAGAAGCTGGTTTTCTAGAGAACCCTCCTGAGCAGTGAGGTGACTGCTTGGATTGATACCAGCAGGTGGCCGCGAATGAAAGTGCCAGAAGGGAACAAAGGATTAAATATTGATCTGGCACTGGACATATTCATTGCTTTTAATACAGAATAAAAATAGAAAACTTTCTAAATGAAGCCTTTAATTGTGCTTACTACCTATCAACTACTATTCCAGAAGATTTATAATGATTAGCTCATTTCTTTCCTATAATAATCCCAGGAGGCAAATTCTGTTTTTCTCTTTTACAGAACAGGCATTTCAGGACCAGAGAGGTTAAGTAACTTGCCCAAGATTGCACAGTGTAGAAATAGCAGCAATCTCTTGGTCAGTTTGTTAAACAGGAAAAAGTATAGAAAATAGGCATGTTTAACATCTTCATCTTTGCTCCACTTTGTTTTCTTAGTGTGAAAAAGATATACAAAACTAGAAGTAACAGTTAGGTACCCCTTCTACCATTCCTAATTCTCCGCCCCTCCCTCCCCCAGGGCTCCTGAGATCACTACTTGTCCCCAGATACAGATGCAGAAAGCGCGGATAATAACATTGCTCTGCATTTCTGAGTTTCCAGAAATGCTATCATACAGATAGGAGTCTTCAGCCTGGTTTTGTTCTCACTCAACATCAGACGTTCAGCTCTGTATCCACACCCACACACGTCAGTCTAGCTCGCTCCTGCTGCCCGGTGTGGAGGGCTGTGTGCCATCAGCTCTGCCCTCTTGGCGCCGTGCCCCTGGGAGCAGCACCACACTGAGTTCCCCTGGGCTACTGACCCCAAAGTGGCGCCTCTGACTTCCAGAGCCTCCTGAGAGAATCCTGCACTTGGGGCAAGCTGCTGGCTTGTCCTCCTCTCTCTCTCTCTGTCCGGCAGTAGATGTCTAAAGCTTGGTTTATGTTCTGCTGGCTGCTTCTTTGTGGCCAGGCTGTATCTCTTCCCCCATGCCCCCACCCCGCCCCCTCCAAGCAGTGGCCCTGTTGGAGGCTGACACCAGAGGAAGAAAGGAATTGTTTGAATGTGGAGTCGCAACAGCAGCAAAAACATCCAGCCCACTTCATTCGGGTCTGACAATGGGAGCAGAGCCAAGCTGGAGTCACAGGCTGTCCGGCGAGACAGGGGCTACAGGGCGAAAGCAGAGGCCCAGGAGAGAGGGCTATGTTTTGAGGGGGCAAGGGGACTGGCCAGGAGCGGGGACACTGGGAGGCGACTGAGCCTCCCACCCAGCCCTTCCGCAGGATCGAACCAGCTCACAAGGGTTCGTAAAGTTCCAGGTTAAGTTAGGCAGGGCAGCCCTGGGGTTGTGAGAAGTCAGCCGGAGCTCAGGGCGCCCCGCCTGCTCCACAGGACTTCAAGGCCACTCCTGGGAGGATGACTGCTCACATTTCACGGCTCGGTGGCAACTCAAGTATCTGAGCCAGCAAGCCTGCACTTGCTCAGTGGAGAAAATGAACTCTGCCTGGCTGCCCCGGGTAGGCTGTTTTCCTCCGTCTCCCTAGCAATGGCTTCACTCTGCCTGCTGGGCACTGATTGAAGAGTGAGGCAGGGAGTGTTTAACTGCCCTCGCTTTCCCCTTGATGGATCGTTTCTCAATCCTTGTGCCTCCTTTCCAGAAAAAAAAAAATCAACAGGGAATGAAAAATTAAAACTGGGATGCCAGAAACCCGAGGCTGGAGCGTAGGGAGTAAAGCAGCACGTGATGGATTCTCATGCCCTCCTGCAGGAGAGGCCACGCTGAGGGAAGCGGTCAAGGGCAACCGTACTCACCCTTGGAAGGGATCACGGTGGTGAACACTTCGATGTTCTCATCGCTGCAGCTGTAGATCTGATGCATCGTCTCAGCCTTTTCTCCCCGAAGTGCCTGGGTACGGGCTCCGCTCTCCAGACCCCTAGTCTCGAGCGTCGCTAATCCAGTCTGGCTCGGGGATCATTGTGCAGGTCCACAAAAGACAGCCTGGTGCTGTGAGCTCATCTCATTCCATCGTCTCCACTGCAACATTTTCTAATCCCATCTGTCCTTTTTTTTTTTTTTTTATGAATCCTATTATTGCAAACCTTCGATTGAGCGTGGAGGCTTCAGTCTCCTCCCAGGGAGGATGTATTTAACATTTTTATCTTGCGCTGTCTGCCGCAGTGAATTTGGAAGTCTTTTGTGAACGGACGGTGGAGTGAAATCGCCTACTACTCAGTCCGTGCCAGGCTTGGCTGGAGAATTTTACCAAACAGGAGAACAGGAGACGGGGATTTGGGTACCGACAATTCCTCTTCTAATTGCAGAAGCGAAGTGGCTTTTTTTTTTTTTTTTTTTTTTCCCTGTCTAGGAGAACTGGATAATCAGTCATTTGTCATGTGTTAGCTTGGCTTCCTTTTAACTTTCTATTTTAAACAAAGGAACTCTTTCTTCAGAGTGTTTTTGCCTCATGCCAATGCATGACAAGGCTGACATTTCTAGAGTCGTGTGCTTAGCATCTCCTTGTACAACCCTTCAGGTACCTAGACAGGGTATGGGCAATGCCCCACACCCAAGGAGCCCATTACAGGAAGGTCATATCTTTATTATCCTGTGTATCTGAGTATATCTCTCTTACCTATTTATTATCTTATATAGCCTATTATGCTCTGCATATAGGTTATAGACAGTCCTATATATCCTCTGTATACCCTATATTTTATCCTATATATTCTGACTATATCTATCCTCTATCCTCATCATCTATCTGTCTCTCTATCAAGAGAATGACATATACAGGTTCAAAAGGGTTATGGTTGAAACATAGATGTATCTTGCCAAACCCATTGCCTTTAAAAATATTTATTCATTTGAAAGGCAGAGTTGCAGAGAGAGAGAGACAGAGACAGAGACAGAGAAGGAAAGAGATTTCATCCACTGGTTCACTCCCCAAGTGCCCACAACAGTCAGGGCTGGGTCAGGACGAAGCCAGGAGCCAGGAGCTCAGTCGTCTCCATGTGGGTGGTGGAGACATTAACACTTGAGACATCACCTGCTACCTCCCCAGGTGCACCTGCAGGGAGCTGGGTCCGAAGCAGAGGAGGAGGCGGGACTCTGATATGTGACGCCAGCACCCCAAGCAGCGGATTTAGCTGCGATGCCACAGTGCCTGCCCCACTGCCTTTTATTACCCCACGATAGCTGTGATTTTTCATGATACTTACGGTGATGGAATCACACTGATTAACTGCTTGCTGTGAGCGAGGTTGCCTGATACCTCATCTCAGTATCTACAACGACTCAATGAGACTAGGTATTATTTTGGCCATCTTTAGGAGACAAAACTGAGGCATAAAGAGAGTGGGGAATATTTCTGATATTAGAGCAGCTAGTTTTGGGGCCAGTGCTGTGGTGTAGTGGGCTAGGCCTCTGCCTGAGGTGCTGGCATCCTGTGTGGGTGCCGGTTCGAGTCCCAGCTGCTCCACTTCCGATCCAGCTCTCTGTTAATGGCCTGGGAAAGCAGCAGAGGTCAGCCCAGGTGCTAGGACCTCTCATCCTGCATTGGAGACATGTTACAACTTCCTGTTTCCTGGCTTCAGATCGGCCCAACTCCAGCCACTGCGGCCATTTTGGGAGCGAACCAGCAGATAAGGACCTTCTTTCTCTCTCTTTGTTTCTCCCTCTTTCTCTCTGTAACTCTGCCTCTCAAGTAAATAAATAAATCTTAAAAAATAAAATAGCTAGTTGTGGCAGAATTAGGATTTAATTCCTATTAACTCCAAGGCTAATGTGCTTAACCACTACATTCTATTCTATTTTTTTATTTTTTAAAAAAGATCCATTTATTTAAAAGGGAAAGTTACAGACAGAGAGGGAAATAGAAACAGACTGAAATGTTGACTAAAACCTGTAAGAAAATTTAACAAAATTAAACATAAACATATTATACATTTAAAAAATTGTTGATTAGGCACAAAATTAGGGTGACTTGGTTTAGCACCAAATTACTAAAAAGGAATCTGGAGTTTTCTTTATTCATGTACTTAATAAAAGGCAATATTAAAGAACAGGGGCCAAGGTCCATCTGCAGGTACCATCATGGCGGATGGCCAGTCAGGTGCACCCCCGGGCTCCAGTCTCACTGCCCTGTCCCAGCTGCTCATGTATGTAAAGGTGCTCATCCAGGGTGGGTATGAGCCTCTTCCTCCAACAATAGGAGGAAACATTTTTGGGCAGCAAATATGTCAGCTTCCTGGTTTCTTTTGTTATGCTCAGCACATTGCCAGCATGGATGGGAAGCGTGGGTTGTGCACAGGCTTAACTCCAAGACTGTTTCAGGAGTCCTTGGAACTGTAGTCCATGGTGAAGTTTTACAGCATTGCCAGGAGCGTGACAAGGTTGGGGAGATGGGACCTGGAAATGCACAGAAAGAAGTCCCAGCTTCCTTTGATCAGGTTATCAGAGACAGCGTGAGAGATGATCGCTCGATCCGCTGCTGCCCCCATCACACACCCCTTCCCCGTGGTCACACTGAGATCTATGGTGCAACTCATTGGAGAATCCAAGTACTGCAGACTTTGTGACTCCATAGTAACCATCTATCGGGAAGAAGCCATCCTAGGATTTTCTGCGGGTCTTTATTGCTCACTTCCTGGGTGACATGATTTCCTTGTGGCTCTGAAACTCATTGGCCTACCTCACCAACACTTAGCACTGGACAGTGGGGTGTCCACCACGAATGACATGAAGAGTTATTCCCAAGCTGTCACAGGATTTTTTGCCAGCGTGTTGACCTACCCCTTTGTGTTTATCTCTGATCTTATGGCTGTCACCAACTGTGGGCTTGCTGGGGGATGCCCTCCTTTCTCCCCAGTATGTAGATCTTGGATAGACTGCTGGTGCATGCTACAAAATGAAGGAAGCATGAATCAAGGAAATAGCTTGTTTTTCCAGAAGGTCCCCATTGGGAAGACTTATTGTTGTGATGTGAGAATGTTCATGTGAAGACATGGGGCAGGGACAGTGACACTTCTATAATTCCAGGTGCACGGAACTATAGGAGCAAATGTTGATTTTTATAGAGCGTGGCATACTTTTTTAATCTTGGGAACACACACACACACACACACACACACACACAGGGGCCAAAAGACAAAAATGAAGTATTCAGTGGGTGGAAGATCTCTCTGTCTCTCTGTCTGTCTCTCCCTGTCTCTCTTTCTCTGTTGCTATGCCTTTCAAATAAGTAATAAAATTTGGAGAGATTTTTTCCAAATTGCCTCCCAAAAGTTGTACATCAGTTGATAATTTCAAAAATAGGATATGAGGGCTTTATTCTCTATACCCTAGGGAATACTTGATATTATCATCTTTCAATTTTTTTTTTTTTGCCAAAATGATCCTATTTAGCTTTAGTGCTCTGAGCCTAATGCTTGATAGTATTAGACATTCAAGATCCTTCTAGCCCAGGTATTTTTTTTTTTTTTGAAAAGCAGAATTATAGACAGAAATTGGGGGAGAGAGAGAGAGAGAGAGAGAGAGAGAGAGAGAGCGCTTCCATCTGCTGGTTTACTCCAAATGGCAGCAATGTCAGGAGCTGGGCCAGGCAGAAGCCAGGAGGCAGGAGCTTCTTCCAGGTCTCCTGCATGGGTGTAGGGGCCCCAGCACTTGGGCCATCCTCTGTTGCTTTTCCAGGTACATTAGCAGGGAGCTGGATTGGAAGTGGAGCAGCTGGGACTCGAACAAGCACCCACATGGGATGCCAGGGCTGCAGGTGACAGCTTTACCTGCTCTACCACATGTCAGCCTCCAGTCCATGTAGTTTACAATCTGCAGAGGGCCAAATGGCTGAGTCCTCATTTTGGAACATAAACTGTATCATCCGCATGCATCAGTACACACTGGTGGTGTTATGGAAATATGTATTTCAGTTTTTATTCAAAGTTCTTGTTCCCTCAGAGATAAGAATTAAAAGCAGAGGCAGTAAATACAGTGTACAAGTGAAAGGATTTACTTGAAGTGAGAGAGTGAACATGCATTCCCATATGCGCATAGGCAAGCCTACAGGGAGGGATACCCTCGTAAGTGGGCCAGAGAATTGCCTAATAGGCAAACCCATGGAGGAGGCCGGAGAAGGATCAACAGCATAGGAAAGAGGCCAAATGGACAAAAAGGCCACTTCCATGTGTAACAATCCCTTTTATTGGCAGGGGTGTTACCTTAATCGAATATATAAACGGGGTGGAGTTTGGGCAGAGTCTAGCATGTGTGAGGCTTCCTGAGAATGTCATGGTGCCTCCACGTGCCTTTTACCTTGCACGTGGCCTTAATATTGTTTCCTCCTTCCTGGTCCCTGATAAGACATAGTGCATCATGGGAAGATGGGTGCATTGGACTGACACGTAACGGGGTGGAGTTCCGTTGCAGGGTTGCTCTGTGCAGAAATCGTGAGAGACTCACTCAGTTCACTTATTCCTCCTAATTTTCCTACCTGCTTCCCCTGTACCAGTGGCAGTCCCTGTCCAGCTCAAGGGAATTCTGTTCTGGTTTAGGATCCTCTTCTCTCAGATTCTGGGAATTCGCTGCTGAGGGTTCCTTGCTCATCACACATGGGTGCCCACAGACAGTTAGTTGATCTTAGCTCCTACACTTCCTTTTTTTTTTTTTTTTAAGATCTATTTGTTTGAAAGGCAAAGATACAGAGAGGCAGAGAGAGAGAGAGATAGAGATCTTCCATCTGTTGGTTCACTCCCTAAATGGCTGCAACAACCAGGGCCGGGCAGATCTGAAGTCGGGAGCCAGGAGCTTCTTCTGGGTCTCCCATGTGCGTGCAGGGGTCCAGGGGCTTGGACCATCTTCCACTGCTTTCTCAGGTACATTAGCAGAGCGCTGGATTGGAGGTGGAGCAGCCAGGACTCGAACTGGTGCCTGTATGGGATGCTGGCACTACAGGCAGCAGCTTTACCCGCTATGCCACAGCCCTGGCCCCTATGCTTATCTAAAGGGCAGTCAAGTGATATCGGTGGAAACCTTTCTGTCTGCCCTGCATGCTCAGCGAAATGTTGCTGTCCGTCTGGTGAATGAGAAGCTGAGTGATGCTGTCGCTGTGTTTGACCAACCAGAGCGCTGGAGGCCTGCCCCACGGGAGGTACATTTACACTGAAACCTAAGCAGTGGTTCCAGGCTCTCCATGAATGGGAGTCTCCAGAGGAGCTTGTCCAAATGCAGATTCTGGATCCTAAGCTCTGGGTGGGAGGATGTTGCTGGCCCTAGGATGCACTTTGGAGTTAGAGCAGAGAGTTCACTTTAAGGAGACCAGACATTTTTCACCCTAATGCATTCTAATTATGAGGAGTGCAGGTCTTTATTTAAAAACAATTATGTAGCACCCAGACGTAGGTATTTAAAAGCACCCTGATGGTGTAAGTATGCTTTTTTTGTGGCATGGTGGTTTTTAAATGATTTTTAAATGATCCCCGGACAGCAGCAGCAGTATCACCAGGGAGCTTGTTAGACATGCAAATTCTCAGGCCTCACCCTGCCTGCCAAATCAGAAATTCTGGGGTGGAGGCCAGCTGTGCACAAACACGTCTCCATGATTCTCACTAAAGTTTGAGAACTGTGAGTGAACAGAAGAAAGAAGAGGGTTCTTTTTTTAAATTTTTTAAAAATTTATAATTTTTTTTATTTGACAGGTAGAGTTATAGACAGTGAGAGAGAGAGAGAGAGAGAGAGAAAGAGAGAGAGAGAGAGAGAGAGATCTTCCCTCCGTTGGTTCACTCCCCAAATGGCCACTACAGCCAGTGTGCTGTGCTGATCCGAAGCCAGGAGCCAGATGCTTCTTCCTGGTCTCCCATGTGGGTGCAGGAGCCCAAGCACCTGGGCCATCCTCCACTGCTCTCCTGGGCCACAGCAGAGAGCTGGACTGGAAGAGGAGCAACCGGGACTAGAACCCAGGGCCCATATGGGATGCCAGCGCCGTGGGCGGAGGATTAACCAAGTGAGCCACGGCACAGGCCACAGAAGAGAGTTCTTAACAAAGTCAAATTCCAAGATGTGGGTCTGAAGTTTTCTTCTTTTTTTTTTTTTTTTAAGATTTATTTATTTATTTGAAAGAGTTACACAGAGAGAAGGAGAGGCAGAGAGAGAGAGAGAGAGAGAGAGAGAGAGAGAGAGAGAGAGAGAGAGAGAGAGGTCTTCCATCTGCTGGTTCACTCCCCAAATGGCTGCAATGGCCAGAGCTAAGCTGATCTGAAACCAGGAGCCAGGAGGTTCTTCTGGGACTCCCACGTGGGTGCAGGGACCCAAGGACTTGGGTCTTCTTCTACTGCTTTCCCTGCCATAGCAGAGAGCGGGATCTGAAGTTGAGCAGCTGGAACTTGAACCCATGCCCATATGGGATGCTGGCACCAGGCGGCGGCTTTACCCATTATGCCACAGTGCTGGCCCCTGAAGTTCTTAAATCTGGCTGCATACCAGATCCTCTAAGCATCTTGATAAATGTCCACATACGTGGGCCCCACCTCAATACCTTCTGTTTCCATAGTTCTGGAGCTGTCCCCAGGAACATGTGGCCTTAAAAGCACCCCAAAGGTGTTGAGTCAGTGGCTAAGCAGATGGCCAACGGCTCTCAATATGAATGGTGGCCTGTGCATGGCCTCCTGACTTGTGTTATACAGCTTATGTATCAGACCCGGTCACGTGCCAGACACTGTACTGATGCTGCTGTGGAACCCAATGACAAAGTACCAGACCCTTTGTACATGAGCCCTGCAGCAGTCCCGCCAGGGGACCTGCCGCCATTCTCAAAAAGGAGAATCTCGGGGTGGCACTGTGGTGTAGTGGGTTAAGCTGGTTCATGTCCCGGCTGCTCCACTTCTGATCCAGTTCCCTGCTAATTTGCCTGGGAAAGCAGCAGGAAGATGGCCCGAATGCTTGGACCTCTGTACCCCATAGGGGACCCAGAGAAGGCTCCTGGCTCCTGACTTCAGTCTGGCCTAGCCCTAGCTGTTGAAGCCATTTGGGGAGTGAGCCAGCAGATGAAGAGTTCTTTCTCTGCTGGTCTCTCTATAACTGTGCCTTTCAAATAAATAAAAACAAATCTTTTTTTAAAAAAGAGAAGTAGGCTTAAAGGGGGGGGCATCACAAAATAGAGGGTTAAGTAGCTGCCTGCAATGCTAGCATCCTATGTGGGTGCAAGTTTGAGTCCCAGCTGCTCCACTTCCGATCCAGCTCTCTGCTATGGCCTGGGAAAGCAGCAGATGGTCCAAGTGCTTGGGTCCCAGCACCCACGTGGGAGATCCAGAGGAAGCTCCTGGCTCCTGGGTTCGGCCTGGTCCAGCCCCCAGCCGTTGTGGCCATTTGGGGGAATGAAACAATAGATGGAAGATTGCTCTCTCTTTGTCTCTCCTCTCCTCTCTGTAACTCTGCTTTTCAAATAAATAAAAAATGAAGAAGAAAAAAAAGTCTCTAACTCAGGTCAGTTGTGATTCCCAAACCTGGTTCTTCCACCTGTAGTCCCCAGCCCTGGCCACCCCCGAGAGCATCAGTCTGCACACTTGGGGCACCAGGCTGAGGGCCTCTGCGGAACCTCTGTGTTGAATCTTCAGGGGCTTATTTTGTAAAGCCAGAGATGCATGTGTCACCTTAGTAAGTACAATAGTCTCGTTTCAGTTCCTCTGTGAGGAAGACAGCTGGTTTCGGTCTTTCAGTTAGGCAAAGCGGGGCCCCAGAGGACAGGTGCTTGGACCATGGGCTTGTCAGACACAGTAAGGATACCTAGTTACATTACCATAAATAACATGTAGGTCTTTGAACATTGCAATGATGCCCTCAAACTTTGTGTGGGGCATACTAATACTAAAAACAATTTCTTGTTCTCTAAAATTCAAATTGAAATGGGCATACTTTTTTTTATTTGCTAAGCCAGGCAAGCCACCTGGAGTGAATATCTTGGTCCTGGTGGGGAACATGCCCCACTCCCCTTGTGCCAGGCAGCCCTCGGTACTGGAAGCTTGAAATCAGAGCTTGAGTAGCAGCAGCAAACTCACCAACTAGGCTTTGCAGTAATCAAGACAGTCAGACTTAGGCTTAAACTTAATAATACTTTTTAAAAACTAGCATTACTATGTGCCAGGCATTATGCCATGAGGCTTTTGCTCACTATTTTATCTAATTCACATAAGCCTCTGAGCAGGCCTAGTGCTAATTTCCATTTTGTGGGTGGTAAAACTGAGGCACAGAGCAGTTCAGTGATTGGTCTAGTTCAGTGATTGGCACTATCAACATTTGGGACTGGAAAATTCTTCTCTATGGGGGCTGGTCTGTGCATTACAGGGGATTTAGCAGCATCCATAGTTCCACGATAGAGAACAGAAATATTCCTGCACGTGAAACTGAAATTGTCTAGGCCAGCACTGTGGCTCAATAAGCTAATCCTCCACCTTGTGGCGCAGGCACACCGGGTTCTAGTCCCGGTTGGGGCATCGGATTCTGTCCCGGTTGCCCCTCTTCCAGGCCAGCTCTTTGCTGTGGCCTGGGAGTGCAGTGGAGGATGGCCCAAGTGCTTGGGCCCTGCACCCCATGGGAGACCAGGAGAAGCACCTGGCTCCTGCCTTCGGATCAGTGCGGTGCGCCGGCTGCAGTGCGCCGGCCGTGGCTGCCATTGGAGGGTGAACCAATGGCAAAGGAAGACATTTCTCTCTGTCTCTCTCTCTCTCTCTCCCTGTCCACTCTGCCTGTCAAAAAAAAAAAAAAAAAGCCAAATTGAAATTGTCTTCAGACACTGCCAAAAGTCTCCTGGGGAACAAATTTGCCCCTGGCTGAGAACTACCTGTGCAAGGTAATGCAGGGACGAAGCTGTGGAGCCAGGCTGGGAGCCCAAACAGCCCTAACCCAAAGCTTGTGCTCTCGGACACAGCCACAGTTTTATCCAAGTTCAGGGAGGCAGAGAAGGAAAGTCATTGGGAAATCAACTGGTCAGCTTCTGCAAGACCAGTTAGTGCAGTCTGATCAAGTCTTTAGGGCTCAGTACCCCCGCTGAGGGTTAATTAGCAGGCAATTGGCAGGGGGTAGAATTTGAAGGTAGAACAGATAGGATTTCTGAACAATGGGCTGTGGGTGTGGGAGAAAGAGGCGGAGTTAAGGTGGAAGGAACAAGAGTTGGCAGGAAGAGCATGTTGCGGCTTCTCCAGAAGCTGGGGCTGGCTCTGGGGTGAAATGAACATGCTGGAAGTTTGCAGGCCAGTGCTCTCAGCACCTGGGGAGAAGGAAAACAAAAGCAGGATTGGACAAAAGAAGTTTCTGGCAACAAAAGACTCAGCCATTGCTAAGGAGGAGTCCCAACGTTGACGAGGACCTCCCCCAAGCTGAGGAAGGCAGCCAGGGCCTACTTGCCCTCCTGTGGCTGGAGGCAGCTCTGGGAAGGAGTGACCTTGGGCAAGGTGGCTCTCCCCAGTGGAAGGCCAGCACTGGCATGGGGCTGCGCTGTGAGCCCAACACCCTCAGCAGCTGGGGGAAGGAGAGCCTTGGTGCTGGCAACTCTGGGTGGTGACTACAGTGCCCCCTAGAGTTGAGGAGCATGGTTCAGACCTGTAAAGTTTGATGGCTACCAGATAGCCAAGGGGAGGTATTAAATGACTCCTCTCCTCTTTCGTCTGACTCCGCAGGGAGCACAGCCTGTGAGTTCCTTCAAATTTCCTAGCACATGGGGAACCACTGAAGCAGTGCGGTCCACAGAAATACAATGCCAGTCACGTGTCTACCTTAAAATGTTGTAGTAGTCACAAAAACATTAAAAGAAACAGGTGAAATTTGATGGAGCAAGGACATAAACCTCAGCCATTTTAGTTCCTTGCCCGAAAGTAAATCAAATTCCCAGATGGATTCCTTTATTCCTGCTTTCTTTGAAGAGAGCAGTTCGGTCCCACGCCCAGCACCCTTTCCCACCCACCCTCTGCATTCTTCTCCAAGTTTGAAAGCCCTCAAAAAACCTGTAAGAAGAAATTCATCTCTGCCCACTTCCCCGACCCCAACCCTAAGCCCACTCTAACATATATAAGGCCCATGTAAAGATACATAAGGCCCTCTGCCGCGTGTTCAGTCTGTGTGCATGCGGGCAGTTGGCCCCTCTGAGAATTTGTTTTCCCTTGAATAAATTCGCTTTGGTTGTGAGTTTGTATCCTGTTTCCCCTCTGTTCTGCTCCCCTTTTCCTTCCAAAATTAACTTGGATAATAGTTTTATGTGATAGAATGAATCTCCTTTATTATTTAGATCAGTTTGTAGAAGATTTTTCATGGGACATAAAGACTCCCATGTGACACAGGTACATGTAAACCTATCTTAAAACGAGCACATAAAATACACTTAATGAAGTCTCAGATCGCTCCAGTCATTGCTTGTACTAACCACATGGCACCAAGTGCTCTTTTTTTTTTAATGTATTTTTAAAAATTTATTTGACAGAGTTAGAGAGAGAGAGACAGAGAAAGGTCTTCCTTTCGTTGGTTCACCCCCCAAATGGCCACTACGGCTGGCACTGCACCGATCCGAAGCCAGGAGCCAGGTGCCTCCTCCTGGCAGGGGCCCAAGCACTTGGGCCAACCTCCGCTGCCCTCCCAGGCCACAGCAGAGGGCTGGGCTGAAAGAGGAGCAATCGGGACTAGAACCGGCGCCCATATGGGATGCTGGCGGCACAGGCGGAGGAATAACCAAGTGAGCCACGGCGCTGGCCACACACCAAGTGCTCTTAACATGTATTTTTCACATCCATGTTCAAATCAGCCAGCAGGATAAATTCTTAGAAGTCTAATTGGAGATCTTGGGATAAGATTCTAGGGATATGAGTCTTTCGAATTAGATAGACTGTATTTGGTAATACAAAAAACTCATGAAGTAGCTGTCTCTAGGACAGGATATTTGATGAATGAATATTTTCTGTCTATTCTTGTTTTTAATAAGTGTAAATTTTATTCAAAGACAGAAAAGATGAACATAGAAATGTATACAGTATACAGAATTAAAATTTAAAGTATTAAGTATAAAGTCTTAAAAAATTAGGGACTACAAAAGATTTGAGTGTGCATCTCAAAAAGTTTTTGCTAATTAATTAATTTTTTACTGAGATGGATGATTTTTTGGCTATTTTTACTACCTCTTTTTTTTTTTTTTTAATGTGTGTAAGCTCAGAACTGCAAGTCAGGTCTCCAGGTTCAATATTAGGGTAAATTCTTAGGTATTTATACGGATGACTTGTTAATGACATGAGCAACCAGAATTGCTATTAGCTCTTGATTTATGAAGCCACATGTTCAGCTTGTGTGACGGATGTCATTAACATCGTGCATGGCAGGTTCATTTGTCTGTCTCTGCCCGGTGCACTTCACTCACGAATGCACTCAACAGATGGGGGATTTCATGGTCACAAATGGAATTGTTTATCCTCTCATTGTTCCCGTGTCAGCAATCAAACTAAATCCATTACCACCAATGAAAAGATCAGCCTGCTGGCAGTTCAGCTGTGGAAGGAGTTGAAGCCATGTTGAAGGGATTTAGAGTTTTAGAAGGGATAAAAAAGTAATAAGAAGCCACATAAAAATTAAGATCCCAGCGAAGAGTTTGAGTTCCTCGTCCTAAAGCTGCAGGGTTTAAGGGATTTAAAAGAGAAGGCCTAGTAATTCAACATTTTCTTTAACACGGAATGTACTCCAGAGACCCGTGATTATTAATCAGGCATAGCTTTTATTGTGTGTTGATGGCTTTATTATTTTATTTCAAAAAAAATCATAAGCACTCAAATTGGCCTTTAAAGAAGGAGGAAATGTCAAATTCACAGTGCAAAAGCTGCTTAATGTTAACGGCGTTACTCCTGGTAGGAAGATTTTTGTGTGTATGTGGTTAAATAGTTGCCTGTTCTTTACAAAGTTCCTCCTCCTCTGTACACTGATATGTAAAAAGGGACTCCCCTAACCTCTGGGGGTCCCCCAGGCTGCCTCCCAGCATTTTGAACATCATTCCATCTGAACGTGGATCCTAGAGGGGCTGCAACTTCAGCAGCCCATATCACAATGCTAGGTCGAGTCCTGGCCCCTCTGTTTCCAACCCAATGTGCCTGGGAAAGTTGCAGAAGATGACCCATGTCTTGGGCCCCTGCCACTCTCCTGGGAAACTCTGATGGAGTTCCTGGTTCCTGGCTTTGATCTCATTCAACCTTGGCTGCTGAGGCCATTGGGGGAGTGAACCAGTACATAGAAGATCTCTTCCTGTCTCTCTCTCCCTGTCTCTCTCTCTCTCTCTCTGCCTTTCAAATAAGTAAATAAATCTTTTTTTTTTAAAAAAATGTGGATCCTAGAACATGTTTTACTTTTTGCCAGTATGTTTTCCTAATATAATGGGCAAGAGATGTTGGGTCCACCATTCATTGGTTACAGCTGATAGGGCACACAGGTCAAATTCCTTTACTCAAAAAGTATGAGACGCTGGTCAAGGAGAAATCATGTGGTCTGAGTAAGAAAGTAAGGTTGCTTCATCCTCTCTATAGATTCTACAGGTACAGTCAACAACTGGCTGCTGCATGCATCAGCTTTTAGGCTAGATGAGGAGTAGCTGAGACAATCTTTCACCCGTATGTTATCAAACTAGAGAAAAAAGACAACACACAGGGTGAGACTGCACACAGGGTGAGACATGTTTATAGTACACAGTGCTAATTAGAGGCATGCAGGGCATATTCTGGGGGTTCGGAGGTGACCTGGAAGCAGGTTCCTGGACTTCCTTAGGGAGAGGGTGGTGGTGAGGTGGCAGGGCTGAGGAGTGAAGAATGGGCAGGAGTTTGCCATGAGGCTTGGGACAGTATCTCCAGCACAAGGAGTAGCCTGACCAAAGACAAGGAGGCCTGAGAAAGTTCCTGAATGTGTAGGAAGCTGGAGAGGTCAATGCTACCACAGTGAAGGCCTGCTGGAGACACAGGGCTGCACCGGGGTGCAAGGGCAAGGTTGTGATGGCCAGCCTGTCTGCTAGGGTCTGTGTGCGCGCGCTCTCTCTCTCTCTCTCTCTCTCAAGATTTATTTTTAAATAAATTATTTTAGATTGAAGGATTAAATTAGCTAAAGATTATTTAAAAGGCACAGTTACAGAGAGAGAGAGAGAGGTCTTTCAGCTGCTGGTTCACTCTCCAAATGCTGGACCAGGCCGAAGCCAGGAGCCATGAATTTCTTCCAAGTCTTCCACATGGTTGCAGGGGCCCAAGCACCTGGGCCATACTCTGCTGCTCTCCCAGGTGCACTAGCAGGGATCTGGATTTCATGTGCAGCTGGGACTTGAACCATTGCGCCTATGGGATGGGGGCATTGTAGGCAGTGGCTTTACCTGCTATGCTACAACACTAGCCCCTTGTGTGTGCCTTTCCTTGAAGGCTATGAGAAGCCACTGGAAAATTTTAATGAAGGGAAAACCTGGACAATTTGTAATTTATCAAAGCCATACTGGGGAGTGGGCATTTAGGCTAGTAGTTAAGAGATTTGGGGGCCAGCGCTGTGGTGCAGCAGGTTAACACCCTTGCCTGAAGTGCCAGCATCCCATATGGGCGCCAGTTCAAGTCCCAGATGCTCCTCTTCCAATCCAGCTCTCTGCTATGGCCTGGGAAAGCAGTGGAAGATGGCTCAAGTCCTTGGGACCCTGCACCTATGTGGGAGGCCCGGAAGAAGCTCCTGGCTCCTGGCTCCTGGCTTTGGATTGGTGCAGCTCTGGCCATTGGGGCCATCTGGGAGTGAACTATCAGATGGAAGACCTCTCTCTCTCTTTCTCTCTTCCTCTCTTTCTCTCTGCCTCTCCTCTCTCTGTGTAACTCTGACTTTCAAATAAATAAATCTTTAAAAAGGAGAGAGAGAGAGAGATTTGTACCACACATTGGGGTGCTTGGTTTTGGTTCCTGACTCTGGCTCCTGACTCCAGTTTCTTACCAGGGCAGACCTGGGAGGTAGTGGTGATGGCTTAAGAAATTGGGTTCCTGGGGCCAGCGCTGTGGCATAGTGGGCAAAGCTGCTGCCTGCAGTGGCATTCCATATGGGTGCGGGTTCGAGTCCCAGCTGCTCCTCTTTCAATCCAGCTGTCTGCCATGGCCTGGGAAAGAAGTGGAAGATGGCCCAAGTCCTTAGGACCCTGCACCCATGTAGGAGACCCAGAAGAAGCTCCTGGCTTTGGATTGGCACAGCTCTGGTTTTGTGGCCATCTTGGGGAGTGAACCATCGGATGGAAGATCTCTCTCCCTCTGCCTCTCCTTCTCTCTCTGTGTAACTCTGAGTCTCAAGTAAATAAATATTTAAAAAAAAAAAAGCAAATTATTTACTACAACTTGCTAGCACCATGGCCTTGGCCAAGTCAAACTACCTCTTTAAAGGTGGGTACTATCATCAGTAAAATGGGGGTAACATGTATTTCATCAAGCTGTTTTGAGCAGATAATGCACATGAAGCCTGTATAGGGCCTGGCATATAATAATTCAGCCCAATTATCAATATTAGGTTTGCCATCAATATTGTTGAACTAATGCCTTGGGATGTAGTCTGACGAGGTGGATTTAGGTGTGAATCTGAGAAAGGGATTTGACCTCTTGGAGTCTCTCCTTTTAAAACTTTTGTATCAAACAGAAATACTTGTATGGGTACCTGAAGAGGATTATAACGTAAGTGGCAGGCACCCAAGCACTTAGGCCATCGTCTGCTGCCTCCCAGGGTGTACATTTGCAGGAAACTGAAATCAGAAGTGGAGCTGGGGATTGGGGTGGTGGTGGCAGTGGCGCTGTGGCATAGCAGGTTAAGCCATGGCCTGCAGTGCCGATATCCCATTTGGGCACTGGTTTGAGTCCTGGCTGCTCCACTTCTGCTCCAGCTCTCTGCTGTGGCCTGGGAGGGCAGTGGAAGATGGCCCAAGTGCTTGGGCCCCTTGCACCTGCATGGGTGACTAGGAAGAAGCTTCTGGCTCCTGACTTTGGATTGGCTCGCTCCTGCCATTTGAGCCATTTGGGGAGTGAACCCGGGGATGGAAGATTTCTCTCTCACTCTCCCCTACCCCCGCCTCTCTGTAATTCTGCCTTAAAATAAAAATAAATAAATCTTAAAAAAACCAAAATGAAGTGGAGCTGGGACTCAAACCCAGGCACTTGGATACTGGATCTGGACCTTCCAAGTAGTGTTTTGATTGCTGCACAAACACCTGCCCCTATTGTATACATTTAAAAATGATGATTATGGGGGTGACATAAGTGTCATGCATTAAGGGAAAAGAGTTGAAGATTACCCCACTCAAATGGGAAAGATGGAAGGAAATACATTAAATGTTAACAGCTGTGTTTGGGTAATGAGATGATGAGTAGTTTTTTTCCCTCCTTTTCTCTCATGATTATTTTAATCAGTTTGCAATTTTATAAAGTGGCAAACTAATTAAACCCCCCTTCCCCAAATGAAAAGCCAATATTCAAAACCAGATAGAATGAAATGAGTTGCTTTGAAGTTGGCTGTCCTGCACATAGCATCATGAAGGATTTCACACAAGACAAAACCTTGGTTATTGCAATTTAGGGAGATTGTATTTACTTGAGAGTGACTGAAGTGGTTGGAAAAACAGGGAATAATAGCTTGAGAAACTAGATCCTCCCACACCCAGCTGCCAGTAATTCAACCTAGGGTTTCAGAACTGATTTCTGGGCATTGAAAGCATGGCTTGGCCCTGGAGACCGCCTCCCCTCCAGGCCATTGTGATGGTGATGGCCCTGTCCCCAACAGCTCCCCGAGGACCAGGCACTTCATGGGGAGCCCAGGCAGCTGTCTGGCTTGTGGCGGCTGGTCATCATAGGCTCACAACCTGTGCAAGGTTGACCTGGAGGTGAATGGTCCCCTTTCTCATACCTTGTCCCCAGAGACACAGTTCCTCATTAGGGTACAGTTTCTAATCCAAACAATCATCAATCTTTCTTAGGGTTAAAAGGCCAGAAAAGCAATTTTTCCTCTCTCTATTTTGATACTGTACTTGTCTGTATTTTACTGGAGCGGACTTCCCTCACCAACCATGTGAAAACACCCCACAGCTGTGTCCACAGCTACTAAAATAATGCCAAGTCCACCACAGCTCATGGCAAAGGGACAGGAGTGCAAAATGGGTCAGTTATTAGTTTGTGACACTCAACAACGAATCACAGATGCAAGAACTCTTGGAACAAACTAGTACTTTGTATCACAAAAGAAATTAAGATGTGTATTTTAAGTGAAAATGCCACTCTATATAATGGTTCTATGAAATAGGAATCATTCATGCAAACTTTTAAAAATTATTTTAAGTAATTTGAGAGGTAGAGAGACAGAGACTGATAGAACTCCCATGTGCTAATTCCCTCCCTAAATGCCTTCAGTGACAGGGGGCTGGACAAGGCCAAACCTGGGATCTGGGAATTCAATCCGGGTCTCCCAAATGAGTGGTAGGGGCCCAACCACTTGGGTTATCATCACTGTGGGATGTGTGCATCCTAGCTTCTAGGCTAGCGCCTGCCCCCTTGTACAAACTCTTGAACACCATCTTTCAATTTTCCTTGTCTTGGTACATACAAATGGAGCTATGATTCCTAAGAATTTTTTTTAAGGAGATGAACAGAAAAATAGATTTGAAATGAATAAAGAGAATTTGTTGTCTCTTTGATGTCAAAGTGTTTGGCTCACAGAAATGGGCCTAATCATCCATCTCACTCTCTTTTAATAGTTGATAAACCACAAATACACATTGTCAAATGTAAGGACCAAAATGATGGGTATCAAGAGAAAAAACATGAAGCCTTCCTGAATCTGTTTCCTCATGCGTGACCTTTAAATTCTTCCTCTGTGGAGTCATCATCAGTATGAACACCAGATACTTCTGGTGAGTCACATTCAGACATCTGGCTCCTGTTAGTAAAGGCATCAAACATTGGAGAGAGAGAGAGTGCATTTTTATATCTCAGATTATCTTACGCTAAATCCCCCACACCTAAAATCTCACAGTACAGAGTAGGCAATGTATAAAATCTAGTCAGAGCATATGTGGGCTAGAAGAGGGCTTGCTTGAATAAAGACTAGAGCAAAGCCCAGGGCCTTTACCTTAGTCTAAGAATGCTCTCCCCATGATGGCACATCACATTGCAGAATATGCAGTCATTGCTTTGTAGCTGCAGGTCCTGCATTTGAGGTGCACTGAACTATGGATTGGAAATATTAAAAAAAAAAAGTTCCAGAAAGTTCCAAATAGTAAAACTTGAATTTGCTGTATGCTGAGCCCCATGCTAAATCCATGTGACTCGAATGAAGTGATGTGTGGCATAACCTGCTTTGGCCTCCCACCACTTTGTAGATCCTCTGTGCCTCTCTCCAGCACTCAAACCAGATCTCCCACAAAGGTGGCAGGGACCCAACTACCTGAGCCACTATAGCCATGTCCCAGGGTCTGCATTAGCAAGAAGCTGGAGTCAAGAGCTGGAACTGGGAACTTGGCGTGAATATTGTTTGCTTTTTTTAGTATTCATGTACTATGCAGTTCAGCCTACGATGGTTGTGTTTGTACTGTACATATGCAGACCTTTTTTCTTGTAATTGTTCCCTGAATAACATGACATAACAGCTATTTACCTAGCATGTACACTACATTATCTATTGTAAGTAATCTGGAGATGACTTGAAGTTGCACAGGTTCTATGCAAATACTACGCCATTTTTTATATGAAACTTGAGCACCCATGGTTTTGGGTATGAGAGGGGAGTTCCTGGAGTGAAAACCCCTCAGATCCTGAGGGGTGATCGTATCGTAAGAGTTCTCTAACGTACCTGGACTTTGTGAGGGATGGTGAGGGTGAGGGGGTATATATGTATAACCTCCAGGAGTACTGCAAAAAAAATCATGGAAAATGCCTATTCTGAAAACAATCCCTAGATTTCAGAAATTTTTGCTCCAAAGTAAACTCATCTTTTAATCCCATTTTCCCATAAACTTTTTGAAGTACCCTCCTATTTGTGCCAAGTATATTTAGAGACCATTAGCAACTTCTACTAAAGTTTCCTGAAGGATCTCACTTCGGCAAAGTGGAACTGTTGTCTGCCTCATTCACATGTTCTGGGAGCTTCTGCTCTCAGACTCCATGATCTTCCCAAAAACCTCCAAGGAATCTGAGATCGCCTGAAAGGTGAAGCTGAAATTCTGTTGGGAATGCCTGAAAGGTGAAGCTGAAATTCTGTTGGGAATGCCTGGAAGATGTAGCTGAAATTCTGTTGGCACTGTTTCATACTTGTTTGGGAGCACTTGATACAAAGAATTTAGCTGTTCTGTAAAATTGAAATTGTATCATAATGATGTCATTTCTAAGTAAAAATGCACAAGTTTGAGTAAATACAGCTGACTATATATGTCCATGCTTACAAAATTGCTGGAAGAACATATACAACATTTTTGACAATTGCTACCTTTTGGATGTTCTGTGTTTATCTTTGTAGTGCTTGTTTTGGGCATGGAACACATTTTATGTTTATAATTTGAGGGCCCTCTCCCCCGAATATTATTTTAAAATATCAACAAAATAAAGACTGTTCTAGAGATACTGGGAGCCAAGGCAGCTGAATACCACAGTAATGCTTTCAATAAATTCTGGTGTTTTATACATAGCCCTTATTTACAAGATAAAACTTTGATTCTATTTAAAACCCAAGTAAGTCTGTAAGTGCTCAGGGATCTGTGCTGCCGGCTGCAGGTGCGAGGGCAGGCCAACTTCAGCGTGCTAGCCTTTGAGCTGTGGATTTTCTGTCGACTGCGAGCAGCAGGGAGGAGGATCGCCAGGCTACTGAGCTCCCACACGCAAGGCTGATAGCTGTGAACTGCCAAGCTGCTTGCTCTTAAATGAGTTTACTCTGAGCACCAGAAACGCTTGTCTGAGAGGGAATTACCACAGAGGATGTTGGTGTTTTTCTCAAAAGAACAACTTATTCACCAGAGGGTTGGTCTCTAAATTTTTACCCGTTTTGATTGATTTTTTACCTTTTAAATATTTGTTACTATTTTTCGTGAAATAAGGTGAATGCTGACCTAAAACATTCAAATGATTTTGTTTTACTTTTTTTAATTAGAAAAGTAATATATCTTTGCTGTAATAAACCCAAGCAATCTAGATGCTTATACAATAAAAAATGTACAAAATATAAAGTATTTTCTCACTCCAAATTCCATCTCTCTAACCAAAATGTTTACTATTTTGGTATGCATCTTTCTTTTCCATGTTTATATAGACATATATTTATGTAGAATAGAAAAAGTAAAAACCAGACCATACTAATATGTAATTGTTCTGCAACTTATTTTTTCTTTGCCAACTTTCAATACCTAACAAACAACTTCAACCTATTTACCATGTCATATTAATGGCATCACAGTGTTCCACCGTTTGTTTAATATGCAGTGATTTATTTATCCATATATCATTAATGAATGTTTAAGTTGCATCTTTTTTTAATTAGAAAATATGCTGCCAGAAATACCCTTCCCAGAGGACACATTTATAGACATGCAGTTATTGGGTATAGGATGTGGGTGTTGTTTAAAACTTAAAAAAAAAAAGTATTTATTTTCATCTACTTGAAAGGCAGAGAGAGAGAGAGAGAGAGAAAATCTGCCATTCACAAGTTCACTCCCCAAATGCCTGCAACAGCCAGGGCTGGGCCAGGCTGAAGCCAGGGGCCTGGAGCTCCACCCGGGTCACCGGCACGGGTGCCAGGGGCCCAAGTTCTTGTGCCGTCATCTGCTGCCTCCCAGGATGCGTGCACAGAACCTGGGTCACGAGCAGAGCAGCCAGAGCTCTCGCCCAGAGCGCTTGCATATGGGATGCTGGCAACGCAACTTGAACCTGTTGGGACACCATAACCACCCCAGAGTATGTGAATTTACACTTTTTGCTAGATCCTGAGCTTTTGCCTGCTTGAATAGGGAATAAGGGAACAGAGTAGAGTATTCTGTGGGGCTTAGGCAGGGAATACTGACCCCGAGGTGTGGCCCCAGGGTCTGACCCAGTGGGCATTTGTGTAGTTTGAATGGAAATAACTTGACTCTGGGCATCAAGGAACCTCCTGCAGGCTCCGTTATCTCAAGTTCAGGTAAGTTACATGTGGAGGCAAAAAGACAAAACTCTCTCTGGATCAATGCTGTTTCCAGAACTACAAAGGCAGGAGGTTCTTCCATCAGTTAAAATGGTGATCAGTACAGTTTCATGGCAGCTTCAAACAGAGCGGACAGGTCCTCTTCAGACTGGGGACGGGGTGCAAGCTTGGTGACTCTTTCCTGGAAGAGTAAATCAAGCAGTTAGCTAGGACTTTGAAAAGACAGTCTGTAAAAGCTTCTAAGTTGGGTAAATTAACTCAGTCATAAGAAATGACTTGATAACAGACATTTCTTTAAAAAAAAAAAAGAAGATCATCTTTCTTGTCTGCCCCCTACAAGGTCATTTCCAACTCAGGGGTGCAGCAATCAGCATCAGCCCCTGATGTCAAAGGTGCAGAGGCAAAGCAGTCCCGGAGAAGGCACCAGTGACAGGAACCAGACTGGGTCATTCAACAACCCAGCCAGGTTCTCTGTGCAGAGTCCACTCCCAGCCAAGGAAAACCGAGCCGATTGTTCTCCACTTCCAATACCATGGGTTTTGTAACTTGGACTTGAGGCATATTCTAAGGGAATCCAGTAGGACGTGAACTTTTAGGCAAGGTGTACCAAGGGACTCCTGTTTTTCTATTAACTAATGTTTTGCCTCTACTTCCCCAAATTAGTTCAGTGATTGGCTTAATTGCTCCAACAATTACTAGTAGTCAAGTATGTGAAAACAGCCAGCACATCCTACAGTTATTTCTGTTCCCATCGTCAGCCCCTTTATCCTTGGGACACTGGTCTAAAAGCATGCAGACTACCCCAGTGCCTAAATGAAGTTAATAAATGTGCCATTTGGGGGCCTCCATTTTCCTGGGCCTCTGGGTCTGTTTTCTGATGAGAAGGTGTTGGGGAGCACACCTGGTAGAAAAGGGAAGCTCCCCAGGACTGGCTGGGTGGCAGTCACCGCTGTCTGCCCAGCAGCCACCAGAGTGCTTGACGCAGTCAGCAGGCGCTCCTTAGTGAGCTGCTGAGTTCATGAGGATGGTCAGCAGGGGTGATCAACACCTCAAAGTTTACCTACGCAAGACAGAACTCTGTCTCCCCACGGTCACGCCTTCCACTTTCCACATCTCAGAACAAGAGCCGACAGCTTAGGTGGAAATCCAAGTCAGCCTGGAGGCCTCTTTCCCTCGCTCTGCAAGTTCAGCCCATCAGTGAGTCTGTCAGGCCTGGCTCCAGAACAAAGCTCCAGCGCAGGCACCGCTCACCGCTCCTGTAGCACAAGCACCAGAGCCCAAGGCACCTGAGACGCGGCGCCTCCGCCGGCTGTGAGCAACTCAGGGGTCGGTTTTCACTTCTGCTCCACTCTCGCCCCCTGGAGGTCATTCTCTCCCTGACTGCCAGAGTGTTTTTTTTCCCCCTGTGTAAACTGGATCGCATCTTTCCCGGGCTTCATGCTCTGGGATAACTTCCGGTTGATATCCTTGTTGCTATCTAGAACTTTTGCTCTAGAACAAAACCGTGGCCTCTAACACTGCCCTGATCGGGCCCTGCTTCATGCCCCAGCTCTGACTCCCGCCCAGTGGTCCTTGGTCCCCGGCCAGGAGGATGCTAACCTTGACCCTGTCCCAGAGCCTATCCCCTGGCCTGGCCTGAAAGCTCCTCCCAGTCTTCATGGCCCCAGCCCCCAACTGGAGTTCCCTCCCACTGTCCCCACGGATGGTGGCTCTGTCTCACCTGCCAGGCTTTCCTTCAAACCACAAATCCCTATCTGAATGATTTCACTTATATCTTTTTAGTAAACGCTCGCTGCCTGTCTCCCCTCTCTACAACCAAGGGGAAAAGGGGCCTTATATTCCTCCTTCCCGGGTCCCCTACAATGCACAGTATTCTGTAGGATCTCAGCAAGAGTTTGTTAGGTTAAAGGAAGACCAAGAAGAAAGATGTATATATTATAAAAATCAACTCAAAATGGATCCACAGCCTTGCTGTAACAGTGAAAACCCTAAAACTCTTAGGACAGAGGAAAATCTTCACGACTCTGGATTTGGCGAGGATTTCTTGGCTGGGACACCAAAAGCACAGGCAGCAGAGAAAAAAAACTGAGAAGCTGGGCCACATCAAAGTGAAAAGCTTTTGTGCATAGAAGGACACCATCAAGAGAGTGAAAAAACCCACAACATGGCAGAAAAACCTGGAAATCATACATCTGATAGGGAATTCATGTCCCGAATATAAAAAATATTCTTGCAACTCAACAACAAAGTCCTCAAATAACTCAATTAAAAAATGGACAAAGCACCTGACATATATTTCTCAACAGAAAATAATAGTCAATAAACATTAAAAAATGCTCCACATCATTAGTCTTAAAAATGCAAATCAAAGCCTCAGTGAAATACCACTTCACACCCATTAGGATGGCTATTTTTAAAAAGTGCAGGGAGGGGCCGGCACTGTGGTGTAGTGGGTAAAGCTGCCACCTGCAGAGCCAGTATCCCATATGGATGCTGGTTTGAGTTCCAGCTGCTCCACTTCTGATCCAGCTCTCTGCTATGGCCTGGGAAAGTAGCAGAAGACGGCCCAAGCACCTGTGCAGGAAGTCCAGAAGAAGCTCCTGACATCTGGCTTTGGATCGGCCCAGCTCTGCCCATTTCAGCCATTTGGGGAGTGAACCAATGGATGGAAGACTTTCTCTCTCTCTCTCTCTCTCTCTCTCTGCTTCTCTGTAACTCTGACTTTCAAGTAAATAAATAAAATTTTTTAAAAAAGAAGAGTGGAAAATAGTCCAATGAATTGATAGGAATGACTTAATGAATATATACTACTACATATATACTATATTATATATATACTATATATACTACTATATATATAATATATATACTACTATAGTCTGAGTGACTTTGTGACTATTTTTAAACTGAGATGAGTGAAGTTGGACATCTTTTCCTTTGATCATTGTGGGTGGTCTATGACTGTTTTCTTGCTGGACTATGGTCCTTTCACCTTTTTTTTGTTGTTGTTGAACTCTTTATTAAGTGTAGCCAATAAGCCTTTGACTATAGTGTACAATTAAAAGGTTTACTCAAAAAATAACTACAATATTTTTAAAAATGAAAATAACAAGTCTTGGCAAGGATGCAGAGATACTGGGAACCTCATGTAAATGGAAATAAATGGCTCAGCCACTGGGGAAAATAGCTTGGGAGTTCACATAGAATCACCATATGACCCAACAATGCTACTCCTAGGCATTTACCTAAAAGATTTTAAAGCAAGCCCTCAGATGGGTACTTGGACACCAATGTGCACAGCGGCATTCATCATTTGGCCCACAGGTGGAGACAACCCAAAGTCCATCAACAGATAAATGGATAAGCAAATGTGGTATATCATCCAATGGAAAATTATTCAGCCACAATAGGGAAGGAAGTTCTCATGCATGCTACAACATGGATGAACACTGAAGACATTAAGCTCAGTGAAATAAGCCAGCAACAAAAGGATGATCACTGTATGATCTCACATACATGAGGTGCCTAGGATATCCAGAGACAGATAAGTAGAAGAGAGGGTATCAGGGGTTATAGTTCAATGGATGTAAGAGCTTCTGTTTAGGATGATTTAAAAAAAAAGTTCTGCAAATGGTTAGTGGTGATTGTGCATTGTGGATATACTTGATGGCACTTAATTGCAACTTAAAAATGCCAAATGATAACATTTATGTGTATTTTACCATGATTAAGAAAATGAACTGGGGTTGGCACTGTGGGGCAGTGGGTTAAGCTGCCATGCTTTCAGTGCCAGCATCCCATGTGGGTGCTGGTTTGAGTCCTGGCTGCTCTGCTTCTGATCCAGCTCCTTGCTGGTCCATCTGGGAAAGCAGCCGAGGATGGCCCAGGTTTTTGGGCCCCTGCACCCAAGTGGGAGAACTGGAAGAGGCTCCTGGCTCCTGGCTTCAGCCTGGCCCAGCCTCTGCCTTTTTGGCCATGGGGGAGTGAACAAGTGGATGGAAGATCTCTCTCTCTGTCTTTCCTCTCTCTATATATAACTCTGACTTTCAAATAAATAAATAAAAATTTTAAAAGAATATTAAAACATTAAAAGGAATAAAACAGAAGGAAGGCTATATGGATGGACACACAGAAGGGTGCAGAGCAGTGCTGTTGAGTATGGGTGAGGCAAAGGCAAAATTTACATCCCAGCAGATGTTTTACAGATCCTGAGGAATTAAGAAAAGCTTTAAAATTAATAACAATTGTATATATCTGTGGGCTGCAGCGTGACATTTCAACATGTCTATCGAATGTGTACTGATCAAATCAGGGTAATCAACATTTCCTTCTTTGACAATTGGAGTCTTGGATTTCTTTTTGATTTGTTGAAAGAACACACACTAAGTTACTGCGAACTGTAATCTCTCCATTATGCTGTGTAACACTAGGAACTTTTTCTTTTGATTTAACTCTGATTTGGTACCCATTTACAATGTTTGTCTTTCTGTATCTGGCTTATTTCACTTAACATGATGTCTTCCAGATCCAACTATTTTGCTGAAAATGACAGGATTTCATGTTCTATGGCTGAATAATACTCTATTGTGCTTACATGCCGCATTTGTTTCATTCACTCATCTGATGGTGCACACTTTGGCCAGTTTCATATCTAGACTATTATGAACAGTACAGCGATAAACATGGTGGAGCAGTTACTTTTTTGATACAATGATTTCATGTCTTTTGGAATTGTATCAGCCAGTAGTGGGATTCCTAGATTATACATTACATCTATTTCTAGTTGTTTTTTTTTTTTTTTTAAAGAAATCTCCACACTGTTTTCCGCAGTGGCTGTACTAATTTATATTCCCACCAACAGTGTATAAGACTTTCTGTCTTTTTGATAATAGCCATTCTAACAGGGCTGAGGTGATATCTTGCTGTGGTTTTGATTTGCATTTCCCTGATGGCCAGTGATGTTGAGCAATTTTTTCATAATTCGTTGGCCATTTGTATTTCTTCTCTTGAGAACTGTCTGTTCAGGTCCTTTGTCCATTTCTTAGCTTTTTTTGTTGTTGTTATTGCTGAGGCTTTTGAGTTCCTAATATATTCTGAATATTAATCCTTTGTCAGATAAGTTGTCTGCAAATATTTTCTCTCATTCTGTTGGATGTCTTTGTACCCTGCAATTTTGAAAATCCCTACTAAGGCAGAGACTGTTCACAGTTACCCGAATATGTTTGTGGCAGGGTCAAGAACTGGAGTGCAGAGGTGGGTGTTCGGTGCAGTAGTTTAGCTGGTGCTTGGGACACCACACCCCACATTGGAATGCCTGGGTCTGAGTCTTCAGATTCCAGCTTGCTGCTAAGGCACACCCTGGGAAGCAGCCGGTGACGGCTCAAGTACTTGGGTCCTTGCCAACCACATGGAGGCCCAGATCGAGTTCCTGGCTCCTGGCTCCTGGCTTTGGCCCTGGCCCAGCTCCAGTTGTTATGAGCCTTTAGGGAATGAGCTGGGGGATGTAAGATCTCTTCCTCTGTCTCTCTGCCTTTCAAATAATGAATAAAAGATTTTAGGGGCCAGAGTTGTGGCTCAGGGGCTTGGGGCCACTGCTTGCAATGCTGGCATCCTATACGAATCTCAGCTAATCTGCCTCCAATCAAGTTTTCTGCTAGTGCACCTGGGAAGGCAGCAGAGATGGCCCAAGTACTTGGGCCCCTGCTACCCACATGGGAAACTAGGATGAGTTTCAGGCTCCTGGTCTTTGCCTGGACCAGCCTCAGGTGTGGTGGCCATCTGGGGAGTGAACCAGCAGATGGAAGATAGCTCTCTTTCTGGGGGTCTCCTTCTCTCTCTGTCTATTCACTCTTTCAAATAAAAATAAAATCAATCTTTATAAAAAATGTAAAAAGAACTGAAGTTCAGCTTTGCTGTGACTACACTGAGTGCCCCGTTGTTCTGTTTCTAACCAGGGTGTCTTGTCTGAGGGGCTCAAAGGCCTTAAACAGGATCTGCTTATCTTTGGTGACGTGGCTCAGGACTCTCTCAGGTACTTGGGATCAAATCCTGCTGAGTTTCTCATTCACATTTTTAGCCTCCAGTGATTGGTTAAACAAGGCAAGGATGTAGAGTTTGTGACATGTCTCACACATATCAGCTGTGCTAGCAGAATGCTAAACTCTCAGGGTTAGGCTGTGTCAAGGAATGTGCTAGTATTTATAGACATGTAAGGCTGAACAACTCATGCACATGGGCACTGAAATGAATCCAGACTTCTACTTTTAGTGTATTTATAAAATAACAACATTTCAGCTGGCCCTTCTACCAGGGAGTGGAAGTGCTCATTTGGGTCGACAGCTCTCCTTAGTAGTGAAATGTTTTGATTTGAAACGTAAATGTTTCTTTCCAGAGATTTCAGAAATCCAGCTTGGATGATTAATTGGCCCGTGCCCGCCCCCTTGCAGGCCAGCCGTGGCAGTTGGAAGCCCTGGGACACAGTGCTGCTATTTGCTCCACCAGGACGGGCTGGTTTGTTTGGTCAAGAATACTGGCCTGGTTGTTCCTTCCAGAGAAAACCGATGGCTCACTGCTGAACATAAAAGCACCTTTATCAAACGCTGACCGCATGGAATAACCTTTCTAGCAGTGTCCTTTGCAGGAACCAGGATATCCTTCTCACCACCTTAAGTCCTGCAGACACTAGTAAGTGAAGATTAGTCTACTGCCTGTATAAAAATTTTGATGTTGCCATAGCAACCCTGTATCATGCTCACTGCTGCCAAAGCCCCAAACCAAAACTCCACAGTTCTTCATCCGCAGACTGGACAAGCTCATTTCTAAGTTTCCCTCCAATGTCCTGCGAATCTGATTACCTGTAGTTAAGTTATTTTGGATCACATTGACTTCAAAATGGGACTAGTGTTAGTTAACTAAAATTAACTGTTTCTCCTAATCATGAAAATGTAATCGAAGGAAAACAGGCAGAATCCACCTTGGGACTGCAATGTGGACTCAGCTTGAGGAGAGCCTGGTTTCCTACTTTAAGACAGGATTTACATTCAAGAGATTCCAGTTATCTCCTACCTTTTGTGAGAATAATAAATTTATTTTGTTTTTATTTATTTATTTATTCTGACAGGCAGAGTTAGACAGTGAGAGAGAGAGAGACAGACAGAAAGGTCTTCCTTCCATTGGTTCACCCCCCTAAATGGCCGCTACGGCCAGTGTGCTGCGCCAATCTGAAGCCAGGAGCCAGGTGCTTCCTCCTGGTCTCCCATGCAGGTGCAGGGCCCAAGGACTTGGGGGCCATCTTCCACTGCCCTCCTGGGCCACAGCAGAGAGCTGGACTGGAAGAGGAGCAACTGGGACAGAATCTGGCACCCGACTGGGACTGGAACCCACTGTGCTGGTGCCACAGGTGGAGGATTAGCCTAATGAGCCATGGTGCTGGCCAATAATTTTATTTTGTCTATTGAAGGTTTTGCTTCTAAGATTTCTCATTATCACATTTACATGGAGGCAGCCAAAATGATTCCCAATTAACTCAGTGGATGTTCTCAAATGCTGGTCTGGAGCCACTGCTGTCTGGAATAGGTTTTTTTTTTTTTTTTTTTTAATTTATTTAAAAGACAGAGTTACAGAGAGAAATAGAGGCAGAGAGAGAGAGACAGAGAGGTCTTCCATTTGCTGGTTCACTCCCCCAAATGACTGCAATGGCCGGAGCTGTGCCGATCCAAAGCCAGGAACCAGGAGCTTCTATCCGGGTCTCCCATGTGGGTGCAGAGACCCAAGGACTTGGTCATCTTCTGCTGCTTTCCCAGGCCATAGCAGAGAGCTGGATCGGAAGTAGAGTAGCCAGGACTGGAACCGGTGCCCATATGGGATGTTGGTGCTGCAGGCCAGGGCTTTAACCCACTGCGCCACAGCGCCAGTCCCTGGAATATCTTTTGAAAGTGAAAGTTGGAGGCTGGTGCTGTGGCATAGTGGGCTAAGCCTCTGCCTATGGCACCAGAATCCAATATGGGTGCAAGTTTAAGTCCTGGCTGCTCCTCTTCTGATCCAGCTCTCTGCTGATGGCCTGGGAAAGCTGTGGAGGATGGCTCAAGTGCTTGGGCCCCTACCTGTGCATGGGAGACCTGGAGGAGGCTCCTGGCTCCTGGGTTCAGGTTGGCCCAGCTCTGCCATTGCAGCCATTTGGGGAGTGGACCAGCAGATGGAAGACCTCTCTCTTTCTCTCTCCCTCTCTATGTCTATAACTCTGTCTCTTGCATAAATAAAATAAATCTTCAAGTGAAAGTCTGGGGATGGGCATTTGGTACAGTGGTTAAGATGCTGCTTTGGATGCCTGATCCCTACATCAAAGTGTCTGGGTTGGAGTTTTGGTTTGATTCCAGCTTCCTGCCTTTGAGCATGCTGGGAAGCAGCAGCTGATGGCTTGAGCTGGGTCCCTGCCACTTACGTGGAAGACATGGATTATGGGAAGTTTCTGTCTGTCTGCCTCTCCGAAAAAAAAAAAAAAAGTAAAAGCCCAAGGACAGTAGAATAAGGACAGTAAACATTTGCTAGTGTGTGCCAATGGCTGAGAGCTGTACTGTTACCACCAATTAAGTGGCCAAGCTATTAGACACTTTCAATCTGAGAGTCATGCCTACCATTCTTTTTATTTTATTTTATTTTATTTAAAAAATTTTTTTTTAATTTTTGACAGGCAGAGTGGACAGTGAGAGAGACAGAGAGAAAGGTCTTCCTTTGCCGTTGGTTCACCCTCCAATGGCCGCCGCAGCCGGCGCACCGTGCTGATCCGATGGCAGGAGCCAGGTGCTTCTCCTGGTCTCCCACGTGGGTGCAGGGCCCAAGGACTTGGGCCATCCTCCACTGCACTCCCAGGCCACAGCAGAGAGCTGGGCTGGAAGAGGGGCAACCGGGACAGAATCCGGTGCCCCGACCGGGACTAGAACCCGGTGTGCCGGCACCGCAGGTGGAGGATTAGCCTGTTGTGCCATGGCACTGGCCATGCCTACCATTCTTGGAGGTAAGCAAACATATTTCCAAAAACTCTTTCCAGGGCTAAACCAGTAGAACTTTTCAGAGGTCTCCTTGCAGAATGGGCAGGTTCCCTGGGCCTATGCTATAAAAGCCAGATGCTACATTAAAATTATGGTGATCACGCAATTTATGATATTGTTGGACACCCACGTCTTCAGCTGAATCCTAGTCAGTCTTAGGAGATGTCTCAAAAACTTAGTATTGTTTTGCCATTAAGCGAACCTGGACAGAGGATACAGGAGAGGGCTGCAGGTCTGTGTCCATTTAGTAAGTTTGTGTTCAGTACAACAAAGGATGGATGAGCAAAGCAGACAGATTCCTGTCCTCATGGAACTTATAATCTTGTAATTTTGGATACAATAATTGTGATGGCATTAGAAAATCATTTTTTTTTTTGTGGTTGTTTAGTTTCTCAGACTTACTGCTTAGAACTAAGGACTTATGAGTTTGCTCAGGGTCTATGCTATATTTTGAAGCCATTCCTTTATATTTCTCACCCTTTTATATTCTCAGATGCAGTTGAACCCACTGGGCCCAAATCTAAACTGGTAGCTTATGGTCCATATTTTGTTTTTCCATTGGGAAACCAGGGAATTCAACATAAATATCAAGATAGCTGATTTTTCTTGAAAGCTGGAAGCTCTGTCAACTTCAGGCCCTGGATTTCAGCTCACTGATAATAAATTGTAGCTGAATAGTTGCTCACCCAATTAGATGATTTTCAGTTCACCAAAGTGCTTACAACTCTTTACTGAATTAAATTACTGTGTTTATTGCCATTACCTACCTTGTTCCTATGGACATATGAGTCTATGAACCCAATGTGGATAAATCTTATGTTTTTAAAATTTATTTATTTATTTATTTGAAAGGCAGTGAGGCACACACACACAGATAGAGGCACAGTGAAATCCCCCACCCACTGGTTCACTCCCAACATGCTCACAATGGCTGGGGCTAGGCCAGGCTGAAGCTAGGAACCAGGAACTCCACCTGAGTCTCCCATGTGGATGGCAAGGGCCCAAGCACTTGAGCTGTCACCTGCTGTCTTTCACAGCATACATTAGCAGGAAGCTGGAATTGGGAGTGGAGCCGGAACTTGAACCCAGACACTCTAATATGGAATGAAGGCACCCCAAGTGGCAACTTACCTACTAGGCCAAACGCCTGCCTCTCTACAAATCTTATCTTATATGAGTGACGAGGTTGTCAGCATCTAACCACTGATGGAACAGGGCAGAAGACACTAGCTTGAGGTCCTTACTTACCTTGCTTACAGCTAAGGGAGTGCTTGGCATGCGAGCATGAAGTGACCCACTAACCAAGTGTTTGTGGCTCTGAGGTCTCTCCTTTGTGGGGAATTGCATCGAACAGGGTCTTGGCCTATTAGGATCTGACATGCTAGTTCAAGAAAAGTCCAATGAGGGTTGAGCTCTTTGTATTAACCTTGGGAGAGGGACCTTTACAGTTATTACAGTTGGACTGAATAGAAGATATGGCAGCTCTGTTTCATTATTTAGTGACACTTAAACAAATAAGACCCAAAGGGACACAGATATGTATAAAATATACAATTTCCCAAATTCATGTAATAGCAACTTTGGTAATAGTTTCATTTAAAGGCCAGACCTAGTCTTTACAAAACAGTAGGATTTGTAACCATTTTTGATGGAAAATACTATTAGTGGTCCCTTGGGAACAGCTGCATGTAGTTTTTACAGGGGCCCAGCAAAGAGCAGAAATGGGAAAAAGGGAAAATGTTGCCACAGCTCCACATCAACAGGTAGTTTTGCCCTGAATTCTCATAAAGGATCCTTTCAGCTGTGCTGAAAACGTCTTCCCTAGAGCCACAGTTTTATGGAAGAACATAAAGGCACAGGGGCCTAGGGCCCTGCCCCCTGGGAAAGGGGAGAATGGCTGTGGGGTGCTAAGGAGACGTGACAACTGCCCGAGGCCCGCTGGCCTTCATCCACGCGAACACTTCCCCAATGGAGCAGGCCTTTCTGGAAACGCTGGGCTTCTTAGCAGGGGTGAGGCGCGTGCGTGTCTCTTACCTGGGGCAGTGTTCCCTTCACTAAAGCGGGGATATCGGCCCTGGAGTAACCAATAGCAGCTAGGCCATCATCCACGTCCAGCTCGAATAAGAACTTCCGGAGCCTGTCTGCTAACATGGGCCCCGCGTCCTGGGTCCTGGCACTGCGGATGTCCGCTCCTGGAAGACACAAAGCACTGACTGTGGAGAGAGCGGAAGCAGCAGGGTCTGGGTGTCGCTCAGCCACAGGGTCAGCTGCACACCACTGCCATCTCCCTAACACCACGAGCGAGGGCACCTTGGCATCAGACCCACAGGAGACACGTGGGCATGGCCAGCCCGAGACACACCGGGAGCCTCGCTCTGTAAAAGTCGGCCGGGGCAGCTACCCTGACTCTCAGGTTTCTCAGGGACTTCCTAGCTCCTACATGTTCAGCAGCAGAACCAAGAGAAGGGGCACAGAAAGAAGGCTGGTGCTGGGGTGAGGAGCAATGGACGCTTTGTGGAGAGACCCAGCCCGTGTGATTTTCAAGGTCTGGAATTTGCTGACACCTAGAGGCACACATGTTCAACGTCTTCTCTCACAGGAGCAGCATAGAAAACAGACAAGTCCTTTGCAAACACCTTGGGAGACAGGGACCCGGAGGGACAGCATTAACCAGCCAACGGGAAGAAAGGAAATATGACAAAAATGGATTGTTTGGGACTAGGGAAGGAAATAGCTCCTCTCTAGAGCGATAAACTCTTTCTTTTCTTTCTTTCTTTCTTTCTTTCTTTCTTTCTTTCTTTCTTTCTTTCTTCTCTTTCTCTCTTTCTCTCTTTCTCTCTTTCTCTCTTTCTCTCTTTCTCTCTTTCTCTCTTTCTCTCTTCCTTCCTTCCTTCCTTCCTTCCTTCCTTCCTTCCTTCCTTCCTTCCTTCCTTCCTTCCTTCCTTCCTTCCTCTCTCTCTCTCTCTCTCTCTCTCTTTTTTTTTTTTTACTGTGGACTCTGTTTGCAAAGGGGCCAGTGTGTTCCTCGCAATAAGTAGTACAGAACCAACCAAGCAGAACCAAGAACATGAAGACTCTCAGAACAAAGTGCATTAAACGTAGATAAGAATGTTAACAGTGAGGTGAGGAGTTGCCAAGTGGTAAGGATCTGTAAGGGCAGGATTTTTGCAGATTTATTTATTTATTTGAAAGGCAGTGTTACAGAGAGAGAGAGAGAGAGAGAGAGAGAGAGAGAGAGAGAGAGAGGTATCTTCCATCAGAATTCTATCAGAGGCATTGCATTTTCAGCCATGTTGCAGATTGCCTGGAATGTGAACTTGAAGTTCTCTAAGATTGCCCAATCACCATAAATCTAGCTTATGGCTTGGGCCCCCCACTGTTCACACTGTTCATGTATTTGCAAAGTAGCTGACTCCCAACACCTACAACCAGAAAGGGAAAGGGACATAAGATCCTTGGCCAAGTGGGCACTGTTTTCCTACAGCTCACACTGGAATCTCAGAGCCCCGGGGCTGCCTCTCTGCCCTGGGTTTCTGTCATTAACATTCGCAGCACATACCTGGCCCTGGCAGGAGCACAATAGGTGGTGGTGGTGGTGCTGGTGGCGGTGGGGTGTGTGTGCGTGCGCGCATGCGTGTGTGTGTGAGAGGGCAGCAGAGGGGAGCAGTGCCCAGTGGCATGTCTGTGGTCAGTCCTCACTGCCTGGGAAGCGTCTCCCCAACGGCTGGAGCTAGGAGCATAATGAGGGTTTCTGTTCGCCTTTCCCTTCCTACCCTCCACATAAGCAGGGGAATATGGTATTTCGCAAGCTAATCCAACACTCATGTCTACCTAAAAGAGTTCTTGTTTCAGTAAATCATCAAAATTTTACTTTCCACCAAAGCTCTCCTGAATACAGTTTTATGTCCGGTAAGATTCAAAAAGCATCATGTGTGTCTAACGATAGACATTGTGTATTCTGCAGTATGGCAAATAGATTACTCTCTTGGATACTTTCATGAAGTTTCTAGTTATTTAGATTCCCTATCCTTTTATTATCAAACTGCACCTAGCAAAAGCTGCATATAACATTAATAGTACATAAAGAGTTCTACCCTCCTTGTGGGTGAAAACAGAAGAAACAGTATTACGACAAACTTAACAGAATCAGTGTTTGGTTCTGATTCCTTGTTAGCAGACTCTTAGCAGCATAAGATCAGAACACTTTCATTCTAGGTGGGACGCTTGGCAAGTTACTCTCATCTTATTGAGCTGTCCCAAAGCAACATTTTTGGGTATTGTCCTTTATGGTTTCTCTTCAGCAGTGACCCCAAGAAAAGCTCCCCTGTGTGGGTCACAGGTTTACGAGGAAGGGTCCATACCCAAAATTTCCGCCGCCTCCAGGTGCCGCTCTGGAAACATCTGGGCCGTGAAAGTGAACACCGCTGGGGACGTGAGCACCACAGAAAGGCCATGGGGCTGGGGAGACACCGACGGCAGAGCTGGTCTTCTCCCTGCAGAGTCTAGGCATTAAGTGGCTTCCCCCTGCACTCCCAGCAGTCGCAAATTGAGCAATATATCTATGGAAACTTTGAGGAATGTTAAGATTTCATTTGAAAATATATTATTTTTGTCTTTACCACCAGTGGATGATCCACATCATAATCCTTTGCTTTATATGTCTTCACTAAGCCTGAAATTGGGTAAGACATCCCATGGCTAGAAGAGAAAGAAAACCTAACATTGATATGCAGATATGAGAATTCAGGTCAATAACACAAAGATTCTCTTAAGAGAGCCCATTAGTCTCTGGACAAAGTTCCACAGTCTGTTTTTTTTTTTTTTTTTTTGTATAAGAATATCCATCTCTTTATATTCATTAATAAAACATGTTCATTAATAAAACTTATGAAATGTTCAAATTCAAATGATCAGAGACTCAAATGCCATTCAATGACATGCAAGCTGGCCCCCAAAATGATCTGTCCCAATAACTGATAGAACCTTTCCAATATTCTATACTAACGAAGCTAAATCATAAGTAATTACAGGAACCACAGAGGCTGTGTCAACTAATTCTAATGTGACTGATTTCTCTTGCCTGAATTCTACCTCAAGGATTTATTTAGGTTTTGTTGTCATCAAGGAAACAACATCATGGGTTTTGTTTTTACTGAAAAACCCTTTACATTTTCCTGAATTCTTAGTGAGGAAATAGGAAAAGTGAACATTTATTAGATAATTCCAAAGACAAACAATTACGCTACAATTAATGTGAGGGATTTTTTAAAAAGTTCATGGAAAATGTGTATTATAAAGAACTATGGGAGCCTAGTGGGTTTGATTCCTAGCTCCAGCTCCTGACTCTAGCTACTGCAGACCCTGGGAGGTAGTAGTGATGGCAAAAAAATTGGATTCCTGCCACCCATGTGGGAGACCTGGCTGTGTTTCTGGTTTCTGGTCTTAGTTCTGGCCTAGCTTCAGTCATCAGGTGTTTGGATAGTGAACTAGCAGGTGCGACCTCTCTATGTCTGATTGTCTTTCCAATAAATTTTTACCATTTGAAAATTATGCAGGGACTGGTGTTGTGGTCATCCTCTATGAGAACTAATTAGAGTACCAGCTGCTCTACTGCTGATTCAGCTCCTTACTAATGGCTTGGGAAGGGAGTGGAAGATAGTCCAGGTGCTCGGACCTCTGACACCCATGTGGGAGATCCAGATGAAGTTCCTGCTACTGGCTTCAGCCTGGCCCAGCCCTGGCTGTTGCGGCCACTTGGGGAGTGAACCAGTGGACTGAAGATCTCTTTCTCCCTCTCTTTCTCTCTTTGTCTGTCCTTCTCTCTCTGTAACTCAAATGAATACATTTTTTAAATAAAATTATATATGAATTTCAGGATTTTTTGAGCCAAAATAGGCTTATATGTATTTTTAAAAAGATTTATTTATTTACTTGAAGGCAGAGTTACAGAGAGGCATGGGCAGAGAGAGAGAGAGAGAGAGAGAGGTCTTTCATCCGCTGCATCACTCCCCAGATGGCTACAACAGCCAGAGCTGGGCCGATCTGAAGCCAGAAGCCAGGGGCTTTCTCCAGGTCTCCCACATGGGTGCAGGGGCCCAAGGACTTGGGCCATATTCCACTGCTTTCTGAGGCCATAGCAGAGAGCTGGATCGGAAGTGGAGCAGCCAGGATACGAACCTGCGCCCACATGGGATGCCAGCACTGCAGGCAGCGGCTTTACCAGCTATGCTACAGCACTGACCCAAGCTTATATTTTAATTCTATTTTTTCCATGAGCTTTTTGAAGTTCTCTTTTATACTGCAAACAAAAGGCCTGACACTACTGAAATGTCTGTAAGTCTTTTAACGTGGGTTACTGGGTGACTTTGTGCTTATTCAGCAAAAGCTTTACAATTTATTGGGGGAAATATTTTGGTAAATATATGTATGAATGTCTATTCGAAAAAAGGTGCTCCCAGATTGGAAGCTATTGCTGCTGAGTTGCTGGGTACTTTGGAATGTACTATTCCTCTTTTACTCCCCAAATTATTGCTAAACACTCTTTCATGATGTGAAAGGGTCCATGTAGCTTTAAAAATGCAATTTTCTATACTACTGAATATTATATATTTTAAAAAGATTTATTTTAGGCCGGCGCCGTGGCTCAACAGGCTAATCCTCCACCTTGCGGCGCCGGCACACCGGGTTCTAGTCCCGGTCGGGGCGCCGGATTCTGTCCCGGTTGCCCCTCTTCCAGGCCAGCCCTCTGCTGTGGCCCAGGAGTGCAGTGGAGGATGGCCCAGGTGCTTGGGCCCTGCACCCCATGGGAGACCAGGAAAAGCACCTGGCACCTGGCTCCTGCCATCGGATGAGCGCGGTGCGCCAGCCGCAGTGTGCCGTCCGCGGCAGCCATTGGAGGGTGAACCAACGGCAAAGGAAGACCTTTCTCTCTGTCTCTCTCTCTCACTGTCCACTCTGCCTGTCAAAAAAAAAAAAAAGATTTATTTTATTTATTTGAAAGAGTTACAGAGAGACGTAGAGACAGAGAGAGAAAGGTCCTCCATCTGTTGGTTCACTCCCCAAATGGCCATAACAGCCAGAGATGGGCTGATCTGAAGCCAGGAGTCAGGAGCTTCTTTCGGGTCTCCATGTGGGTGGAAGGGCCCAAGGACTTGGACCATCCTCTGATACTTTCCCAGGCACATTAGCAGGGGTCTGGATCCCAGGCACATTAGCAGTGGAGCAGCTGGGACTCAAACTAGTGCCTGTGTGGGATGCTGGCACTGCAGGCGGTGGCTTTAACCTGCTGTACCACAGTGCTGATCCCACTACTCAATATTTTCTATTGATTGCTTTATCAACAGTTGTCTATGTTCCTTGTAGAAAATAAAAATTATGCATAATGCTATTTACTTCTAGTTATTTTATGCATATATTTAATTTATGATCATGTTGTATATATGTATACAGTTTATGCCTTGTTTAATGTTCTTTGAGAATATTTTCCCAAATACTTTCCTGTTTTAAAACATTATTTTTAATGCACTTATTTTATTTAGTATGTATTGTACTTTAACCAACTGTTCCCAAAATGTTGGAAATTTAGGTTACTTCCAAATTTTTTCAACTGTAAATAACACTAGGTGAACATCCTTATAAGGAAATGCCTTGATCATATCATGGGTATTTCTTATTTCTTTAGGCTAGATTCCTAGAAGTGAATTAGTGGGTCAAGTGATATAAAAATGTTTCAGGCTCTGGGTATATTTTGGTCACATGTATTTTGGAAAGATGCTACCAATTTATGACCCCATCAGCACAGACTTAGAGAGGGTGACCATCTCAGAGCACTTGCCCTAGTCAAGAACTACTTTATTTATTTTATTATTTTTTTTGACAGGCAGAGTGGACAGTGAGAGTGAGAGAGAGAGAGAGAGAGAGAGAAAGGTCTTCCTTTGCTGTTGGTTCTCCCTCCAATGGCCGCCACGGCCAGTGCGCTGTGGCTGGCGCACCACGCTGATCTGAAGCCAGGAGTCAGGTGCTTATCTTGGTCTCCCATGGGGTGCAGGGCCCAAGCACTTGGGCCATCCTCCACTGCACTCCTGGGCCATAGCAGAGAGCTGGCCTGAAAGAGGGGCAACTGGGACAAATCTGGTGCCCCGACCAGGACTAGAACCCAGTATGCTGGCGCCGCTAGGCGGAGGATTCGCCTGTTGAGCCGCAGTGCCAGCCAAGAACTACTCTTGATTCTTTTCTTCTTCTTCTTTTTTTTTAAAAGATTTATTTATTTGAAAGCCAGAGTTATAGAGAGAAGGAGAGACAGAGAGAGATCTTTCGTCTAGTGGTTCATTTCCCAAATGACTGCAACAGCCAGGGCTGGGCCAGGCCAAACCCAGGAGCTAGGAGCTTCATCTGGGTCTTCCGTGTGGGTGGAGAGTACCAGGTACTTGTATCCTAAGTGGGTGCAAGAGCCCAAGCACTTGGGCCATCTTCCGCTATTTTCCCAGGTGCATTAGCAGGGAGCTGAATCAGAAGTGGAGCAGCCCATGCTGGTTGGAGTCCCAGCTGCTCCACTTCCTTGGCACTGGCCCCAAGGATTACTCTTAATTCTCAGTGTTCACTGGTTTTAAATTATAAACATTCCAGTAAAGTTCTGATCAAACAAATTAATACTGAGCTATTGGCAATATTCTGATCCCTCTCTATTTGTGAGAGACTGGGGGGAAATTCTGCATTTGATGTTTTAAAAATCCACAGCACATGGTGAGGATATGGAGAAATCAGAATCCCTATTCATGATGGTGGAAATGTAAAATGGTGCAAATACTATGGAAAACAATTGGCAGTTCCTCAAAATATAAACACAGAATTACTATAGGACCCAGCAATTCCACTCTTTTGTATTCAGAAGAGAAAAGAACACATATGTCTACATAAAAACTTGGACTTGAATGTTCAGAGCAACATTAGTTATAATAGTCAAATACAGTACAGTACCCAAATGTCTGTCAACTGATGAATGGACAAATCAAATGTGGTATATCCAAACAATGGAATGCTATTTGGCAATAAAAAGGAATGAAGTACTGACACATGGATGAACCTTGGAAACTCTACGCTAAGTAAAACAAGCCAGATACAAAAGACTGCATATTAAATGCTCATCTGAAATGTCCAGAATGAAGTACTCTATTGAGACAGAAAGCAGATTAGTAGTTGGTTAGTACTGAGGGAGGTGGGGGGAACAGCTTCGTTGTACGGGATTTCTTTTGTGGCTGATAAAATGCTCTAAAATTAATCATGATGTTGCACAGCTCTGCGTGTATATTAAGAACCATTCAATTGTATATTTTAAATGAGTGATTTGTATAGTACATACCTATACCTTAAAAATCTGTTATTTAAAAAACCCATGACCCAATAAACCACATTTGAATTAAGAAAACATTTAATGACCTAAAGTTAAATTTCTTCCTTCTATAAAATATTTAAATTTTACCACCTGGTTTGAATTATAAACATTAAAAATTGACAGCAATACCTTGAGAAAAGAAATAAAATCTTAAATTGGCTCACCACAAATGAACACCAGCATTTCCAAATCCAATGCCAGCAAAAGTGCTTGCCAAGTGCATATTAGACCTTGCTTCAATATCATCGGGATTTCTGACAGCCCTGTGAATGATATAAATACCTAACAATAACACATCAACTCTGGCATTTCTTACTGAATAAAGAGCTGCCTTAGGGAAAGATCTGGAAAAAAAATTAAAAAGAAACGCTACCTGGCAGGAAGAAAAATCAGGGAAGTTATCCAAACAATGACTTGTCTTCTAAATGAGAACTGAAGGGAAATATATTTTCTCATCCATGGTTTCAGCAAAGGCATAATAAACGCGCTGTCAGGCTGCTCATGTGATATGCAAGTGTGTGAGAGGCAAAGCCCTGACCTTGGGTCGTAAGAGCTGGTCTAGGAAGTGCCCTGAACTCATTCTTCTTCTTCATTTGTCAATGACCTTGATGGCTGCTGTGAATGGACTTAGAATAAATATATTCTCAGAGTGCACAGGGCAAGAAGGGCTGAAGCGAGCCTGCGGGACAAAGCCAGCCCACCCAGCCGTCTTTCTGTGACTGCCCCCGAATCAGAGCCCCTGGAGGCCTCTTTTGGAAGCTACAGAAACGGCACACCTACTCTAATATTGAGGAAGGGGGATGTTAGTGCAGGGCGAACCTTTGCTTGCTCTGTGTGTCCTCAGTGCCACTGTGGACAAGCCAATTCTCAAAAGCCCTTTTGAGGTTCAGCTCAGACTTCCTGCACACACTGCTTGGAAACCCTGCCCCAGGCAGGAAGTCTGAAGATGGCGAGGCCAACCCACTTCTACTTGATGTCTTGAGATTTTACCTTGAGTAAGGGTATCTTTTATGACACAAAGGTACCACAGGCTTTTTTTCTCCTCTCATTTGAATGGGTAGGAATTTGTGCCTTCTTCCCCAAACCCCATATTAGTTCCTTATTCTCCAAATAACAAGGTGGAGTGGCAGATGACGGGGTTTTTCCAGCCTTCCTTCTGTTCATCTCATGTGCTCACCTCCCATGTGGCTGTGCTAAGCATTCTGTCCCTGTCAGACAAGATCCCCATTCCACTCTGTGAAACATTGAGTCACTTGTGTCAAGTTTTGACAAAAATTAGAATACATTAAACTAGGGGGTATGAAGGAGGGGCTCTCGGGAGAACGTCATGTCAGACTCTGCCAGAACCACAGCCCTGCACAGAGACCAACACAACCTAATGCGGAAAATGCTTCTGTGAGGGTGTCTTTCCAGTGACTTCCTGTTCACCCCTGGGTTGACACCACCCTTGTGACTGGTCCCTGTAGCCAAAGAGTGTTGTTTCAAAATACTTTACATAATTCTCCCCTACATTCTTCGCTTTGCCTCAACCCACCCAAATAAGCACATAGTGTACTGTAGCACGTGTATTCCCATTGCCGTGTTCACTTCCCCCCAAAACTAACGAATCTCTGGAGAATCTGTTTTTTAGGTTGATAGCTTTTGCCAAGTCACACGCTGCTCTGCTTCCTAGGAGGTATCCCATGATCCCGAAAGAGCTGCCTGTCCCATCCTCTTGTCTCTAAGTTGCCTTATCCCAGAAGAGCTTTGGGCTCAAGGTGAGAGAAGGCACTGTGTCCATGTGTTTGCCTACCTGCCCACGTGGTCTCCCTCTATTATATATAAACACGAGAGTACTTCAAAGTATTCATGGAAAATTGGAATTAAAAGGTAGGTTTGTTTTGATGCAAAAAAAAAGTTGGAAAGCTATGGAGAGTTTTTTCAAAATGTGCACTTTCCAGTAACATTTTTGTAGAAAAGTGAGTCTGACTTTGCCTATGTCTTAATGTCAGCTTTCATCTCTAGGGGCATCTTTGCTGTCTCAGTAGCCTATGGCTATCTGCTCTCCAATAGCCCATGGCCTTGAAGATACATGTGTATGTGTTTCTAGTCCTAAATCCTTCAAAGGCTTTTAAGAATCTTTATATATTTTCTGTCCTTTTTATCTCCCTGTACAGCAGTCTCTACACCTTTATTTCCTACGTGGAGTTCATGTGAGCTTGCTTAGTGGGTCACTTCTGTGTGCTTTTCGGCGGGGTCTGGATGTACAAAGCTGACCACTGCCTGTGTGGTTCTCATTTCTGTCTTGGGTAGCCCAGTTTTGAAGGGCATGGCCCCTCATCCTTGCTTACATTTTGAGGCTCTGATGAACAAACTTCCCTTCATTGCATCCACACTCTTCATAAATTAGGGGTTCCTGTTTTGTCCACTGGCCACCTTTGCCTTTTCAGACAGAGGGGCCCTGATTTCACTCACCAGCCATCCCTGTGGCCCCTTCAGAGGCTGGTGTCCCTTGACCGGTGAGCAGAGGTCCTCGGGATAGCTCAGGATCGGGCATGTCAGGTGCATGTGAGGGCAGAGTGTGGCTTTCCCTCCTGTTTCTACCCCTGAAGGGTGACCTACCTCTTCAGATACTTAGCGACGATCCGCAGGGCATGCACTGCCCAAAGGTCACTGATTGGGTTGCTGCCCTGGTACGCTGGCCGTGTGATGGGATTGGAAGGGCAGGGGCTCCGCATATGGTAGGGAATGGCAGTGTATGACTCCAGGGCATGGCTAACGAGACACAGTTAAAGAACACACACTGAGAGCGATGTCTTTTCCTTTCCCCATTCAGATGACAGAGTGTACTCGCATTCACTCCACTGTGGATATGCCATTTAGCACTAAGGTCACAGTCAGTAACTTCTACCAGTCAGTCCCTTGTCTACAGAGTCATTTATTGCTTACTATAGAAATTAACAAGGGGCTGATGCTGTGGTGTAGCAGGTAAAGCCACCGCCTGCAGTACCTGCATCCCATATGGGTGCTGGTTCAAGTCCTGGCTGCTTCACTTCCCATCTAGTTCTCTGCTGTGGCCTGGGAAAACAGTGGAAGATGGCCCAAGTGCTTGGGCCCCTGCACCTGCGTGGGAGACCCTGAAGAAACTTCTGGCTCCTGGCTTCAGATTGGCATAGCTCTGGCCATTGTGGCCAACTGGGGAATTAACTAGCAGATGGAAGACCTCTCTCTCTGCCTCTTCTCTCTCTCTGTGTAACTCTGACTTTCAAGTGAAAAAATAAATCTTTAAAAAAAACAGAAATTAACAAAGCCAATTGCACTATGGTGTTTTTGACCAGTGTGTGTCAGATTCCATGTGGCTGTTTGCCAGTGAGAACAGATCACAAAGATGCTGAATTAGTAAACATTTGAGCCCTGAAAGCAAGCACTGGATTTAAAAACAAAGACTTCCTCATAGAAGATATCTACCATATTGTATCTTGCACTTTGCCTTTTTGCCAAAGAAGGGTCATAGTTACACTAGACATCAGTGAGGAGTAAGGTGTGGTGGGAAACACAGAGTCTGCAGGCAGCTACCTGCGTGTCAGTTCCAGCCCTGGACCTGCTCACCACCACCTAGGGCAAGACCCAAAGAAAGGGATGGATAACAGCACTGCTTCAAGGTGAAGCTGTGAAAATTAAATGAGCTGACACATAAGGTACTCAGAACAGTGCCTACACAGTCATTCCTGGCCTCAAAACGATCGGATTCTTTTTTCTTTTGTGAAAACTCAGGGTTGGCCATTTCAAGAACTAAGCTTCAGCGAGCTGCCTTTGTGGAGCCTAACTCAGCTGCAAAGGATGAGAATGTAACTGTGTAGACCAATGGAGCACTGGGACACCCGGTAACATGAACTATGCTTTGCGGAAGTTAGGTTTTCAGCCTTAGAATGGAGGATTGACTCTCCCATACATGTGAGAAGCAGATAACTCTCTTTTGAACTAGGCATTAGAAATTAAAAAACAATATTGTCAGTATCTGGGTGTAAGGGCTCTGTGGTTCTTCACAGGGAATGTGTGAGCCATGCAGGAATGAGGAGTCTACATGGGGAGGACAGGGTGACAGTGAACCCTCTGGGTTCAGAGGCTGACTTCTGCCTGCATCCCATCTGGATGCATGGAGATTCTCAGCGGAAGAACAGATCTGTTTCTCCAGGGCAGACTCAGCGAGCTGAGCTCACAGAAACTATGACTAAAACCTGGGAGTCAGATGACTGATTTACAACAGTAACAGTAACAGCAACAGCAACACATGTAACTGCTGAGGGGAAAACACCTGAGTCTTTTTTCTTTCTTTTTAAAGATTTATTTAATTTATTTGAAAGGCAAAGTGAGAGAGAGAGAAAGAGAGAGAGAGAGAGATGTGGGGAGAAAAGAGAGAGAGGATGCAACAACCAGGGCTGGGCCAGACCAGAGCTAGGGTCTAGGAGCCTCTTTCAGGTCTCCCACGTGGATGCAGAGGCCCAAGCACTTGGGCCATCTTCTATGGCTTTCCCAAGTGCATTAGCATGGAACTGGATGGGAGGTGGAGCAGCTGGGACTCAAACTGGCACCCATATGGGATGCTGGTGTTGCAGGTGGTGGCTTTACCCTCTATGCCACAACACCAACCCTACACCTGCTCTTTCAGCACCTTCTCTCCCTAAAGGTGAGCTCTGTGATGGCAAATTGGTGATCCATAGAGTCCTTGACCTGCCTGGTCAAGCGTTCCTTCAGTCTGTGTCCCTGCTCCAAGCAGGGTCATGTCTCACACCAGACCTCACCTTGTCACCAACCTTTACCGCTTCAGTGTTTTCACCTAGGACAGGGGATGAGGTCAGCCAAAGCTAGGGGCACAGTGGAGCCTAATCAGTGAATGCCTATCAAACGCTGTCCACAGACCTGGTCCTGAAAAAGCCCCTCCGTCAGGCACCAGTACCTACCAAAGCACATCGAAGCCACTGTTGGCAACCACTTGGCCAGGCATGTGGAGGGTGTGCAGAGGGTCAACCAGTCCCAGTGTGGGTTTGATGGCTCTTGAAGCAATGCCTAAAACATACAGATTTTCAGTTGAGGCTAAAGGTAGGGGCACCATTAAAAAAATTAAATAGATTTAGGCAAATAAATTATTCTAGAAAATAAAAAAGAGTGAAAAGGGTCATTCTCAACGTGGGGGACGGCATGCAGCAGCAGAAAGACATGGAGTCAGAAACTGGGCTTTTTGCTAAAGAGCTGGAGCTAGCGCCTACTGGTTTCCACGAGCCAAGTGCACGTGTCTCCTGCTAACTCCTGGCTGATGACATCATTGGCCTCGGTGGGAGTATTCACACCTCAGAGACTGGCAAGCACTACAAATCAAGGCTCATTTCTTTGTCGTTAATCCCAGAGAACTGATTTACGAGCACACTACCAGAATTGATTCTTGGCTGTAGCTCTTGACTCTGGGTGCCTGGTAATGCAGACCTTGGGAGGTATTAGTGCTGGCTCAAATAATTGAGTTCCTGCCACTCACATGGGAGTCTGGAATTGAGTTTCTAGCTGTAGGCTTTGCTCTGGCCCGGCCCCAGATGTTGTGGCCATTTGGGGAGTGAACCAGCAGATGGGAGCTGTCTGTTTCCATCTCTATGCCTTTGCCTCTGAAGTAAAAAATAAGAATAAGGATATGTGGCATTTCAACAGGTTTTTGAAGGTAATTCTCAGAAAGTTTATTAGATTATTAAATGTTTTTTAAAAAAATATATTTATTTGAGAGGCAGAGTTAGACAGAGAAGAGAGATCTTCTGCCTGTTGTTTCACTCCCCAGATGGCCACAGTGGCTGGAACTGGGCCTATCTGAAGCCAGGAGCCAGGAACTTCCTCTAGGTCTTCCATGTGGGTGCAGAGTCGAAGCACTTGGGCCATCTTCCACTGCTTCCCTAGATCATAAACAGAGAGCTAGGTTGAAAGAGGGGTATCCAGGACACGAACCAGCACCCACATGGGATACCAGCACTGCAGGTAGAGGTTTAACTTACTAAGCTACAGCACTGGACCCATAGGTTTTTCAATATAATTAAAGTGTCTATACACATATGCCCTTTCCTTAACTCTATAGCTCCTTGGTTTTTAAGTATTAGGGTTAAAGAAAAGGAGATGGGGTTAAAAGGTTAGAGAGGAAATTAAAAAAAAAATTCTGGGCAAAATTCTTACCAGTTTTTACTTTCAAGTGTTCATAGTCAAAGATGGCAACCCCAGTAGTCTCACTCCCAGTTCCTGAGGTTGTTGGAACTTGAAAAAACAACATTAATTTCAATAAAGTATTAAGGAAAGGTCAGTGGATGTGCTTAATTCAATCTTGGGAAGAAGGAGCAAAGTTAGAGAGGGAAGATTTGCTGAACCTGCTGCTCCCCTGATGTCTGTATATGTTTATTACTAAGCACGTAACCCTTGCATGGATGAAGTCCGTGACTGCATTAACATGCCAGCATGAGGTCTATATCTGTTTCAGCACACCCATGTTTAACAGGTGTGTTGAAACATGTGTTTGTTTAATGCACATGCGTGTTTAACATGTACTATGTATATATCTGCATGAATGTGGATATGAGTTTAATATGCCTAGTCTGTGTCTGCGCTAACATGCATGTGTACTTTTTATGGGTGACTTTTGTATCTGTGTTAACATATATGCATGGTGTTCATTCCCATGCTGACATACATGGATATGTTTAGCACGTATGGTTTCTGTATGAACACTTGCATTTAGTGTGTAGTGTCTATCTACATTAATAACATGCATGTGTGTTTACTAAGTGTGGGATCTGTGTGTCTGTGCTAACACACAGGCATGATATCCATACCCACATTGACACACAGACTTGCTAATGTCCAGACTGAGAGCCAAGAGCTCTGCAAACCTTAGGCGCCCCTAACGCCAGAGCCTAGGCAGCTACAGCGGGGGCTCAGTCACAGGCTGCTCTTCCGCGCCTCTGGTAAGCGAAGTCCTATTTGCTGTCTCTAAAAGACTTCATTATTCGCGCTTGGCAGCCAGCACAGAGGCGCTCTGCCTTTGCGGCTCTGTGGTTTTGTAGCTCTGTCAAGTTTCTGAACTTCACTAATCACCCCTCTGTGTGACGCTGACACAGTTTCACCACAGGGGTCCATTTGCCACGCCCCAATTACGCCGCCCCCTGCTGGTTCCTCATTCAGGTCAAAGCTGTTCCTAGGCTCAAGGCTTATGCACAATACGACCACAGAAGGGGAAGACAGAGGACACAACTTTAAATGGAACATATTTCCTAGTTAGCGGTAATGCATTTTAGCTATAAAACTTTAAATGGCAATAGATGAGTAGCCATAAAAACGTGGGGAGCTGAAAACCATGAGGTTCCCATATAACACATGGGTTATTCCCATTTGGAACTGTGCTCTGGGCAGGCACAAAGCGGATGTCACCCAGAGTGACATGGCCCTGCTGGCCACACGTCCCAAGAAAGAGACGATGTCAAGGTCAGCAGCAGAGCCATAATGTGGAAGAAAAGAGTTAACACCAGAAAGAAAATGGCAAACTCCACAGTGGCTGATAAAAGGAGACATAGTTGAGAAGGGTGGAGAGACAAACCCGCCAACCCAGGGTTCACGTCTGATTAGATGTAAACAGGACTCAGTGACTCTGGAGCTGACACCTGTGATCTCCCTCCCACTGACGATCCAAAACATCTCCCTCTGTCCAAGAATGAAGATCAGAATTTTACATGAATGCATTTCTGTCGTGGTCTCCAAACAAGGGGCTGATTTGAACTGGACAAGTCAAGATGTTCCAGAAACATAATACAAGTTTTTTTCCCAAAAGTTCATGGGAAAATGGAATTAAAATAGAAGTTTATGTTGGTGCAAAAAAAAAAAAATCTCAAAAGTCATAATGTGCATTTTTTTCCATGAACTTCTTGAAGACCCTGTGTAGACTAGCTTGCATTTTTCCCAGGGCCTTTTGCCAAGTGCAAAACAAATAAGCAAATGGTCTTTACCTGCTATCAGAGGCTTCAGAGGCACGCACACTGGCTTTCCCTTCCCAATGGGGGCATTGACGTAATCTAGAAAATCAGAGTTTGGACTGGATGCATACAGATTAGCAGCTTTACAGGTGTCCATGGTGGAGCCGCCGCCTACAGCCACATAGGCATCAAACGCTCCCTTTTTGGCAAACTCAATAGCATCCATGAAGCTTGGGGAAGGAAAAAGGAAAATCATCATGTTACTTTTTTTTTTTTTTTTCCAGAAACAAATGGCCATGGCATTAAATAAGGCCTAGGGCAAGGTGGAAACAACAGTGATATGTTTTGGCTTCTGCTTAAATTAAGTTACAGCAATATAATACAAGAATACCTTGCATCTGTGGGTTCCACCCTCACATTATCATAAACCTGAAAGTGGATGCCATTCTTTACTAGGGAATCCATAGCTACTTGCACAGGAGGCAGCCGGGAGAGGTTCTTGTCTGTCATCAAGCAAACGTTTTTGGCCCCCATATTTTGTAGGTCCTATAATAAGAAAAAGTATATTGTATATATATAAATTAGGCTTGATTGGTTAACATTAAAATACAGATTCTATTGTGGCCAGTTTGTACTTGTTTAAAAGGTATTTAATATTGACAACAGGAGACTGCAGGCACCTCTAAACCTTACCATGCCAACTTCCTTTGTAACTCCTGCTCCATATCTAATATTTGAAACAGCCATCTGGAAAAAAAATTAAATAAAATATCTAAGTATATGGGTATTAGTGAGTTGGCTACTCCATTTCTGAAAATCTGAAAAGGTTCCTCCCTGTCTAGAGAATAAAGGATATGCTCCTTAGGATGGTCTTCATCTGGTCTCACACCCACCTTACTTCTTTAAGAAAACTTTGGCTCTAGTCACATTGGAATTATAGTAGCTCTCCATTCTCTGTTGTTCCTCTATTTCAGTTTTCAGTTGCCTATGGTCAACTTTGGTCTTAAAATATTGAGTGGAACACAACAGAAATGAATAATTCATCAGTTTTGAACTACACACCATTCTGCTTGGGATGTGAAACATCCTTCTGCCAGCGTATCTTTGCTGTATATGCTACCTGCCTGTTAGTTACTTAGTAGCCATCTTGGTTATCAGATTCACAGTCTCAGTATTACAGTGCTCATGCTCACTTTACCTTTATTTTACTTAGTAATGCCCCCAAAGTGATGCTGACAATTGGGATATATCAAAGAGAAGCTGTAAAATGCTTCCTTAAAGGTGAAAGTTCTTGTGTTAATATACAAAGAAAAAGTTATATGCTAATATTGCAAAGATCTATGGTAAATTACTGTTAATCTGTTACTCATTTATATTATCTCTGCCTAATTTATAAATTAATCTTTACCATAGGTGCTTAGGAAAAAATATAGGAATATATAGGAAAAAATATAGCATGTATACAGTTTGGTACTATCTACAGTTTTAGGCATCTACTGGAAGGCTTGGAACATATCCCTCAAGGATAAGGGGGGGGGGGCACTACCAGAGTTATCTTTTTTCAAACACATCTCAGTTCTAAGTTGTACCCTCAGCTTCAAGAGCCTAACTTTCCCTACTTACACATTAACTGTCAAATGTTTTACTTTCTGATTTTAAATGTAGTTATCTCTGTATTTTTTGCCCATTTATTTGTTTACCCACCTATCCATCTATCCATACCTCTATCTAGTCTCCATCCATCCATCCATCCTCCCTCTCAGCCAAGACTACTGGATGTCTATGTTCCAGGCTCTGTGTTAGGCTCTGGTAACATAACTCTAAATAACAGAAACATGGCCTCATAAAGGTTACAGCTAAGATAAGGCCTATTTTGATAGAAATGGGTCACTTTTGACCCAAAGCCTTTTTGTTTGATTTGTGTTATGCTTAAATTTCCTAATTTTTAAAAACTTTGCTGATAATCATTAAAAATAAGAGAATATCGAATAATACTGTCCAGATTTCTATCTCTTGAATAAGTTGGCAACACTGGAACTGCGCTCCCTCAGGGCGACTCCTGGTGAACACAGCACTGGCCTTCCTTAGACTGCCTGCCTACTGCTGGGTTAACCAGTAGGCCCCTGGTGAGCCTTCTGTTTAGGACTCCTGGGCCAGGAGGATAAGGGACCTAAACAAACAATCACAATCCTTTTGCAATTGCAGTATGATAAAACATAGACGTCGCAGAACTGAATGTGCCTTTGTTTTTGCTTCAGACAGGCTTGTCTGACCCCTTCTTGAGTGGTTCTATTAGAAAACTAAAGATTCATCATGTAACATTCACAGTTACGTTGCAGAGTTTGTAGAACTGGGAGTTTGGTTGTTTCAATGGCTGAATAGAACACAGTATTCTAGACATTACTCACATTCTCGGAAGACTATTACTCCATCATCCTAACACCTTACAGAACAGGGCTGGTCAAATAGAGATGGTGGAACATCAAGTAATAACATTTGAAATAAAATAATAATGCATTAGCAAGATACTGTAGTTGAATTTTTTAAAAGGTTTTCATAAAAGGGAGAATGGACTGATGGCATCTACCTCAAAGGCATAATCAGTTGTTCTTCCAGAAGGTGAGAGTCCAGGAGCTAGAAATGTAAAAACTGGCATCAGAGAAGGCCTCAGAAATAAAGCAAAAATATTGTTAGTTGGTAGCAAGTCGCCATTGTTATTTGAGAGTAAAATACAGCAATCAACACAACATTTCCCTTGAAGACTTTTCCAAAACAAGGTTTCATTGTTGTACATCAAATTAAAATTCAAACCTGCATTTTAAGGGGTGAGCATTTGGCCTAGTAGTTAAGACTCCAGTTTGGGACACCTGCATCCCATATCAGAGTGTCTGGATTGGAGTCTCAGCTCTGCTCCTGATTCTAGCTTTCTGCTTATGTGTACCTTGGGAGGCAGCAGTGATGTCACAAGTCACTGGGTCCCTGCCACCCACTTGGGAGACCCAGATTGAGTTCCAGGCTACCAGCTGTGGCCGGGCCCAGCCCTGGCCTTTGCAGGCATTTGGAGAGTAAATCTATGGATGGAGCTTTCTCTTTTTCTCTGCCTTTCAAATATATAAATGAATAAATAATTGAAAAATACCCTGGCAGGCATTGTGGCATAGCAGGTGAGTGCCTCGGTCAAGTCTGGGCTGCTCTACTTCTCATCCAGCTTCCTGCTAATGTGCATCCCGGGAGGCAGCAGATAATGGCTCCAGTACATGAGTTCCTGCTACTCATGTAGGAGACCTGGTTTGGCGTTCAGGACTCCTGGCTCCCACTTGGCCCACCCCTGGTTGTTGTAGTATTTGGAGAGTGAGCTAATGGACAGAAGATCTCTCTACCATTTGCCTTTCAAATAAAAATGAACAAACATTAAAGAATAAAAATAAAACATTGAATTTGGAGAATGGAATGCTAACTTGATGCTGCTTTTGTGAAAAAGTTAATGAAAACATTTTTCCTATTAAAATCAAAAAATAGGAGAAAAATCAAAAAAGAACAAAGCAAAAACAAAAAAATTTTAAAAATCTTTAAGACATAATATATAAAAATTATAGAGAATTTAGAGTTGGGTTATTGTTAGAAATACAGCTATTACTATATTCATTATTTGAAGTCCTGTTTATATATCTTATAGCCACTGTGATAATTTATTTAAAATAAGATTTTTTTTCATAGAGGTAATTTGCTACAGCAAGATACCTTCAGTTCTCAAGCTTATACATATACAAAAAGTTTAGCTTTCTTTGTGAAATTCAATAAAATTTTTATATATTTATATATATTTTCAAAGTATGAGGTTTTAATCATGGTAAAAACAATTTTCTGTCATCCTGGAACAACAAGAGGGCCCTATTAATGAATTTTATCCTAATTTTTATCTAGTTATTTATATCAGACTTCAATCATGATATAAATATAAAAGGCCTACAGAATAATTTTCACTACTTTTATAATAAGTCAGAACTAGACAAGTTTGCTGAGGGCAAAGGTATCCATACTCAAAACTAAAATTTCTTGGGCTCCCTTACTTTTTAAAGATAGAATCTATTATTTCTGTTAGTAAAGCTTAGGCAATAAATTAGACATAAATTGGATCCTAGAAAACAGTGAGATTATCTGTCTCTAGATTGCTAATTGTATTCCCCATAAAAGTATGGATTCCGTATTGAAACACACTAAGGATTGGTGAAAACCAGCTGAAGACAAAATTCTGCATATATTCCTATATTCCAGGAGGCCTTAAAGGCTCAGCATCCCCTGCCTCGTAGATGATGCCTGGGTGGGTAATGAAGGGTGAGTGTGGGGCAGGGAAAGCCCTCTGTTAGTTACTGTCTGCTCCCCTTGGGATTCTGCTTAGAACCCCGTATGGTCGGCACCCTTTCCATCTTCTGCCTTGCTGTTTAGATTTGGCCTTTTCTTCTCAAGAGGCAAAAATCTCTTTTTGTGCCAGTAATTCATGTGACATTCTGAGGACACAATGAAACTACAATGAACTTCCTGTTGCTCTGTGCACAATGGAGTATGGGAATGAATGATGTGTGCAGGAACTCAAAACTTTGTCACTATTTTTAATTATTAAAAAATAGAATCAGAGAATTTCTCTCTTTTGGTAATCACCTTGTTTTTTAAAAAAATTTATTTGAAAGGCAGAGTTACAGAGGGCGAGAGAGGGAGAGACAGAGAGAGATCTTCCATCTGCTGATTCACTCCTCAGATGGCTGCAACAGCCGAGGCCAGGGCTGGGCCAGGCAGGAGCCAGGAGCCAGGAGCCAGGAGCCAGGAGCCAGGAGCCAGGAGCCAGGAGCCTCGAACTCCATTCAAGTTTCCTGTGTGGGTGGCAAGGGCCCAAGTACTTGGGCCATCTTCTGCTGCTTTCCCGGGTGCATTATCAAGGAGCTGGATCAGGAGTGGAGCAGCCAGGACTGGAACCAGCACCCATATGGGATGCTCACGTTGCAGGCGGCAGCTTTCC